>JAAGEH010000208.1:1169244-1194793 GCA_011751065.1 Lasiurus cinereus | reverse complement strand
TTAGGGGTGACCAAGCTGTCAGGGGAAGGCAGTTGGGGGCAACCAGGTCTTCAGGGGAGGGCAGTTAGTCGGGACCAAGCCTGCAGGGCAGGGCAGTTGGAGGCAACCAGGCCAGCAGAAGGGAGCAGTGAAGGGTGACCAGGCCAGCAGAGAAGGGCAGTTAAGAGTGACTGGGCTGGCATATGAGGACAGCTGGGGGCAACCAGGCCTATAGGGGTGGACAGTTGGAAGGAACCCAGGTTTGCAGGGGAGAGCAGTTAGAGATGACCGGGCTGGCAGAGGAGAGCAGTTAGGGGGCAATCAGGCCTGCAGGGGAGGGCAGTTGGAGGCAACCAGGCCTGCAGAGGAAGGCAGTTTGGGAGGACCAGACCTGCAGGGCAGGGCAGGTAGGGGTGACTGGGCTGACATAGGAGGGCAGTTGGGAGCAACCAGGCATGCAGGGGCAGACAGTTGGGTGGGACTCAGGACTGCAGGGGAGGCAGTTTGGGGGGACCAGCCCTGCAATGGAGGACAGTTGGTGGGGAACCAGGCCTACAGGGGAGGGCAGTTGGGGGCATCCAGGCCAGCAGGGGAGAGCAGTTAGGGGCTACCAGGCCAGCATGGGAAGGCAGTTAGGGTTGACCAGGCCAGCAGGGGAGGGAAACTGGGGGGCACCAGGCCTGAAAAGGAGGGCAGTTGATGGGGACCAGGCCAGCAGGGGAGGGCAGTTAAGGGTGACTGAGCTGGCATAGGAGGGCAGCTGGGTGCAATCAGGACTCCAGGTCTGCAGGGGACGGTAGTTGGGGAAAACCAGGCCTGCAGGGGAGGGCAGTTGGAGGTGACCAGGCTGGCACAAAAGGGCAGTTGGGAGAACCAGCTCTTTAGAGGAGGGCAGTTGAGGGGAACCTGCAGGAAAAGGCAGTTGGGGGAGGGATCAGGCCTGGAGGGGAGGTACTGCCCCCTACTCCAGGCCTTTGGCACCTTATTGTTTGTGTCCATGGTTTATGCATATATGCATACAAGGTCTTTGGTTGATTACCTCCCACCCACCCTCCCCCACCTTCCCTCTATGTATACACTTTCATTTTGTAGTCATTGACTGGCAAAGTTTACTGCTCCCCTTTGCTGCATGCCAAAGCCCCAGATGGTGAGAGCATACACAGGCTCAGCAGGTGGCCCTCACAACTGCTTAGCTCAGACACTCCCTGCTGTGACCATGAACCTGAGCCTGCGTGTGTTCCTGTCTTTTGTCCTGCTGCTCCACGTATCTCCTTTGCTCACACACATGTTCCATCCCATAAGTGGATGGAACTTTAAAAGCACAAGCACAAAGATAAAATTATTAAAAATTTCAAGACAGTGATAACAGAGCCTTAAATCAAGGGCAGGATTCCTTCTGCAACTGTATGGGTCACATTTCCAAGAAGCTGGTCCTACTCCCAGCTTCACCGGAGTCTGCCCATATATCTTCATGTTAATTTTCAGGGTCCCCGTCATTCCTCTCTATGCCAAATGGTACAGATTGGAATTCAATTTGCATTGAGTTATTCCACATGCAAGTTTAAACTTCAGGTTTGGTGGCCAGAAGTCTTTATCACTGGCTGTAACAGATAAGGGATATTTTAGGTTAATCCTGGAAGCTTTCTGCTCCTTTTCCCAAATTGTGAATGCTGTTACCAAATCATGGGTAAAAATTTAGCCAAAATGCAAGAAGGGTTGATGTATTTTAATAAAACAAAAATGAACATTTCCATGAGATCTTCTATAAAGAAGCTGCTTAGAAATACCTTAAATGAAACCGTTGTACACTGTGGCTGGGGATATAAATTGATGCATCCTCTAAACATTATGGAGGATCCTCAAAATATTAAGAACAGAGCTAGCATAAAACCTAGCAACCTCTCTTCTGGGTAACTACCTGAAAATTTTTAAAATATTTATTCATAAACAGGCATGTACCCCTAAGTTCACTTCAGCATTACTCACAATAGCCAACACATGAAAACAATCTAAGTTCCTTTGATGGATGATTGGGTAAAGAATTTGTGGTAATCATATACTGTGGAATGCTTTTGAGCCATAGAAATGATGAAATACTGCCATATGGGACAACATACCTGATAGATGGATGGTGAAAGTATCATTCTAAATAGTTGAGTCAGACGGAAAAGGACAACAACCATATGACCTCACTCATATGTGGGACATAAAACAGAAAGCAACAAATTTAAGCAAACCAGAAATAATAGACAACAGTATGGTATTACCAGAAGGAAAAGAAGTTTGGGGAAGGATGAAGAGGGTTAAGGGGTCAAATATATGATGATGAAGGGAGATTAGACTCTGGAAGATTAGAACACAATGCAATATACAGATGATACAAACCTACGGGAGACCAAAAATGTGAACATTATTAAAAGTGAGTCTTACACAGGCAGGCAATATAACCTGAATTGCTAAAAAAAATGACAGGAACATTTTTGAGGATAGTTTTTTCCCCAACTTTATTGCTTAGGCTTTCTGAAGCAGATATTTATTAAAGGTACCCCACCACAATGACTAATATATTGTGGAAATATGAATAATCTAAAATAATAAAAGCTTAATATGCTACTAATTAAGCCAGACAGCCGAACTACCTTTCAGATGCCATTCTAGATGCCATACCAGACAACCTTCTGGATGAAACCACAGTGGTGGGGGCAATGCAGAGGCAGTTAGGGGCAATCAGGCAAGCAGGTAAGCAGTTAGGGGCAATCAGGCAGGCAGGTAAGCAGCTAGGGGAGATCAGGTAGGCAGGTAGAGGGTTTAGCGGTAATCAGGCAGGCAGGCAAGCATTTAGGAGCGATCAGGCAGGCAGGCAGGTGAGTGATTAGGAGCCAGCGGTCCCAGATTGCAAGAAGGATATCTGACTGCCAGTTTAAGGGATTCCTGCAGGATTGGGCCTAAACAGGCAGTTGGACATCCCCCAAGGGGTCCCAGATTGCTGGGCTGAGGGACACCCACACACACATGCACGAATTTATAATCTAGTATATTTATAATCTAGTATATTATAAAATTGTACACCTGAAATTTACATAATGTGAATAATTAATGTCACCTTGATAACTATAATTAAAAACAAGAAATAATCTGCCTTGGCCAGGTACCTCAATTGGTTGGAGCATCATCCCATACACCAAAAGGATGCAGATTTGATCCCAGGTCAGGACACATATGGGAGGCAACTGATTACGTTACTCTCTCACATTGATGTTTCTCTCTACTTTCCTCTCTTTCTGAGATCATAAAAAACATGTCCTCAGATGAAGATTTTTAAAAAAATAAATGACCTACATGAATACTTTTGTTAGTAATATACATAAACACATTGTACAAATTTATTGATCAAAATAATTGATGATGCAATAGTGTTCTATATTAGGTCACTCAAATTATAACCTCTCATGTCACCAGCTTCAAAAATTTATTAATAATTTTGGTTCAAAACAGTCATTTATACACTACAACCCTCACTTTATCCATGTGTGAAATGAGAGTAGTTGTTTAAACTGTTATTCAGTACTGAAATAGATAATATATGTAATAAGCTAGATTGAGTGACCATCATTCAATAAAACTATTTTTCTTATATTTGGCAATTCCAGCAGAATAAGTCTAATAAAAACTTTAAAAACCATTACACAGGCTCCTTCCTCTTGCCTTGAAAGTAGAACCACCTGCAGTTAACTGAGAAACTGACTCGTCTCCTTCAGCTTCTTCACCACCATGTCTTTTTCAAAACCTTTTTTAGCAGAGTAATTTATATGTCACTTCTGTGCTACTTGCAAGGGGACCTGCTTAAACAGAAAATTAGGTACTGATATCTCTATCAGTTGTTTTAGTGGTTCCATATTAGAGCATATCTATAAAGTGATTTCAGGGAAGAAATAAAGCCCCAAAAAATGGTGAATGACAGAGCTGAAAAGTCCATTTTAGGACAGAAACAAGTTTTGGAACATATATTTCAAAATTCATATATGCACAAAGCCTAATGTAGGGGCAACATGCCTGCCCGTGGAAGGGGTGAGGCTGCAGGCCCAGCTGCAGTTTGGGTACAGGCTGCAGATCACCTGGCAGCACTGTGCTTCTGCTGCACAGACGTAGACGGCAGAGTCCTCCAGTTGGGAGGCTGTGATGTTCAGGGTACTGTACAGGTCTTTAGTATTCAGTGTGGAGCTTAACCTTCCCTTGTGCATCATCCCTGAAGCTAAATGAAATAGATTAGTGAGGCCACCCCCAGGATTCTGTCGGAACCACTGCATTTTGTACATAGTACTGGAAAAACTGCACCTCAGTGTAGAGCTGGTTCCCTCCTGGAGGCTCAGGGTTGAAGGACTCTGCTCCACCTTCATCCCTCTCACCCCTGCATGGAAAGAGAAAAACAAACACAAATGATGTCACTGAGATAAATGATGCAGTTTTTAGATCTGGAAAATATCTCAAGAAATACTCAAATGGGACTGTATAGGACCTCTGTGTCAGTTCTCCCTTCCTCCCAAATCCACTGTCAGCTGTGGAACACTCCCCAGTCCCCCATCTGGGACACCCCAACTCACAGAAAACCTGGGCCCACAGGAGCCCCAGCAGAGCCCCCAGGTGTCTCTCCATGACTTCTTGCCAAGTGGCTGTGGTGCCTTTGTCCCTGCTCTGGAGGGAGTGAAGTCCTGAACTAAGGCAAATTTTGTTCCTACACTCAATACGGTTCACCAAACTCACTGAGGACCAATCATATCTCAGCTCTGTCATTCATCCTAACAGCAAACTCCACCCACATTGGCCCAGTGAGATGGCACAGTCATGTCTCCAAGATTCTGGGTACAAACAGTGCATGATGTTAAGAGGCAATATATAAAATTTATAGATATAAAGCTTTTTTTTGCCCTTAAAATACTTATGTATGAGAAGTTTGTGGTTAGTGTTTGAGGAAGAGTGCATGATGTTTCTGAAATAATCAATTTCTCAGTAGGTTATGAAGAACCTTGAAGAGTCCTAGGAAGAGTAACCTCATTTCCCAAATTGCATAGTTTGACAAAAAATTTGAGAATTTAGTTATATGAAAATTTTGATAAAGGAAAACTATCTTAGCTTGTATTGTAGAAGTAAATGATTTTTCTTGACATCAGGAGAGTTCTAGAAAATAAAACATATAGTCACCACTGACATAAAAAATAAGTTCAACTTGCTTTATGATAAATTAGATATGTTTGTGATGTCCACTCTGATTTAATTTCTACCTCTCCCCTTCTCCTGTCCATCTCTTGGGCACCCTTTTGATCCACATAGATGACTCTGATCCAACCACACTTTACTGATTAAGTTAAATATTCTCCTCTCTCTTTTCTGCTATTTTTATTTTTTATTTTTTCCTCTATCTTCTTCTCGTAATTCTCGTTGCACTTACTTTCATGGAGATATATAAAAAGGTAGTATATTGTGACAATGCAATACTTTTCTATGTTAGTGGGTTTTGGGACATTAGTCCTAACAATTAAAAAATGAAAACAGGTTACAGAGATATTTATTGTTGAGCTTCCATGCTCACAATGACCAGTAACATTCTTACTCCTTTATTTCTGCTCAGAGAATCATTCTCACATGGATTTATAAAATATGGACTCCAGCTCTCTGATGTTTACATAAAGTGTCAGAGCTGAAAAACTAACACAAACTTTACACAAATACTGTCTTTCTCCTCCTTCCCCCCACCCCGCCCCTCTTCCTTTTTGCTGTCTATAATTTGACTGGCTCACATGCTCACTTTTCTCCTCTCTTAACTGTTTAACCTGCTGGGACCATAAGAAGTCATTAATAAAAAGCCTACAGTGCCCCCTAGTGGGCTAAAAGCAAAAATAGAGTGGACGTCAGACCAACTAACTCAGTCACACAACCCCAGCATCATTCACTCCATGTTACCTGATGAAGGAAATGCAGACAGAAAACAAAGTAACTAACTAGTTTGAATGGGAATAATTAATGAACCACATCCTACTTTTAAAATATCATTTTGTGAAAATTAATATCTTAAAATACTTCAGTAAGACTCATGTTGTGCTCCTTACTTATTTTCTTTACTTTAATTTGAAATAAATCCATAAACATTCATTAAAGTTTTAGTGTAAAGGGGATAATTTACCAGATCTTAAGAATGTATAGTGAATCCAAGATGGCTAAAGAGTAGTGGCTATTATACTCATCTCCCCCCAGTACTAAACCAGACTTATAACTAAATTATAGAACAATCGACCTGAAGACTCAACTGAAGACCAGCTGAACAGAAATCTTATAACCAAGAACTTACAGAAGGATTTACTGGTAAGAAAATTAGAGTTGCACAAAGGGTTGGTTCTACACCCATGTGTAGCAGTTGAGAATCTGGAGAGCTATCTAAGGGTTCCCAAACCCATGAGAGGATCTCTTGATCAGAAGAGTAGAACCAGGAAGAGGAGCTGGCTATGAAAATCAGTGGGGATTCTTTTCACCAGGAAAAGGTGGGCGTTGGCTAGAGACCCAGGTGCTCTCTGAAAGGTCCAGTGCCCAGGATCTTGTTCTCAGCCACTCAGGGCTTTGCGAAGGGAAGGCAACTCAGAACAAACAGATTCATACAGACAGAACTAAGTTGGGTGGCCAGGGTAGAGATCTGGAGGGTCAGCCCCAAAGGTGCCTGTGTTAAATCCTTATTCTATACTGTCCACAGATGCCATCTTCGTAGGTGGAGCACTCTATCTTTACAGCACCATCCTGAGGGAGTGCATGAACCCAGTCCTCTTGACTTCCTGTGGCCCCACCGTCAAGCTCTCAGCCTTCAGAAAAGTCTACTACAGCTTGGGCACAGTGTGTTCTGCCTTAGGGAACAGTTAAGGAGATTCAGGTGAACCCAGTTATTATTGGAGATTCGCGGTGTCATTGAATTGTGTGGCTCTGAAACAGATTCCATCTCTGCACCCTCTGTGTGCCACAAGGGCTACTGCCCACAGGAGACCCACTAGCCCCATCCTCACAACTCCAAGTGACCCCTCCCTGCTGAGCTCAGACCCGGCAGAAAAATCTGCAGGTTATGCCCAGCCAGAACCTTCGTGTTCTTTTTTTTTTTTTTTAGCTCTTATTGGCAACTCATATAGAGTTGTGTGGCTCCAGAGCAGAGGCCATTTCCCCTCTGCACACCCCAAGACAATCCTCCAATGGAGATCCACTAACCCCAGCCTCCTGATCCCCAGGGGCTCCTCCTTGCCAAGCTCATGCCCTGCAGAAATGTCTGTTGGCTTCACCCAATCTGGACCTGCAATGTGCTCTTTTGGGGGAAGTTCTGGCCAGAGACTTAGGCAGATACTTAGTGGTGTGGATTTGGAGTAGGGGCCATTCCCGCATCCAACATGAGTACCTGACCAGTGTTGCACACACACCCCTCCCCCAAAAAAGAGAGATCCACTAGCCCTGCCTACCCAACTCCCAGTGCCCCACTCTGCTGAGCTTCCATCCTGTAAAAGAGACAGTGGGAAGTGACATCAGAGGAATGGGGGTGTAAGGGCGTGTCTATCCTCTCCCCCTGACATTTCAACAGAATAATCGCCTATAATTCAACAAAGAAGTCCCTGCTCAACACAGATGCATGCCTGAGAGATCTGCACACTGGAACAACTAAGATGGGCTCCTGGGAATAAGCGGGGAGGCTAGAGAGGAGGAAAGTGAACAGTGCAGCAGCGTGTCTGCAGTGCAGCAATTAACTGAGGGCAACAGTTCCGGGCATCTTCCTCAGCCTAGACCAACAGAGTTAATTCAGCAAGTGGCTGGCTGTCAGAACAGCCACTGGAGTGGCGGCATTGTGTGGTCGCGCACACAAGCAGTGAGAGAGTTTTTGAACCATGGGGGTACGCTGTGAATGGGATCTGAGTTGTACGTGCAGGCTGCAAGTCAGTAGACACCCTCCCTGCAGAGTGGCTCCCTGTGACTGGGCCTGGCTGCCCGCTTTCAGGCAAAGAAAGTATATCCCAGAGCCTTGCCACGGACTAGACTCCCAGGTCTCGCATCCTGTTGCCTTTCTATTGTTTCCAGGAGTGTATTAGCTGTAGGCCAAGAGCTGTTGCAGTAAAAACAGTTTCCCTAGGTGATTAAACCCCAGGAGGGGGCTTGGGCTAGACCCTTGGAGGTCAGGGACTGCCATTACTGTCAGGGAAAAACAAACTCACCCCTAAGCAGCAGACAGTACAGCCCTACAGAAGCCTCAGAGGCTCAACACTGTGAGGCCATCTTGCAATTCAGCACCATCTATTGCAGTGGTTCTCAACCTTCCTAAGGCCGCGACCCTTGCATACAGTTCTTCATGTGGTGGTGACCCCCAACCATGAAATTTTGCTACTGTTATGCATCGTGATGTAAATATCTGCATTTTCCGATGGTCTTAGGTGACCCGTGTGAAAGGGTCGTTAGACCCCCAAAGGGGTCGCGACCCACAGGTTGAGAACCGCTGACTTATTAGAACAAAGTAGAAAGACGTTCTCAATGATAAATGGGAAAACAAAGGAGAACAAGGAATGCTATGAACAACCACAACAACAATGACCAGAAAGAAAATGAAAAAAAAATCAGAAAATAAGCTGGCACACACAGAATTAAGCAAATTGAATGACAGAGATTTCAAGATTGCAGTTCTGAAAATACTCAATGAGATGCGAGAAAATACTGACAGGAAATACAGCTCAGTCAGAAAACGAATGAATAAAATGAGTATTTCTTCAAAGAAAATGAATTGTTCAAAAAGAATATAGCAGAAATCCTGGAAATGAAGCAGACAATTAAAGAAGTTAAGAGTGAACTGATGAGCATAGAAAACAGAACCAATCAGTTAGAAGAAAGAACTAGTGATATTGAAGACTGGAGTCAAGAAATGATGCAGAGGGAAGAGAAAGACCCGAGAATAAAGAAATACAAAACAGCTCTACGAGACCTCTCTGATTCCATAAAAAGAAAAATAATAACATCAGAATCATAGGCATAGCAGAGGAGGAAAAGAGAGAGTATGGAATGGAGAGTCTATTAAAGCAAATAGTGGATGAGAACTTCCCAAATTTATAGAAAGAACTAGATCCACGAATCCAAGAAGGAAACAGAACACCTAGTTACCTCAATCCAAAGAGGCTCTCTCTTCAAGAAACTTGCTAATGAAGCTGTCAAAAATTAGTGACAACCAAACAAACATTCAAAAAAATCTTCAACGCATCCAGGGAAAAGAAGGAAGTGACCTACAAAGGAAAACCCATCAGAATTTCACCAACTTCTCAGCAGAAACTCTACAAGCAAGAAAAGAGTGGAACCAAATATTCAAATGCCTGAAAGAGAGAAATTACCAGCCACACCTATTATATCCAGCAAAATTATCCTTTAAATATAAAGGAGAAATAAGAACATCCCTAGACATGCAGAAACTGAGGGATTTTATCACTAGAAAACCTCCATTGCAGGAAATACTCAAGGGAGTTATTCTACCTGAAACAAAGAACATAAGATCACAACCTACCATTACAATTGCCAAAAACTTGCAGCATAAACAAGAATAATTTGTGACAATAAAAACATGCAAAGGTAAGAGGGACAGGTATGGACAGACAAAGGAAGAGGAAGATTAGACAAACTCAAAAGGGAAAAAACTGGAATATATGCAACTTCACTTTTTATAAAACTAATGGCAACCACACCCAGAAATTCCCCAAAGAAGACAAATAGCTTAAAAAGAGGAAAGATGTATGAGATACCACCAAACAAAAACAACAGATAGAAGCACAGAGGTAAAGAACCAATGGAGGCACAGAGTTAGCAGAAAACAAAAGATAAAATGGCTATAGGAAATCCTCATACATCATAAATTACCCTAAATGTAAATGGTCTAAATTCATCAATAAAAAGGCACAGAGTAGCAGAATGGATAAAAAACAAAACTCAACCATATGCTGCCTACAAAAGACACATCTAAACAGCAGAGACCAAGGTAGATTCAAATTAAAAGGGTGGAAAATGATTGTCCAAGAAAATAACAGCCAAAAATAAAGCAGGTACAGCCATATTTATATCTGATAAAATAAATCTCAAGATAACAAGACACAAATATGGACACTTTATAATGATAAAAGAACACTGCATCAAGAAAACATAATACTTCTTAATATATATGCACCCACCAGGGAGCACCAAAATATATTAAACAGCTACACACAGAACTAAAGGGAGAAACAGATCAAAACACAATTATACTTGGAGACCTTAATATCCCATTGACAGCTCTACACAGATAAACCAAACAAAAAATCAATAAAGAAATATCAGCCTTAAATGAAACACTAGGACAAATGGATATAATCAACATTTACAGAATATTTCATCCCGGAACATCAGACTATACCTTCTTTTCCAGTGCACATGGAACATTCTCAAGGATAGACCACATGTTGGGTCACAGAACAAGCATCAACAAATTCAAAAAGATTCAAATTATTCCAAGTATATCTTCTGACCATGAAGCCATGAAATTAGAAATCAAATGCAAAAAGAAGGTAAAAAAAAAACTACAAATATGTGGAGATTAAACAATATACTACTAAAAAATGACTGGGTCAAAGAAGAAATAAAAAATGAGATTAAAAGATATAGAGAGACAAATGAGAATGATAAGATAATATATCAAAATCTCTGGGATGCAGAGAAAGCTATAATAAGAGGGAAGTTTATATCTATGGCTGTCCTAAGAAACAAGAGAAATTCCAAGTAAACAACCTAACATCACACCTAAAAAGACTAGAAAAAGAAGAACAAAAGCAACTCAAAGTTAGCAGAAGAAAGAAAATAATAAAAATCAGAGGAGAATTAAGTGAAATAGAGAACAATAAGACTGTAGAAAAATTAATAAAACAAAGAGCTGGTTCTTTGAAAAGATTAATAAAATTGAAATATCCCTGGCTAGACTCACTAAGGAAAAAAGGGAAAGGCCCATATAAACAAAATCAGAAATGAGAGAGGAGAAACCACCACAGACATCACAGACATACAAAGGATCATGCCAGATATTATGAAAGCCTTTATGCCACTAAATTCAATAATCTAGAAAAAAATGGATAAGTTCCTAAAAACATATAGCCTTCTTAGACTAAATCATGAAGAACTGGAAAATCTAAATAGACCAATCAGCAGTGAGGAAATTGAAACAATCATCAAGAAACTCCTAAAAAACAAATGTCCAGGACCAAATGAATTCTAACAAATATTCAAGGAAGAATTAAAGCCTATTCTTTACAAACTCTTCCAAAAAATTAAAGAAGAGGCAATATTTCCTAACACATTCTACCATGCAAATATGACCCTAATACCAAAACCTGGCAAACATAACACAAAAAAAAGAAAACTACAGACCAATATTACTGATGAATACAGATGCAAAAATCCTAACCAAAATACTAGCTAATCGAATACAACAGTACATCCAAAAAACAATACATCACAATCAAGTGGGATTCATTCCAGGGGCACAGGATGGCTCAACATTCGCAAATCAATCAACTTAATATGCAACATTAACAAAGGAAAGGATAAAAATTATATGATCTTGTCAATAGATGTAGAAAAAGCATTTGATAAGATACAACATCCATTTATGATTAAAATGCTTAATAAAATCAGAATAGAAAGTGCCTCAACATAATAAAGGTGATATATGATAAACCCTCAGCCAATATCATAGTCAATGGTGAAAAGCTGAAAGCTTTCCCCCTAATATCAGGAACAAGACAAGGATGTCCTCTCTTACCACTCTTATTCAACACAGTACTGGAAGTTCTAGCCAGAGCAATAAGGCAAGAGAAAGAAATAAAAGGCATCCAAATAGGGAAGGAAGAAGTAAACTGTCACTTTTTGTGGATGACATAATGCTGTATATAGAAAACTCTTAAGACTCTACCAAAAAACTACTTGAAACAATAAACAAATACAGTCAAGTTGCAGGATACAAAATCAATGTACAAAAATCTATTGCCTTCCTGTATACCAACAACAAAACTTCAGAAAGAGAAATGGAGAAAACAATTCCTTTGCAATCACAACCAAAGAATAAAATACCTAGGAATAAACTTAACAAAGAATGTGAAAAACCTATATACTGAAAATTACATAACATTATTAAAAAATTGAAAAAGACACAATGAAATGGGAAAATATCTCATGTTCATGGATTGGAAAAATCAACATAGTTAAAATGGCCATTTTACCCAAAGCAATATACAGATTTAATGCAATCCCCATCAAAATCCCAATGTCATTTTTTAAAGATAGAACAAGAAATCATCAAATTTGTATGGAACCACAAAAGATCCAGAAAAGCCAAAGCAATCCTGAAAAAAATGAACAAAGCTGGAGGTATCATGCTACCTGACTTCAAAATATACTACAAAGCTACAATAATCAAAAAATAGCATAGTATTGGCAGAGAAACAGACACACAGACCTGTGGAACAGAATAGAGAGCCTTGCTATAAAACCACATATCTATAGACAGATAATTTTCAACAAAGGAGCCAGAAATGCACATTTGAGTAAAGATAGTCTCTTCAATAAATGGTGCAAGGAAAACTGGAAAGCCACATGCAAATGAATGAAACTGGATTGCAGTTTTCCCCTTGTACAAAAATTAATTCAAAATGGATCAAAGACTTAGACATAAGACCTGAAACTATAGTTCACATAGAAAAAATATAGGTATCAAATTTATGGACCTGGGTGGTAGATAACATTTTATGGACTTAACTCCAAAAATAAATGAATGGGACTACTAGCATATCAAACTGAAGAGCTTCTGCACAGCAAAATAAATGGGCAACAAAACAAACAGCCAGTCAGATGGGAGATGATATTTGCAAACAGCAGCTCCAACAAAGGTTTAATTTCCAAAATGTATAAAAAGAAAACTCATTAAAATCAACACCAAACAAGTAAGCAACCCAATCAAAAAGTGGGCAGAGGACCTGAAAATACACCTCTCCCAGGAAGATATACAAATAACCAATAGATATATGTAAGATGTTCAACCTCAATGGCAATCAGGGAAATGCAAATTAAAACTATAATGAGATACCACCTTACCCCCATTAGAGTGGCCATTATCAATAAGATAAGTGTTGGAGAGGTTGTGGAAAAAAGAGAACCCTCATTCACTGCTGGTGGGAATATAGACTAATACAACCACTATGGAAAGCAGCCTGGCAATTCCAGTGTGTGACTTCTGGAGGGGCCATGCAGTAATGCTCCAGCTGGTGGAGGAGTCTGCTTAATACACCCATCACTGACTTTGAGAGGCCCTCTATTCTCTGTAAGGAATTTTTGGGCAGAGAGCTCGTTGAAGACTAAGCTGTGTTACTTGAGAAAAAAGATTGGTCTTGCCCACTTCCAGTGCATGGGTAGCACCCCTCACTCACCTGGTGAACTGTTCAGTCTACCTGGGCATACTGTGTCCCAAGGCAAAGGGAAACAAACAGCCCTGGGTTGGAAATCTGGGCTTGCCCTGCCCAAGCTGACAGCACTGGGAAATTGAGCATCTGGCCAGTTCAGAGTCTCAGTGGAACTAGAAGTTTCAGCCCCAATTTGCAGTTGCCAGCTACACAGAGATTGGATTGCCAAGTGAGGATGATTTTTTTTATATCCTCCTGCTTAGTTAGGCACGTGGCATTCCCAAGAGCCATGCAATGCTGAGTTTTTGTGACTGTATCTCCTATGTGGGCTTCTGTCCGGGAGTCAGATTGGCAAGTGCTGGGCACTGTGGTTGCATTATGGGGAAGCAAATCTGAGGTCAGCCCACATAGTCCTGAGAAGAACATATAGATTGTATGCACTATCCAAAATCGGAGACTGTGTGAATCACCCTTGTACCCAGATACCCTCACTGAGTGCAGTTCTAAGGGGAAAGGATTATTGCAGCTCAGAGTAGGGACATTCAAAGTGCGAGACCTGAGGCAAACCCAATCCCTGGACTCCAGAGGCCCCAAACACCAGACTACTAGGACCTCTGCCTTGTCTGAGATTTGGACAGGTTGCCAAGAGCCAGACTAGGAGTATCTAACATTGCCTTTCATCAAAGAACCTGACAGGAGGCAGGGACTGGAGTACCAAGTGGCCAGATTCAAAATATATCAAAGGAGGATCCAACATGTTTCACAAACATCATATCCAAAGGGTGATAGTAACAGGCACAAAAATCTGCTGAGGCAAACTCTACTTTTGTCTTTTTTAACCTTTTCTTTATTCTATTTCAGTTTTTTATTTTTATTTTATTTTGTCTTTCATATCTGTTATTTGTCTCTTTCCTTTTCTTTTATTTTTCTCTTTTCCTATTTTTTTATTTTCTTTTACTATTCTTTATTTTATTTATTTTTTATTTACATATTATTTTTATTTCTATTTTTCTTTTATCTTTCATCTTTCCTTTCATATTCTCTTTTTTGCTTCTATTTTCTTCTCTAATTGTTTTTGTCTCTTATCTTCTTTTGTATCTTTCTTCTTTTTTTATTTTTCTTGTTGTTATTGCTGGTTTTGTTTTGGTCTCGTTCTCTCAGCATCTGGACAACAGTTTGCACAGTATGAAAGATGTTGAGCCTAACAGTCAACCAGGCTCAAGGTAGAGCCTATTCACTTATGGAACAACAACAATCAAGACCCACTTACAACAGGAGGCCTCACCTAACTCATACAAGAGACATTCCCAGAGCATATTCCTTCAGCTCAGGAGATGAAGGAGATTACACCACTGGACCCAACAGGACATCCACTATAGCAGGGCACCTCACCAAGACTGGGAGTCATAGAAATTCTACCTAATACATAGAAACAAACACAAAGAGACAGCCAATACAGAGAGACAATGAAACTAGCCCAAACTGAAAGAATCAGAGAAGTCTCCAGAAAACACATAAATAGAAATGTAAGGAAAGAAATTTATCAGAAATAAAGTTCAAAGCAATGGTTATAAGAGTTCTCGGCAGCATAAAACCAACATAGAAGCCTAGAAAGATAATTAGTTGGAAATGAAGATGAACATATCTGAAATAAAAAATATACTGGAAGGCATAAACAGTAGATTCAATGAAGCAGAGTGTCAAATCAGCAAATTAGAAAACAAGGTGGAAAAAAATCACTTAGAGCAGCAAAAACAAAGTAATAATTTAAAAACATGAAGACAGTTTAAGAAAATTTTAGGACAACATGAAACATAACAAAATCTGCATAATAGGGTACCAGAAGAAAAAGAAAGTGAACAAGGGGTAGAAAACCTGTTTGAAGAAATAATGACAGAAAAAAATGGTGAAGGAAAAAGTCATACAGTTCAGGAAGCACAGAGTTCCAATAAAGATGAACCCAAAGAGACCAACAATAAAACACATCATAATTGAAATGGCAAATGTTAAAGAGAAAGAGAGAATCTTAAAGGCAGCAAGAGAGAGACCTACAAGGGAGTTCCCAAAAGGCTGTCAGCTGATTTCTCAACACAAATACTATAGTCCAGAGGAATTAGCATGAAGTTTTCAAAGTAATGAAAAGCAAAGATTTCCTAGGTAAAAAAAAAAAAAAGTGGGGGGAACTAAAGGAGTTCATTTTCAGCATTGCAAGTAATGTTCAAGGAACTGTTGTAATAAGAAGAAATAGAACAATGTAGGCGTAAAGAAAAATGGCAATAAATAAGTATCTATAGATAATAAACTTAAATGTAAATGTATTAAATGCTCCAATCAGAAGACATAAGTTAGTTTAACGAATAAGAAACCATGACCCATATATAAGATATGTACAAGAAATCCACCTCAGAATAAAAGCTTCAAACAGACAGAAAGTGAAGAAATGGGGAAAAAATCCATGCAAATGGAAATGAAAAGAGAGTTAGGGCACCAATACTCATATCTATCAAAATAGACTTCAAAACAAAGGCTATAACAAGAGAGAAGGAAATATACTATATAATATTAAAAGGATTATTTCAGAGAATATAATCCTGGTAAATATATAAGCATCCAAAATAAAAGCACCTAAATATATTTTAAAAAATTCTTGGAAGACTTGAAAAGAGAGATTGATGGCAAGACAGTCATGACATAGCGTGAGACTTTAATACCCCATTGGCATTACTCGATAGTCCTTCTAGACAAAACACACACATACACACACACACACACACACACACACACAGGGAAACAGTGGCCTTAAAACACCACACTACATCAGATGGATTTGAATCACATTTACAGAATATTTAATCCCAAAGCAGCAGAATCCACATTCCTCTCAAGTGCCCATGGATCATTTTCAAAGATAGGTCTCAAAGATGTTAGGTGATAAAATAAGTCTTTATAAATTTAAGAAAATTGGAATCATATCAAGCATCTTCCTAGATCACATGGCATGAATTTAGAAATCAACTACAATTTTTAAAACACTCAAAAACATTCAAGCACATGAAGACTACACACCTTGTTATTAAACAATGAATAGACTACCAATGAGATCAAGAAGAAATAAAAAACATCCTTGAAAATGAGCACCCAAAATCTAAGGAACTCAACTAAAGCAGTGCTGAGACCTACCAAAAAACAAAAAAGAAAAAAAGAAAAAATATCTAATAAACTATCTAAGCCTACAGCTAAAAGAATTAGAAAAGGAACAACAAGAAAAGCCCAGAGTGAGTAAAAGGAAGGAAATAATAAAGATCTGGGTGGAAATAAATGACACAGAGACTAAAAAACGATGCAAAAGATCAATGAAACCAAGAAGTGATTCTTTGAAAAGATAAATAAGATTGTGAACCTTTAGCAAGACTTATTAACATGCAAAGAAAAAGGACTCAAATAAATAAAAACATAAATGAAAGAGGCAAAGTAACAACTGACATGACAGACATACAAAGGATTGTAAGAAAATATTTTGAAGATTTATATGTCAACCTACTGGACAACCTGGGCAAAATGGACAAATTCCTAGAAATATACCATCTGCCAAAACTTAGTCAGGAAGAATCAGAAAACTTGAATAGGCCAATAACAGTGAGTGAAATTGAAGCAGTAATCAAAATACTCTTAGTAAACAAAAGCCCTAGACTGAATGGCTTCACAGATGAGTTTCGCCAAACATTCAAAGAAGAATTAACACCAATCCTTCTCAAACTATTCTAAAAACTTCAAGTGGAGGAAAGATTTCCAAGCTCTTTTTACAAAGCCAGCATTATCCTAAATCCAAAATCATAAAGACATTACCAAAAAAGAAATCTATAGACCAATATCCCTGATGAAGATAGATGCTGAAATCTTCAAAAAAATATTAGCAAATAGAACCTAGCCATACATGAAAAAGATTATACATAATTTTCAAGTGGGATCATTCTAGTAACACAAGGATTGCTTAATATTCACAAATCGATAAACATGATACACGACATACACAAACTGAAGGATAAAAATCACCTGATCATATCAATAGATATGAAACAAAAGAGCCTATGGAACAAAAGAAGGAAGAGCCTATGGAAATAACATTTGGCAAAATCCAGTATTAATTTACGATAAAAACTCTCAGCAAAGTGGAAATAGAGGGATTATACCTCAATGTAATAAAGGTCATATATGACAAACTTACACCCAATTCCATATTTAAGGGCAAAAACAAGACATACAGATATCCAATAGACCTATGAAAAATGCTCTAAGTCAGTAATCATCAGAGAGATGCAAATTAAAAAAAAATGAGGTTTCACCTCACCTGTCAGAAGAGTTATCATCCATATATTAACAAACAACAAGTACTGGAGAGACTGTGAAGAAAAGGGAGCCCTAGTGCACTGTTGGTGGGAATGTAGACTGGTACAGCCAGTGTGGAAAAGAGTATGCAGGTTATCCAAAAAATTAAAACTGGAACTGCCTTTTGACCCAGGGATCCTATTTCTGGGAATATATCTTAGGAATCTCGAAACACCAATCAGAAAGAATATGTTTAAAACAACATTATTTACAATAGCTAAGATTTAGAAACAGCCCAAATGCCCATCAGCAGATGAGTGGATGAAAAGCTGTGGGACAGCCCTAGCTGGTTTGGCTCCGTGGATAGAGCATCAGCCTTTGGACTGAAGGGTCCCAAGTTCAGTTCTGGTCAAGGGCTCATGTCTGGGTTGTGGACTCAATCTCCAGTCGGGGGCTTGCAAGAGGCAGCCAATCAATGATTCTCTCTCATCATTGATGTTTCTATCTCTCTCTCCCTCTTCCTTCCTCTCTAAAATCAGTAACACTATATATATATTTTTCTAAAGCTGTGATACATTTACACAATGGTATACTATGCAGCTGTAAAATAGAAGAATCTCTTACCCTTTGAGACAATATGTCAGACTGGAGACTATTATGCTAAGTTAAATAAGCCAGTAGAAGAAGACAAAAATCACAGGATCTCATTTATAAGTGTAATCTAAAGAACAAAATAAAATGATGAATAAAATAGGGCCAGAGGTATGAATGCATTAAATACAATAGCAGATCTCAGTGGAGGGGTTTTTGGGGGGAAGAGAACAGGAAGGAATTAAACAAAAAACATTTATGCATATATGCATAACCCATGAACACAGACAACCGCATGGAAAGGTGTGGATTGGGTAGAGAGGTGAAAATGGAGAAAGGGGGAGATATCTGTAATACTGTCAACAATAAAATAATTTTTTAAGAAAGAATATAAAGTGAGAAAATTTCAGCAATGTCACAGAAGACAGACTAGAAAAGAAAAAGGAGCCTATGGGACAAAACCAAAATATTAGAAATGAATCTAAATATATCAGTACTCAAAACATACAAAAAGCAATTATTTTATTGAATTGAAATAAAAATTCTTGCTACATATTGCGTAAGAGAAAATCCTAAAAAAAAGAAAAGAAAAAAGAAAGCTGATCACATAAGATCTGATTCTTCCTGCTGCCCTGTGAACAAGACTGAAGCCCTCCACCTGCCCACCCACTGAATCCACCACACCCACCAAACAGATATCCCAAAGGAAGGTCAATGCTGCTTAAGGGCCAGTCAAAGGGGACTCTGAGAGAATGCCAAGTTAATGAACTAAGTTAAATCCTATAAGGTGAACTCTAAGAAATAAGAAAAAAGATTTAAAAATTAGTATTCAGAGAAAAAAGTGAATAGAAAAAAAAAGAAAACTGGCAGAGTTAAAACATTAAGGAGAAATTAAGATTTATATAAAAGGATGGAACTAAAATTTTTAAAATTGTATACCTTGATATAGCAGACAATAAAGAAGTTATAATAATAGCCTTTATATTTTTTTTCAGTGACCCCTCAACCTTCATTCTTTTACAATTCAGAATCTTGTATGGACTATTTATAAACACACATTTCTACTAGTAAATCCTCTAAAAACACATTAGGAGAAGGTAGAAAACCCCCATCATCAAAATTGCATGTAATAATTTCTTACACAAAGACAGTAAAAAGTTGAATAAAGGCAGGGTTAATTGTCTTGCTTATAACCTTCACATTTATTTATTGTCAATTTTAATATCCTTTTATATGAAATACATCACAAAGAGAACCTGGGACTCACACTTTTATCAGAGAAATGTGTGGATGATCTTTCTCTATTGCTAATGGGAATGAGGTCCTTATGGTATCTCAAGAAAAAGAATTTTCTGAGACTATCACGGGTGAATGAGTGATTTTTATTTACATGCAATTACAACCTTGGGTTTCCAAAATCCCATTTCCCTTAATGCAGCCCTGGAAGAGGGGCAGCTGGGGATTCAGTAGAGCTAGAAGCAGAGTCAGTGTCCAAAGTTGCCATTCCATATGAAGCTGGGGCCAGTTCAGGATTAGGCTAGTTACAGTCCATCAGCCCATTGTGTGGGGTTCACAGGGTTGTGAACGATGTGGGCAAATGTAAGGGAGCCAGGAGAGCATGCCCCCTACAACAAGAGTCCCAAGAATGCAATCAAGAGAGTTAACTTCTTTGTTTAGGAGATTAAATATCTCAAATCTTTCCACACTCACAGTGGCCACTTCAATGACCTATTCCCGGGTGTGAATGACAGACTTTACCGGGCATGTGTCTATTGCCCACACTATCCTATCCCTTTCCTAGGATCTGTGGGTAACAGACCTGGAGAGTGTTAAACTGCAGCTTCCAAGCAATGCTGCAAAAATGGCATGCCCATAATATTTGGCCTTCCCTTTTGCTCCTTCCCAGTTAGTCATAACTAGGTTAAATTAGAATGCTATTAATACCAATACATGTAATATCTTCAATATTTTAACTAATTCCCCTTTTTTTATATCAATGTTTTAGTGCATTGTTTTCTAAACAAAAGCCTGCCTTTGGTCCAGTTTGGCTCAGTGGGTAGAGCATCGGCCAAAGGGTTAGTCCTACTTCCAGTCAAGGGCATGTTCCTTGGTTGCAGACTCCTCCCCAACCAGGGCCCTGGCCAGGGCTCATGCAGGAGGTAACCAATCTATGTATTTCTTTCACTTTGATATTTTTCTCTGTTTTTCCTTCTCTCTTCCACTCTCCATTAAACAAACAAACAAAATCAATGGAAAAATATTCTCAGATGAGAATTAACAAAACAAACAAACAAAAAAAGCCTTCCTGCATCTTAAATACATGTGGTATATGGAGGTATCTTTATTCTAACTCTCTATTATAATGTGCCTAAAAGATTGGAAATTTATATTTAATGTTAAATAATAAAATCCACCACAGTGAATCAAACAGTAATAGGTACTCAACAGCCAGCTTCCTCCTTGCTGCTCAGAGTTTGTGCTCAGCTCCCCCTGCAGTTCCTGTCACTGTGTCACCCATTGCACAGTAGTACATGGCAGAATCTGACTGGCGAACTGAGCCTTTCCTCAAGTGGAAGGCATTTGGTTGTTTTTGGTATGTGGCTACAAATCCTTTGCTGCTTCCGTTCTCGTTGGCCTTCGCAGCTTTCAGGAGGAGCTGTGGACCTTCTCCGGGATACTGAACATACCAGAAAAGAGCAGGGTACTCCCTGGTTTCATAGGAGCAGTTCACAGTCAGGGGAGTCCTTTCTGAGAGAGTCACTTGGCCTTTTGTCTGGGTCACGGAGTCTCCATGGGTTCGTCCTGAAGAAAAATAAAACAGAACTCTATCACCTTGGGCATGGAGCTCTTAAATAAAGTTAAAGTTTAAAAAAAAAAATTGCTGATGTAATAGAAGAAATAATCTATATTTTAACAGCTTCATGTGTTACTTACCAAGCACTAGGAGTACCACAGTCACTAAGCCCACAGAAGAGTTCATTTCTACAGTATCATCTAAATAATGTTCTTGACTCTTAACATGAAGAAATGCTGAAGTCACAGTGAAATGATAAATATAAGCCTGTATTTCACACAGGAAATGTGTTTGTGCTGGGAAGCTGTACCCCCTGGTGGACAGGGAATGAAATGCGCAAGATTCTTAGGCTCTTCCCAAAGTGGCAATATGTTCCCATCTATGACTTTACTTGTTGAGGAACAATCAGCCTTTAGGTAGAGATTAGAAAATTGAACAACAGCTATCTTAAGTTCTCAGGTTGAATTCTATCTTAGGGCAAAAGCTAACATGGAAGTTCTTTTACAGAGCATGCAGGGTATTTCTGTCGTTGGAAGAAAATCAGTTTCCTTGATTATTTTAATACTGTACTGTATATTCTAACATACATATTGTGGTACTGCCTATAATCCATTAACTGTCAGAAAAAGTATGGGGTTGAAATCAGAGCAAGCAATAAAAAGTCAAGTCTTTATTGAGTAATTCTTCACTTTCCCGCACTCTACTCCAATATAGTAGTGTGATGGACATTTATTATGTGCCTACTAAATATTTAATAAATTAAACAGAAATAAACAGTCTTTCATTGAGGATTCAACGACATATAATATTAATTCAGTTTTAAAATATTGCCAATTTTTAAAAATGCTATCTTTTTAATAAATTTTTTTCAGGAGAAAAAAACACCTATCTTATCAATAGTCAAATATTTCTAAATTTCTTTATCATTTTTTAAAAGTATATATTTTAAACAGAAGAAACATTATATTTGAAGTTATCAAATCAATAGAGAGTGATATTAGATGGACATCTTTTCTTTTAAATCAAGAAATGTTTTTTATTTTAATATTTATGTTCTTACCTTTATTCTTTTTTAAAAATTAAATCTTTATTATTCAGATTATTACATTTGTTTCTCTTTTTTCCCCTCCATAGCTCCCCTCCACCCAGCTCCCACCCTCCCATCTAACCTTACCTCCCTCCCGTTGACCTCATCCATAGGTGTATGATTTTTGTTCAGTCTCTCCCTATACACCCCTTACCCTTTTCCCCTGAGAATTATCAGTCCACACCCTTTCTGTGCTCCTGATTCTATTATATTCAAAAGTTTATTCTGTTGATCAAATTTTTAATTCACTTAATTTTTAGACTTGTTGATAGATATGTATTTGTTGTTCATAATTTTTTGTCTTTTACCTTTTTCTTCTTCCTCTTCTAAAAGAGTACCTTTCAGCATTTCATATAATACTGGTTTGGAGTTGATGAACTCCTTTAGCTTTTTCTTATCTTTGAAGCTCTTTATCTGCCCTTCAATTCTGAATGATAGCTTTGCTGGATAGAGTATTCTTGGTTATAGGTTCTTGCTCTTCATCACGTTGAATATTTCTTGCCACTCCCATCTGGCCTGCATCATTTCTGTTGAGAAATCAGCTGACAGTCATATGGGTGCTCCCTTGTAGGTAATGAACTGCTTTTCTCTTGCTGCTTTTAATATTCTCTCTTTGTCTTTTGCTCTTGGTATTTTAATTATGATGTGTCTTGGTGTAGTCCTCTTTGGATTCCTTTTATATGGGGTTCTGTGTGCTTCCTCGACTTGTAAGTCTATTTCTTTTACCAGATGTGGGAAGTTTTCAGTCATTATTTCTTTAAATAGGTTTTCAGTATCTTGCTCTCTCTCTTCCTCTGGCACCTCCACAATTCTGATGTTGGTACACTTGAAGCTGTCCCAGAGGCCCCTTACATTATCTTCACATTTTTGGATTCTTTTCTCTTCTTGCTTTTCCAGTTGAGTGTTTTCCAATTCTTTATATTTCAAATTTTTTACTTGTTTCTTGCCTTCCTCTAGTCTGCTGTTAGGTCTCTGTATAATATTTTTTATTTCAGTCAGTGAATGTTTAATTTCTAGTTGGTCCTTTTTCATCTCCAGTTGGATCTTTTACATCTCTAGTTGGTTCCTTTTCATCTCCAATTGGTTCTTTTTCATCTCCTCTTGGGTCTCGCTAACATTATCCAACTTTTCTAGGATATTCTTGAAAAACCTTATAAGCATGGTTTTGAACTCTATATCCAGTTGTTTGTTTTCCTCCATTTCTTTTGTTTGTGATCCCTTCCCTTGTCTCAGCATTTTCACTATGCTGGGAGAACTTCTGTGTTGGATTCAGCCTTATGATACCAGACTTGCAAAACTGCAAAAGCCTCTCTGTTGAGCTTGGGAGGGGTGGAGTCTCGGGGCTTAATGGACCGCCTTGCCTTCCATTCGGCCCTGCCCTCCACGGCCCCTGAGTCTCACATGACTGGGTAATAGCTGGAGTGGTCCCTGTGCGCACACGCTGTCTCTCACAGTGCCTCAAGACTGCTACCCCTTCGGCTCCCTTGTGCTCTGGGGCCATATGAGTCTGGGTCCCCAGGGTTTCTCCCGAAACCAGTGTTTAGTGGAGTTAGAAGTGACACAGTTGGAGAGTCTGTCTCCCTCCCACTCGTGAAAGCCAGTGGCACAATCAGCAGTCGGTCCTCTGTGCACAGTGCACTGCACACCACCAGCATTCTGATCTTTTGCAACTCCACTAAATTTCCATGCACTTCTCCCTTTTCACAGTCCAAACTCCCCCTGTATGAGTTTCGGCTGGATCTGAGGTTTAGTGTCGTAGGATAAGGGGTTCAATGCCGTTGAGAGTCTCCGTCTCCCTCCCGCCAGAGAAAACCAGCCAAGTACTCCTGCACCCGCTGTCTCCAGGCGTGCATCTCCATACCTCAGCTATTTGCAGCTCCTCTGAGTCTCTGTGAGCCCCTCTCTTTCCTTCTAGTTGTAGAATTTCCACTCAGCCAGCTTTCCTGTGGTTCTGGATGCTGTCCGTTTTGTCTTTTAGTTGTAGGTTTGAAATTGTTGTGCGAGGCTGCAGTGTAGGTGTTTACCTATGCCACCATCTTGGATTCTCCCCTAGATCAACATCTTAATCGCTGTTTTATTCATCCCAAGATAATATCGTTAATCAATGTGAGTCAGGCAAGGACTATAGCCTTAATACAAATTTAGTATCAAAAATGTTTTCTACCATCCTCCATTTGCCACATTTTGTGGCCAACCATGAATAAAATATTGTTCCCCCACAAGATAGAGAACCCAGGAGATGTGGATTTGCCTCAAAAACCTGGAGCATAAGTTAGAGCTCTTATTTATCTGTTATCAATTAATAAAGATATACCAGCTGATATTCATACAACAGCAGATAATAGAATCAATGTGAGTAATTAAAAAATATAGACTCTATAATCTCAATACTAATTTCATAAAACATATATTTTAGATTTGAGACCTACTATTCTGGATTTTTTTAAAGTTCCCCCAAGTTGTTTTGTTTACAGTGAGCCTGATATCCATTTATAAGATTTCATTTGTTGACCCCGCCGAAATACAAAGGATTGTTAAAAAATACTATGAACAACTCTATTCCAACAAATTGGACAACCTGCAAGAAATGGGCATATTCCTAGAAAAATATAACCTTCTAAAACTCAATCAGGAAGAATCTAAACATCTCAATAGGCCAATAACTATGGAAGAAATTGAAGCAGTCATCAGAAAGCTTCCAGCAAACAAAAGCCCGGGACCAGATGGCTACACAGGAGAGTTTTACCAAACATTCAAGGAAGAATTAAAACCTATCCTCCTCAGACTATTCAAAAATATTCAAGAAGAAGGAACACTTCCAAACACCTTCTATGAAGCCAGCATCACCCTAATACCAAAACCAAATAAAGACAACACAATGAAAGAGAATTATAGGCCAATATCTCTCATGAACATACATGCCAAAATCCTCCACAAAATTCTAGCAAATCGGGTCCAGCAGTACATCAGAAAGATCATACACCATGACCAAGTAGGATTCATCCCAGAAATGCAAGGATGGTACAATATACGTAAATCAATAAACGTGATACAACAGATAAACAAATTGAGAGATAAAAATCACATAGTCATATCAATTGATGCAGAAAAAGCATTTAACAAAATTCAACACCCCTTCTTGATAAAAACACTCAGCAAGATGGGAATAGAAGGATCATACCTCAACATCATAAAAGCCATATATGATAAACCCACAGCTAACATCATACTCAATGGGCAAAAACTAAAACCATTTCCCCTAAGAACAGGAACAAGACAGGGATGCCCACTCTCACCTCTCCTGTT
>JAAGEH010000208.1:1003996-1168844 GCA_011751065.1 Lasiurus cinereus | reverse complement strand
CAATGGAGCCAAGATAGCCTCTTCAATAAATGGTGTTGGGAAAATTGGACAGATACATGCAAAAAAATGAAACTGGACCACCAACTTACACCAAATACAAAAATAAACTCAAAATGGATACAGGACTTAAACATTAGAAAGGAAACCATAAAAATACTAGAGGAATCCACAGGCAGCACAATCTCAGACATATGCCGAAAGTACTTTTTCACTGATACTGCTCCAAAGGCAATGGAAGCTAAAGAATAAAATAAACAAATGGGACTACATCAAAATAAAAAGCTTTTGCACAGCAAAAGAAACCATTAACAAAACAACAAGAAAGACCACTGTATGGGAGAACATATTTGCAAATGTTATCACTTATAAAGGTTTAATCTCTAACATCTACAGCCAACTTACACAACTTAATAAAAGGAAGATAAATGATCCAATAAAAAAAAAGGGCAACGGACCTAAATAGAACCTTTTCAAAAGACGACAGAAGGAAGGCCAAGAGACACATGAAAACATGTTCAAAGTCACTAATTATTCGAGAGATGCAAATCAAAACGACAGTGCGATACCATTTTACACCTGTCAGAATGGCAATCATCAACAAATCAACAAACAACAAGTGTTGGCGAGGATGAGGAGAAAAAGGAACCCTTGTGCACTGTTGGTGGGGATGCAGACTGATGCAGCCACTAAGGGGAACAGTATGGAGTTTCCTCAAAAAAACTAAAAATGGATCTCCCATTTGACCCAGCAATCCCACTCTTAGGAATATATCTAAGAAATTAGAAACACCAATCAGAAAGGATTTATGCACCCCTATGTTCATAGCAGCACAATTTACAATAGCTACAATTTGGAAACAGCCTAGGTGCCTATCAGCAGATGAGTGGATCAGAAAACTGTGGTACATCTACATAATGGAATTCTATGCTGCCATTTAAAAAAAGGAATTCTTACCATTTGCAGCAACCTGGATGGAACTGGAGAGCCTTATGCTTAGTGAAATAAGCCAGTCAATGAAGGAGAAACACCACATGATCTCACTAATTTGTGGATAATAAAGAACATTATAAACTGATGAACAAAAGGATAGACACAGAAGCAGTAAAGCATCAAACAGACTGTTAAATTACAGCAGGAAGTTTAAGGAGAGGTGGAGTAGATAAGAGATCAATCAAAGGACTTGTATGCATGCATATAAGCATAACCAATGAACACAGACACTGGGGGGTTAGGGTATGCCTGGGAGGGGCGCAGTGTAGAGATGTATACATGTAACACAATAAAAAAGAAAGGGAAAAAAACAGTTTTCATTTGTTGTAACTTTCCTAGACCAAGGTGGTTCTCAAAGATCAGGAAGAAAGCTCTGGAGTCAGCATGGGAAATGCCCCTAGGACTACACAAGTTTTTAAAAACTAGTCATTTTTTCTGAAGTGCCAAAGCAAGCACTCCTTTAGTTCCCTTTTTATAACTATTCATTTGTTCTATAAAACAAAACAAAAAAAACATTTAATATAATCAGGATAAAGTTCTGGAGAAAGGCCCATCTTTCCGTAAGGCCTTGCAAACATTAATCCATAGACACGTGTATGGAAGCTTAGTTCAGGCTGTTTCCTGTAGTTCTTTCTAAACAGATTCAGATCAAGGGCTTTCATGAGTCCTCTGGGTGAATGTGTGAATAGTCTCTCATACCTGAACTTAAGAAATTCAGGCCCAGATAATTATGTCAAACCTTCCAACAAAACTATGCTAGAAAGGAATACTTTTTTATTTTAACTTTTTTCTTTATTGATTAAGGTATTACATATGTCTCCTTATCCCCCCATTGCCTCCTCACCCACCCACCCACCTCCAATCATGACCTCACCCTCCTGGTGTCTGTGTCCATTGGTTAAGCTTATATGCATACATACAAGTACTTTGGTTGATCTCTCCCTTATCCCTCCCCTCCTACCTTCCCTCTGAGGTTTGACAATCTGATCGATGCTTCTCTGTTTCTGGATCTGTTTTTGTTCATTAGTTTATGTTGTTCATTATATTCCACAAATGAGTGAGACCATGTGATGTTTATCTTTCTCTGACTGGCTTATTTCACTTAGAATAATTGTCTCCAGTTCCATCCATGCTGTTGCAAATGGTAAGAATTCCTTCTTTTTTACCACAGCATAGCATTCCATTGTGTAGATGCACTAGAGTTTTCTAATCTCATTTGCTGATGGGCATTTAGGCTGTTTCCAAATCTTAGCTATGGTAAATTGGGCTGCTGTGAACATAGGGGTGCATATATCTTTTCTGATTGGTGTTTCTAGTTTCTTGGGCTATATTCCTAGAAATGGGATCACTGGGTCAAATGGGAGCTCCATTTTTAGTTTTTTGAGGAAACTCCATACTGTTCTCCACAGTGGCTGCACAGTCTGCTTTCCCAACAGCAGTGAAGGAGGGTTTCTTTTTCTCCACATCTTTGCCAGCATTTGTCATTTGTTGATTTGTTGATAATAACCATTCTGACAGGTGTGAGATGGTATCACATTGTATCTTTGATTTGCATCTTTTGGATGATTAGTGACTTTGAGCATGTTTTCATATGTCTTTTGGCCTTCCTTCTGTCTTCTTTTGAAAAGTATCTTCTTAGATCCATTGTTTGATTGGGTTGTTTGTCTTCCTTTTGTCAAGTTGTATGAGTTCCCTGTAAATGTTGGAGATTAAACCCTTATTGGAGATAATAATATTGAATGATTCCACTTTTATGAGGTATAAAATAATCAAACTCATAGAATGAGAGCTCTGGTAGTTGCCAGGGTGTAGGGGGTGGGTGAGGGAATGCAGTGTTACAAATATAGGAGTATAAATTTTCAGTTTTTCAAGATTAATAGAGGTCTAGAGATAAGATAGTGCTGCTTCTTGAACAACAATGTAAGTGTACTTAATACCACTCAATTTTACACTTAAATTATTAAAATGGTAAAAAAATTATTTTAAAATAGCAACATTTTAATAAAAAATTTTAAAGACACTTTTTAAAAAAATTTCTATTGTGTACATCTGCTTTCCAAATGTAAATATAAGAGTGAGTTACAATACAATATCACTTAATAAATATCCATTACCATTCAACTTTATAGCTCAGAAAGAATGGCATTAGATGTGGGAGGTGGAAATAGGAGAAAATGAAGATTTTTTTAAATTGTGGAACATTAAATAAAGAGAGCCTGGACATGTACAAATGAGTCACGTAATGGCAAAAAAAATGCTTTTAGAAGAGTGGTAAAGTTTACGGCAAGAGTGGATAAAAATACTTCACACTCTGTTTCTTAACAATGTTCCCCTAGAGCCACTAATTACTGATCATTTTATCAGTAAGACTGGTGAGAAGCAGGTAAATCTACCTAATGGAAATGAGCTCTGCCATGCTAGAGTGTTAATAAGATGAAAGAACACAAATTTTGTCACATGATAGGTGCCTTATAAAGTAATGAGTGTACCTTAACTCAGCTAGCAAATCTAAATTAAAGTAACTCATTAAAACAATAAAAGTAACATAACATATAAAAAGAGGAAAACCACAGAAAGATTTCACAGCCTTTCTTATTAAAAACAATGCCTATAACATAAAGTATACTCAATAAATTTATTGAACAAATTGAAAGGAAAATCTTACAATTCCACATACTTTTACTGATTTCCAAGTGAGATGTTTCTAAAGTCCCTAAGTTGATTCTTCTAGCTCAGTCTGTCAATAAATGGCACGTTGTGTGTTGTGGCTGTTCTTTCTCTCCAATAAATAATTTCAACTAAAATTTATAAGGATATGAAGGTTTTTGATGAATGATAACTCTGCGTGGTCTATGAATCTAGAGAGATACTTTCATAGAGTGTTTTTCCTCTAACCCTACCTATATCTGTGTTGCCAGAGTCTTGGAAACCTCCTGTCTGTGATTACAATTCCCTGCTTTGATCCGTACGGCAGGTGGATGCAACAAGAAAAGTCCTGGGATTTTGCTCCTTCCAATACCACTCTCAACTGTAGGATCACTCAGGGCACAGAAATTCACTGCAGAGTCCTCCAGCTGTGAAGCTGAGATGACAAGGTTGGCAGAACTCTTTGCCTTCTGAAAATTCAGTGAGTGGCGGCCTCCTGTGGCATTTTGCTGGTTGTAAGAGTCCTGACGAATAAGGAAAAGCATCGCCCCTCTGCTGAGCTGCTTGTACCAGAACAGACTATAACTTGTAAAACTGATGTCATATGTGCAATCCAGGCTCACAGCCTCCTTCTCCTGTACTAACGTTGCTTGTTGGTCTTGAGATACCTACTGAATCCTGAAAGAAAGAAAAAAACAGAAAGATTTGGAAATTATTTTATAGACCCTGCTACTTTTCCTTTCCAGGATACCCCTGGACCTTAGATCTTAAAGAAGACCCATTACCACTGAAGCTCCCTACCTAAGCTATAACCACCTTCACAGGGCTAGGGAGTAACATCTTCGATTAAAATACTTTGTGCTTTAGTTTCAGTGCTCTCCAAGGTGCGGTGACTCTGACAGATGGAGAGGAGAAATGCTGAACTATGTGCTATTGCTTCCCCAGAACAGGAAAGGGGGTTTCCTGGTGCAGCAAGTGGTGTGGGTCACATCAGACTTCTCAATGTACTGGCTGAGAGTCTCATCCATCCCAAACATTCTTTTGCATTAACTAACTCTTAATTTAAAAACAATTATATCCCCTATTGGTGATGGAGCCCGCAACCCTGGCACGTGCGCTGGACCGAAATGGAACTCTTAGAATGAATGGTGTTTACAGGGCAAGATCTACAGATACTTCAACCATTTAGCTGAGGCTACAATTACTTTCTGAAAAGGAGAATACATTTTGGCTACTGTATCAAGAAATTGGCAATCATAGGCTATGGGTCTTTGTTGTTTGCCACATTATTGAGTAATATCCACAGGCATGGCTTTCCTTTTATCTTCATACACAACTATTTATTGCAATCAGTGATTGTATAATCAGCTCACCCATGAAAGTGTGTGTGTGTGCATGTGTGTGTGTGTATTATATATATATTACTTTTACAGCTGGTCATACAAAATATAGAGGCCTGTTGTAGCTCATTTATGGTTCTAACCAAGGTAATGGTTAACACATACACTTAACAGCTTGATAACATAATTCTAATGTCTAATTTGGCCATTCTAAACACCGCTGAGGTATCACCCTAAACAGAGAGGAGAAGGGGACCTTTGGGGCAGGACTGCATGTCTTGGGCTTCATTCTAGTCTTCAGCAGAGAGAGACTAGTTTATCTCTGCTATTTGGCACAAGATAAATAACTGAATAGACAATGATAGTGAGGGGGGATATTGACATAGTAATTGATAGATTATAGCTACAGTGATTAAACACCCTAGCCTTCTTATAATAAAGTTATTTATTTCTATCTTAGGTGAAACAACAGCACACACAGGTGTGAGGAAGCATGCTTATTATATCTTAGGTTATTTCCATAATCCATTATATGTAGTATTTTTTAAATAAGTGCCAACACCCAGTTTCATCACAGATGCAATGAATGAACATAGTAGTTGATAAAATCATCAATCATCTTTTCAATCTACAATTTTGCTCGTGTTTATTTTTAGTGGGTACACTAAAAAAATCCCAGAGACAGATTGTCATTAGGACTTGTGAAATGACCTTATCAGGGTACAATTTATTATCAGCTCAGCAGATAAAGTACAAGAAATGAATCCTTTGTTACACATCTACCAACTAGAATGACATTACACATTTTTAAATGACAAGAATGAGGTTTGCCAAAGATCATCAGAAGCATACATTTCACAGAAGATGAGTACCAATGTGAGATCACAGAAACAAACATGGAATTGGATGAAGTAGGCATCTCTATACAAAAACATTAGAAGAGAATTCTCCTTAATAATAGAAACCACTGATTGTGCATTCTTGTTGTTTTTAATCATTTTAGAGAAATATTCTTTGCATTCTTTTTGTTTTTAATCCTTTTAGAGAAATATTCCCACTTTAATAGTAGAATGTTTTATTTTTCTAATTTACCTGATTTTGATTTCTTGCTAATAAAACAATTTTCTTAGATATAGCCTTTATTTAAGATAGTACCCAACTGAATGCTAAGTTCAGCTCTACAAAGCCATTGCTAGTGCAACAAAGTAAAGAATGTTGGATAGATCATTCAATGTTAATTTGAGAAAATCCAAATAATAATTGTACTCCCATTAGTACTGTTAGAGTGAATCTTCCTCAGTAGAAATGAAAACACTTGAGATGATGACCTATCTCTATAAAATTTAATTAGAACACTAATTATAGAAAACCTGCAAGTGGTGGCAGAGACAGGAATCATGTATGTACCCAGTGGCATATGCTCCCTCTCACAAGATCCTGACATCTCAAAAGGTTATGAATTGTATGTTCCATGCATATGACACTCCCAAAAAGATAAAATATAGAACAAACTGACGTTTGAAAAGAGTTAAGAATAGGGGACTATGTGATTACATAAGGGCAGCAAAAAAAGAATTTGGGGGAACAATAGAACTATTTTGTATCATGATCATGTGATGGTTACATAATCTATACAATGTATTAAAATTTAAAATTCACTTAATTGTACACCAAAAATAGTCAGCTTTTCTATATAATTATTTAAAATAAAAACTAAAAACACTGAGTTCAAAATGATAAAGGAGGGATTTTCTATCTCTTCCCCTTTCCCCAAAAATACCAGTTTTCATAATCATGCACTCAATATAATGCCAAGAGTCCAGCAGAGAAGTTATACTGTGGAAGAGGGACCCTGTGGGAGCAAAAATATCTCAGTTGGGTAACACTGGATAAAATAAGAGGAAAATTTTCACTTTACCCTAGTTATCCTCTCCCTTCCTCAACCATATGGCATAGCTCACAGCCAAGATAAATTTTCTAAGCCTTTGATTTTTTCCCCACAGGGAAAAGTGGGAGCATGTGAGTGAGTACCTGGGTCCTCCAACTTCAGGGTATGCTTCCAAAGAGATTCACCTCTTTCTTGTTCCATCCAGAATACTGACATGTGATGCCCAACTGGGAAGTGGGGAACTCCTGGGAGAACAGCAGCCAGAGCTCGCAGTGAGCATTAAAAGGACATGGATTCTACTAACCACAGAACAGACCCACTAGGAACATGCCCATGAACTGCTCGGACATGTGGCACTTGGATCATTACAAATGGCCCACGAGCACCCCCAATACTCAGTGCCTCACCCACATACCCTTCCATCTGGCTACCACTGCACTTAGGAGGGCAACAGCAGTGAGCCTTTGCAGATGGTTATTGAGCATGTGCAAAAAAAGTACGTTGCAAAACTGGGAATGCAAATGTGAGCGGTCAGCACCACCCTAGAGAAAGCAAGCAAACGAGAAGCTGTCAGCACACAGTCTGACTCTGCAGGATAAAGAGAGGGCCATAAAATTTGTAGATGGTTACTCTTCTGTCTTGGTTTAGGAAGAATAAACCAATAAAATAAAAGCCATGCATCCCTCTTCCTCCATCAGTCTTCCAGGAAATGGGCCAATCAATAGTCACCTTGCTTTTACTGGACTGAAGCTAATGGTTATAGTGAGGGAAATAATAAAAGTCATTAAGGTGTTGTGCTATAATACTGGCCTTTCTTTTTCACGTATGATTTAATGTGATGCTTTCCTTATAAGAACAAATGAATTAACTAATAACTGACAAACATAACTCAGTCAAGAGTGATCATCTCACCATATTAGTCACCAATGATATAAATTTTAGGAAGACTATAAAATATCTGAGGGTTTTTTTAATTTATCTTTATTGTTGAAAGTATTATAGATTTCTCCCCTTTTATCACCACATTGGCCTCCTCCACCTGGCTCCCGCCATCCCCAGGTCTTCTGCATTATTGTCTTCCATGGGTTATGCAAACCAACCCACCCACACCCATGCACCAGACCTCTATCCTATCTAATAAAAGAGTAATATGCAGATTGACCATCACTCCAACACACAAGATTGCTGCCCCCATGTGGACACAAGATGGCCACCACAAGATGGCCAGAGGGGAGGGCAGTTGTGGATGATCAGGCCTGCAGGGGAGGGCAGTTGGGGATGACCAGGACAGCAGGGGAGGGTGGTTGGAGAGAATCAGGTCTGCAGGGAAGGGCAGTTAGGGGGGACCAGGTCTGCAGAGGAGGGCAATTGGGGGCAATTGGGCCAGCAGGGGAGCAGTTAGGCATCAATCAGGCTGGCAGGAAGAAGCAGTTAGGGGCAATCAGGCAGGCAGGCAGGCGAGCTGTTGGGAGCTAGCAGTCCTGGATTGTGAGAGGGATGTCTGACTGCCCATTTAGGCCCGATCTGACTGGGATTGGGCCTAATCAGAGTCAGGCATCCCTCGAGGAGTTCCAGATTGGAGATGGTGCAGGCTGGACTGAGGGACACCCCCCACCACCACCTGCATGAATTTTATGCACTGGGCTTCTGATATGTATATAAGTTCTTTGATTAATATATTCCTGCCTGTGCCATGACAGCATAGCCAAGGGTTTGGCAAAGGATGAAGAAAATACAAAGAGAATAAGCTGGGTCTAGGGCGATCTTTTGTGCATGACTGAGACCACAGAACAGATCCAGTCTGCAAGCTGATGCTTTATTTTACAGTCAGAGGCCATCAAGGTGATTTACAATGTTCTTGTAAGTTTCACTTGTTTGGGCAGCACTTGCTGCACCTCCCACAGCCCATTAGCTACCCAGGAAAGATCTAGGGAGCAGTCACAAGATCAAGCTTACTTATGCTAAGAGGGCTGTGCCCCCTAACCTGGGACTTGTTTGCAGTTTTGCCAGCCTGTCAGTCCAAGGCTTAACCCTATAACTGCTCCCTACACCTGCCTTCACCCTTTCCCTCTGAAATAGGTCAGTCTGTTACATGCTTCATTGTCTGGATCATTTTTGTTCATCAATTTATTTTGTTCATTAGATTTCACATATGAGTGAGATCATGTGATACCTATCTTTCTCTGACTGGCTTATTTCATTTAGCATAATGCTCTCCAGGTCCCTCCATGCTGTCTCAAAGGGTAAGAAATACTTCTTGGAAAATAGTCTACACTTGACTAGGGTGGGAGAATTATGGAATTAATTATTTAGTCAATATCTTCCATTCCACTGACTTATCCATAACACTAAAAGAAACAATATTTTTTTAAAGAAGATTGTGACTGGGCAGGGGTGGCTGGATGGTTGAGCGTGGACCCGTGAACCAAGAGGTTGCAGTTTGATTCCCTGTCAGGGCACCATGCCTAAGTATTGGGCTCCATCCCCAGTAGGTGCATGTGGCGGCACACAATGCAAGATTCTCTCCCACACTGATGTTTCTATCTCTCTTTCCCTCTCCCTTCCTCTCTGAAATCAATAAAAACTTTTTTTAAAAAAAAGAAGATGATTGTGGTCTGCAATGTTTCATTCAGTCAAAACAAAACATGTAGATTAGGCAGGGAGATTTGTAATAAGCTATCTTTAAATTAGTCCAATGCCTTTGTGCAATACACTAATAATAATAAGGTGGCTGATCAGGAGTTCAACAGTTGCTGTCCTGTGCTGGGGACGGCAGGCTCCAGACAGGCGTGCGGGTGCCCTTGGAAAGCCCCAGGGCATAGTGGTCCAAGTCGACGTTGGCCAAGTCATCATGTCCATCCGCACCAAGCTGCAGAACAAGGAGCATGTGATTGAGGCCCCACACAGAGCCAAATTCAAGTCCCCTGGCCGCCAGAAGATCCACACCTCCAAGAATTGGGGCTTTACTAAGTTTAATGAGGGTGAGTTTGAAGAGATGATGGACGAGAAGCGCTTCATCCCACATGGCTGGAGGATCAAATACATATCTAGTTGTGATCCCCTGGACGAATGGTGGGCCCTACACTCTTGAGAGTCTCGGTGCTGCCCCCCAACCTTGCACCCACTAATAAATCAACTTTCTATTTTAAAGAAATCGTACATAGCACAGAAAGAAGTACTTAAGTCATAATGGGAACAAAAATTACGAGTATAAGAGTAAATTTAATTAACTCAAAACAACAGAGCTTTATTGAGAAAGTCATATAAGTGGAAAGATATAGTATGTACTTAAATAATCAAATAATCAAATATAGACATTAAAATATTTGTTATTCATGAATCAACTCATAAATTTATTCTATCACAAATCTTAAATTAAAATGATGAATAAATACCAGAATTCACTTTTCTTTAACAAGTATCTTCCAATTATCAAATATGTGGAAAATGTTTGTTCTAGGAACTGAAAATACTGCAGTGAATAATACACAACTCTGTCTTCTAAATTCTATGAGAGAGTAAATACGAATAGTTACCTACTAATAGGTAAAAGAGAATAGATTTGTGCATTTAATTGGAAGCTCACATTCTAAAGTCACTTTCTGTCCTAATGTCCTCAAACACACAAATAATAACATACAGTTACTCAACTCTAAAAGAAATAACACTCTCTTACTAAGAAAGTGGTCAGAGCAAATAGAAAAGGTTGTCACATTTTGACACAAAAATAGAACAAAATTAATATCCTATAATAAAAGGCTAAATGCCAATTGTCCCCTCGGGAATTCAACTGACTAGGAGTTCAACTGCTCACTATGATGTATGCTAACCACCAGGAGGTGGCTCAGAACAAAGGAAGGTCCCTGCTGGCAGTCAGCAGCAGGGCGAAGGAAGGCCCTGATCGGCCCTGATTACCAGCCAGGCCTAGGGACACTACCCATGCAGGAATTTTGTGCACCAGGACTTAATCTACCTATATAAAAGGCTAATATGCTAGTGTTCATGTAATGATGTCAAGTAGCAACACTTCCTTAGCAACAATTAGCCTCAGTGTATACTTTACACTGTAACCACATGTCTGTAAAGCATTTTCACATGCCTCATCTCATTTGATATTCACAGAAGTCCTAGAGTAGGTTGACAGAAGATTCAGTGGAATCCTAATTTCTTTTTGTTGGCCAGAAAATGGAGATTTAGAAAGGTTAGAAACTTGATCTGACTGAAAAGGAGTAAGAAATGGTGGACCTTGAAAATGACTTCAGGTTTTCTCACTGTGCAGAATATACTCAAACATTGCAGTTAAATATTTTATTTTTTGTTCTCCCTTTGTGATCTACAATAATAATCTGCTTTGTGTTGATATTTACTGCTGTGTTGCTGACAATTACCTGAAAGAGAAGTTGGAGTGCTTCACTGGGATGGAAAAAGTTTAGCTAAATCAGAAAGCAGGTCTAATTAAGCAACTTTATTCTATATCCATAAAATGCTAAGTTGACTTGTGCATGTGTGATATATATAAAGCTCTTGCTAGCACCAATCCATGCATATGTTTCAATCTGTCATTGTTGATCATGAATTTGGTTATTTTTGTTGATATTCTGAAGCTTAAAGAAAGTGGCATTGTTGCACAGAAATAACAATGGCAATTTAATATGATTTTAATAGTGATCAAGGTAGATATAATTATCCCCATATAACCAAAGTTGCCATCATATTCAGAAACAAGGATGGAGGACCTTGTTTTGAAATAGACTTGCTCATTCATTGTAAACCAGATCCCAATAATCCAAATGCCACTAAAATGAAACAAATCAGTATCCTGTTTCCTACATTAGATGCAATGACATAGCCTATTCTTTCCCATATGGTGAAAAGGGCTGGGGAACAGATATTGCACTAAGACTCAGAGACTACAGGGTAATTGACAATAATACTAGATTCAATGGATGAAGCTGAAAAAAAATTTCCCATTGAATACTTTCTTAAAAATATTACTCCGTTGGGAATGCCATCTCATAAATTAGAACTGAAAGTAAGTGCAATCATCATGATACTGAGAAATCTTAATAGTAAATAGCGTCTTTGTAATGACACTAGATTTATTATCAAAAGATTTTGACCTAACATAATCAAAACTGAAATATTAACAGGATCTGCGGAGGAGAGGTTGTTCTGATTCCAGGAATTGATTTGTCCCTGTCTTACACTGGCCTCAATGTTAGAATAAGTTTAATCAATTTATCATTCGTTGTTTTTATCAATGTTATTTTTATATCATGTTTTTATTGTTTTTATGTCATGTCTTTGTTGTTGTTATATCATGTTGTTATTGCTTATTCATTAATCAGTTTATATATTACTTTCATATACTAATTTCCTTTCATCTCTGACACTTCTATTACAGAGAAAGGGCAAATAGCAATATTATAATATTTCTTCTAATTGATTTCCTTTCAATGTGCATGAATTTGTGAGCTGGACCATTAGTAAAATTATAAGTTATTAAAATCTCTCACTCAGCGATTAAAAAGCAAATGTTTAAAATATTTGATGAAATGGAAATGTACTATTCAAGGTATAATAGTCAGTGAAAAAAATGATACTAATTACAATAAAAATTGATGAAAAGAGTAATCCAAATAATACTTAATATTATCTCATTACAGAATTATCAATTTTGTGGATTTGTACTGTAGATATTTTCAATGTTTAGCATATAATGTTTTAAAATAAAATAAATAAATACTATTTTTAAAATAAAATACTTAAACATCTATCCCTAATAAGGATTATGATATTGATGGTAAGAAGTTTTTTTATAGGAATGGCATCTAAATATCAAATGTAAATTCATTTTAAAGCCTCAATGTCAACATAAAACGTTACTAACTCCTTTCAAGAATCCATATGCAATAGCTATTCAACAAAATGTTCTAACACTTCCTGGGTCATCTTGAAAACTAACTATCCTATTATGTATTTTTAACATGCAACGCATTAGTTTCCACTTGCAGACAATTTCATAAATGCTATGCTTGAAGGTCTGTCCCAAGCAGAGAGGGCTGTCCTACTTGCAGGTTTGTGCACAGGATGCAGGTGCCTGGGAAGTAATGTGCACCCGCTGCACAGAAGTAAACAGCTGAGTCTCCAGGCTGGGTGGCTGCGATGTGCAGGGAGAGATGTTTGACCGCCTTATTCAAGAAAACAGTGAATCTATCATCTGAGTTTGTGTCCTTATTTGAACGAATGTCTATAATGAACTGGAGACCTTTTCCAAGTTCTTGTTTATACCAAGGAAAGTGGTTTGAGATGCTGTCTGAATAAGAACAGTTGATAACAGCGGTGTTTCCCTCCTGGACACTCAGGGTGGAAGGATGCTGATCCACTTTCTTTCCATGACTGACCCCTATGCAGAGAGTAAGAGTCAGAGAAAGAGTAAACAGATGATTATGCTTCAGAATTTTCTTTTTCTACAGTAACTAAGAAACCTGAATGAAGCCAGTGTTGCTTCTAAAGAATATCCACTAATATATTCTGTTTCCCATAAACCCTCAACTCACAGTCCAGCTGCAGCCACAGGAACATGAACAAAGCTCCCATGGACGTCTTCATCATTCTTCCCACTCAGGGTCAATTGTGGACCTGAAATCACAGCCAGGGGAGCTACTGCTGTTGTCAAGTTATCCCCCCTTTCCTCTGACAGTCAGAGGGCTTTCTCACATTCTACCCAGCCAATAAGAAAAGACTGTGTGTGCTTCTGCCAAAGCCTTTCAGTCAGACTCCACTAAAATGCACCCTCCACATGTCCTGCATCAGCAGAGGTGCACTGCCATCTCGTGGTTACATTCACAACTACTGAGCTTGCTGTTAAATGTTCTCTTACCCTATTTCCAATGAAAGACTCAGACATGCAAAGGCAGCAAGCAATAAGTGAAAAAAAAATTAGCTTTTAGATCAGAGATTAAGTAAGAATGTGGAGATTAAGATTTCTATCCCTGCACACTACTGAGTCGTTATTAATAGGTTGTAAAGAGGCAGAAGCTGTTGGTATTTGTTCAATGATGGCCTGGGTTTACATGTTTGAAATCAGAAAGCACTGTGATTCACTCTCTTACACAAAGAAAAAATGAAATCTGCAGATTCAGGAAATATAAACACATGTAAATTTATTCTTGAGATGGTTTCTTTTTCTCATATAAAATGGATGGCATATCCTAAAATGAAATTACTGATTCATGTCTTAAGTGGAATTTCTTCTAAAATATAAGCCAACTCTCCTAGCATGAATTCCTACATCCCTGGCTATTGCTGGATCAGATTTCATATTCTATCACTTCTCCCAAATTCCACTACAATGTTCTTTTCCAAAGACATTGATAACATCCCTCAGTCCTGTGAGTTTCCAAAATTATCTTTTGCTGGAAGAGAAAAAAAAAACTTTCTTATCCATTTGAATTTCTTGGAATTTTCTGATTACCTCTGAGAATAAATCTAGGGGAAAGTAAATATTGCCCGTGTTTGCTAAGGGAATAATATAAACAGAAATTGATCCTAAACCAAGACTACATCATTTTCAGAAGTGGGGACTCCTTTCCTATGATTTGAACTCACTGGTCCTCGGGAATTACAAAGAATAAATCTAATCTCTCTTCCACATCTCACACCCTTAAAGATTTAAAAACAGCTATGATGAAGAATATCAACTCAGAAATTAATGTCTGTTTTCATTTATGTAAAACTTCCTGATTTTGAGGATCTTCGATTCTTTCACTCATTCTCCATCAGATAAGATTTCCAAGCCTCAGCCAGTTTTGCTCAGTGTTTGGAGCTTTAGCCCTCAAACTGAAGGGTCTCGGGTTCGATTCCAGTCAAGGGCACATACCTTTGAGCATGTGCAAGAGACAACCAATCCATTTGTCCCTCTCACATTAATTTTTCTCTCTCTCTGTCTCTCCCCCTTCCTTCTATTCTCTCTAAAAATCAATGGAAAAAATATCCTCAGGTGAGGATTCTCTCTCTCTCTCTCACACACACACACACACACACACACACACACACACACACACACATTTCCCAAACCCTTCTCTGGTCATATTTTCCTCTTTTTGGAGACAAATATTTAGCTCAATTACTTGCTCTTTTGCAGTATGGTATGCAGAATTGAATGAAGTGGTGTGAATGTGAACAACTATATGAAAAATAGTGTTTGATGTATTAACTATAGCACAAACATAGTCATCCCTCAGGCAAAGTTTCCAGCTCCATGATCATATCTAATAAAAGAGTAATATGCAAATTGACCACCACTCCAACACACAAGATGGCGGCCCCCATGTGGACACAAGATGGCCACCACAAGATGGCCAGCAGGGAAAGGCAGTTGTGGGTGATTAGAACAGCAGGCAGTTTGGGGCAACCAGGCCTGCAGGGGAGGGAAGTTGGAGGGGCCCAGGCCTCCAGGGGAGGGCAGTTTGGGGGACTCAGGCCTCCGGGGGAGGGCAGTTGGGAGTGACCAGGACTACAAGGGAGGGAGTTGTGGGGGACCAGGCTGACAAGGGAGGGTAGTTAGGGGTGACCAGGCCAGCAGGGGAGGGCAGTTAGGGTCAATTGGCCAGCAGAGGAGGGCAGTTGGGGGTGACCAAGCCTGCAGGATAGGGCAATTGGGGGTGATGAGGCCAGCAGCAGAGACCAGACTGGCAGGGGAGGGCAGGGGTGAGCAGTTGGAGGTGACCAGGCTTACAGGAGAGGGCAGTTGGGAGTGACCAGGCCTGCAGAGAAGGGCAGTTGTGGGGGACCATGCCTGCAGGGGAGGGCAGTTGGGAGTGACCAGGCCTACAAGGGAGGGCAGTTGTGGGAGATCAGGCTGGCTGGGGAGAGCAGTTAGGGGTGACCAGGACAGCAAGGAAGGGCAGTTAGGGACAATCGGGCCAGCAGAGAAGGGCAGTTGAGGATGACCAAGCCTGCAGGGGAGGACAATTGGGGGCAATCAGGCCAGCAAGGAAGCAGTTAGGCATCAATCAGGCTGGCAGGGGAGTGGTTAGGTGGTGATAAGGCTGGTAGGCAGAAGCAGTTAGGGGCAATCAGGCAGGTAGGCAGGTGAGTAGTTGGGAGTCAGCAGTCCTGGATTATGAAGTTGGGCCTAAATGGGCAGTCAGGCACCTCTCAAGGAGTCCCAGATTGGAGAGAGTGCAGGCTGGGCTGAGGAACACACACACACACACACACCATGCACAAATTTTGTGCACTGGGCCTCTAGTTACTTATATAATATTATTTTACTTGCTGTCAATGTGTTGGCCTGGAAAATCTTGATCTAGAATCTTCATAAACTTCCAGCTGCATGAGACGTCCAATTCCAATTATCATTTTTGCTGACAACATGTGATGTAATGTTCATTATACTCATATCCTACCTTCAGGGAATGTCCACTTGGGATAATGAATATATTTACTACTTCCAGGAAATTCCTTAGAAATATATCTGTATGTTGAGATGGCACTACCACCTTTGGCTTCCTCTTACAAAAGCCAGTGAGTGATGGACTGGTTACTGATACAGTAACAATGGCTCAGCCTTAGTCTCCTTTCCTGCCCAACGTGTCAAATATTCACACAAATTAAAACTCTACATCCAGCCCTAACTGGTTTGGCTCTACATCCAGCCCTAGCTGGTTTGAATAGAGAACATCAGCCTGCAGACTGAAGGGTCCTGGCTCAAGGGCACATGCCCGGGATGTAGGCTCAATCCCCAGTAGGGGGCATGCTGTGGCAACCAGTCAATGATTCTCTCTCATCATTGATGTTTCTCTCCCTCTCCCTTCCTCTCTGAAATCAATAAAATATGTATATTTTAAAACTCTATATCTAGATGTTCTAAATGATTGGCCATGGCCTTCCAGACCCAGACTGCAGAGACCTGCATTTCCGTTACACTGTTTATCTTTGCTCAACAGTATGGTCCCATGGGAATGAAGCAGGGGAAAGATGCTAAAGAGGAAGTGAGGAAGTCTAGTATTCAAATTCCAAGCCCATTTACTATCTAATAGTTTCATACTTGCATCTTGAATTTAGTCTCTGTCTTTATAAAATGAGAATGATCAAAAGGAGCTCTTAGGGCTCTTAGAATTGAAAAATTCTCTTACACTGTTTAACAGCAAATAATAATTGAGGGCTCATTGTGTACAATGTAGATTCATGTTAGAGTGGTGAGATATTATCCTGTATCCTGGAACCCCAAGACCAGTTCACATCCTCATGCAATCCAGTGGGTTTGATGTTGCCCCTAAAGTGGAGCCTCTTCAATGACAGATACTTGATCCTCTGGATAAGTTCCTATCTATGTTTTAATTTATCTTACACGATCAATGATGGGTGAAGGGGAACCTAAGGCCATAGTAAAATGGAATAAAATTGGACTTTACCATGTGGTGTAAATATATTTACTCATAGGCATAGAAGTTGAGGAGGCTACATGGCTGAGCCATGAGTAAGCAGGATATTCTTCTGAAGACTTATATATACTAGAGGCCCAATGCACAAAATTCCATGCAAGAGTATACCTTCCTTTCCCCAACTGCTGGCACCAGTTTCCCTCTAGCACCCAGGACCTGGGCTTCCCTTGCAGCCCTGGCTTCATCTGGAAGGTTGTCCAGAAGGATGTCCAGAAGAATATCTGGTCTAATTAGCATATTACACTTTTATTATTATAGATTTAACTTACCATATAGATCTTGTTAGAAAATAATGAAGAAAATCTCCACAACTGGGAGAACCTAGAGGAGGAGGAGCTTACTAATATGCCAACAAAAAAACTTCCTAAAACAACCTAATTGCATTCTGTCTTCAGACTTTCTCCTTGCAAAGAGGTTCAGGGGTTCAAAATACTCAGCTAGGCCTGGCTATATTATTTCTGAGATCAATGCAAAAGGAAAATTTGGGACCGCTTATCAAAAATGCTGAGGAAACGGGTCATTAGGTCATGTTTCTAGAGGAGCTACTTACCTAAAACACTTCAACTCTTCATGCAGTTTCATGTAAGTGTCAGTTTAATTTTTTTAAGAATTTATTAATTTCAGCCCTAATTGGTTTGGCTCAGTGGATAGAGCATTGGCCTATGAACTGAAAGGTCCCAGGTTCGATTTCAGTCAAGGACATGTACCTTGGTTGCAAAGACATCCCCAATGGGAGGTGTGCAGGAGGCAGCTGATCAATGTTTCTCTCTCATCAATGTTTCTAACTCTCTCTCCCTCTCCCTTCCTCTCTGTAAAAAAAATCAATAAAATGAGGAAGAAAAATGGCAGCAGAATAGAAGGAAGTGTCCCGAGCCTTGTCCCTGAGCAGACAGAGAGAACAGCTGAGGGTTGCACTGGGAGTGTTTGTTGGTGAGTTAAAGGACAGTTATACTCCAGGAGAAGGTGGGGAACTGCTGAACAAGATTCCCTTAACTGGGCAGCCCCAACTGCTGCTGGGTTCCCTCCCTGAACTGCCAGCTCGGATACAGAGACTGCACCATCTTCAAGGAGAAAGTGGAAGATTACAGAAGCCTGAAAAACTGCAGCTGCGGCACCCACCAAATAGCTGCAAGCCCCAGAACACCAGTCCCCAATTAGCGCAAACACTCGATTTCAGAGGAGCTCTACACACCACACAGAAAGGTCATATTTCGCCTGGGATAAGATGAGGTCTCTGGTCCCACAGGACAGAGAAATGCGCACACTGTGAGCTGGAGGACCGGAGGAAGTCTGCATCCAGAGAAATCTGTGACAGTTGGGCCTGGCATGATCATTGAATGTGGAAGAGTGTCCTCTGAGCTGCTAACAGAGGGAATCTCTAAAAAGTAACCCATTTTGATCTGACACAGAATGACAGCCTGGGAGTTATTAAAGTGTGCTGGATGCTTGGACAGGAGTGGGGAAGGGGGACAGCGCACACTTGTGCTCTTTCCTCTTCAGATCCTTGCTTCTGATTGCTAAGCCCAATACTAAGTATCATCCAGTTGAGGACACCTTGGGAGATTGCAGGAGAAAGTTGTTTTTCTGGAACTAGAGTTTGTAGAGAGAGGAGTGACCTTCAGAGAACCAGCTTTGGAGCAGCCCACTCCCAGAAAACGGTATTGAGTGCCACAGGGAAAGCAGGATCTAAGCACAGGCTAGAGAGGACCTATAGTCTCAAACACATAGAGACTAAACAGCATGCTATTAAACATTGACTGGGTAACCAGAGAGATTAAGGAAGAAATAAAAAAACATCATGGCAACAAATGACAATGAAAACACAACAATCCAAAAACTATGGGGCACAGTGAAAGCAGTCTTGAGAGGGAAGGTCATAGCTCTACAAGCCTACTGCAAAAAAAAAGAAACAATAGTAATAAATTACCTAACCCTACAACTCAAAGAGCTAGGAAAAGAGCAACAAGAAAAGCCCAGTGTAAGCAGAAGGAAGGATATAGTAAAGATCAGAATGGAGATAAATGACATAGAGACCAAAGGAACAATAGAAAAAATCAACAAAACCAAGAGTTGTTCTTTGAAAGGGTAAACAAGGTTCATGAACCTCTAGCTAGGCTCACCAAGAAGCAGAGAGAGAGGATTCAAATAAACAAAATCAGAAATGAAAGAGGTGAAATAACAATACACCCTACCAAAATAAAAAGGATTGTTAAAAATACTGTGAACAACTCTATTCCAACAAACTGGACAACCTTAAGGAAATGGACATATTCCTTGAAAAATATACCCTTCCAAAACTCAATCAGGAAGAATCTAAATATCTCAATAGGCCAATAACTATGAAAGTAATTGAAGCATTCATCAAAAAACTTCCAGCAAACAAAAGCCCGGGGTCAGAAGATTACACAGGGGAGTTTTACCAAACATTCAAGGAAGAATTAAAACCTATCCTCCTCAGACTATTCCAAAAAATTCAAGAGGAAGGAATATTCCCAAGCACCTTCCACAAAGCCAGCCTCACCCTAATATCAAAACCAGATAAAGGCAACACAATGAAAGAGAATTACAGACCAATATTCCTCATGAACATAGATGCCAAAATCCTCAACAAATCCTATCAAATCAGATGCAGCAGTACATCAGAGAGATCATATACCATAACCAAGTAGAATCTATCCCAGGGATGCAAGGATGGTCCAATATTTGCAAATTAGTAAACGTAATACATCACATAAACAAATTGAGGGGCAAAAATCACATAGTCATATCAATTGATTCAGAAAAAGCATTTGACAAAATCAAACACCCTTTCCTGATTAAAAAAAAAACTCTCAACAAGGTGGGAATAGAAGAATCATACCTCAACATCATAAAAGTCATATATGATAAACCCACAGCTAACATCATACTCAATGGGCAAAAACTAAAACCATTTCCACTAAGAACAGGAACAAGACAGAGATGCCCACTCTCACCACTCCTGTTCAACATAGTATTGGAAGTATTAGCTATTGCAATTAAACAAGAAGAAGAAATAAAAAGCATCAAAATTGGAAAAGAAGAAGTAAAGCTGTCCTTATTGGCAGATGACATGATACTGTACATAAAACAACCGAAAAACTCCATCAAAAAACTAATAGATTTAATAAATAAATTCGGCAATGTAGCAGGATACAAAATTAATACCAAGAAATCTATGACATTTCTATTCACTAATAGCGAACTTACAGAAAGAGAGACTAAAAAAGCAATCCCATTTACCATCACACCAAAAAATTTAAGATACCTACTAATAAACTTAACTAAGGAGGTAAAAGACCTATACACAGAAATCTACAGGACACTTAAAAAAGAGGTAGATGTAAACAGATGGAAGAGCATACCATGCTCATGGATTGGAAGAATCAACATCATTAAAATGTCCATACTACCCAAAGCAATCTATACATTCAATGCACTCCCCATTAAAATACCAACGGCATATTTCACAAACCTAGAAAGAACTCTCCAAAGATTCATTTGGAACAAAAAAAGACCTCGAATACCACAGCAATCCTGAGAAAGAAGAACAAAGTAGGTGGGATCTCAATACCAGATTTCAAGCGGTATTACAAAGCCACTGTTCTCCAAACAGCCTGGTTCTGGCACAAGAATAGACATATAGAACAATGGAATAGAATAGAGAATCCAGATATTGACCCAAACCACTATTCCCAATTAATATTTGACAAAGGAGGCATGAATGTACAATGGAGTCTAGACAGTCTCTTCACCAATAAATGGTGTTGGGAAAATTGGACAAATACATGCAAAAAAATAAAATTAGACCGCCAATTTACACCATACACAAAAATAAACTCAAAATGGATACAAGACTTAAATATAAGATGGGAAACCATAAAAATACTAGATGATTCCACAGGCAGCAAAATCTCAGACATATGCTGAAGGAACTTCTTCACTGACACTGCTCCTAGGATAATGGAAGCTAAAGAGAAAATAAACAAATGGGACTACATCAAAATAAAAAGCTTTAGCAAGGCAAAAGAAATTATCTTCAAAACAACAAAAATGCCCACTGTGTGGGAGAACACTTTCGCAAATGTTATCACTAATAAGGGTTTAATCTCCAACATCTACAGGCAACTTATACAACTGTATAAAAGGAAGATAAATGATCCAATTTAAAAAAATGAGCAATGGACCTAAATAGAATCTTTTCGAAAGAAGACAGAAGGAAGGTCAAGAGACACTTGAAAGCATGCTCAAAGTCACTAATTATCCAAGAGATGCAAATTAAAACAACAATGCCATACCATCTTACACCTGTTAGAATGGCAATCATCAACAAATCAACAAACAACAAGTGTTGGCGAGGATGCAGAGAAAAAGGAACACTTGTGCACTGCTGGTGGGAATGCAGACTGGTGCAGCCACTGTGGAGAACAGTATGAAGTTGCCTCAAAAAACTAAAAATGGAACTCCCATTTGACCCAGCAATTCCACTCATAGGAGTAGATCCTAAGAAATTAGAAACACCAATCAGAAAGGATTTATGCACCACTATATTCATAGCAGCACAATTTACAATAGCTACAATTTGGAAACAGCCTAGGTGCCCATCAGCAGATGACTGGATCAAAAAACTGTGGTACATCTACACAATGGAATACTATGCTGCCATAAAAAAGAAGGAATTCTTATTATTTGCAGCAACCTGGATGGAACTGGAGAGCATTATGCTAAATGAAATAAGTCACTCAGTGAAAGCAAAATACCACATGATCTCACTCATCTCACTCATTTATGGATAATAAAGAACATTATAAACTGATGAACAAAAAAGATTGATACAGAGGCAGTAAAGCATCAAACACTGTCAAATTATAGTGGGAAGGTTAAGGAGAGATGAGGTAGATAAGAGATCAACTGAAGGACTTGTATGCATGCATATAAGCATCACCAATGGACACAAGACACTGGAAGATTAGGCCATGAATGGGAATGAGGGGTGGGGGGGGGAATGGGAAGATATGTATAATGAAGTACATTAATAATTTTTTTAAAAATAATAAAAGAGAAAGAAAAAATCAATAAAATATATTTTTAAAAGAATTTAGTAATTTCAGACATTGTAGGGTCACAGAAAAATTAAGGAGGTACACAATTTCCAATTTATCCCCTCCCATTACACATGCATAGCTTTCCCCATTATGAACTTCCTCAAAAGAGTGGTATGTATCTTAAAATTGATAGACTCACATTGATGCATTATCATTAAAGTGTACCATAGGGTTTTTCTTTGTGTTGTACATTCTGTGCATTTACACAAATGTGTAGTGACATGTATCCATCATTATAGCATCATCAAGGCTAATTTCACCACCCAAAAAACCTTTTGTCCTTTTCCTACTCATTTCTCCTGCTCCTCTCACCCCTGGCAACCACCGGTCTTTTCACTGTCTCCATAGTTTTGTCTTTTCCAGAATGCATGTGGTTGAAATCATGCAGCATATAACCTTTTCAGATTTGCTTCTTTTATTTAGTAAGATAAATTTAACTTTTCCTTAGTTTTTCATGGCTTGATAGCTCATTTCTTTTAAGTACTGAATAATATTCCGCTGTTTGGATAGACCACCATTTATTTATCCATTCATTTACTGAAAGACATTCTAGTTGTTTTCAACTATTTGACAATTGTAAATAAAACTGCTATAAATACCTGCGGGCAGGATTTTGTGTGAAGCCAAATTTTCAACTCCATTAAGTAAAAACCCAGGAACACCATGATTGGATCATAAGGTAAGAGTATGTGTAGTTTTGTAAGATACTGCCACACTGCTTTATTGAAGTGTCCATGTATACACTTTCATTTTGTAGTCATTGACCAACATAATTTACTGCTCCCCTTTGCTGCATGTCAAAGCCCCAGATGGTAAGAGCGAGCACAGGCCCAACAGGTGGCCGTGACACTTGCTTAGCTCAGACACTCCCTGCTATGACTGTGAACCTGAGCCTCCGTGTGTTCCTGTCCTGTGTCCACCTGCCCCATGTATCTCCTTTTCAAGAGCAAAGGTAAAATTATTAAGAATTTCAAGACAGTGATAACAGAGCCTTAAACCAAGGGCAGGGTTCCTTCTTCAACTGCATAGATCACATTCCCAGGGAGCTGGTCCTGCTCCAAGCTTCACTGAAATCTCCCCATTTGTCTTCATCTTAATTTTCAGGGTCCCCATCATTCATATTCATGCCTTTATATTATCATAAGGACAGTACAGTTTGTAATTCGATTTGCATTGCAATTATTCCACATGTAAATTTAAGCCTCAGGTTTGGTGGCCAGAAGCCTTTATCTCTGGTAACAACAGAAGGATTTTTAGGTTAATCCTGGAAGCTTTCCCCTCCCTTTCCAAACTGTGAATGATATTACAAAATCATGAATAATAGATTCACTTGCAATATAAGGAAGAGTGATGGAGTTTAATGGGGCAGAATGAAAATTTTCATGAGCTCTTCCAGACAAGGTGCTATTTAGGAACACCCTAAATGTACACTACTGGTAAGAATGTAAATTGGTGCAGCCTCTATGGAAACATTATGGAAGTTCCTCATAAAAATTAGAGTAGAGCTACCATATAACCCAGCAATCCCTCTTCTGGGTATATACTTAAAAAATATGAAAATGCTTATCCATAAAGATGTTTGTAACCCTCGATTCAATTCAGTATTATTCACAAAAGCCAAGACATGAAAAAAAAATTAATACCAAGAAATAGGCCAGTTTCTTCTATGGATGATTGGTTAAATATTTGGGGTACATATATACTATAATGGAGTACTATTCAGCCATAAGAAAGGATGAAATATTGTCATTTGCAACAATATGGATGGATCTTCACAGTATCATGCTACATGAAATGAGTCAGACAGAAAAGGACAAGAACTACATGACTTTATTCATATATGAAACATAAAACAAAAAGCAACAAATGAACAAACAAGACAAACAAAAAGTTCAGAGATCCTGAAAACAGTATGATGGTTAACAGAAGTGAAGGGAATTAAGGAGAGATTGAAGAGGGTACAGGAGATCAAGTATATGGTGATGGAGGTAGACTACACTTTGGGATATGAGGACACAATACAACAGACAGATGATGTATTATAAAATTGCAAACCTGAAACTTATATAATTTTATTAACCAATGTTACCCTAATAAATTTAATTTTAAATGACCTAAAAACAATATTTTGTTGGTGATGCATATAAACACATTGTACAAATTTATCAAAAGAAATCACTTGAAATAGGTGGTTTTAAAGACTGTTCTATATCAAGTAACTCAAAGTATAAGCTCTCATGTTACCCCAGCTTTAATTATCTACACTAATAAAAGAGATACATGCAAATTAACCATCACTCTCTACACCCACCAGCCAATCAGAAGGGAATATGCAAATTAGAAGGAGAAAGATGGCAGCTGCCCAGCTGCTCCAGGTGTGGAGTGGCCAGGTGGAGCAGGATGCCTGTTATGAGGAGGTGGGAGTAGAGGTAGTGAAGGGATCTATAGGAGCAGCACTCCAGCGACAGCGAAGATGAACACTTCAGACCACGGAGTTTGCAGCGAAGATGAAGACAGCAGACTCTGGCTGGAGTGAAGGCCTGGGTCCCAGCTGCTGGAGGAAAACCAGTGCTGGAAGCCAAGGGAAAGAAGACCTATTGCACTAATCTCTTAGTACAACAGGCCTCTAGTCCTACATAATAAAAGCTTAATATGCAAATTAACCAAACTGTAGAATGACCAGTGGAATGACCAGTCCCTATGATGCGCACTACCCAGCAGGGGGTAAATGCTCAACACAGGAGCTGCCACCACTGCAGGCCCTGACCTGTGGTGGTGGCAAGGGGTAGGGCAGATGAGCAGGCGGCACCAGGCAAACCAAGGCAGGTGCCAGTGGGGGCCCCATGATCACCCCACTGGTCAGCCTGCAGATTGGCCCTGATCGCCAGCCAGGATTAGAGACCCTACCCATGAATGAATTTTATGCACCAGGCCTCTAGTTTAATAATAATGTTAGTTTAAGCAAGTCACCTATATTCAACAACCCTCACTTTATCCATACATAAAATGAAAATGTGCATATTTACAGGGTGTTATTTATACTGAATAGATAATATATGCAATAAGCTAGATAGAGTGTTTGCCATTCAATAAATTTATTTTTCTTATATTTGTTATTTCCAGGAGTGAATAAACCTAATACAAACGTTAAAAAACATTTCACAGGCTCTCTTCCTTTGTCCTTGAAGGTAGAACTGTTTTCAGTTAATTGAAAAAGCAGAAAAATCTCTTCCTACATCTTTTTTTTTTTTAATCCTCACTGAAGGATATTTTTCTATTGATTTTTTTTTTTTTTGGAAGAGTGGAGAGGAGTGAGGAAGGGGCAGGAGAGAGATAGAGAAACATCAGTGTTTCTCTATCTCATCAATTGGGTGCCTCCCACACATATCCCACACTAGGATCAGGGATGGAGCCTGCAACTCTTGACTAGTAATCCAACTGCTGACACTCTAACCACTGAGCAAAACCAGCCAAGGCTCTTCCAACTTCTTGACCACCCTATATTTTTCCAAGCCTTTTCCAGCAGAGTCATTTATGTGCTGCTTACATTGGATTTAGCACTTTTATCAGTTATCTTAATGGTTCCATATTAGAGTTCTTTATCTATAAAGTATTTTCAGGGAAGAAATAAGGCAAAAAAAAAAAAAGATGAAATGACAGTGCTGAAGGGTCTAATTTTAAGACAGAAAAGAAATTTAGAACATGAATTTGAAAACCCAAATGTGTGCAAAGCCAAAAGTGGGGCTCATGGAAGGGGCTGCAGGCCCAGCTGCAGTTTGGGTACAGGCTGCAGATCACCTGGCAGCACTGTGCTCTCTAACTGCACAGAGGTAGATGGCGGAGTCTTCCAGTCGGGAGGCTGTGATGTTCAGGGTACTGTACAGGTCCTCAGAATGCAGTGTGGAGCTTAGCCTTCCCTTGTGCATCGTCCCTGAAGCTAAATAAAATAGACTGATGAGGCCGCCCCTGGGATTCTGCCGGAACCACTGCCAAATGAGCACTATGGTAGAAAAACTGCACCTCAGAGTAGAGTTGGTTCCCTCCTGGAGGCTCAGGGCTGAAGGACTCTGCTCCACCTTCATCCCTCTCACCCCTGCATGGAAAGAGAAAAACAAACACATATGAGGTCACTGGGGATGCTTAATACAGTTTCTAAAATCGTACAGTATCCCAAGAAACACCAAAATAGGAGCTCTGTGTCAGCTTTGCCTTTCCCCTTCTATTGTCAGCTGTGGAACACTCCCCAACTCCCAATCTGGGACACCCCAACTCACAGCAAACCTGGGCCCACAGAAGCCACAGAAGAACCCCCAGGTGTCTCTCCATAACTTCTTGCCAAAGTGCTGTGATACCCTTGTCCCTGCTCTGGAGGGAGTGGAGTCCTGAACTAAGGCAAATTGTGTTCCTACATTCAGTACTGTTCACCAAACTCACTGAGGACCAATCACATCTCAGCTCTGTCATTCATCCTAACAGCAAACTCCACCCACATTGGCCCAGTGAGATGGCACAGTCATCTCCCAAAAATTGTGAGTGCAAACAGTGCAAGCAGTCAATACTTCCAAAAAATGAAGGTATAAGCTAGTGATTTTTCTTAAAACACATTATATACGCGAAGTTTCTGTATGAGGAAGGGTGGATGATGTTCCTAGATTATCAGTGTTTCAATGGGTTATATAGAAACTTGAAGAATCCTAGGAAATGTGACCCAGTTCCTAAATTGCCGTTTGACAGAGAACTTTTTTAATTCAGTTACATGAAAATTCAAATCAAGGAAAACTATATAATAGCATGTACTGTTCATTGCAGAAGTAACTGGTTTCCTTGAAATCAGGCAAGTTATAGAAACCAAGACATTCAGTCACCATCTGCATACAAAATGATTCTAACAAAATTTGGTTGGAATAACTTAGATATGTATATACTTCTCACTTTGACTTAATTTTTATCTCTCCCCTTCTCCTATCCAACTCTTGGGCACCCTGCTGACCCACATAGATGATTCTGATCCAATCACACTTTGCTGATCTTATTAAATATTGTCTTCTCTGTTTCCTATTTTTGTTCCTTATGTTTTCTTTTACCTTTTCCTCTTTATTTTTGTATGTTCTACTTTCAACGACATATATGAAAAGGTACAATATCTGGGGAATTGAAATAATTTCTAGATCAGTAAGGTTAAAGGGATTTTAGTCATAACAATTAAAACGTAACAGGTTATGGAGCTGTTTTCTGTGAGTTCCCTTGTTCACAATGACTAGTAGTATTCTTACTCCTATACCTGTGCTCAAAGAGTCATCCACAATGAATTTATAGATTCTGGACTTTAGCTTTCTGAAGTTTACATAGAGTGGCAGAGCTGAAAATTGAGATGAGTTTTACATAAACACTGTTCCTCCTCTCCCGGCCCTTTCTGTCTGTAATATGACTAGCTCATATGCTCTCTGGTCTCCTCAATTTACTGTTCAATTTTCAGGGACCATCTGAAAAAGTCATTTCTTATAAAGCCTAGAGTGCCCTCTGGTGGACTGAAACCATCAATGACGATGACCGGACCAACTAATTTAGCTGTCACACAACCCTAGTCCCATTCATTCCAATTTTCCTGATGAAGGAATACAGATGATCAGAAAACAAATTAAATTGCCTTGACTGGATGGTGAGTAGAAATAAAAAAAATCCTACTCTTAAAATATCATTTGATGGAAAGTATTACCTTAAATTATTTGTAACTCTCCTCTTGGGCTTTTTACTTGATTTCAGAACAAACCCATGAACATTTATTGAAGTTTTAGTGTACTTGGGGTAATTTACTAGATCTTAGAAGTATGTAGAAGAAGATAACATACTAATTTACAGCCTAGTGGGGGAGACAGAAATATACATAACTATAATACAGTCAAGCCGAAACCGGTTTGGCTCAGTGGATAGAGAGCATCAGCTTGTGGACTGAAGGGTCCTGGGTTCGATTCCTGTCAAGGGCATATATCTTGGTTGGGAGCACATCCCCAGTAGGGAGCATGCAGGAAGCGGCTGATCGATGTCTTTCTCATTGATGTTTCTAACTTGCTATCCTCCCTTCCTCTCTGTAAAAAATCAATAAAATATAAATAATAATAATAATAATAATAATAATAATAATATAATACAGTAAAAAAGTAGAACATAACAGGACTGAGTACAAAAAGCTATGTAATCCCAGAAGGAGAAAAACTACTTGTGTTTGGGGTGGTTGAACAAAAATCTTGTGAAGAAGGGAATCGTTTTCTCCTTTTCCCTTTTTTGGTGAGAATAGAGAATATAAATAGATCTTTAAAATTGCTTATGCCTTTTTATTAATTTTAACAAAAGAATTCATGAATATATAATTAATAAAACATTACATATAGGCTAAAATTCCCTTTTTTATTTGCAAATATCATCACCGATAAGGATTTTTTCTTTTTTTTATTAATGTATTATATGTATACATATCTCCCCATTGCCCCTCCTTCTCAGGCATACCCTAACCCCCCAGGATCTTGTGTTCATTGGTTATGCTTATATGCATGCATACACGTCCTTTGGTTGATTTCTTATTTACCCCACCTCTCTGTAACCTTCCCGCTGTAATTTGACAGTCTCTTTGATGCTTTACTGCCTCTGTATCTATCTTTTTGTTCATCAGTTTATAATGTTCTTTATTATCCACAAATGAGTGAGATCATGTGATATTTCTCCTTCATTGACTGGCTTATTTCACTTAGCATAATGCTCTCCAGTTCCATCCAGGTTGCTGCAAAGAATAAGAATTCCTTCTTTTTAATGGCAGCATAGAATTCCATTGTGTAGATGTACCATAGTTTTCTGATCCACTCATCTGCTGACGGGCACCTAGGCTGTTTCCAAATTGTAGCTATTGTAAATTGTGCTGCTATGAACATAGGGGTGCATAAATCCTTTCTGATTGGTGTTTCTAGTTTCTTAGGATATATTCCTAAGAGTTTTTTGAGGAAACTCCATACTATTCTCCACAGTGGCTGAACCAGTTTGTATTCCCACCAGCAATGCACAAGGGTTTCTTTTTTCTCTGCATCCTCACCAACACTTGTCGTTTGTTGATTTGTTGATAATTGCCATTCTGACAGGTGTTAAAATTTCCTTTGAAACTAATCCCAATTCTCACTCTTCCATCTTCCCACACTTATTACCCTAATTCTTTCTTCATGCTTTGTAAATCTGTTTTACTATAGATTTACAAATATGTACCAAATATATGATTTTCAAGAGAAAATATATAGTATTTTATTTACAGTTTTCTATTTAATGCAAAATTATACATATTGTGCATACCTTTCTATAACTTGCTTTATTAATTCATTAATAAATCTTATGGGTCTCATGTTAATGCACATAGGTTCTTCTGCTGCATTATATCTTATATTATGGCTTTACTACTGTGTATACAGCCCTCCCCATATTGATAGTTAGGATGTTGATTTTTTTCATCTATGAAGTACAACACTACAATAAACCATTTTGAACTTTATATATTCACATATGCACATGTTTTTTAAGAGCAGAGACTGCGAAAAAGTGAAGGAATAAGCCATGAGGATAGTAGGTGAAAATCACTCCAGGCAGAGGGAAGATCAGGGACAAAAGTTCTGAGGGAGAATGAAGAGAATATTGTTCTGATTATTGTATAAAATCAATTTTAAATTTTTTCTCCTATAGTTTATGAGTTGATTTGATAAACTTTCTCTGAAATTACTGTACTGATATATACTAGTATATAGTGTAGCGGGTTTGTAATTTGTTCAACTAGCCACTGAAGTCATTCTAAAGATAGTAAATCAGAAAGAGGAAAAGTAAGCCAAGGACTAGGAGTGGAATATAGTGGGAGAAAATATAGAATAACATACACATTAAGGAGTAGAGGCTCAGTGCACGGATTAGTGCACTAGGGGGATTCCTTGGCCTAGCCTGCACCCTCGCAATCTGGGACCCCTGGGGGATGTCAAATAGCCGGTTTCAGTCAGATCCCCACAGACCTGATCCAGACAGGAGGGAGCGCAATCCTGTGCATTGAGTGCCTGTCCCCTGGTGGTCAGTGCACAACACAGCGACCGGTCAACTGGTCATTCAGTAGTTCAGTCATTCGGTCACTTAAGCTTTTGTATATATAAATGCTGGTCTCAGAAAAGCAATACCTTACATATTCTAAGTCAGCAGAAAAAAAAAAAGAATATGTTAATAATGCAACAGCAGAGAGACTACAAGAGAAAAGAAAAAAATAAGAGCATGTAATGCAAAACCAAAATATTAGAAATGAGGCTAAATATAATCAGTAATTGAAAATATATAAAAAGAGACTATTTGATTAAATTAAAATTAAAAATTTTGCTACATATTACTTAATATACAATCCTAAAAGAAAATAACCATCAAAACTGAGAAGATAGGATGGGATTCTTCCTCTTTGTGCAAAAACTGAGGCCCCTCCCTTACCCACCACACCCACCAAAGAGATAAACCAAAGAAAGGTCAGTTCTGCTGAAGACAGTCATGGGGGAATCCAAAAGAACACCAAGTTAGTGAACTCAGTTAACTCCTACATAGGCAAGATCAGTGGAGGGGTCGATTCAAAAAATTAATATTCAACATGTGAAGACAAAGAGAGCATTATGTTAAGTGAAATAAATCAGAGAGCAAGACAAATACATATGATTTCACTTATATGTGTAATCTGAAAAAATGAAGTAAATGAGCAAACAAAACAGAGAACCAAATGATAGTTGCCAGAGGGATGGTAGTTGGGAGGATGGGTAGAAAAGATAAAAAGATTAGAAGTACAAATTTGCAATTACAAAATCATCACAGAGATGTAAAGTACAGCATAGAGAATATAGTCAACAATATTGGAATAGTCTGTATAGTGTTAGGTGGGCACTAGACTTACTAGGGGGGGAATCACTTTATTAGTTCTATGAATGTTTATTCACTGTGCCATACATCTGACACTAACATAATATTGAATTCCAACTGTAATTGAATTCTAAAAGTACTTTTAAATTAATAATCAGATAGAAAAGGGAAGATAAATAAAGGAAAACTGACAGAGATGTAATACTAAGTAGAAAATAAGATTTACAGAAGTGGATGAAATAAAATTAAGAAAATTCTATAACTTGATACAGAGAGAATGAAGAAGCCAAGTGTTAATAATGACTTTTACATCTTTTTCAATGGTCCCTCAACCTTCATTCTTTTACAACTTGGAATTTTTTATGAACTATTTAGAAAAGTACATTTCTAAATCCTCTAAAAACACATTAAGAGAAGGTGGAAAACCCTCAATATCAAAATTGCATATAATTATTCTGTGTGCAAGTAACTAGTGGAAAGTTGAATGAAGGGAGGCATTAACTGTTTCTATAAACTTTACATTTCTTTACTAAAAGAGTCCATTTTAATATTTTATTATGTGAAACATATCACAAAAAGAAATTTGGACAAATCTCAGAGGGAAGCAGGGGCGAGAGGGCAGGTAGGGAGAAGTTAACCAGAAAATGTACATGCGTATATGTTTAGCCCATGGACAGAGACAGTAATGTGGTGAAGGCCTGGGAGGAGTTGATTCAGGGTAGAGGACTTCAATGAGGAAAAAGAGGGTGGGGGCATCTGTAATACTTTCAACAATAAAAATAAAATTTAAAAAAAAGAAAATTTAGTATAAAAAATTGGAGTTATACCAATGGATATAAAATACCTTAAACATTTTAACAATTTATCTCTTTTTAATATCCATGTTTTAGTGCATTATCTATATAATGTTTTAGTGCATTTCTATATATAAAAGCCTAAGCGACCATCCAACCATTTGACTGTTATCTATGATCACAATGACCATCACAGGGCAGACGCTCAATGTACAGGCATGGAAACATGGAACAGACTGATGAATCTCAGAGGGAAGAGGAAAGGGATAGCAGGAAGAGATTAACCAAAGATCTTATATGCATACTAGAGGCCTGGTGTGTAGGTTTATTCACTGGTGAAGTCCCTTGGCCTGGCTTGTGGAGATGAGGCCAAAACTAGCAGTCCAACATCCCCCAAAGGGTCCCAGATTGCAAGAGGGCACAAGCCAGACCAAGGGACCCCTCTGGTGCATGAATCCATGCACCAGGACTCTAGTTCATTAAATAAAAGTGTTCCTTTATCTTAGATACTCCCATAGATAATTGTGCATAGAGATTCAATTATCTTAACAACTCTATTAATTTGCTTAAAAGGTCAGAAATTTTAATTAACTGTACTGTGTATTTGATGTTAAATAATAAAATTCACCATAGTGGATAAAACAGTCATAGACCCTCAATAACCTGCCTCCTCATTGCTACTCAGAGTTTGTGCTCAGCTCCTCCTGCAGCTTCGGTCACTATGTCACCCAGTGCACAGTAGTACATGGCAGAATCTGACTGGAGGACTAAGGTTTATTCCCAAATGGATGGTATTTAGTCGCTTATGCGCTGTGGCTACAAATCCTTTGCTGCTTCTCTCCTCATTGGTCTTCATGGCTTTCAGGAGGAGCTTCTCCAGGATACTGAACATACCAGAAAAGAGCAGGGTACTGTGTGGTTTCATAAGAACAGTTCACAGTCAGGGGACCCCCTTCTGGGAGGGTCACTTGACCTTTTGTCTGGGTCACTGTGTCTCCACAGGTTGGTCAGGGGAAAAAATAAAAGAGATCTGTGTCTTCAAGTTGGGCATAAAGCTCTTAAATAAAATTATGCTTTTGTGTTTGGAAGAGGGGGTGGCTGGGGAGAGGTCAATAGGAGAGAAGAGAGACTCATGTGATACTTTAAACAATAAAGAATTTTTTAAAAAAACTTCTGGTTAAAGAATTTGCTGACATAGCAGAAGAAAGAATCCATACATTGAGAGTTATGTTACTTACCAAGCTCTAAGAGTACCACAGTGACCAAGCCTAGAGAAGAGTTCATCTGTAGAGTATCACCTAAATCATGTTCTTGACTCTTAATATGGAAAAATTTTGAAGTCACAGTGAAAAGATAAATCAAAGCCTACATTTCACACAGGAAATGTGTTTGTATTGGGAAGCTGCGCCCCCTGGTGGACAGGGACTAAAATGGGATGCCTGTTTCTCAGTGTTCCAAAGTCAGCGATATCTTCCAAACACATGTTAGTCTTCACGTGGTCCTTGTAAATCTGAACAAGAGCTGTCATAACCTTTAAGGTTTATTTTGTTCTTAGTCCACCACCTGACATGAAGTTCTTCAACAAAGCGGGATATTTCTGTAGCTGAGAAGATAACATTTTTATCATTTTAATACAATCCTTTACATAATGTTTTATATTCTTATGTATCCTGTGTGACAGCCTATAATCCACGAATGTTTGAAAGACATTTGGGTTAAAATGAGAGGAAGGATAAAGAAATAGAGTCATTATTGAATGGTTCTATGTTTTTTCAGCATTGTAACGCAGCCTGTAGATCAGCAACTGACAATTAATGTACTCACTAAATATTTGTTAAATAAAACAAATTATTAAACAAAAATAATAATCAGACTTTGATTGAGTAATCATTACTATATTGAAATACAATATTTCTTCCTCTTCTTCCCTCCCTTCCACTTTCTTTGAAAAAGCAGTGAAAAAAATATTCTCAGGTGAGGATTAACAAGACCAAAAAAAAAACAGTTACCTTAAGACAAATTAAAATGAACACACAAGGACCCTAAACCCATGGGACACAGCAAAAGTAATCCTAGCAGGAAAATTCATAGCAATACAAGCCTACTTCAAAAAATTTAAATAAACATCTAAACTCATACCTAGAAGAATTAGAAAAACAATAAATAGCAAAGCACAAAGGGAGTAGAAGAAATTAATTTTTAAAAATCATAGTGGAAATAAAGTAAATAGACTCTCAGTTTATCATTGTAACAAGAAAATTAAGATACTCAGGAATAAGCTTAACCAAAGAGGTAAAAGACCAGTAATCGGAAAAGTACAAGATATTGAAAAAAGAAATAGAAGAAGATGTAAACAAGTGGAATAATATACTGTGGTTATGGATTGGTAGAATCATTAAAATGTCCATACTACCTAAGGCAATCTACAGATTCAATGAAACCCTTATTAAAATACCAATGGCATAATTCACAGATTCAGAACAAACACTCCAAATTTTCATATGGAACCAAAAAAGATCACAAATAACTGCAGCAATCTTGAAAAAGAACAAAGTTGGAGGAATCACAATACCAGATAACAAATTATATTACAAAGCCACTATAATATAAACTGGTACAAGAACAAGCATACAGATGAATGGAACAGAGCAGATAACTCAGAAATCAACTCAAGTCATTACACTAATTAATATTTGACAAAAGAGACAAAACCATGCAATGAAGTAAAGACAGTTTCTTCAATAAATGGTCTTGGGAAAATTGGACAGGTACATGCAAAAAAATGAAACTAGACCATCTAGTTATATCATTCACAAAAATAAATTCAAAATGGATAAAAGACTTATATGTAAGTCATGAAACCATAAACCTTAGAAAAAACTATAGACAAAAAAATCTCAAACATCTCTAGTAACAATATGTTTGTCAATACATCTACTAAGGCAAGGGAAATTAAAGAGAAAATAAACAAATGGGACTACATCAAACTAAAAAGCTTCATCACAGCAAACAAAACTATCAACAAAATGAAAAGGGAGTCCTCTGCATGGGAGAACATATTTGCCAATGGTACATCTGATAAGGGGTTAATTTCCAAAATATATAAGGAACTCATGTATTTTGACAAAAGGCAGACAATCAAATTAAAAAATGGGCAAAGGACCTATATAGACACTTCTCCAAAGTAGACAAACAGAAGGCCAAGAGACATATGAAAAAATGCTCAAAAGTCACTAATCATCAGAGAAATGCAAATTAAAAAGACAATGAGGTATCACCTCACACTTGTCAGAATGGCTACCATCAACAAATCAATCAAGGACAAGTCTTGGTAAGGACACACACTAAGGATGTGCAGAAAAGGGAACACTGCTGGTGGGAATGCAGACTGGTACAGCCATTATGGAAAACAGTGTGGAGTTTCCTCAAAAACTAAAAAATGAAACTGCCATTTGACTTCTAGGACTTCATTCTAAGAAACCCAAAACACTAATCAGAAAGTATATATCCACCCCTATGTTCATAGCAGCACAATTTACAATAGTTAAAATCTGAAAACAGCACAAATGTCCATCAGTAGACTAGTGGTACAATTACACTGTGGAATACTATGCAGCTGTAAAAAAGAAGGATCTCTTACCCTTGGAGACCACACGGAGGGACCTGGAGAATATTATACTAAGCTAAATAAGCGATTCAGAGAAAGATAAGTATAACATGATCTCACTCATATGTGGAATATAATGAACAACATAAACTGATGAACAAAATAAATCCAGAGATATACCAATAGAAGCATGGAACAGACTAACAAATCTCAGAGGGAAGATGGGATTGGGGGAGGGAGGATGGAGATTAACTGGGAAACATATGCATATATGCATAACCCTTGGACACAGACAATATTGTGTTGAAGGCCTGGGAAGAGTGAGTGTGGGGCAGAGGGGGTTAATGGGAAAAAATAGGGGGAACATCTGTAATACTTTCAACAATAAAGATAAATTTTTAAAAAGACAATACAAAAGTCAATGAAACCACGAGCTGGTTCTTTGAAAAAATAAACAAAATTTATAAACCTTAAACCAGAGTCATCAAGAAAAAAATAGAGAGAACCCAAATACTAGTAAAATCTCGAAAGAAGACAATTGACAATTGATGCCACAGAAATACCAAGAATTATAAGAAACTACTACAAACAATTATATGCCAACAAACTGGACAAAGTGGAATAAATGGATAAATGCCTAGAAGTGTTCAATTTTCCAAGACTTAAGAAGAAACACAAAATATAAACAGACTGATTACCACCGAAAATATCTAATTAATAATCAAAAATGTTCAACAAATATAAGTCCTGGACCAGCTGACTTCACAAGAGAATTTTTCCAAACATTCAAAGAAGAATTGACATTTACTTTTCAAACAATTTGAAAAAATTCAAGAGGACATCTAGCAATACCCTGATTCCAAAATAAGACAAAGATATTACAAGAAAATAAAATTATAGGCCAATATCTCTGATAAATATAGATGTAAAAATCTTCAACAAGCCCTGGCTGGTGTTTCTCAGGTGGTTGGAGGGTTGTCCCATACACTGAAGGGTCACAGGTTTGATTCCAGTCAGAACACATACCTACCTAGGTTGCAGGTTCAGTCCCTGGTTGGGATGCATATAAGAGGCAACCAATGTTTCTCTCTCTCTCTCTCTTTCTCTCTCTCTCTCTCTCTCTCTCTCTCTCTCTCTCTCTCTCTCTGTCTCTCTCTCCCTCTCTCTCTCTCCCCCCTTCTCTCTCTAAAATCAATAAGTATATCCTTGAATGAGGATTATTCTTAAATTCTCAAAAATATTAGCAAATTCAATTCAGTTGTACATTAAAAAAGATTATATAACATCATCAAGTGGAATTTATTCCTGGTTGGTTCAATATCCACAAATCAATTAACTGATATAGCACATAAACAAAATAAAATATAAAATTATATAATTACTAGAGGCCTGGTACATGAATTCATGCACAGATAAGATCTCTCTGGGTGGCCTGCAAGGATCAGGCCAAAACCCACAGTCCAATGCCACCTGCAGCTCCTACCTGCCTCTCCTACTGATCCCAGCCCCACTATGCCTGCCACGGGCTCACTCCCAATCAGTCCCTGGTCAGGAGAGGCTCCCACTGCCACAGCAGCACCCATGAGCCCTGCATCTGGCGCCCTCCCAATGAGAGTGGCCTGCAGGATCAGGCTGAAACCTGTTCTCTGACATCCCCCGAGGGCTGTCAGATTGCCAGTGGGTTCAGGCCAGGCTGAGGGACCCCATTAGTGCACAATTAGGCAGAGGAGGGCTGGCTCCAGGGCATGTCTGGCCCATCTCACTTAGTTCCTATCAGCCAGACCCCAACAGCAAGCTAAGCTACCTGTCCAAGCATCTGTCCCCTGGTGGTCAGTGCTCGTCATAGTGACTGGTCTACCAGTTGACTGTTTGCCGCCTTGTGGTCAGTGCACGTCTTAGCAAGCAGTTGAGTAGCCTTAGCATATCATTAGCATATTATGCTTTGATTGATTGTTCGGTTATTCTGCCTTTTAGTTTATTACCCTTTTACTGTATAGGATATCAATGGATGCAGAAAAAACATTTAACAAAATCCAGTACCCATTTATGATAAAGATTCTCAGCAAAGTGGAAATAGAGAAAACATACTTCAAAATAATAAAGGCCATATATGACAAACATACAGGTAACATTACACTCAATAGGGAAAAGCTTAAGTATATCCCTAAGATCAAAAACATGACAGGGGTGTCCACTTTCAGCACTCTCACTCAACATAATATTAGAAATCTTACCCAAAGTCATCAGATGAAAAGAAGAAATTACAGGCATCCAAAATGGAAAGAAGTAAATAAAACTGACATTATTTGCAGATGACATGGTACTGCATTTATAGAGAAAACTCTAAAGATTACACTAAAAATTGATTAGAACTGTAAATGAGTTCAGTAAAGTAGCAGAATATACAATTAATATACAGAAATGGGTTGCATTCTAATACACCAAACACAAGCTATCAGCAAGAGAAATTAAGAAAACAATTCTATATACAATTGCATAAAAAATAAACAAAATACCTAGTCATAAATTTAACCAAGGAGGTAAATGATCTATACTCAAAAAAGTATAAGAAATTAAAGACAATATAAATAAATGAACAAATATATTATGCTCATTGATAGAAAGAATTAACATTATTAAAATATTCATACTACTCAAAGCAATCTATAGATTCAATGCAATCCTTATCAAAATAGCAATGGCATTTTTCAAAGAACTAGAACAAAATGCCCTAAAATTTATAAGAAACCACTAAAGAACTCCAATAGCCACAGCAATCTGGAGAAAGAAGAACAACGTTTGTGGTATCATGCTACTTGATATCAAACTACACAACAAGACTATATTAATCAAAGCAGCATGGTATTGCCCAACTGGTGTTGATCAGTAGTTGAGCATCAACCTATGAACCAGGTTGATTCCCAGTTAGGGCACATGTCTAGATTTTGGGCTCCATCCCCAGTGTGGGGCTTGCAGGAGGCAGCCGATCAATGATTCTCTATCATCATTGATGTTTCTATCTCTCTCTCCCTCTCTCTTCTTCTCTAAAATCAATAAAAATATATTTAAAAATAAAAGTTTTTAAAAAAAGCATAGTACTGACATAAAGACAGGCATAAATCAATGGAACAGAGTAGAGAGCTCAAAAATAAACCCAGGCCTAAATTTTCAATTAATCTATGACAAAAGAGACAAGAATATTCAATGGGATCAAGATAGTTTATTTGATAAGGGATATTGGGAAAATTGAACATATACATGCAAAAAATAAATAAAACTAGACCACTTTCTTACACCATATACAAGAATAAGCTCAGATTTAAATGTAAAACACAAAACCATAATATTCTTAGGAAAACACATAGACAGTAAGCTCTCTGGCATTGCCCTTAGTAATATTTTTTTCAGATATATCACCTTGAGAAAAGGAAACAACAAATTAAAATAGGGGACTATATCAAACTAAAAAGTTTTTACACAGCAAAGGAAACCTTAACCACATGAAAATACAGCCAAGTGATTGGGAGAAGATATTCGCCAGTGATACATCTGATAAAGGGTTAATATCCAAAATTTATAAAGCACTCATTCAACTCAACACCAAAAAACCTCAAACAATCCAATTTAAAAATTGGCAGAGGACCTGACAGACATTTCTCCAAAGAGACATAAAGATGGCAAATCAACATATGAAAAGATGCTCAACATCACTGACCATCAGAAATGCAAAATAAAATCACAATGAGATATTACCTCACACCTGTCAGAATGAATATCATCAACAAATCCTCAACAAGTGTTAGCAAGGATGTAGAGAAAAGGGAACACTCATGCTTTGTTGCTGGGACAACAAATTGATGCAGACACTATGGAAAACAGTATGGAGGTTCCTCAAAAAATTAAAAATGAAACTACCTCATGACCCAACAATTCCACATCTGGGTATTTATTCAAAGAAACCCAAAACACTAATTTAAATATATTTTTATTGACTTCGGAGAAGAAGGGAGAGAGAGAAAGAGATAGAAACATCAATGATGATAGAGAATCATTGATCAGCTGCCTCCTGCAAGCTCCACATTGGGAATTGAGCCCAAAATCCAGGCATGTGCCCTGACTGGGAATCAACCTGGTTCATGGATTAACACTCAACCACTGAGCAACACCAGCTGGGTCTTGTAGTAGAATTTGATATCAAGTAGCATGATACCACAAACATTGTTCTTCTTTCTCCAGATTGCTGTGGCTATTGGAGTTCTTTAGTGGTTTCTTATAAATTTTAGGGCATTTTGTTCTAGTCCTTTGAAAAATGTCATTGCTATTTTGATAAGGATTGCATGGAACCTATAGATTGCACCCATATGTTCATTGCAGCATTATTTACAACAAAGATATAGAAGCAACCCTAAATGCCCATCAATAGATGAGTGGATAAAAAAGAGGTCATACAGCCAAAACTGGTTTGGCTCAGTGTATAGAGCATCAGCCTGCGGACTGAAGGGTCCCAGGTTCAATTCAAGGGCACGTACCCTGGTTGTGGGCACATCCCCAGTAGGGGGTGTGCAGGAGGCAGCTGATGGATGTTTCTCTCTCATCGATGTTTCTAGCTCTTTCTCTCTCCCTTCCTTTCTTTAAAAAAATCAATAAAATGTATTTCTTTAAAAAAAGAGGTCATATATATCTACAACAGAATATTACTCTACTATAAAAATAGTATAAAACTTTACCATTTGCAACAACATAAATGAACCTAGAGGGCATTGTGTTAAATGCAATAAGTCAGAGAGAAAAAGACAAATTCCTTATGATTTCACTTATATGTGGAATCTAAAGAGCAAAATAAATGAACAAAACAAAAACAGACTCATAGATACATAGAACAAACTGAGGATTGCCAGATAGTAAGATCATTAGAGAGCTGAGGGGGAAAGGTAAAGGTATTAAGAAATACAAATTAGTAGATATGCCCTGGCCAGCATGCTAAGTGGTTAGAGCATCAACCCTAATCAAGGGTTGTGGGTTCAATTCCCAGTCCCCACTAGGACATGTGCAGGAGGCAACCAATCAATGTTTCTCTAATATCTCTCTCTCTCTCTCTCTCTCTCTCTCTCTCTCTCTCTCTCTCTCTCTTTTTCCATCCATCCCTTCCACTCTTTCTAAAAAAAAAAAATCAATGAAAAAAATACCCTCTGGTGAGGATTAACAAAAATAATAATAATAACAAATTGATAGATATAAAATAGTCATAGGGATGTAAAGAACAGCATAGGTAATATAGTCAGTTATGTTGCAATAACTGGTGTCAGAAGTGTACTTGAATATCAGGGGAATCACTTTGCAAAGATATGATTAACCACTATGCTGTATACCTGAACTAATATAAAATGGTATTGATTATCAACTTTAATTGAAACATTTAAAAAAGAGACATAAAAAAGGAAACAGAAAACAAACACAAAAAGATCTCCTTTTCAGTCTAAATACAGGCAATAAAATCTCCTTTTATTGGAGAGAGACACAACAGCCAAGAGATACACCAGAAGAATCTACAAACTTTGTTAAACTAACTTTCATATTCCTAGTTAAAGAATATAAGGACTACTTAGTTAGACTTTCACTAACTCATACAAATTGGTCTTGTCAATTCTACATAAATTTATTGTTTCTTATCTAAAAGGTTTTAAAGCTTCCTGCCCTGGTCATGTCTTCATATCTTCATTTTCTTGTAAGGGCTTCTGTGTACAAGTAAAAAAATTAATAAAATGTGTATATTTTGTTTTATGTCAGTTTTTAAAAATATGTTTATTGATTTCAGAGAGGAAGGGAAAAGGAGAGAGAGAAACATCAGTGATGAGAGAGAATTATTAAATTGCTACCTGCTGCATACTCCCAACCAGGGATTGAACCTGCAACCTGGGCATGTGCCCTAACCAGGAATCAAAACTTGACCTCCTGGTTCATAGGTCAACACTCAACTCCTGAGCCACATCGGCCCAGCCTTATGTCAGTTTAATTCTTAAGCCTAGGCAGTGATCCAAAGAGGATAGAGGAGAATTTTTCCTCCCCTATATAATATATACCTAGCAAATACTTACTGAACAAATTGATCTGAAAATGCAACTTTTCACACATATTGTTATTGACCTCTGAGTCAGATGTTTCTGAATTTCCTTAGTCAATTCTAGCTCAGTGGTTCTCAACCTTTTTTAATGCTGTGACCTTTTAATACAGTTCCTCATGTTGTGGTGACCCCCAATCATAAAATTATTTTCGTTGCTACTTCATAACTGTAATTTTGCTACTGTTATGAATCATCATGTAAATATCTGTGTTTTCTGATGGTCTTAGGCTCTACAGCAGCGGTTCTCAACTTGTGGGTCATGACCCACAGGTTGAAAACTGCTAGCAAGGTCGCTCAACCTATCACAAAATGACAAGCTATTCATTGTGGCTGTTCTTTGTCTTCATAAATATTTTCAACCCAAAATTTTAAGGATATGGATTTTTTTATTAATGATAACTACACATTGTCTATGAACCTGGAGAGGCATTTTCATAGAGCGTTTTCCCTCTAACCCTACCTACACCTGTGCTGCCACAGCCCTGACCACTTCCTGTCTGTGATTACAATTCCCCGCCTTGGTCCCTACAGCAGGTGGATGCATGAAGCAGAGCCCGGGGGTTTTGGTACACCTCCTTCTAACACGCTTCTCACTGTGGGATCACTCAGGGCACAGAAATACACTGCAGAGTCCTCCAGCTGTGAAGCTGAGATGACAAGGTTGGCAGAATTCTTTGCTTTCTGAAAATTCAGTGAGTAGCGGCCTCCTGTGGCATTTTGCTGGTTGTAAGAGTCCTGACAAATAAGGAAAAGCATCGCCCTACTGCTGAGCTGCTTGTACCAGAAAAGACTGTAAGTTGTAACACTAATTTCATATGTGCAATCCAGGCTCACAGCCTCCTTCTCCTGCACCAGTATTGCTTGTTGGCCTTGAGTTACCTTCTGGGCAATACTGGATCCTGAAAGAAAAAAATACAAACAGGAGGTTATGGGATAAGTAGTGTGGGACAAAAAGCATTTTTTTAGACCCTGCTAGCTTTCTTTCCCAGGGTACTCATAAAAGCCCCCTGTTGTTAGGTCACAGAGAAGACCCATTCCCACAGGGGCATCCTTACTTAGCCACATTGAAGTTATGACCACTCTCATAAGGCTGGAGAGCAACATGCTCAAGTTCTTCCACTAGGCTTCCGTTTCAGGGTTCTGCAAGGTGAGGTGACTGACAGATGGAGAGAAGAAATGCTGAGCTATGTGCTGCCTCCCCCTCAGAACAGGAAAGGGGGTTTCCTGATACAGCATGTGACTCTAGGCCACGTCAAACTTCCTGTGTACTGGCTGAGAGTTTCACCCAACCCTACCTTCCTTTTGCATTAATAATGGTAACAATTATACTGAAGATAAACATGGTATAGTTTTATATTAAAAGGATGATTGAAGGAAGAGGAGGTTAGAGAGCAACCAAAGAACTTGTGTGCATGCGTATTTGCATAACCCATGGACACAGACACTGGGGCAGAGGGGGCTTGCCCTGGGTGGGAATGGCTGGGGGAATTGGGCAGGGGGGAGTGTCAATTAAGGGAAAAGGAGACATATGTAAAACTTTAGACAATAAAAGAAAAGAAAGGAAGATTGGTGGCTCTAGCTGGTTTTGCTCAGTGAATAGAGCATCGGCTCAAGGACTGAAGTGTCTCAGGTTCAATTCCAGCCAAGGGAATATACCTCGGTTGCAGATTTCCCCGGCGCTGGTTGGGTGCATGCAGGAGGCAACCAATCGATATGTCTCTCTCACATTGATGTTTATTTTTGTCTCTCCCTCTCCCTTCTATTCTCTTTAAAAAACAATGGAAAAAAATATCCTCCAGTGAGGATTAACAAAAAATGAAGGAAGATTGATGATTTGAAAAGTTAAATATTAAGAAAAGAAAAAAAAGTAATTATGTAGTTTTTATTTTCATGACTGGACTCTGATTAATAAGTATGTTCTTTTCTCAACTTAGAAAAGAAAATCACCAGCCATGTCAACTATGTTAGCAAAAATATGGCTTAAAAAAATTAGGTCCTAATCCCTGGAATCTGAATGTTGCTTTATATGGAACACACACACACACACACACACACACACACAAACAACAACAAAAACCTTTGAAGATATAATTAAGGATCTTGACATTTTTATGTTTAAAAGTCATATAAAATTGACTACTTTTCTGTAGTTATAACTGTGGTTTTGAATTTTAATGGATCATGTAATTATTACACAATCATGACTCAGAAGAGTTTAATTACCACCCGAGACTCCCTTGTGCTATCATTTTGTAATTACACATCCCCCATGACTACCTTCTTGCAAACCTTGGTTTGTTCTTCTATATTTTTGTCTTTTTAATTATCTTTCCTTGACATAGAAAGATAATTCTGGATTATAGGAGCCAAAATGCAATCACATGTGTACTTTCAGACAGACAGAGGGAGATTTGATGACAGGAGACTATGGAAGTAGTCATGCATCCACAAGTCAAGAAATGCTGGCACCCACCTCAGATGGAAGAATCAAGGAACAAATTATCCCTTAAAGCCTCTGAAGCAAATGCAGTCCCTCTGACAAATGGATTAAAAGAAACAAGACACACAGTGTGCTGCCTACAGGAGGCTCACTTCAGATCTAAGGATACGGGTTGAAGGTAAATGGACAGAAAAAGATATTGCACCCAACAGAAATGTGATGAAAGCTAGGGCAGCAAGACTTAGACGAAATAGACTTTAAAACAAAGACTCTAACAAGACACAGGGACATGACATAATGATAAAGGATCAATCCAACAAGAGGATATAAAGCATCTATGCTCCTATGATAGGCTCACCTAAATACATACAGCAGATATTAACAGACGCAAAGGGAGATATTGACAGTAATATAATAATTAAACATCCCACATACACTAATAGATAGGCACAGACAAAATCAACAAGGATACATTGGCTTTGTGACACATTAGATTAGATAGACTTAATAGACATGTACAAAACATTCTAATCCCAAACAGTAGAATACACATTATTTTTAAGTGCACATGAACATTCTCCAGGATAGAGCACATGTTAGGCCACAAAACAAGTCAATAAATTCAAGAAGATTGAAATTATATCAAACATCTTCTCCAATCATGTATAACCCCTGGGTGGCTGGTACTTCCTCTCACCAATACGCATAATTCTCAAAAGATTATGTACTGTATGGTTCTATTCATATGACAGTCATTAAAAACACAAAAATATAAAAACAAATCAAGGTTTGCAAGAAGGTAGTCTCCAATCAATTATAAGAGAAAAACTGGAAAAAAACACATGGAAACTGAATATGTTACCAAACAACCAAGGGTCAGTGAAGAAATCAAAGAGGAAATTAAAAAATACCTTGAGACAAATTAAAATGAAAACAATGTTACAGGTGTGGCTCAGTGGTAGAGTATCAACCCATGCACCAAAGGGTCTCGGTTTCTATTCCTGGTCAAGAGCACGTATCAATGATTCATTCCCTCTCTCTCTCTCCCCTTCCCTCTTCCTCCTTTCCACTCTCTCTAAAATTCAATGGAAAAATATCCTTGGGTAAAGATTAAAAATACACCAAAAAAACTGTTACAAAATCTATAGAATGCAGCAAAAGTTGTACTAAGGGGAAAGTTTAGAACAATACAGGCCTATCTCAAGAAATAAGAAAAATCTCAAATTATTCTAATTTACATCTAAAGAAAAAAAAAGAAAAATCAAAACCCAAAGTTAGTAGAATGAAGAAGATAATGAAGACAAGAGCAGAAGTAAATGAAATTGAAGTTGGAGACCACGCACTCACTGATATAAAATTATACTACAAAGCTATAGTAATGAAAACAGTATGGTGCTAGCACAGAACAGTATGGTACTGTCACAAAGCAGTATGTACTGACAAAAAAGAAAGTTGATCAATAGAACAGAAAGAAGAGCCCAGAAATGATTTCAGGTTTATGTAATCAATTAAATTGGTGACAAATGATGCAAGAATATACAGAGGGAAAAGTTTTCAATATATCATGTTGGAAAACTCAGATGGGCAAAAAAGATGAAGGGAATTAAGAGGCACAAACTTATATTTATAACATAAAGAAGTCATAAGGATAGAAAATACTGTCACTAATATTGCAATAACTTTGTACAGTGACAGATGGTACTAGAGTAGTAAGGTATATAAATCTCAGACTACTATATTGTTCACCTGAAATTAATATAATATTCCACATCAACTATACTTTCATTTAAAAGAGTTTTACAGTCCTGGCCAGTGTTGCTCAGTGTTTAGAGCATCTGCCTGTGCACCAAAGAGTCGAAGTTCTAGTCCAGTCAAAGGCACGTACCTTGATTGCAGGTTTATTCCCTGCCCCTGTCTGAGCACGTGCAGAAGGCAACCAACCAATAGATGTGTCTCTCTCACATCATGTCTTTCTCTCTGTTTCTCTCAGTCTTTCTTCTTCTTCCTCTCTCTCCCTCTCTTCCTTCCATTCTTTCTAAAAAGCAATGGAAAAAATGACAACTGCTGGCAAGGATGTAGAGAAAAAGAAACCCTCTTGCACTGCACTCCTGGTGGGAGTGCAGACTGGTGCAGCCACTGTGAAAAACAGTATGGAGTTTCCTCAAAAAATTAAATATGAACTTCCATTTGACCCAATAATCCCACTTGTAGGAATATATCCCAAGAAATCAGAAACACCAATCAGAAAGGATATATGCACCCCAATGTTTATAGCAGCACAATTTACAATAGCTAAAATTTGGAAATAGACTAAGTGCCCATCAGCAGATGACTGGATCAGAAAACTATGGTACATCTACACAATGGGATACTATGCTGCTGTAAAAAAAAAAAAAAAGGAACTCCTACCCTTTGAAACAGCATTGATGGACCTGGAGAGCATTATGCTAAGCAAAATAAGCTATTCAGAGAAAGATAAATATCACATGATCTCACTCATTTGTAGAATATAGTGAATAACATTAACTGATGAGCAAAAATAGAGCCAGAGGGAAAAAAATATTTTAAAATATAATAGAAGTAATCCTGTTATTTAGCAGATTTTAATATTTCCTACAATTTTTGTGATATCATACTATTTTTTTTGAGATAAGGAGGAAGGAAATCTGATAATTTGGGTTACTGTGTAGGTGGCCTTATGTTAGTACAGTTTTGATAATATTATTATACTTAAAATCCTTTATTTCTTGAAATATTAATGTTCATTGCATGTAAATTATTGTATTTAAGATAGTTTTTTCTTAAGTAATTGGTGTTTATTGATATAACATTATTATATTTAAAATCATTTTTCTGGAGATATTAATGTTTATTGCATGTGACATTATTATATTTAAAATTGCTTTTCTTGAAATAAAAAAAAAAGTTTAGAATAAAAAGAAAAGGCAATGGAAAAACTATCCTCAAGGGAGGATTAACCAAAAATATTTTTAAATAAAATAGTCCGGCTGTTGTGACTTAATGGTTGAGCATCAACCTATAGATCCAAGAGGTAACAGTTTGATTCCTGGACAGGCGCATGCCTGGGTTGCAGGCTCAATCCCCATGGGGAGCCTTCAGGAGGCAGTCCACCAATGCTTCTCTCTCATCATTGATGTTTCTATCTCTCCCTCTCCCTTTCTCTCTGAAATAAATAAAAATATGTATTTTTTAAATAAATAAAATAAGAGAGCTTTACATTCCAAAATGAAAAATCAATTCAGGAACAGTTCTCCAACAAAATGTTCTAACACTTTCTGGGTCATTATGAAAGTAACCTTATTATGTGTTTTTAGCATACAACACATTTGTTTCCACTTGCAGACAATTTCATAAATGCTATGCTTGAAGGTCTGTCCCAGGCAGAGGGGGCTGCCCCCCTCGCAGGTTTGTGCACAGGATGCAGGTGCCTGGGAAGCAATGTGTACTCGCTGCACAGAAATAGACGGCTGAGTCTCCAGGTTGGGTGGCTGCGATGTGTAGGGAGAGATGTTTGGCTGTCTTATTAAAGAAAACAGTGAGTCTTTCATCTGAGTTTGTGTCCTTATTTGAACGAATGTCTATAATGAACTGGGGACCTTTTCCAAGTTCTTGTTTATACCAAGGAAAGTAGGTTGAGGCACTGTCTGAATAAGAACAGGTGAAAACAGCGGTGTTTCCCTCCTGGACACTTAGGGTGGAAGGATGCTGATCCACTTTCTCTCCATGGCTGACCCCTATGCAGAGAGAAAGAGTTAAAGAAAAAAGAAGTTTTGCCTGATAATTACAATCCAGAATTTACTTTTCCTATTCTATAGTAACTAAAGAAACTCTGAATAAAGCCCATTTATTCCTTGGCTTCAAATAAGTGTTCACTAATATACTCTCCCCAAATCCCTCAACTCACAGTTCAGCAGCAGCCACAAGAACATAAATAAAGCTCCAATGGGTGACTTCATTGTTCCTCCTAATTAAGACCAATTATAGACTTGCAATCTTCAGTCAACAGAATTGCTTCTGTTATCAGGCTGCCCCTTCTTTGCTCTAACAATTATAATGGTTTCTCACATTGTCTACCCAGCCAATAACAAAAAGGCTCTGCTTTTGCCATAGCCTATTTATTCAGAATCTACTAAAATGAACTCTCCACATATTCAGCATCAGCAGAGGTGCACTGTCATCTTGTGGTGAAATCTCTAACTACAGAACTCACTGGTTAAATGTATTTCTCTTACCCTGTGCCTATAAGGAATTGTCGTATGAAAGCAGCAATAGGTCAAACAAATAAGGTCTTAGATCAAAGACTGCATGCACAATAAGAATGTAGACATCAAGATTTACATCTCTGAAAAAGAAAAGATTTACTTCCCTGCACTCTACTGAGTCATTATTAAGTTGAAAAGAGGTAAATTCTGTTGGTATTTACTCAACAACTATAGGCCCAGTGCACAAAATTCATCCATTTGCGAGGGAGAGGGGTTGTCCCTCAGTCCAGCCTGCGCCCTCTTGTAGTCCAGGAGCCCTCAAGGTATGTCTGACTGTCATGGAGGTCAGAGAGATTCCCATCACTGCTTCTGCACTTGCCAGCTGTGATCCTGGCTTCTGGCTGAGCAGCACGCCCCCCTGTGGGAGTGCACTCACCTTCAGGAGAAGTTCCTGTGTTGAGTGTCTGTCCCCTGGTGGTCAGTGTGCATCATAGAGACCAGTTGTTCTGCTGTTTGATCAATTTGCATATTAGCCTTTTAATATATAGAACTAGAAGCCTGATGCACAAAGATTCGTGCAAAAATAGGCATTCCTTCCTTTGGCTGCCGGCACACGACAGCCTCACTCTTGCCCTCCTCCAGAGAGTTCCCCTGTGCAGCACTGGTGATCCCAGGAAGGTGCAGAGGAGAAGAGGTGGGGAGAGTGAGACAGGTGGGGAGGACTGGAGAGGTTGGGTGTGCTAATGTGTTTCACTTTGCCATTGTGAAAGTGGGATGCAACTGGCCCTCTTCCTCATCCTCTTCCTCCTCCACCCTCTACGCCCTGCCCATCCGCCCTCCCTCCATGCCCATTGCCCCTTCCCTCTTGATTTGGCAAGATAGGGAGGAGGGAGATCTGAAAATTTGGGTTACTGTGTAGGTGGCCTCTTTCATCTATTCAAAACAAAGCTGAGCCGCTTGCTGCTGCCTCCACGGCCGCCACCATCACCCCTTAAGGCTGGCCCAGGGCTGTCAGGGTGCACTAACTGTGCTACTCCAACACTAGGGTTTTATTTATAAGAGCAGCAGGGCAGAGGTAGGGTAGAGGGAGATGCCAAACACCCAGAGTTACAACCTCAGGCACCAGAGGGTTGCCTCTGAGGCTGGGGGCCAGACCACAGGGAGGTTGCAAGGACAGTTGACAGGTGTGGAGCATGGCAGGGAGGCCCTGAAGAGGTGTGCTGCCCAGAGGCCCTGGGAGACAGAGGGTTGGGGCCACCACCATCTTTGTCAGGTTAATTTGCATACTCACTCCTAATGGTCTCTTTTATTAGTATAGAGTAGAGGCCCAGTGCACAAAATTCATGCATGGGGGGTGTCCCTCAGCCCGGCCTGCACCCTTTCCAAACTGGGACCCCTCGGGGGATGTCCAACTGCCTCAACCAGCAGTCGAACATCTCTCTCACAATCTGAGACTGCTAGCTCCTAACCGCCTCTGCCTGCCTGGTTATCCCTTAACCAGTCCCCTGCCAACCTGATTGCCCCCAACTGCCTTCCCCTACCAGCCTGATCGCCCCACTGCCCTCCTCTGCTGGCTTGATCACCCCTAACTGCTTGCTCCCCCTCACTGGCCTGATCTCCCCACTAACTGCTTGCTCCCCATAGCCAGCCTGTTCTCACTCCTAACTACTTGCTCCCCTGCTGACCTGATTTCTGAAATCAAGTCTCTGCCTCTGCCTCAGCCCTCACCACCATGGCTTTGTCCAAAAGGAAGCCAGACATCTGGAAGATGTCTGGTCGACCTGGTCTAATTAGTATATTACCCTTTTATTAGTATAGATGGCCTGATGCCAGAAACAGCCGGAGCTCTGGTGCTCTGCATTGCTCTGAGTCCATATATTCTTCTAAATTCTTCCCTATTATGACAGAGCAGGTTCCTTCTCAAACCCTCTCACTGTACTAACTGTTGGGAACTTAGTCCAAGTCCCTCCTTTATCCTCTGCTCACTAGGTACAGGTCCTGGGTCCAAGCCCCCCTACCTAGGCTGGACTTGGACACTGGGCCTTAGACGGAGAAGCCATAAGAAGTTGTGGGTATATAAGGATGCATCTTTCTTGCAGAAGCCAGTGGCCATAAGTCATCAGACACACAGTTCTTTATAACAGTCCTATGCCAGCAGCCATACACTGGTTGGTCAAAAGGACATCTTTCCCACAAAGGAATAGCACCCTTAATAGCCTCTGTACCTATAGCTATTATCTGAGCAGACCCATACTGTCTCTAAACTCACCACCTTACATCAGAGTAGTATCTGAGCTCTCTGGCTCAGTAGCTTCTCCTCTCTCTCATGTCCAGCACACTCTAGCTGGTTAACATGGTAGCTATATCTGAGCTCTCTCTGAGCTCTTAGCCTTAACATTGTAGCAGCACCAGCTTTCAGCTCTGTCTGAACTCTCTCTAGCCTTAGTAACATACTTTTAATATTACTTACAAAAAGAGGTTTTGTGCCAACAATGACATCAATCATTTTGACTACAGAAAGGCTCAGCATACCATGAGATTGATGTGGCCTTGCACCTGCTTATAGTATCTTGGTCTAGGCATAGAGTGGCCTTGGACATTCGGTGCATTAACAACAAGGCCTCTGTGCTTTAACTGGCCTTGACTATCAGGCATCTCTGGCATGGTTCCCATACCTGGGTTTACATATTTGAAATCAAGAAAGCACCAGTCCACCATATTTTCTTAAGCAAAGAAAATATGAAACCTTCCTTTTCAGCTAAATCTACCATTTTCATTTGTCTGTTGTGGAGAAAAACTCTTTCTAAAATTAACATATAAGTCAAAGATCAGAATAAGAGAGAGAAAAATCATTGAAGATTTCAAATAGCTATTATCTCAGACTCAGCTTCTCTTAAGTGGTCTTGCCCATAACCTTGCTATTCCAAAAAAACTGAAAGCACCAACAGTTAAAATGTTGCAATAAAGATGACGGCTAGAAGGGGTAGAGGATTGAAACTCAGTGATAAAGGAGCAGGTGGTGGAAGTTCCATGAGTTGGGAAACAGGTTGAGTCATAGATTGGTTTGATTTTGCAATGGGAAATCTGACAAGCTTTAGGAAATCTATTCCTTACTATGTGGGTTATATAAACTATATATAAATTCTCAGAAAACATCAGGCTCCAGATTCTGAAAATGTATCTATGTGTAAATGTATTCTACAGATGTTTTTATTTTCTGATGTCAAAGGGATGGTATATTCTAAATGCAATTAAATATCCCTTAAACTATAAGCCAACACTCATGGCATGCATTCCTGTTTCCCAGCCACTGCTGGCTCAGATTTCATATTCTTATCATTTTTCCCCAAACTCCAGTACAGTGTTTTCCCAAAGCATGATAAAAATTTTCAGTCTTACAGAATTATTTCCATCTGTCAAAAACTCTTTTTCATGTACTTTAATAACATGGTATTTTGCAACTTCCTCTGTAAGAAAAAAATCTAGGGAAGGCTAAATATTGCCTGTGTCTGCCAGTGAAATAGTAACAAATAGGAATTGACCCTAAAGAGCTAATCATGAGAAATGGTCCCTGGGAAACCAAGACTACTTCATTTCCAGAAGTGAAATCCCCTTTCCAGTTATTTGTACTCAATGATGCTCTGAGTTATGGAGAATAAACATGATCGCTTATCCACATTTTATTCCTTTAAAGATTTAAAGAAAAATCTGCACGGGGATGAGGCAGTATGATTGAAAATAGGCCATTGAAAATTATTCTTTGACCTGAATCTTGAGTTTAACTTATAAGTCAAAAGATTAACAGTATCCAGGGATCAACACAGAGAATAATTCAGAACACTAACTGCTTTCAGGAATATCACTGTGGATTCCCAGGTCCCAGAGGAAGGACAGGGCTGAGAAGCTGGAAGCATTATGCAGTACCCGAGCCCCCACCCACTGGGAACATGGGGTCTCAATCCCATGCACAGATCACCAATCCAGAGCAACAGAGAAGGGAAGGGAAGCCCTCATAGTATCAGATTGTGGGAATCAGTGAGGATTCGATCCAGTGGGGAGACTCAGCCCACACCATCCCAGGCAAAAAGTGATTTTTTTTGTTACAGCACCAGCCTAAGAAGTTCCCTCTGATCTGTATCTGCAAGAAGGGCCTCATGACAGAGCTCCAACCCCAGAGGAGTCTGATCAGTACACCCAGCAATAGAGGGTGAGGGCCCCTCCATCATCTGGAAGAACTTTGGGCAGAGATCCAGAAAGGAGCTGGACAGTGTGTCTTTAGAAAGTGGACTGGTCTTTCCCACCTCAAATATACAGGTGGCATGCCTCCCCTCACCTGCAGAATGCCAGGTCAGCCCCATTCTTCTGTGGCTGGAAGCAAAGGGGAATGGTCTTAGGCTAGAAATCTGCGCCCCCATACTGCTTAGTCGGTGGTGGTACAGGAGACTCTGTCATTTTGGCCAAGTGGGAGTCAACCAAATAGAAAAACCAGAGTGCCAAGCAAAGCTGAATATTTTTAAATTGTGTTTCCTACTACATGGTGTGGAGATGATGAGGTGCCAGGGAGCCAGGCAGAGCTGTGTCTCTGGGGTGGGCTTCTGTCTAGGAGACAGGTGGGTGTGTTCTGAGCCCTTCAGCTGCAGAACAGGAAACCAAAAATGAGCTCACCAGTGAGTTCAACCAGTGCAGCTCTAGAAAGAAGAGGAAGTGCCTGCCTCCACTTCTATAAGCTATGGGCACCACCCCCAATACAAGGCTGCTTAAATCACCCCAGCCAGGTCCCAGATATCCCTGAAGAGCACAGTTCCATGATTGAAGGTAGATCTGGGACACTTGAGGTGCAAGACACAAGGCAGACCCATCCTCTGGGCTACAGAAGCCCTGCTGAGCTTAAGTTGGGTTGCTAAGGGCCACACAGGGACAGAAACTGACATTGTCTTATACCAGAGAACATCCCAGGAGGCCCAAGAAAAGCACACCAAGTGGCCAGATTCAAACAGCACTGGAGCAAAATCCAAAGAGCTTCACAAATAGCAAAAACAGAAAGTGATTGCAGTAGGCACAAAAATATGCAGAGTCAAACCCCATCTTTTTAATCTTTTATTTTTATACTACAGGCCCAGTGCATGAAAATTCATGCACTGGAAGGGGGTCTCTCTGCCCAGCCTGCCCCCTCCCACAGTTTGGGAGCCATCAGGGGTGGGAGGCTACCTGGCAATCAAGGGAAGGCAACGCCCCATCATACCTCTACTGCTGCCACTACCAGCAGAGCAAGCCTCAGCCGGCCCTGGTTACCTGAGCCTTGGGCAGTCCTGGGAAGCTGGGCAATCACCATTTGAGGCTTACCTGAATCTCTGGCTGGCCCTGGGTGGCTGGAGGACTGAGAGGACTTGGGGGACTCTGGAGGCAGGCACGTGGACTGGCTGGGCCCATCTAAGGATGGGCCTGGCCTTGCTGTGGCACCTGTCACCCAGGTGGGGCTGAGGGGATTGGGCGCTGCCATCTTGTGGCTGTGGGTGCCGCCATCTTTGAGCACATGGCAGTCAATTAGCATATTCCCTCCCTATTCACTGTGGGCACTGCCATCTTTGTGATGGCATGAGGGTCAATTAGCATATTCACTCTTTATTAGATAGTACTAGAGGCCTAGTGCACAGGATTCATGCACTAGTGGGGGACATTGCCTGCGGAGATCAGCCCAGTGTGGGAGCACCATTTATCCCAGTCAGCTGAGTGGCTGTGGACCTGCCTTCTGAGCAGCTGTTCCCACTGTGGGAGCACACTGATCACCAAGGGGCAGCCCTCTGGGGATCAGTGCACATCATAGCAACGAATTGACCAGTTGTTCTGGTTTTCACACCATTTGGTTGCTGGGCTTTTATTATATAGGATATTTTATATTTAATTTTTTTCTTTCATAACACTTATTTTTCTGTTTCCATTTTTATCTTATTTTTTCTATCTTTTTCAAAAAATTTTTCCATTATTTTCCTTATTTTTATACTTCATTTTATTCATTATTTATTTTTAATTATTATTTAATTTGTTATTTTTTATCTTCTCTTTTATTCTTATTCTTTTGCCTCTTCCCTTTTTTCTTTTATAGTCTCTTTTTTGTTTCTTTTTCTTCTCTAATTCTTTTGTCTCTTGTTTTATAGTGTTCTTTTTTTCTTATTCTTTTCTTGTTGATTTTGTTGGTGGTGGTTTATTTGTTTTTTGTGTTGTTTTCAGAATGGACTTGTTTTGTCTTTTTTTATTCTGTCTGAATTTGTATAACAGTTGACACAATGTGGCTGGGGTTGAACCTCACAGATAGCCAGCCCAAGGTCTGAGCCCGCCCAAGAATGAAACAACAGCAATCTAGTAACAATTACAAGAGGGCCCATATAACCTATCAAGGGATATTCCTAGAACTCACAGTTCAGAAGATGTGACTACACCCCTGGGTTCCACAAGACATCCACTATAGAAGGCCTTCTCACCAAAAAGTTATAATAGTCCTATACAATACACATAAACAAACACAAAGAAATAGCACAGAATGGGAAAACAATGAAACAGGTTGAAAAAAATGAATCTAGCTATTCATTTAGCTATTTTTTTTCTAGGAATCTCTAGAAAAAAAAAACTAAATGAAATGGAGGTAAGCAATTTATTATAAAAAGAGTATAAAATAATGGTTTTAAGAATGCTCAACAGAATTTTAAAAGGACAAAGAAACTATGAAAAACAACCAGTCAGAAATGAAGAATGATATATCTGAAATAAAGAATACACTGCAAGGAATAAACAGGAGGAGAGAGGAATCTGAGTATCAAATAAGCAAATTAGAAGACAAGGTACAAAATAATCAATCAGAGCAGTAAAAATAAAAAATAATTAAAAACAATGAGGATAGTTTAAGGAAACTTTGGGACAACATGAAATGTAAAAATATCCTTTTCATAAGGTACCAGAAGGAGAAGAAAGTGTGCAATGGATAAAGGACCTGTTTGAAAAAATAATGACAGAAAACCTGATGGAGCAACAAATCAACAAATGACAAGTAGTGACAAAGATATGGAGAAAAAGGTACCTTCATGCATTGCTGGTGGGAATGCAGACTGGTGCAGCCACTGTGGAAAACAATATGGAGTTTCCTCAAAAAATTAAAAATGGAATTTCTATTTGACAGAGTAATCCCACTCCTAGGAATATATCCCAAGAAATCAGAAACACCACTGAGAAATGATATATGCACCCCTATGTTAATAGTAGCACAATTTACAGTAGTTAAGAGTTGGAAACAACCTAAGTGCCCATCAGCAGATGACTGGATTTAAAAATGGCAGTACATCTACACAATGAAATACTATACAGCTATTTTAAAAAAAAAAAAGAACTCTTACCATTTGCAACAGCGTGGATGGACCTGGAGAGCATTATGCTAAGCAAAATAAGCCAGTCAGAGAAAGATAAATACTACATGACCTCACTCACTTGTGGAATATAATGAACGACATAAACTGGTGAATAAAAATAGATCCAGGGACATCGAAACATCAAACAGATCATCAAACCTCAGAGAAAGAAGGAAGGTGAAGGAAGGTTTAGGGTGTTAAGAGCAACCAAAGTACTTGTATGTATGCATATCAGCATAACCAATGGAGGGGGTGAAGGCATAAGTAGATCAATGAGGGTGAAAGGAGACATATGTAATACTTTCAACAATAAAGAATTTAAATTAAAATAACAACAGACACCACTGAAATACAAAGGATTATAAGAAAATACTATAAACATCCACATGCCAACAAATTTCACAACCTAGGTGAAACAAACAAGTTCCTAGAAACATACAATCTTCCAAAACTCAATCAGGAAGAATCAGAAAATCTGAAGAGACCAATAACAACTAACGAAATTGAAGCAGTATTCAAAAACTCCAGCAAACAAAAGTCTTGGTAGGGATGGCTTAAAGCAGTGGTCGGCAAACTCATTCGTCAACAGAACCAAATATCAACAGTACAACTGAAATTAATATTGAGAACCAAATTTTTTAAACTTAAATTATATAGGTAGGTACATTGTTATTAGCTTAATTAGGATACTCCTAAACTGGCCTTTGCTAAAAACGTCCTCAATCTGATTGAAGTACATTCTCTGAGGTCGACTCCTTCCAACTCTCCCATCCACACTCATCTTGTATACTTGTTTCGTCAATCTCCTTTCATTCATCCTCTCTATATGTCCAAACCATCTCAACATACCTTTCTCAATCCTCGACACTACATCTTCTTTCATGCCACAACATTCCCTAAAATTAACTTAATAAACTTTACTTAAAGTTTTAAGTCTTAGTTAAACTATAGGTACGTTGAATAAAACTTTATATCATACTTAATAACGATATTATTTATTGATAAAATTAAGTTCCTTACAATTTACCTTATAATATCCATGAAATTAAATCATGAAAATGACTGACAAACATTAATGCGAACAATGGCCTTGCATTTTCTTGGAAAGTTTGGGTAAGTCATGTTTGTATGTTGTTGTCATTAATTTTAGGCACGATTCCAGGTTCTCATCAATAAAACTGCTTCTCAATTTATTCTTGATAAGGTTTATGCTTAAAAATTATTGTTTGCATAAATATGTCAACACGAATAAAGAAAGAACAGCAAATGCTAGTTTCTTCAGTTGATTATATGAGTGAGGAATACTATTTGAGGTGTTAAAAATCAACATACCTTCTTTCTCCAGGTCTTTCAAAGCAGACCACTGTGCTGTAAACTAAGTTCACATTTGTTTTTCTCCAGTATTTCTATATTAGCACAAAGATGTACAAATTTCAAGTTCCACAATTCTTTATTTTTTAAATCCAGCAATTGCATTTCAAAGTTGCCAATGTCAATATAAAAGGGAGAAAAATTTAATTCTATTACAGTAGCATTAAGAGGTTGTTTTTTTTTTAACAAAGGCTAACATCGTTTTGCTGTTTCTGAATTCCTAAAACCTGTTGAGAAAAGCTTCTCTTATATTTAAAAGTGTTGTTTTGAAATAGCAAATGTCAATATCAGAATTATTTTTCTTGGAAATGTTTCAACAAGCTTGGAAAGTGAATCAAAGTTTCTCTTTCGAAATCTTGAGCAAAAAGAGATAATTTGTTTTTGAATAAAATAACTTCTTCTAACATCGAAAAATTGTGTTTCCTTTCCCCTGTAGTTTACGATTAAGCTGATTTAGATGAGGCATAACGTGTATCATGAAATAAAATTTCTGGATCCACTGATGGCTCGTTAGTTCTGGATAGTGAACACCCTTCTCGAGGAGAAATGCTTTAATTTCTGTTAATAAGGAAGCGAAATATTTCAAAACATTTCCTCTTGATAACCAACGTTCCTTGTTATTCAGCTGAAGATCTGTGTATTCACTCTCCAGTTCAACTAAAAATTCTTTAAATTGGCAATGATTAAAGCTGTAGCTATAATAGAGTTGATAATGTTAATCACCATTTCCATAACTTTGCAAATTTCTTCTGGAAATATCTGTGCACAAAGCGCTTCTTGATGAATGATGCAATGGTAAGTAACTATCTCGTGATTAATTTTTTCTTTCAAAATAGCAACAAACCCGTTTTTTACACTGGTCATACTTTTCGCCCCTTCAGTTGAAATTGAGACAGTTTTATTGAGTGGAATATGATGTTTTTCAATGCACTCAATTACAGCATTTGCTATATCCTCTCCACGTGTTTGACCTTCAAGTGGCAATAATCCTAAAAGTTCTTCTTTAGGACATGTAGATGAAATAAATCGTACAGAAAGTGAAACTTGTGCTGTATCATTTATGTCACAAGACTCAACTGCTATTGATAAAGCTGAAACCAATTTAAGATCTTTGACTTGCTGGTCAGTTATATTCAAAGACATTTGACTGTTCTATCTTTCACTGTTTTAGCAGACGATGATAACTCTTTATTTTATTTTATTGTTTTAGAATATCTGCTTTGTTCCTAAAATCTTGAAATAGCTCTTTGGATGTATGCACCGTCTGTATATGGTTTTCCTCTCAGCAACCTCTTGACTAATCACAAAACTTGAAATATTAACATTGTTGGAAGATTGCATCCAGTAATTAAATACAGAATTTGATTTTTCTTGACTCTTCTGAAGTTCCTCAACTGCTTTCTTTCTTGCATCACCGACAGGATATTTAGTACTAAATGACACATGTTTAGTTGTAAAGTGTCTCTCCAAATTTGATTTCTTGTTATGCGCCAATTTTTCCTGACAAATAAGACAGATCAGAGGACCATTTAAGTTTTGAATAAACGTGAAAGTCTCGGTCCATTCAACTTTAAATTCATGATTTTTGTCTTCCATTTTTCTTTGCTTCTTCTTTGTAGCCATGTTAAACAGGGCACCTAAAAAAAGTTTCATTTTATAATAATAAAGCCACCAACACAAAATAATTACAAGTCTTAAAATGATGACTGTAGGATTTGCAGCTGGTTGGAAAAATACAGGTAACTATGCTTCGAATAGGGACTTTTGTCACCCGCATGCGATTTGTGGATGCAACTAGCACTAACCACTGCACACTGAGACTGCTGACTGACTGGCTTACTCAACTCATGCATGAATCACAGCGCCTCCCCCGCGCTGCGTATCCCACAGCCCGCCTGCGCCATGTCTCCAGTCGCCCGACCAATGAAACCCTCACTTCTTCTAATGCCACTTCTTCAAAATAAGCTCTCCCAGACTGAAAACCGATTTCGGCGCATAGGCCACAAAGTTTCAGTAGTACTGTATGTGTGTGCCCGCACGTGATATTTTGAGGAAGAACCACATTCAAGGGGCCAAAGAGCAGCATGTGACTCAAAAGCCGTGGTTTGCCGACCACTGGCTTAAAGGCAAGTATTACCAAATATTCAAATAAGAACTAACACCTATTGTTCTCAAACTATTCCAAAAAATTCAGGAGATAGAAAGACTTCCCATTTCTTTCTTATGAGGCCAGCATTATCCTAATTCCAAAACCAGATAAAGATACCTCACAGAAAGAAAATTTCCCTGATGAACATAGATGCTAAAATCCTTAACAACATTTTAGCAAATTGGATCCAGCAATACATTAAAAATATCATGCACCATGACCAAGTGGGATTTATCCTGGAGACCCAAGGCTGGTACAATATTTGCAAAACAATAAAGGTAATACATCAGAAGAGAAAAAGGAAGGGTAAAAATCATCTGATCATATCAATAGAAGCAGAAATAACATTTGACAAAATCCAGCACCAATTATGTTACAAAATTTTAACAAAGTGGTAATTGAGGCATCATACTTTAACATAATTAAGGCCACATATGACAAACCTACAGCCAACTTCATACTCAATGGGCAAAAACTATAAACATTTTCCTTAAGATCAGGATTTAAAAAGGGATGTCTGCTTTCACCACTCTTATTTAACATAGTACTATAAGTTCTAGCTACAGCAATCAGACAAGAAGGAAAAAAAGGCATCCAAATTGGAAAAGAAGAAGTAAGACTGTCATTATTTGAAGATGACATGTTATTGTACAAACAAAACCTAAAGACTCTCCAAAAAACTACCAGACTTAATAAATGAATTCGGCAAAGTAGCAGTATACAAAATAACATCCAGGAATCAATGGCACATTTATATACCAATAATGAACTCTCAGAGAGAGAAACTAAAAAACATTCAATTTTTCATTGCAACAATAAAAAATAAGGTACCTAGGGAGAAATTTAACCAAGGAGGTAAAAGACCTTTACTCACAAAATTATAGAACATTGAAAAAAGAAATAGAGAAAGGTACAAACAAGTAGAAGCATATACTGTGTTCATGGATTGGAAGAATTAACATCATTAAAATGTCCATACTACCCAAAGAAATCTATAGATTCAATGCAATCCCTATTAAAATATCAATGGCATATTTCACAGATCTTGAAAAAATATTCCAAAAATGTACTGAAACCAAAAAAGATGCAGAATAGTCTCAGCAATGTTGAGAAAGAAGAACAACATTGGAGGGGTCACAATACCAGATATCAAACTCTACTACAAAGCCATTGTAATAAAAAAAAATTAAGCCTGGTACTGACACAAGGACAAGCATATAAATCAATGAAACAAAACAGAGAACCCAGAAATCAACCATGCCTCTATGGTCAGTTAATATTTGACAAAGCAGACAACAGCATACATTGGAGTAGAGATAGTCTCTTCAATAAACGGTTTAGGGAAAATTGAAAAATGCAAAAAAAAAAAGTTAAACTAGACCACAAACTTATATCAAAAATATGAATAACTCAAAATGGAAAAAAGACTTCAATATAAGTGGCAAAACTATAAAAACCCTAGAAAAAGACAGTAAAATTTCAGCCATTTCACAGATAAATTTCCTAGAACAAGGGAAACAAAGGGAAAAATAAATGGGAACACAAAAAACTTCTGCACAGCTAAATAAATCATCAACAAAATGAAAAGAGAATCCAATTTATGGGACAACATATCCTCTAATGATACATCTGATAAGGGATTGGTTTCCAAAATAGAAGAGAACTCATAGAACTCAACACCAGGAAGACAAACAATCCAATAAAAAATGGGCAAAGGATCTGAATAGACACTTCTCCAAAGTGGACATGCAGATGCCCAATAGACATGGAAAAATGCTCAAAATCACTAATTATTAGACAGATACAAATTAAAATGACAATGAGACATCACCTCACACCTGCTAGAATGGCTGCCATCAATAAATCAATAAATAAGAAGTGCTGGTAAGGATGTGGAGAAAAGAGAACCCTTGAACACTGCTGGTGGGAATGCAGACTAGTGCAAGCATTATAGAAAACAGTATGGAGTTTCCTCAAAAAGTTAAAAATGAAACTGCCTTTTGACCCAGCGATCCCACTTCTGGGAATACATCCTAAGAATCCTGAAACACCAATCAGAAAGAATATATGCACCACTGTGTTCATTTCAGCCTCATTTACAACTAGAGGATCACTCAGCCCAGCCTGCACCCTCTTCAACCCAGGACTCCTTGGCAGATGTCCGACTGAAGCAGAGATGGGGCCTAAACAGCGGTCAGACATCCCTCTTGCAATCCAGAACTGCTGGCTCCTAACCACTTGCCTGCCTACTGGCTTGATCACCGCCTAACCACTACCCTGCCAGCCTGATGGTTCCCAACTGCCCTCTCCTGGTGGCCTGATCACCCCTAACCACCCCTGATCACTCCGCCCCCACCACTGTGGCTTTATCTGGAAGGAAGTCAGACAGTAGGAAGATATCCAGTCTCCCAGTCTAATTAGCATATTATTATTTTATTAATATAGATAGCTAAGTCCTGGAAACAGCCCAAGTGCCCATAAGTAGATAAGTGGATAAAAAAGCTGTGGTATATTTACACAATGGAATACCATGAGGCCAGTCAGAGAAAGAAAAATAATTACATGATCTCACTTATATGTGGAATCTAATGAACAAAATAAACTGGTAAACAAAATGGGTCCAGAGGCATGCAAACATGAAATAGACTGGCAGATGGCAGAGGGAGGAAGGGAAAGGGATAGAAAGAGATTAACTAAAGAACATATCCTATATAATAAAGAGGTAATATGCAAATTGACCATCACACCCTCACATGATGGCAGTGCCCACAGCAGGGGTGGGCCAGCTGTTCCCCACCTGCCACCAGAGTCCAGTCAGTTCCACCAGGGGCCTCAGATCCTCCTGAAACCCCCAGTGACTGAGGATCAGGCAAGCAGGGCCAGCTGAGGTGCAGGCAAGCCTCAGATAGTGGCTATCCATCCACACAGGACCAGCCCAGGGTAACCAGGTCTGACCAACACTGCCGGCAGTGGCAGTACCAGAGGTGTGATGGGGGCATCACCTTCCCCTGATCACAGGGTTGCCTCCCACCCCTGAGGGCTCCCAGACTGTGAGAGGGGGCAGGCTTAGATGTAGGATCCCCTGCTCCCCTGCCACTCTAGTGCATGAATTTTCATGCACTGGTCCTCTAGTATGTATATATGCATAATCTAAAGACACAGACAATACTGTGGTGAAGGCCTGAAGTGGGGTGGACGTGGGTAGATAGGGGCAAAGAGGGGAAGGGAATGAGAGATATCTATAATACTGTCAACAATTTTAATAAAAAGATTTAAAGACAATTATGATGAAGAATCTCAAGTCAAAAAAAAAATACAAAAGATCAATGAAACCAAGAGCTGGTTCTTTGAAAGGATAAACAAGATTGATGAAGCTCTAGGAGGTTCACCAAGAAGCAAAGAGAGAGAAGACCCAAATAAACAAAATCAGAAATGAAAGAGGTGAAATAACAACAGACCCCACTGAAATACAAAGGATTGTTAAAAAATATTATGAACAACTCTACTCCAACAAACTGAACAACCTGGAGGAAATGGACATATTCCTAGAAAAATACAACCTTCCAAAACTCAATCAGGAAGAATCTAAACATCTCAATAGGCCAATAACTATGGAAGAAATTGAAGTAGTCATCAAAAAGCTTCCAGCAAACAAAAGCCCAGGCCCAGATGGCTTCACAGGAGAGTTATATCAAACATTCAAAGAAGAATTAAAACCTATCCTCCTCAGACTATTCCAAAAATTTCAAGACAAAGAAACACTTCCAAACTCATTCTATGAAACCAGCATCACCCTAATACCAAAACCAGATAAAGACAACACAATGAAAAAGACTTACAGACCAATATCCCACATGAACATAGATGCCAAAATCCTAGCAAATAGGATCCAGCACTACATCAGAAAGATCATACACCATGACCAAGCAGGATTTATCCCAGGGATGCAAGGATGGTACAATATCAGCAAATCAATAAGCGTGATACATCACATAAACAAATTGAGGGGGAAAAAAATCACATAGTCTTATCAATTGTTGCAGAAAAAGCATCTGACAAAATCCAACACCCTTTCTTTTTTTTCTTTCTTTTTTAATATATATTGATAGAGGAAGGGAGAAGGATAGAAAGTCAGAAACATCGATGAGAGAGAGACATCGATCAGCTGCCTTCTGCACACCCCCTACTGGGGATGTGCCCACAACCAAGGTACATGCCCCCAACCAGAATCGATCCTGGGACCCTTCAGTCTGCAGGCCGACGCTCTATCCACTGAGCCAAACCGGTCTCGGCCCAACACCCTTTCTTGATAAAAACTCTCAACAAGGTAAGAATAGAAGGATCATATCTCAACATCATAAAAGCCATATACAATAAACCCACAGCCAGCATCACACTCAATGGAATAAAACTAAAACCATTTCCCCTAAGAAAAGGAACAAGCCAGTGATGCCCACTTTCACCACACCTGTTCGACATAGTACTGGAAGTACTAGTCATTGCTATCAAACAAGAAGAAGAAATAAAAGCTATCAAAATTGGAAAAGAAGAAGTAAAAGTGTCCTTATTCATAGATGACATGATACTGTACATAGAAAACCCTAAAGACTACATCAAAAAAATTATTAGACTTAATAAATGAATTCAGCAATGTAGCAGGATACAAAATTAATGCCAAGAATGGCATTTCTATAAAAATACTAGAGGAGTCCACAGGCAGCACAATCTCAGATATATGCCAAAAGAACTTCTTCACTGATACTGCTCCAAAGGCAATTGAAGCTAAAGAAAAAATAAACAAATGGGACTACATCAAAATAAAAAGCTTTTGCACAGCAAAAGAAACCATCAACAAAACAACAAGAAAGATCACTGTATGGGAGAACATATTTGCAAACGATATCACTGATAAAGGTTTAATCTCCAAAATCTACAGCCAACTTATACAACTTAATAAAAGGTAGATAAACGATTCAATAAAAAAATGGGCAACGGACCTAAATAGAACCTTTTTGAAAGATGACAGAAGGAAGGCCAAGAGACACATGAAAACATGTTCAAAGTCACTAATTATCCGAGAGATGCAAATCAAAACGACAATGCGATACCATCTTACACCTGTCAGAATGGCAATCATCAACAAATCAACAAACGACAAGTGTTGGCGAGGATGCGGAGAAAAAGGAACCCTTGTGCACTGTTGGTGGGAATGCAGACTGGTGCAGCCACTGTGGAGAACAGTATGGAGTTTTCTTAAAAAACTAAAAATGGATCTCCCATTTGACCCTGTAATCCCACTCTTAGGAATTTATCCTAAGAAATCACAAACACCAATCAGAAAGGATTTATGTACCCCTATGTTCATAGCAGCACAATTTACAAAAGCCACAATTTGGAAACAGCCTAGGTGCCCGTCAGCAGATGAATGGATCAGAAAACTGTGGTACATCTACACAATGGAATTCTATGCTGCCATTAAAAGGAAGGAATTCTTACCATTTGCAGCAACCTGGTTGGAACGGGAGAACCTTATGCTTAGTGAAATAAGCCAGTCAATGAAGGAGAAGCATCACATGATCTCACTCATTTGTGGGTAATAAAGAACATTATAAACTGATGAACAAAAGGATAGATACAGAGGTAGTAAAGCATCAGACTGTGAAATTACAGCAGGAAGATTAAAGTTAGGTGAGGTAGATAAGAGATCAATCAAAGGACTTGTATGCATTAATATAAGCATAACCAATGAACATTGACACTGGGGGGTTGGGATATGCCGGGGAGGGAGAGGGGACAATGGGGAGATATGTATAAAAAATTAATTTAAAAAGATTTAAAAAAAAGAATGGCATTTCTATATATTTCTGAACTTATAGAAAGACTAAAATAGCAATCCCAATTATCATCCTACCAACAAAATTAAGATACCTAGGAATAAACTTAACTAAAGAGGTAAAAGTCCTATATGCAAAAAACTACAGGACACTGAAAAAAGAGATAGAGGAAGATATAAACAGATAGAAGAACATGCCATGTTCATGGACTGGGAGAATCAACATTATCAAAATGTCCATTATACCCAAAGCAATATATAGATTCAATGCAATCCCCATTAAAATACCCAACAGTATATATCACAGACCTAGAATGAATTCTCCAAAAATTCATCTGGAATAAAAAAAGACCCCAAATAGCTGCAGCAATCCTGAGAAAGAAGAACAAAGTAGGTGGGATCTCAATACCAGATATCAAGCTGTATTACAAAGTCACTGTTCTCAAAACAGCCTGGTACTGGCACAAAAACAGACGTATAGACCAATGGAATAGAATAGAGAACCCAGAAATCAACCCAAACCACTATGCTCAATTAATATTTGACAAAGGAGGCATGAACGTAAAATGGAGTCAAGACAGTCTCTTCACCAATAAATGGTGTTGGGAAAATTGGACAGATACATGCAAAAAAATGAAACTAGACCACTAACTTACACCAAATACAAAAATAAACTCAAAATGACTTAAACATAAGACGGGAAACCATAAAAATACTAGAGGAATCCACAGGCAGCAAAATCTCAGACATATGCTGAAGGAACTTCTTCACTGATACTGCTCCTAGGGCAATGGAAACTAAAGAAAAAATAAACAAATAGGACTACATCAAAATAAAAACCTTTTGCACAGCAAAAGAAGCAATCAACAAAACAACAATAAAGCTCACTGTATGGAAGAACATACTTGCCAATATTATCACTGATAAGGGTTTATTATCCAACATTTACAGGGAACTCATACAACTCAACAAAAGGAAGATAAACAATCCAATCAAGAAATGGGCATTGGACCTAAATAGAGAGTTTTTGAAAGAAGACAGAAAGAAGGTCAAGAGACACTTGAAAGCATGCTCAAAGTCACTAATTATCTGAGAGATGCAAATCAAAACGACAATGCGGTACCATCTCACACCTGTCAGAATGGCAATCATCAACAAATCAATAAAAGACAAATGTTGGCGAGGATGTGGAGAAAAAGGAACCTTGGTGCACTGCTGGTGGGAATGCAGACTGGTGCAGCCACTGTGGAGAACAGTATGGAGTTTCCTCAAAAAGCTAAAAATGGAACTCCCATTTGACCCAGTAATCCCACTCCTAGGAATATATCCGAAGAAGCTAAAAACATCAATCAGAAAGGATATATGCACCCCTATGTTCATAGCAGCACAATTTACTATAGCTAAGATTTGGAAATAGCCTAAGTGCCCATCAGCAGATGAGTGTGGATCAGAAAACTGTGGTATATCTACACAATGGAATACTACGCTGCACTAAAAAAGAAGGAATTCCTATCATTTGCAACAGCCTAGATGGAACTGGAGAGCATTATGCTAAGTGCAATAAGCCAGTCAGAGAAAGATAAGTATCACATGATCTCACTCATTTATGGAATATAATGAACAACATAAGGTGATGAACAAAAACAGATCCAGAGACAGAGAAACATCCATCAGACCATCAAACCTCAGAGGGAAGGTAGGAGAGGTTGGGGGAGATCAACCAAAGGACTTGTATTTATGCATATCGGCCTAACCAATGGACACAGACAACAGGGGGGTGAGTGCATTAGTGAGGGATAAGGGGGGATTAAGGACACATATGTAACACCTTAATCAATAAAGAATTTTTTAAAAAAAATCTCAAATCATGGAAATACTAACATACAAATATAAAATGTGTGTTTTTACACACAAAAAAAAAACCTTTTCATTCTGAGGATCTTCCCTTAGTCTCTTATCCATTTCCCATAGGCTAGAACTCCCAAATCTTACATTGTGCAAATTTCCCTCTTTACATAAGTATTTGCCCTTTGGAGTTATGTATCCAAAACTGAATGTTGTAGCTTCACTATGCTCTGCTCAGCACAGTGTTTCGTATATTAACAGTAGCACAGGTATAGTGATCCCGTGGCAAAATTTGCTGCTCTGTGTCTATTTCATTGAAAATTTCCTGACTCATCATCAAAAAGTGTCCAACTAGAAAGGCTTTTTCTAATTCTTTCATGGACCTCAGCTATGTGAGGACAGGTTCCTATTAGTCTCCAGCTTACAATGATCATTTCTTTTACAACAATGTATTAATAATGTGCTCTATTGCTATCCTGCCTTCCAGAAATGTCCACCTAGGATAATGAATATACTTGCTGTTTCTAGGAAAATCCTTTAACTTTCTCCTACAGAAGCCAGTGAGTAATGAACTGATTGGCTGGTAACTACAACAGCTCAACCTGGGTCATCTTTCCTGCCCGAAGTGTCAAACATTTCCAAAAACAGGAATTCTCCCTTCTAGTGTTCAAACTGATTGAACCAAAGCTTTCTCAGACCGAAATTTCAGAGTTCTAAGTGACTGGACTTGCATTACACAGCTTCTCTTTGCTCAGTAAATGGTCCCCACAGGAAAGAAGCAGGGAAAATAATGCTTTAAAAAAAAAGTGAGGTTATTCCACTTCTTTCTACTCCCAGTTAACTTACTATCTAATTGTTTCATAGTTGCATTTTGATTTAGTTTCTGTTTTTTCAAGTGAAGTTGTACTAAGGATTTATAAGTGTTTTTTTCTAGCTCTAAAATTCTCCTTGCGATATTTAACAACAAAAATGTATTGAGGACTAGCTGTGAACAATGCAGTGGTATGAGAGTGAGGAGATATTGTCCTAGATCTTAGAATCCCAAGACCATTTCCACATCCACATGTAATCTAGTGGGTCTGAGGTTGCCCCTAACCAACCCTGGGGCCTATTCAGTGGCAGGTCCTCAATTCTCCTATAAAATCAGTGGTGGATCAAGGAGAACCTAAATCCACGCTAAAATGGAATAAAATAGGACGTTACCACTGAGTGTAAAAATTACCATAGACAGTGCAATGAGGAGAGACTTGGTGGCGGAGTTATGGGTAAACAGAATTTTCCTTTCTGGAGAAATATGTTTCTTGTAAGAAAAAATCTCAGCCACTTGTAGAAGCTGGAGGAGGTAAGCAGGGAAAATAATGGTTAAAAAAAAAAGTGAGGTAATTCCACTTCTTTCTACTCCTAGTTAACTTACTATCTAATTGTTTCATCATTGCATTTTGATTTAGTTGCACTTTTTCCTTGGCATATGAGGTAAGCTTACTCATATGCCAAGGAAAAAGTGCTTTCTCAAACAGTCTGGTTGCTTTTTGGCTTCTAGCTTCATCCTCCCAAGTTTACAAGAGTGTTCAAAATTCCCAGCAAGGCCAGCTATATTATTAGTGGGACTCAGTACAGAATGAAAGTTTGGAGGCCCTTGTACAAAAAAAAAAAAAAAAGGAAAGAAAAGAAAAAGAAAAGGTGATATTTACACTAATAAAAGAGAAACATGCAAATTGACCATCACTCCACTACCCCAACCAGCTAATCAAAGCAAGTATGCAAATTAATCCAATTAAGATGGCAGCTGCCACAGAGCTGGAGTGAGCTGGAGGCTTGAGTTGCCTCCAGCGATGGAGGAAGCCAAGCTTTCTGCCCACTCTGGCTGGCCCTGGCCTCTGCTCAAGGCTACAAAGTTTCAATTATAGAAGATAAATGAATCCCAGATATCTGCTTCCAGCTGGCCCTGGCCTATGCTTGGGTCTCTGGGGGCTGTGGCTGGCCTGCAAATCACCACAGGGCCCTCAGCCAGATCGCCCCATGCCCCAAGGGAACCCCCACCCTGATCTGGGACACTCTTTAGGGAAAACCAGCCAGCACCCACCCGTGCACCAGGCCTCTATCCTATCTAATAAAAGAGTAATATGCAAATTGAAAATCACTCCAACACACAAGATGACTGATCCCATGTGGAAACAAGATGGCCAGCAGGGGAGGGCAGTTGGCAGGGACCAGGCCTGCAAGGGAGGGCAGTTGTGGACAATAAGGCCTGCAGGGGAGGCCAGTTGGGAGGAATCAGGCCTGCAAGGGAGGGTGGCAGAGGAGTAAAGTTGGGGGTGATTGGGCCTAAAGGGAAGGGCAGTTGGGGGGACAGTTGGAGGCAATCAAGCCTTCAGGGGAAGGCATTTAGGGGTGACCAAGCTGGCAGAGGAGGAAAGTTGGGAGCTACTGGGCCTTCAAGGAAGGGCAGTTGGGGGGTACCCAGGCCTGCAGAGGAGAGCAGTGGGGGGGGGGGGCCATGACTGCAGGGGAAAGCAGTTAGGGGCAATTGGGCTGGCAGGGGAGCAGTTAGGCATCAATCAGTTTGGCAGGGAAGTGGTTAGGGGTTGATCATGCTGGCAGGCAGAAGCAGTTAGGAGCAATCAGGAAGGCAGGCAGGTGAGCAGTTGGGAGCCAGCAGTCCCTGATTATGAGAGGGATGTCTGACTGCCAATTTAGGCCTGATCTTACTGGGATCAGGCCTAAAGAGGCAGTCGGAATCCCTCAAGGGGTCTCAGATTGGAGAGGGTGCAGGCTGTGCTGAGAGACACACACCCCTGTGCATGAGTTTTGTGCACCCGTGGGCCTCTAGCTATGTAATAAAATATAAAGCTCTTTTTTAAAAATATCTTCTTAGGAAACATCAGTGCACAAAATTACTGCACTGGGGTTGGAGGGGAGGTTGTCCCTCAGCCCAGCCTGCACCTTCTCCAATCTGGGACTGCTGGCTCCCAATCGCTCACCTGCCTGCTTACCTGCCTGATTGCCCCTAATAGCTTCTGCCTGCCAGCCTGATCACCCCCTAACCACTCCCCTGCCAGCCCAATTGCCCCAAAATGCCCTGCCCTGATGACCCAGTTATCCCTAACTGCCCTACCCTAAAGGCCTGGTTGCCCCCAAGTGCCCTCCCCTGCCAGCCTAGTCCCCCCTAACTGCCCTTTACTGATTGCCTGGTTGCAAATGACTATCCTTTGCTGCAGGCTAAGTCACCCCCAACTACCCTCCCCTGCCAGCTTGGTTGCCCCCAACTGCCCTTTCCTGCCAGCCTGATCACCCCCAACTCCACTCCCCTGCTGGCCTAGTAACTCCCAACTGCCCTCTTCTACTGGCTAGTTGCCCACAACTTCCCTTCCCTACAGGCCCGGTCACTTCCAACTATCCTCCCCTGCTGGCCTGGTTGCCTCCAATAGCCCTCCCCTGCAGGGAAGGTTGCCCCCAACTGCCCTCCCCTGCCAGTCCAGTCACCCTCAACTACCCTCCCCTGGTTGCCTGATCACCCCTAAATACCCTCCCCTGCTGGCCTGGTTGCCCCAAATTGTCCTCACTTGCAGACCCAATTGCCCCCAACTACCCTTTCCTGACAGCCTGGTCACCCCCAACTGCCTTCCCATGCTAACCTGGTTGTCCTAATCAGCTCTCTCCTGAGAGCTGGTTGCCCCCAACTGCCTCTCCTGCCAACCTGGTCATCCCTAACTTATCTCCATTGTTGGCCTGGTTGTCCTCAACATCCCTCCCCTGTATGCCTGATACACCCCCTACTGCCCGCCCCTGCAGGCCTGGTTGCCCCCAACTGCTCTCCCCTGCCAGCCTAGTCCCCCCCCAACTGCCCATCACTTCCAGCCTGGTTGCCCCTAACTGTCCTCCTCTGCAAGCCTGGTCACCCCCAAGTACCCTCCTCTGCTGGTCCTGTCAACCCCAACTGCCCTCCTCTGCAAGCCCAGTTACCCCCAACTGCCCTCCCCTGCAGGCCTGGTCACCAACAACTGCCCTCCCCTGCTGACCTGATACTCTCAACTGCCCTCTCCTGCTGGCCTGGTGCCCTCTACTGGCCTCCCCTGCAGACCTGGTCCCCACCAACTACCCTCCCCTGCCATCCCACTTGCCCCTAACTGCCCTCCTCTGCTGACCTGGTCGCCCCTAAATGTCTTCCCCTGCCAGTATTGTCATCCCCAACTGCCCTTTCCTGCTGGCCCTCCCCTGCTTGCCTGGGTACCCCTAACTGCCCTCCCCTACTGGCCATGTTGTGGTGGCCATCTTTGACCACATGGGGTGGCCATCTTGTGTGTGGGCATCTGGGTCAATTTGCATATTACCTCTTTATTATACAGGATAATTGGATTTATTTTTTAAATTTCTTTATTGATTAAGTTATATATGTGTCCTTATCCCACTATTTCCTCCAATACCCCCACTCATGCCCTCACCCCTGTTGTCTGTGTCCATTGGTTAAGTCTATATGCATGCATATAAGTCCTTTGGTTGATCTCTCCCCGTCACTCCCAGCCTCCCCTACCTTCCCTCTGAGGTTTTATGGTCTGATCGATGTTTCTGTCTCTGGATCTGTTTTTGTTCTTCAGTTTATGTTGCTCACTATAGTCCACAAATGAGTGAGATCATGTGATGTTTATCTTTCTCTGACTTGCTTATTTCACTTAGCATAATGCTCTCCAGTTCCATCCACACTGTCCCAAATGGTAAGCATGATGTAAAACAACAAACTTACATTGCAAAAATAAAATAAAATTGGGAATTATAATTGTATACTAGAGGCCCGGTGCACAAAATTCATGCACAGGGAAGGGGGGCGTGTCCTTCAATCCAGCCTGCTCCCTCTCCAATCTGGGATCCCTTGAGGGATGTTCAAATGCCCATTTAGGATCGGGCCTAAATGAGCAATCGGACATCCCTCTCAATCCAGGACTGCTGGCTCCCAACTGTTCACTTGCCTGCCCTCCTGATTGCCCCTAAACCCTTCTGCATGCCAGTCTGGTCACCCTCTAACTACTCCCCTGCCATCCTGATTAATGTTTAACTGCTTCCCTGCCAGCCTATTTACACCTACGTGCCCTTTCCTGCAGGCCTGGTCACCCCTAACTGCCCTCCCCTGCAGGCCTGGGTCCACCCCAACTGCCCTTCTCTGCAGGTCTGGTCATCCCCAACTTCCCTCCTCTGCTGGCCTAGTCACCCCTAACTGCCCTCCCCTGCAGGCTTGATTATCCCCAACTGCCCTCCCTTGCAGTCCTGGTCCCTCCCAACTACCCTCCTCTGCTGGCCATCTTGTGTCCACATAAGGGCAGGATCTTGTGACCACAAGGGGGAAGTCATCTTGTGTGTTGGAGTGATGGTCAATCTGCATATTACTCTTTTATTAGATAGGATAGAGGCCTGGTGCACAGGAGGGGGCCAGCTGGTTTGCCCTGAATGGTGTCCTGGATCAGGGTGGGTGTTCTTTTGGGGCATGGAGTGGCCTGGGCAAGGGGCCTGTGGTGGTTTGCAGGCTAGCCATGCCCGCCCCCAGTGACTCAAGTGGAAGCTCTGGTATCTGGGATTTATTTATCTTCTACAATTGAAACTTTGTAGCCTGGAGCAGAGCCAAGCCTTCTGCTCACAGAGCCATTGAAACTTTGTTGCCTTTTAAGCAAAGGCCTGGCCAGCCACGGTGTGTGGAAAGCTTGGCTTCCTCCATGGCTAGGGGCAACCCAAGCCTCTCTCCTGCTCTCTCTTGGTTGGGTTAATTTACATACTTGCTCTTATTGGCTGGTGGGCATGGCTGGTGGAGTGGCTGGTGGGCGTGGCTTGTGGATGTAGCAAAGGTACAGTCAATTTGCATATTACTCTTTTATTAGATATGATAGTACAATAACTAAGAATACTTTATTAATGTGATATCTTTCAATATAAGATTTTTCTGGCTTGCTATTCTTTTTTTTTTCTGTTAAATCATTCACACACACACACACACACACACATAACACCCCAAAGGCTTTTTGTTGTGTGAGGGGTTTTTCCCTCGCTTGCTATTCTGTAAATTAATTTAGTAAGCTATTAAAATTCATACTGTTAGTAACACATTTTAATCAATATAATTGAATAAAATGTCAATTGCAGTTACCAAATGCAAGATTGCAAACAAATTTTTAAATGGTTTTTAATTTTGAGGAGGATATTTCTGTTGATGCAAATGATAATAGAGATTTTAGGAATATTTTCTATGCTGTTCAACATTAGCATAAATGTCTGCTAAGTGAGTTTTAAATATAAATTCTAGTAAATCTACAGCTGATGTCTCTAGTGGGCCAGTTTTTCTATAAAATATTTAACTCTTGCCCTAACTGGTTTGGTTCAGTGGATAGAGCTTCAGCTTGCAGACTGAAGGGTCCCAGGTTCAATTCTTGTCTAAAGCATGTACCTTGGTTGCAGGCACACCCCCAGTAGGGGGTGTGCAGGAGGCATCTGACTGATGTTCCTCTCATCAATGTTTCTAACTTTCTATTCCTCTCATTTCCTTTGTAAAAAATGAATAAAATATATTTTTTTAAAAATATTTAACTCTTCAGACCAATCAGCTTCATGTAAGTCAGAATTAATTTTAAATGTAAATTTATACAGTGACATTATAATGTTTTCTCTGACATTTTCTGTAATAGTGGAGGACTTATAGGAAACTAAAAGTGGCTTAATTATTTGTATATAATAATTCATAATGCTTATTTATGCATCTCAGGACTGTATCTTTAATTATAAAAAATAATTTTTAATTATCTTCTGTGTTAATAGTTTATTGAAGTAGTTCAAAACTTCACATGAAAATGTTACTTTTCCTTGAAGGCATTATCTTTACATTTAATTTCTATATCTAAGCCTGTGAATAATTGCCTTCCTATTTTGCAGCAATTTTTAAAGCAATAGTCTCTAACCTTTTTGAATATTATACCTTTCTGATATGCTTTATTACAATGTCAGCATATATATTTTTGTTTTGTAACTAGAGGCCTGGTGCATGAATTTGTGCATAGGTGGGGTCCCTTGGCCTGGCAGGTGATTGGCCAATTGGGTCTGACTCACCCAGTCCAGATTCAGGTAATTGGGGCTGGCCAGGGGGAAATTGGCTGGCTGTGGGGAGGGGCCAATCAGGACTGGTAGGCAGGGGGAGGTGGGAAGGAAGGGGCCACAGGAGGTTAGAAGGCAGGTCCCAAAAGGGGCAATCGGAGCTGATGGGCAAGGGGAGGGGGACCACGGGAAGCTGGTCAGCCAGGGGAGGTTGGCTGTGGGAGCACACCGACAACCAGGGGGAAGCTTCTGCATTTAGCATCTGCCCTCTGGTGGTCATTTTGCCTCATAGTGACTGGTCAACTGGTCATTCCAGTCATTACAGTCATTCGTTCACTTAGGTTTTTAAATATAGAGATAATTTACCAACAAGGTTTACTGCAACTGTCTTTGGGGGCCCTGGAGAGCCCAAGATTGCCCCAAGCTTACTGTGCAAAGGCTACTGTAGGGCAACATGTGGAAGGCGTGGGGCTGCAGGCCCAGCTGCAGTTTGGGTACAGGCTGCAGATCACCTGGCAGCACTGTGCATCCGCTGCACAGACATAGATGGCGGAGTCCTCCAGTCGGGAGGCTGTGATGTTCAGGGTACTGTACAGGTCCTCAGAATGCAGTGTGGAGCTTAACCTTCCCTTGCGCTTTGTCCGTGAAGTGACATAAAATACATTGGTGAGGCCGCCCCCAGGATTCTGTCGGAACCACTGCATATAGATAACAGTGGTAGAAAAACTGCACCTCAGAGTAAAGCTGGTTCCCTCCTGGAGGCTCAGGGCTGAAGAACTCTGCTCCACCTTCACCCCTCTAACCCCTGCATGGAAAGAGAAAAACAAACAAATATGTCACTGGGACTGATTGATAGAGTTTCTTTTCTTTTCTTTTTTTCTTGATTGATTAAAGTATTACATATGTGTTCTTATCCTCCCATCCCCCTGCCCCAGGGTTTCTAAAGCATCCCAAGAAACGCCAAAGAAGGAGCTCTGTGTCAGCTCTCCCTCTCCCCCTCCCACTGTCAGCTGTGGAACAATCCCCGGCTCCCCATATGGGTCACCCGAACTCACAGCAAACCTGGGCCCACAGGAGCCCCAGCAGAGCTCCCAGGTGTCTCTCCATGACTTCGTACCCAATTGCTGTGGTGCCTTTGCCACTGCTCTTGAGGGTAAAGAGTCTTGGATCCAGGTAAATTTTGTCTAACAGTCAATATGTTCCACCAAAGTTACTGAGCACCAATCACATCCAAGTCTGTCATTCATGTTAACAGGAAACTCCACCCACAGTGGCCCAGTGAAAGGACACAATTGTAGTACACAGTGCGGAAGAGGGAAAGTCAGTGTTTCCAATATATGAAGTTATAAAGTGCTTTTTGAAAATACTTTATGGAGGAGAAGTTTGTGTTAGTATGTGAGGAAGGGTGGATGATACTTTTGAGCAAAATCAGAGTGTCAGCTGGGTTAAGGAGAACCTTGGAGAATCATGAAGCTTTGAAGTAGAACCTGGAAGAATGACCTCATTTTCAAATTGCATAGTTTGACATAGAACTTAAGAACTCAGTTAAAGAAGAATTCTGATAGAGAAAAATGTTATAATAACATGCATTGTGTACTGAAGAAGTAAAAATAGTATTCTGAAATCCGAAAAGTTTTACAGTCACCACAAACATAAACAATTATTCCAACAGAAGTTCAGTTGGTGAAACATAAGTATGTCGCCAAAAGCAGTTTGGCTCAGTGGATAGAGCGTTGACCTGCGGACTGAAAGGTGCCAGGTCCGATTCCGGTCAAGGGCATGTACCTTGGTTGCGGGCACATCTCCAGTGGGGAGCATGCAGGAGGTAGCTGATTGATGTCTCTCTCTCATCGATGTTTCTAACTTTATCCTTCTCCCTTCCTCTCTGTAAAAAATCAATAAAATATATATTTAAAAAAGAAAAGAAACATAAGTATGTGTATAATTAGCCACTCTGACCGAATTTCCACCTTTTCTCTTCTTCTGTGCAATTTTGGACACCCTGCAGACCCACACATTGCTGGTCAATTAAATATTGTCCTTTCTCTTTCCTCTTTCTATTGATATTTCTTATTTATTTCTTCTACTTTCCTTGTTATTCTTGTTTCTTCTAGTCTCAGAGGAAATATATCTAAAGGAAGGAATCCTGGCCAGGTTACTCAGTTGGTTACAGCATTGTCCCAAAGGCTGCAGGTTAACCCCCGGTCAGGTCACATACAATAATCAACCAAGGAATGCATAAACAAGTGAAACAACAAATCAATGTCTCTCTCTCCCTCTCTCTCTCTCTCTCTCTCTCTCTCTCTCTCTCTCTCTCTAAAAGTCAATAAAAACAAAAACAATTTTTTAAAAAAAATTGATATCTGGGGCATTGGAATAATTACTGCCTATAGATTTCAGACACTTTAATCATAAAAATTGAAAACAGGTTATAGAGATGTTTACTGTTGAGCTTTCATGTTCACAGTAACCAATGACATTCCTACTCCCTTAACTCAGCTGAGAGAATCATTCTCAGAGTGAAGTTATAGAGTATGGACTCCAGCTTTCTGGAGTTTACATAGAGTGGCAGAACTAAAAATTGAGATGAGTTTTACATAAACACTGTTCCTCCTCTCCCCACCCTTTCTGTCTATAATATGACTGGCTCACATGCTCTCTGGTCTCCTCTCATAACTGTTCAACTTTCTGGAACCATCAGAAAAAGTCATTTCTTGCATAGCTTACAGTGTCCCCTAGTGGACTAAAACTATAAATAAAGAGGACTTCAGCCCAGCTAACTCAACTGTCACACCACCCAGCCCCATTCACTCCAAGTTTCCTGAAGAAAATGCAAATAGTCAGGAAACAAAATACATCATTAGATTAAGTGGGATTAAAATAAATGACTTTCTTCTTTTAAAATGTCATTTCATTAAATGAATATATTAAAATAATGTGGCATTTCTCATCTTATGCTATTCAATATCTTTTACTTAGTTCAAAATAAACCCATAAGCATTTGCTGAAGTTTTATCATAAATAAGGCAATTTACTAGGTCTTAAGGATATATACAAGAAATGAGACAGTATTTACGGGCTACTGGGGAAGACAAAATTATACGTAACTATATTACAGTCCAAGAGTAAGACCTAAGAGAAGTGAAAACGAAGTTATATGATCCCAAAGAAAACTACTTATAATTGGAATGGTTGAACAAAAATTTTATGAAGAAAGTGACACTTTCTCCTTTTCCCTTTTCCATGAAAATAATAGAAGAGACAATGGATATGCCTTTACAATGGCTTTTATGACATTTTATCAATTTTAACACTAAGAAGAACTCATGACTCTTTAAATTATTAAAATAATAAAACTTTACATGTAGACTAAGATCTACTTTGACTACCACTCCCAATTTTGACCTTTTCATTATTCCTCAATTTGGACTTGATGCTTCCAGGTGTTTTACTATAGAGTTACATGTGTATACCAAATACATAAATCAACAAAAAATATGTAGTATTTCATTTACAGTGTTCCAGTTCATACAAATATACATATTGTATATAACTTTCTATAACTTGCTTTATAAACTCAATAAATCTTGTAGGTCTTTCTGCTGCATTATATGATGGATATACTGCTGTATATAAAGCCCTTTCCATACTGATGAACAGTAAAGCTGTTGATTTTTTATCTATGAAATACAACACCATAATAAACCTTTTTGAGCATCTCTATTTATTTTCCCACCCTGTAGGCCTACTTGTCCCCAAATGCCCCCCACCAGCCTGCTCAACCCCAACTGCCACCCCCTGTTGGCCTACTTGCCCTCAATTGCCCCCCCGCCATCAGCCTGCTCATCCCCAACTGCCACCTCTGCTGGCCTGCTTGCCCTCAGTTGCTCCCCCGCTGGCCTGCTCACCCCCAACTGCCCTCTCCTACCAGCCTGATCACCCCTAACTCCCCTTCCCTGCTGGCCTGCTCACCCCCAACTCCCCTCCCCTGCAGGCCTGATTGCCCCTAACCACCTCTGCCTCAGCCCTGCCACCATGGCTTTCTCTGGAAGGACTTCTGGAAGGTCTCTTAGAAGGTCTCCCAGTCTAATTAGCATATTTCCCTTTTAGTAGTATAGATTACTACACCGAAAAACAAAGAATCAATGAAAAAGAATTACTGTTACACATAACTACATAGATGACTCTCACAGGCATAATGATGAGTGAAAGAAGCAGACACAAAAGAGTGCACACTGTATTATTCCATATACATGAAGTTCAAGAACAAACTAAACTAATATTCAAAGACAAAAGTCAAAGTAATGTTAAGATGGAGGTGGATTGACCAGGAAGAATTTCAATGCCTTCTTGACATGAGTAACAGTGGCATAGGGAATATAATGAAAAGTTATTAAGGTATGTTATATCTAAATAATGTTAATAATAAAATATTATGGTGCCATTGGCTTAAAAAAAATAAGTACTGAACCTCAAGAACATGATTATAAAGAGGAAAAGAGACCTTTTCTAAAGGCAATTTTAGCTTCAGGCTCATGAGAAACTTCTGATCCTCCCTTTAATTACCAAGGAGAACTCAAATTAACAGAGATAATCTCTTTTGACCTATGTACAGTATAAGACAGAACAAACTGCTGTTTACTAAATAGAAGTTCACTTTATTTATCATCCTACAGGCCACTTTGAAGCCCCTAACGCATTTTACCTCACCCCTAGTTCCAATGTCTTATATGCCCATGTTCCCGTTTTATGTCTGAACCTCTCCTGCATGTGGCATCTCTGGCACTCATATATGTAAGGTTTCCCTACATATGTGTATATTACATTTAGTTATTTACTCCTGTTAATGTGTCTCATGTCTATCTGATGTTAGAACAGCAACAATAAGATAGAGATAACTTTGTTCCACACCTACACCACAAAACTATCCTCCCTGAGTTGGGAAAACATGTCCACAGGTAGGTGTCTGACTGGAGGCACTCTTCAACAAAACCACTAAGCAGGGGGAAGCTGGGGGAGGGAAGCTGCTGTCCTCTGGGTGCTGCTGGTCACTGCACTGCAGGAACCTGGTGCAGGTACACTGTGTGAGCTGCTCCCTGGCAAAGTCTCCCATGCTGCACGATCCTGCCATGTGGGGAAACAGAAACCAAGGAAAAACAAAACCTTTCCTTCTGTACCCTCTACTAACAAAGTTTAACATTGTGCCACTGGCCAAAGAAAATACTTGAAGGGTCTATGTCTATTGTCATAGAACAAGCAAATGGTGAATTGGGAGCTAAGGGTCAATAAATCAATTTGACTACTGAGCTTCTATATGCAATTTTTTACACACATATGGATACAGCTATCCTTCTTATAAGAACTTCTCGTCCTTTCCCCAAAGTGACAAAATGCACAGTTGCAATTGTGCCATCACTGATTATATAAATAACTCTTCAAAAACAAATTCCCTCTGAAAATTCTGTTATCTTAAGATTACTTTCCAATAATTTGCATATAAAATAAAAATACAAAAGGGAGAAGAAATGTTTGGTACATACATATATAACAAGCAAATAAGCAAATTAAAAATATGCAAAAGGGGAAAAACCAAGATGGCGGCATAGGTGAACACCTAAACTGCTGCCTCACACAACAATTTCAAAACTACAGCTAAAAGACAGAACAGACATCATCCAGAACCACAGTAAAGCTGGCTAAGTGGAAATTCTATACCCAGAAGGAAAGAGAGGGGCTCACGGAGAATCAGAGGAGCTGCAAAAAGCTGAGGTACAGAGACATGCACATACAGAGGATGGGCGGTGGTGTGCCTGGCTGGCTTCCTCTAGCAGGAGGGAGACAGAAACACCCAACTGCAGTGAACCCCAGTTCCAACTGCACTAAACCCCAATTCCGAGCAAGACTCATATGGGGGGAGTCTGGACTGTCATGAAAAGGGAGAACTGCAAAGAAACTTAGGGGAGCTGCAAAAGGCAGAGGTCTGCAGGCACGTGAGCATAAGTGCACACACTGAGGGATGACTGATAATTGTGCCTTTGTCTTTCTCTAGTGGGAGGAAAACAGAACCTCCCAACTGTGCTGAAATCCAGTTCCGACTGCACTGAACCCAAGTTTCAGGCAAGACCCTGGGGACCCAGACTCATACAGGTCCACTGAGAGCACGGAAACTCGGGGGAGCTGGAAAGGCAGAGATCTGCAGGCTCACAAGCAGAGCGTGAGTGCATGCAGAGAGGGCTGCAGTGATTACCGAGGGACACTGAGACCCAGGGGCCACGAAGGGTGGGGCTGCCAAGACACCAAGGCTGTCTGCTCAGGCCTGAAACACTTCCCCATCCAAGCTGAACACAGAGGCTTTTGCAATTTTGCAAATCTTGTCTCATAAGGCTGACTCCAGCAGAGAAGTTCTCGTAGCATAGACACAGCTTATCCTCACAACAAATTGGCTTGGAGGTCAATTCTCCACAGTGATACCAATAACAATCAAGACTTAACTACAATGAGGCTGTACACACAGTACACAAAGGGGTGCACCAAGAGAGTCCACCTCAGGTAACTGGGGAGGTGGAGCTACTGGACCATATAGGACACCTAACATGCAAAATTACTCTACCAACTCAGGGAAGCAGCAAAAATGCGGAGACAAAAATACAGATCACAAACAAAAGACATGGAGGAAAACAAATGACTGGATATAGAGTTCAAAACTACCATTATAAGGTTTTTCAAGAATTTCCTAGAAAAGATGGATAAATTTAGTGAGACCCAAGAGGAGATAAAAATGGACCAATTAGAATTGAAAAAGGACCAACTAGAAATTAAACATGCACTGACTGAAATAAATAAATATATATATTATACAGGGACCTAACAGCAGACTAGAGAAAAGCAAGAATCAAGTCAAAGATTTGAAATACAAAAAAGCAGAAAACACTCAATTGAAAAAGAAAAAAGAAAAAAAGAATCCAAAAGTTGGATGATAGTGTAAGGAGCCTCAGGGACAACTTCAAGCATATCAACATCAGATTTATGAGGGTGCCAGAAGAAGAGAGAGAGTAAGATACTGAAAACCTATTTGAAGAAATAATGACCAAAAACTTCCTCCACCTGATGAAAGAAATAGACTTACAAGTCCAGGAAGCACACAGAACCCCAAACAAAAGGAATCCAAAGAGGACCACACCAAGACACATCATAATTAAAATACCAAGAGCAAAAGACAAAGAGAGAATATTAAAAGCAGCAAGAGAAAAACAGTTAATTACCTACAAGGGAGCACCCATATGATTGTCAGCTGATTTCTTAACAGAAACTATGCAGGCCAGACGGGCGTGGCAAGAAATATTCAACGTGATGAATAGCACGAACCTACAACCAAGATTACTCTACCCAGCAAAGCTATCATTCAGAATTAAAGGGCAGATAAAGAGCTTCACAGATAAAAACCTAAAGGAGTTCATCAACAACAAACCAGTGTTATATGAAATGCTGAAAGGTACTCTTTAAGAAAAGGAAGAAGAAAAAGGTAAAGATAAAAATTATGAACAACAAATATATATCTATCAATAAGTGAATCTAAAAATCAAGTGAATTAAAAATCTGATGAACATAATTAACTGGTGAATATAATAGAATTAGGGGCATAGAAAGGAAGTGGACTGACAATTCTCATGGGGAGATGTGTGAGGGAGGTGCAGGGAGAGACTGGACAAAAATCATACACCTATGGATGAGGACAATGCGGGAGGAGGTAAGGGCAGAGGGAAACTTGGGAGCCAGGTGGAGGGGAGCTATGGGAGGGAAAAGGAGGAACAATTGTAATGGTCTGAACAATAAAAATTTATTAAATATATATATATTTAATATATATTTAATATATATTTAATATATATATATGCAGAAGTACTATAGTTTTTGTTTCTGTCATGGTTTCCTTCAGCCATTCCAACTTCATATTTCCACTACCCTCAGGCAAAACCTTTGTTTGTATGGGCTCCTTGCGTAGTTGAGTGATACAAACTTTTATTTCATACAGATCTGTATTTAATTGTCCTATTTCCGTTTTGGTTGCTACATTCTCTATTAGCTTTACCACTGGCCTCAGAGTATTCCTTGCTTTGCTTATGTGTAAGCAAAACAATTTCCACTTGTTAATCTGGATCAATCATTCCATCCAATAGATTTTTAGAGAGCAAGGATGAAAGGAAAGGATGAGAGAGAGAGAGAGAAAAAGAGAGAAAGAGAGAGAGAGAGAGAGAAACATCGATGTGAGAGATACACATCCACTGGTTGCCTCCTACAAGTGCCCTGACTGGGGCCAGGAATGACCCTTTAATTAAGGAATGTACCCTTAACCAGAAATTGAACCCATGGTCTTTCAGTGTTCGGGCCAACAATCTAACCACTGAGAAACACCAGCCAGGGAGTCAATAGTTTTTTTTTCTTCCATATTGGTTGGATGATTTGGGCCCAAATTGTTCAGGTGGTAGTCTCATCATCCATTGAGTGGACACACTTTTTGTCACCTGGTAAAAGATGTCTTCGCCTGGACTAAAATCTCAAAATCAACACAGCAAAAAGATGCCAAAGTACAAATCTAAAAATCTATCAGTGCCTGTCAGCAGATGAGTGGATCAGAAAACTATGGTACATCTACCCAATGGAATATTATGCTGCCATAAGAAAGAAGGAATTCTTACCATTTGCAGCAACCTGGATGGAACTAGAGAGCATTATGCTAAGTGAAATAAGCCAATCAATGAAATAAAAATACCACATGATGTCACTCATTTGTGGGTAATAAAAAACATTATAAACTGATTAACAAAAAGATAGATACAGAGACAGTAAAGCATCAAACAGACTGCCAAATTACAATGGGAAGGTTAGGGAGAGGTGGAGTAGATAAGAGATCAACCAAAGGACTTGTCGGCATGCATATAAGCATAACCAATGAAAACAAGACACTGTGGGGTTAAGGTATGCATGGGAGTGGGGGCCAATGGGAAGATATGTATACATGTAATATAAAAAAATTAAAATAATAAATAAATAAAAATAAAAATCTATTAGTGGATTATCAGGCATAATAAGAGGAGTCAATCCACCTTTTCATTTCTGGACCCATTTTTTATGGCTTTGTTGTACATATAAGGGTCTCTAATTCAAAGCACATGCTGAATCTTGTTAACAAAGTCCCATCCTGGCAGGATATTGTCTCCCAACTGACACTGTAACTCACTCACCACTAAGCTATTCCACCTTTCAATTAGGTCAGATGCTTCAGTGTGCTGGAGTATTTAGTAAGATGAGTTAATCACATGAAAAGTCAGAATAATTCATTTCATTAATAAAATAACTCAGTATCTTCACTTTATTCTTATAAAATTTTATTGTAGACATTGTCTCATAAAAATTGTTATATAAATAACAAATTATTAATAAAAGGAAGGAGAAAATGGAGGGAAAGCAGAAAACTACATGGATTTCTCAGGCAGAGCTAGGTATGGGAGTAAGGAGATGATACCCCTCCTGCTTCAGGTCCATGGTGTAGAACTTATTTTTTCACACTCTGCTTGAGTTCAAAATCAAAAGAGACTGTTAGTTCTCCTTCTCATAGCAATCTACATAAAGCGCCCACCATAGTCCCTTTGGGCAACTAGCTGAGCCAATGACAGTAAGTCACCTGGAAATAGTCAGATGTAGAAGAGAGTCTGGTCCAAAAATAGAAAGAAAGGAAGAAGGGAAAGAAACATTAATTGAATATACACTTCTTATGCATCCTCCTATATTTATAACATCTCTTTTGCATGCTTATAAACATAAAATGACACAAACACATGTATTACTGTTGGGTCTGAGTCCCTCTGCCAGGGCTTGGATCTCCTTTGACATTGGATATTGGACAGAGAAGACATAAGAAGTCATAGGCATATAAGAGAGTCTTTATTGCAGCTCAAGTAACCATTACTACTAAGGAGACATTAGACAAAGCAGTTCTTCAAAGTACCCTTACAGAGGTAGCTCTTACTAATATAGTACCAAATACAGGAGCCATCCTAAGTAAAAACAGCCAACACCAGCTGGTCAGTAATACATCTTCCCCACAACACAGCCCCGCACTGGCTGGTCAATAACATACCTAACTTAGACAAAAGAAGCTTCTTGCCAAAATAGTGACAGTAGTCTTGTGGGTCAATGTATAGCTTGCTGCGTCCTTCCTTTTGCACCTGCATCTGGGAAATTAGCCTTAACTTAAGATTCCCATGCTCAAATTAGCCTTCAGCATCCGGTATACTCTGGACAGGGCCTCCACACTCAAATTGGCCTTGAACATCCAGCATACTCTAAATAGGGTTCCCACAATTATATATAACCATATCACTATGCCTTAAAAATTACTCTTCATCTCCTGCTTTGCTATTTGGCTAAGATGACCTATTGGTCACAATCTACATAAAATCTTCATAATTAGGGGGCTCCTATGCATGTCTCATTTTTTAAAATTTATTAATAAACGTTTATTTTTTAATTTAATATATCTTTATTGTTCAGATTATTACAATTGTTCCTCTTTTTTCCCCAATAGCTTCCCTCCAACTGGTTCCCACCCCACCCTCTACCCTTACCCCTCACTGTCCTCATCCATAAGTATACGATATTTGCCCAGTCTCTTCCTGCACCCCCCACCCTCTTTCTCCCTGAGAATTGTCAGTCCAGGGGCATAGAAAGGGAGTGGACTGGACTCGAACCTGGGAGCTTTCAGTCTGCAGGCCAATGCTCTATCCACTGAGCTAAACCGGTTTTGGCAATTTCTTTTATTTGTGATCTGTTTCTTTGTCTCCATATTTTGGCTGCTTCCCTGAGTTGATAGAGTGGCTTTGTGTGCTAGGTGTCTACAGGGCCAAGTGGCTCATCCTGCTGAGGTAGACACCCTTGGTGCACCCTTATTTGGGCTGTGTGCACAGTCTTATTGTAGTTAAGCCTTGATTGTTGTTGGTATCACTGGGTGGAATTGGCCTCCAGGCCAATTGGCTGTTAATATCAGCTGTGACAATGCTTGGAGAACTTCTGCAGACTGAAAGCTCCCAGGTTCGAGTCCAGTCAGGGACATGTATCCTGGTTGCGGGCACATCCCCAGTAGGGGGCGTGCAGGAAGCAGCTGATTGATGTCTCTCTCCCATTGATATTTCTAACTATCTTCCTCTCTGTTAAAGAAATCAATAAAAATATATTTTTAAAAAAAACAAATAAAAGAAATGGAGGGAAGCAAATGTCTGGATATAGAGTTCAAAATCATGGTTACAAGGTTTTTCAAGATCTTTCTAGAAAAGGCTGCTAAATTTAACAAGACCCTTGAGGATATGAAAAGGACCAACTAGAAATTAAGCATACACAGACTGAAATAAAAAACATTATACAGAGATGTAACAGCAGACTAGAGGATCACAAGAATCAAGTCAAAGATTTGAATTACACAGAAGTAAAAAATACTCAATGGGAAAAGTAAAAAGAAAAAAGAATCCAAAAATATGAAGATAGTGTAAGGAGCCTCTGGGACAACTTCAAGCATACCAATATCCAAATTATGGAGGTGCCAGAAGAAGAGAGAGCAAGATATTGAAAACTTATTTGAAGAAATGACTGAAAACTTCCCCCACCTGATGAAAGAAATGGACTTACAAGTCTAGGAAGTGCAGAGAACCCCAAACAAAAGGAATCCAAAGAGGACCACACCAAGACACATCATAATTAAAATGCCAAGAGCAAAAGACTAAAAGAATATTAAAAGCAGCAAGAGAAAAACAATTACCTACAAGGGAGCACCCATATAATTGTCAACTGATTTCTCAACAGAAACTATGCAGGCCAGATGGGAGTGGCAAGAAATATTCAAAGTGATGAATAGCACGAACCTACAACCAAGATTACTCTACCCAGCAAAGCTATCACTCAGAATTGAAGGGCAGATAAAGAGCTTCACAGATAAGAAAAAGCTAAAGGAGTTCTTCACACCAAACCAGTATTATATGAAATGCTGAAAGTTACTCTTTAAGAAGAGGAAGAAGGAAATGAAATCAGGACAGAGGAACCAAGATGGCAGCATAGGTAAACACCTACACTGCTGCCTCGCACAACAATTTCAAAACTACAACTAAAAGACAGAACAGACATCATCCAGAACCACAGGAAAGCTGGCTGAGTGGAAATTCTACAATCTGAAGGAAAGAGAGGGGCTCACAGAGATCCAGAGGAGCTGCAAAAAGCTGAGGTACAAAGACGCGTGTGCAGAGAGCTGGTACCAGAGAACCTAGCTGGCTTTCTCTGGTGGGAGGGAAATGGAGACTCCCAACAGCATTGAACCCCTTATCTTATGACACTAAACTCCAGATCCAGTCGAAACTCATACGGATGGAGTTTGGACTGTGAAAAGGGAGAAGTGCATGGAAATTAGGGGAGATGCAGGAGGGCAGAAGTTGGGCCAAACGCACAGCACTGTACGCAGAAGATCGACTGCTGTTTGTGCTACTGGCTTTCACAAGAGGGCGGGAGACAAAGCATCCCAACTGCATTACTACTAACTCCATTAAACCCCAGAATTGGGTAAAGTCCTGGGGACCCAGATTCATATGGTTCTGGAGCGCAGGGGAGCCGGAAAGGCAGCTGTCTAGAGGCACTGCGAGAGGAGAGTGCTTGTGCACAGGGACCGCTCCAGGGATTACCCAGTCACGTGAGACTCAGGGGCTGTGGAGGGTGGAGCCAACTGGAAGGCAAGGCGGCCCATTAAGCCCTGACACTCCACCCATCCCAAGCTCAACAGTGAGGCTTATGCAGTTTTGCAAGTCTGGTATCATAAGGCTGAATCCAACACAGAAGTTCTCTGGCATAGTGAAAATGCCAGAACAAGGGAAGAGATCACAAACAGAAGAAATGGAGGAAAAGAAACAACTGGATATAGAGTTCAAAACCACGGTTATAAGGTTTTTGAAGAATATCCTAGAAAAGTTGAATAAAGTTAGCAAGACCCAAGAGGAGATGAAAAAGAACCAACTGGAGATGAAAAAGAACCAATTAGAGATGGAAAAGGACCAACTAGAATTTAAACATATACTGACTGAAATAAAAAATATTGTCCAGAGACCTAACAGCAGACTAGAGAAAGGCAAGAATCAAGTCAAAAATTTAAAATATAAAGAATCAGAAAATAATCAACTGGAAGAACAAAAAGAAAAAAGAATCCAAAAATGTGAAGATAATGTAAGGAGTCTCTGGGACAGTTTCAAGCGGACCAACATCAGAATTGTGGGGGTGCCAGAAGAAGAGAGAGAGCAAGATACTGAAAACCTACTTAAAGAAATAATGACTGAAAACTTCCCACATCTGGTGAAAGAAATAGAGTTACAAGTCCTGGAAGTACACAGAACCCCATACAAAAGGAATCCAAAGAGGACTACACCAAGACACATCATAATTAAAAAACCAAGAGCAAAAGACAAAGAGAGAATATTAAAAGCAGCAAGAGAAAAACAGTTAATTACCTACAAGGGAGCACCCATACGACTGTCAGCTGATTTCTCAACAGAAATGATGCAGGCCAGTTGGGAGTGGCAAGAAATATTCAACGTGATGAATAGCAAGAACCTACAACCAAGAATACTCTACCCAGGAAAGCTATCATTCAGAATTGAAGGGCAGATAAAGAGCTTCAAAGATAAGAAAAAGCTAAAGGAGTTCATCAACTCCAAACCAGTATTATATGAAATGCTGAAAGGTACTCTTCAAGAAGAGGAAGAAGAAAAAGGTAAAAGATAAAAATTATGAACAACAAATACATATCTAACAACAGGGAATCTAAAAATTAAGTGAATTAAAAATGTGATCAACAGAATAAACTGGTGAATATAATAGAATCAGGAGCACAGAAAGGGAGTGGACTGATAATTCTCAGGGGGAAAGGAGTGAGGGGTGTACAGGGAGAGACTGGACAAAAATCATATACCTATGGATGAAGACATCCTGGGGGAGGTAAGGGTAGAGGGAGGGTTGGGAGCCAGGTGGAGGGCAGCTATGGAGGGGGAAAAAAGAGAAATGAATGTAATAATCTGAATAATAAAGATTTAATTTTTTAAAAAAAGAAAAGAAGAAAAAGGTAAAGCTAAAAATTATGAACAACGAATACATATCTATCAACAAGTGAATTTAAAATTTAAGTGAATAAAAAAATCTTATGAATAGAATAAACTGGTGAATATAATAAAATCAGGGGCATAGAAAGAGAGTGGACTGACAAATCTTGGGAGAAAGAGAGAGGGGGTGCGGGAAGAAACTGGACAAATATCGTACACTTACGGATGAGGACAGTGGGAGCAGTGTAAGGGCAGTGAGTTATGGGGGAAAAAGAGGAATAATTATAACAATCTGAACAATAAAGATTTATTAAATTAAAAATAAAACACAGAGTAAATTCCTTAAAGCAGGAATTTCAAGCCAAGTAAGATTACTATGTGATTGGAACACTGTCTCCCTCATCATTCTAGAACACTATTATTCTATAGGTTCTACAAAGAGCATAAAGCCTTTGAAATAATGTTTATCATGCATGGGATTGTGGAATTATTTAAAGTACTGGGTCTGCACAACTCTCTGTCTCATTTGCTATCATATAGCATAACATCTTTAAAGATACCACAGGAACAGATCTTAAGTCTCTGAAAACTCCACTATGATGAATGGTTTGTGCTGAGCTCCCCCTGCAGACTCAGGCACTGTGTCACTCAGAGCACAGAAATACACAGCTGAATCGCTCAAATGGGCTGAGGATTTCCTCAGGTTGAAGGAAGATTCGTTCTTCTTAAATTCAGCCTCAAAGCCTTTAATGCCTTGAACCAGCGTTTTTCCTGAGAAGTTCTTGAGGAGAAGCTGGGGGCCTTGGCTGGGGTATTGGACATACCAGAAGAGAGAAGGAGTCGCAGCATAGACATACTTGCACCTCAGCTCCAGTGAAGCTCTTTCAGAGACACTGATGTGGTGGTCAGGCTGGCTCACTGACTGGGCTCTGGCATCTTCTGCAAAGCAATGTTTTATTAGTAAAAGCAGTACCAAAATCCGTGCTATGAGAAGTAAGTATTTCTGGTCAGAATCTGTAGAATTATAGACTATTATGAAATTTTACTCACTCAGGACAAATATCATTCCCAGTATTGAAAAAAGCACTGGGAGCATGGTTGAGCAGTAGAAACGCTGTGGACTATTTTCTGAAAAATCTCCCCTGAGCAGGCAGGAAAGTGGCTGCAGAAACCAAGCCCTTGGAAGAGGTGTAGGGAAGGGCAGGCTTAGATAAGCTTGAAGCTTTCTGGCTTCTGATTCTAGTCACCTGTCTCTGTAAAGTACTCAGCCGGCTTCAGGAAGGGGAACTGAGCAGATAATACTGATCCACAAGATCTCTAGTTTGCACAGCATCGCCCTCTGGAGGTCACCTTCAGAACGAAAGGTCCAGAGAACTAGTGTTTTCCTTCTATTTTCTGAACTATATCACATGTTTTGTCCTTCCCAAATTGTGATGGTGCATTAGTCCTAAAGTCCTCTGCAAAAAAGGTGCCATATAAGAGTAAACTAACAAGTTACTTCAATGAGAAATCAGGATCTGAGAAGCTTATCTGATTCAAGTTCATAAGAGAGTTTGGAATCAGACCAATTATCTCAGACTGAGTTATGGATAGCCCAGTGCTGCATGTAGTGATGGAAGATGGCAGAGGTATTTCCCTTGCCTGGTGCTCATGCACCAAGATGCTTGTGAAACCCTAGAGCAGTGGTCAGCAAACTGCAGCTCCCAAACCATATGCGGCTCTTTGGCCCCTTGAGTGTGGCTTTAGAACCACTTCTTCAAAATAGACTCGCTCAGGCCAAAAACCAACTTCTGCACATGGGCCACAAAGTTTCAATCGCACTATACGTGCATGCCCCGCACATGGTATTTTGTGGAAGAGCCACACTCAAGGGGCCAAAGAGCCGCACGTGGCTCACGAGCTGAGGTTTGCTGACCACTGCCCTAGAGGAAAACAGAGGAGAGCCTATAAAAGGAGAGCAGTGCTGCTATGTAGCAAAGAATAACTCTGGGTGGGAAGACATGTCCTGGAGGACATACTTCCACACCAAGAAAGCTGTCTCTGAAAACCTGAGAATGGAGAAGTTCTCTGCTTTCTCTGTGGCTAATAGGGCTCTTTGACAAAAATCGAAATATTTATTTTCTTTGATTCCAGGAGCATGAGCCTAGCCCACTTTGGGGGTTCTTCATTCACTTATTTGTTCCTGTTAAGATTTCCTTCCACATAAAAGACTTAGTAATGCTGTCAGTTTTTGAATTTGTAGTATGTACATGTGAACTTTTGAGTCCTAGGGCTATCTACTCACTCCCATCTCTTCTAACTAAAAGAATAAAAATGTAAAGGAGAATATACTCAAATTCATAAGTAAAAAGAGTAGAGATCATCTGAAGAGGAACTATTTATAGTACCTATTTTTAGAACACAGAAAGTAGATGGGCTCATATTGAGAAGTAAAGTTAGGACAAAAGGAAACAATAAAAAAGCTATGAGTAGTTATCCCTGCTAGTTTTCAGGGTGGTGGTCACTTCAACTCCTATCAGTGTTGCTGGGCATTGGCAAACTCCAGCAGAGTCAAAGGCCACAGGGTTTTTTGCTGCTTTGGCAAGTGCTGTTTCCTCTGAACTGGAAGAATGCAAAGGAATTCTCCAGTTTTTAATGGCAATAAAAGAAGCATCTTATAGTTGAAGAAGAACATCATAAATGGAATGTTCTTTAAGAATTTTGACAGGACCTCAGGTGGTATAGCTCAGTTGATTGGACCGAAAGGTCATGGGTTCAATTCTCAGTCAGGACAATCCTAGGTTACAGGTTCAGTCCCCAGTTGGGGTGTGTACAGGAGGCAACCAGTTAATGTTTCTCACATTGATGTCACTTTCTATCTCTTTAAAAAAAAAACAATAAAAACACATCCTCAGATAAAGATTTTGACAGGGTTATAAGAAATATATACTGTATATTGATTGCCAGAAATATTAAAGAGTCTCCACAGACAGCCTAGAATACCATAAACCATGGTCCATTAAAAACAAGAAAATATTAAAACATTTTTTAAATAGATAGAGGAGAAAATTGAAAACATAACAACTGTTTTAGGTACTGAAAAGACATAGTCTTTAACCAGTTGTAGCATCTCTATCGTGCTCTTAGAAGTTGATGCATTATTCAAAAAATTTTAGAATTTCAGCAAAAATTTTAGTACTTAAGGCATGGGCAAAAAACAAGAAACATTCTCATTTTCAAGTGGACTCTAAAAATTATACAAAAGCAGCCATATTGTGGAGGAGAGTCAAAAATTGGAAAAGCAACCTACAGAAAGACAAATTTCACACTTTGGAGGCGGGGGCTTTTCTGTGATGTCAGACTGCAGATGGCACGGTGGCAAAACACAAAGCTAAAACTGAAAGAAACACCCTCATGAAAAAACATGGAGAACAGGTTAAGTGCCAGACTAATCCCAAAACTGGACACAGCAAGAGAACAAAGCTACGATGTGAACCATTGTCCAAGTCTCAGACTACTAGTAACTTCTGAGTGGGTATGTTCAGGACAGACTCAAACCAATGTAGTAGCAGTTTCAGAAACTGACCTGAGGTTAGATCCACCCAAACAGGTTTCTTAGCAATCATCGAGCTACACATGATGAAGAAAGACCCAAACCAACATAACAAAAGGTTAGAGAACTGCACTGAGATTTGAGCAACCAATCACAAAAGTGGAAACACAACTTTTTTCTTTCTTCTCCTCCTCTTTCTCCTTCTCCTTCTCTTTCTTCTTCTCCTTCTCTTTCTTCATCTTCTTCTTCTCCCTCTTCTTCTTCCTCCTCCTCCATCTTATGATCATCTCCAGATGATCCTTTTTTTAATAAAAGAATTTATGCTACATAACATTTAAAAGGCTTAAAATGATTTCCAAAATTATTCAACATACAAATATTAAAAAACAAAATTCAATTGAGTACATTTGAAGAATTAATTGGCTTTATCGAACAATTCATGAATTGAGAAGCATCTAATGAGACAAATAGAGAGGTGCGCTAAGACTTGTACAAAATGGAAGGTTTTTATAAGAATAAACAGAGAAGGAAAATAAATGTATTGGCAAAAGAAGAAATAAATGTTTCAGGCAGAGTCAGCTTTCTTGAGTAGCAGGAGGTACAAGGTTTCTATCTTGCAAAGCTCCTCACTAGTGTTGATCAGGAGATTCCAGACTGATTGGTTCAAGATCACACTCCAAGGAGGGGCTGAAATTACAATTAAGTTTTGGTTTGTACTCCTGGGGGCAAGCAATTTCACTTTTGACCTGCTGTTTCTTTCTTTTAACACAAAGAACCAGAAAAATTGACTACTATGTTTCTAAATGTAAGACAATCAACAGATGCAATTGTCAAGATGATTAAAATATTAAAACTAATAGAACTAAAAATAATAGAAAAGAGTTAAAGCAACTCTTTTAATTATAGTCCATGAAGTAAAAGGAGGCACACTTAACAAAATAATATAAAGTGGAGCCAAATCTGTCATCCCAGAGGAACTGCTTTGCACATCTTATGCCTCAAATCTTCAGAATGTTAAAACAGGTAAAATAACTTTTAAACTGGGTATACTAGTAAAGTCACCCTGTTCCCCAATGACTTGTTTGCAAAGATAACAAGCAAATAGTTATTTATGACTACTAGGCTGGTGACTACAGGCCTGAAAAAAGTTGTTTAATTGTTTAGAATTAACATCACCATGTTATGTCATCTACCCAATAGAAATGGCTTCCTTCCATGATGTAGTTGTTTACTCTTCCCATTTCTATTAATATCCATTCTCTTTGTCTCCTAATTGAAACACAATTTGGGCTTCTGCCTGAATCAGTGTATTCCTAGTAGCTATTTTTATTGATTTTAAATAAATGCTTGTTAGCTCTCATTTTGGAAGGCCTTTTATTTTAGATTAACAAAATTAATGATAAGAAAAGAATTCTTGACAAAAAAAATAGAACCTACAAATAAAAAGCAAATTTAAATTTTAGGACTAAAAGTACAATAAATGAAATAAAATCTCACAGTAAGGGCTAAATAGTAGAATAAAGATGATAAAGAAAAGCATATGTGAACTTCAAAGTAGATCAGTATAAATTACCTAATTCAGAAATTATCAATCAAGTATGATTGCTTCTCCCCAAGAAAACATTTCCCAACTCTAGACATATTTGTTTGCCACAACTTAAGGGCAGAGTACTGGCACCTAGTGAGTAAAAACCCTGGATACTTCCCCAAATTCCTCAATTATAAAACAACCTCCGACTAGTAAAAATTTATTTAGCCCAAAATGTTAATAATGCCAAAGTCAAGAAACTCTGATCACACTTAAGAACAAGAAGGAAAAAAACCTGAAACAAAAATGGACAGAGCCCCAGAGACATGTGAGAATATAGCAAAAGTCTAAAATATATGTAATTAGAATCCCAGAAAGAAGGAGAAATAGATTGGAGTCTAATTCATATTTTTAAAAAGAATGGACAGTCAGAGAAATATAAGTAGCATATGATTTCACTCATATGTGGAATCTAATGAACAAAAAAGCTAATGAACAAAATAGATCTAGAGACACAGAAGCATGGAACAGATGAATTTCAGAGGGAAGGTGGGGATTGGGAGCGGGGGGAAAGGGTGGTGGAGAGAGATTAACTGAGGAATTTATATCCATATATGCATATCCCAGGGACACAGACAATAGTGTGGTGAAGGATGGGAGGGGCTGGTGCAGGGTAGAGGGAAGTAAATGGGAAAAACAACAACAAAGGGGACATCTATAATACTTTCGACAATAAAGATAAAATAGAAATAAAATAGTAATAATAAAATGTCTTTTCATGCGTTAAAAAAAAGAATGGACAAAAACATGACTAATTTGATGAAAGACACAAATTTACAAATTCAAGAATATTGGCAAAACTAAAACAGGATAAAAATCAAAGAAAATTACACTTACACCTATCATAATTAAACTATTGTCAGCTAAAGTTTACATACTAATACTAGAGGCCCGGTGTACGAAATTTGTTGATGGGAGGGAGAGGATGTCCCTCAACCCAGGCTACATGCTCTCCAATCTGGGACCGCTCAAGGGATGTCTGACTGCCCATTTAAGCCCAATTCCTGTAGGATCGGGCCTAAACAGGCAGTCAGACATTCCTCTCACAATCCAGGATTGCTGGCTTCCAACTGCTTGTCTGCCTGCCTTCCTGATTGCCCCTAACCACTTCTGCTTGCTAGCCTGATCACCCCCTGACCACTCCCTGCCAGCCTGATTGCCCCTAACTGCCCTCCCCTGCTGGCCTGGTCACCCATAACTGCCCTCTCCTGCAGGCCTGATCCCCCATAACTGCCCCCCTCTGCCAACCTGGTCCCCCCAATTGCCCTCCCCTGCCAGTCTCATCACCCCTAACTGCCCTCCCTTGCAGGCCTGGTCCCCCCTAACTGCCCTCCCCTGCAGGCTTGACACACCCAAACTCTCCTCCCTTGCAGGCCTGATCCCTCCCAACACCCTCCCCAGCTGGCCATCTTGTGGTGGCCATCTTGTGATCACATGGGGGCAGCCATCTTTGACCACATGGGAGCAGCCATCTTGTGTGTTAGAGTGATGGTCAATTTGCACATTATTCTTTTATTAGATAGGATAGAGGCCTGGTGCACAGGTGGGGGCTGGCTGGTTTGCCCTGAAGGATGTCTCAGATCAGGGTGGGGGTTCCCATGGGGCATGGGGGGACCTGGGCAAGGAGCTTTGGTGGTTTGCAGGCTGGCCACGCTCCCTGACAACCCAAGCATAGGCCCTGGTATCTGGGATTCATTTATCTTCTATAATTGAAACTTCGTAATCTTGAGCAGAGGCCAAGGCAGGCCAGGGTGGGTAGGAAGCTTGGCTTCCTCCATCACCGGGGGCAACTCAAGCCTCTTGCTTGCTCCAGCTCTGTGGTGACCACCATCTTAGATGGATTAATTTATATACTCACTCTGATTCGCTGTGGGTGTAGCAAAGTAATGGTTAATTTGCATGTTTCTCTTTTATTAGATAGGATATAATGTATAAAATAATGTATATGTATGTGTGTGTATATATATATATACATATATTATAAATTTATAGGCTGAAAAAATAAGTGTGTGTGTGTGTGTGTGTGTGTGTGTGTCACATACACACATTGGAGAGCAATTATTTTAATAATCATGGATTTCTTATCACAAAACATGAAAACACTAAAATAGCATCTTTAAAGTAAAAAAAATGTGCAATTATTAATTGGGAAACAGTATGGAAATTCCTTAAAAATTTAAAAATAGGACCACTATATGATCCTACTACAAAGAAATACAGTAGGTCCTCGGGTTATGTCAGAGATCCATCCACTCCTATGGTGTGATGTAACGTAATTTTTGCCAAAAGTGGGAACCCACTTACATAAGCACCTATGTCACTCACATGGAGCATATACAGCAGTAATGAAGTGAAGTAGCAAAAAACAATTAAAAAAAAAATCTTGACCTTTACTTGTGGTAAATAAATAATAAAAAACATAAAGAACATATGTACATACATCAAAATGACAGAATTATTTTTTTAATAAATAAATGAGATATGGCGACATAACCAAAAAATATCATATGTTGAGTCGGATGTAACCCGAGGACTTTCTGTATAACATTTCTGTATATTTATCTAAAGAATAAAAAATACTAATTTTAAAAGCTCAATACTATGCTTATTGCAGCATTATTTACAGCAGCCAACATATAGAAACAGTCTAAGTGCTCATCAACCAATGAATAGAAAGATGACATATTTATACACACACAATGGAATATTACTCAGCCATAAAAAGATGAAATATCATTATTGTGACAACATGGATGGGCTTTGATGGTATTATGTAAAGTGAAATAAGTCAGACAAGAAAGATAAAAATTGCATGATTTCACTCACATGTGGATATATATTTTACATAAATATATCCTATATTATAAAAAGCCTGTAGTCATTACACTGTAACAAACCATCACCAGGAGGCTATACGGCAGGCATGAAGGGATTGGTGCGCAACCAGGAGCGCACAGGTGGGTGCTGCATCCCCCTGGGTGCCAGCGGAGACTTGATGCTATATTCCTACGGGGACCAGCAGGGACTTGACCAGGAGATGCATCAGAGGAGTCCGTGTCAGGGCTAGCGAGGCAGGAGAGGTGCATCCCACACCCCGCCAGGTTCTCAGACCCCGCGCACCAGCGTCGAGGCAACGGATGTCAGTCAGCACTCTGCCACAACCCCGCAGCCTCGGCGTTGCACACCTGCACACCTCGTCTATCTGGCCCAGGGCCAGTGTCTTCACCAGCTCTGGCCACCCACTGCCGAGCAAGGACTTGCTGCAGGACGGGCCCAGACACTGCTTCCCACCCCCAAGGGTCCAGCGGCCTCAGCAGCACCTGAACCCGAGACTTGCCCCTGGGAGGGTGATTCTGGATTAGGGATCCACAGCCTCTTTCCCACAACGGCCCACCCAGCAGTGGAGGAGGGGGAAGCCTTCCTCATTTCCAGGTTCCATCCCGGCACAGAGGCTGGGGCATATCCCCACCCCCATCACCCTCCAAAAGCCTGGAAGAAATGCCCACCCACCCAGCCGGAACCGATGCCTCAGGCTCCCCAACCTTGCAAGCCTGCATCCGACCTTGCCAGCAGCTGCTGCTCCCCTCAGCCATCTGGCCACCAGCCAGGGAGGAGTGAAGAGAAGGAGAGACATGCGCTGGATCACTGACAAAACAAAAACAAACTCAAAGATATAGACAACATATTGGTAGTTACCAGAGATAAGGGAGTGGGGTAGGAGGGCAAAATGGGTAAAATGGGTCAAATGTATGATGGCGAATGGAAACTAGACTTTGGTAGGGAGTACAATATAGTGTATTAAGATATCAATTGTACACTTGAAAGCTATAAAATAGTATTAACCAATGTTACCGCAATAAAAGTTTAATCAATTCACTAAACTAAAATGAAAAAAAAAATACTGTCAACACAATATTACAGTCCAATGGAAATCTTTCCAAAATAATGATGAAATAAAGACATTTACAGCTGAAAGAAACTTAAAAATATAGACCTATTCAAAAAAAAATGCTGAAGGAAGTGTTTCAAGGTTAAACACATCCCTAGTGTCACAGAAAAGTTTAAATCTTCACGAATGAAGAATACAAGACGTTATAAATAGCTGAGAAGTAAAAAAGATTTCTTATTCTTCCTTTAAGTTTTAAAATGCATACAACTAATTATGGCAGTGTTTTCAATATATGTAGATATAATATATATGAACAGCTATAACAAATCTCAGTACTGGCAGATAAAGACACATACTGTGTGAAATTTCAACATTTCACATGAAATAGTACAATATTAACTCTCAGAAGACTCTGAATAGAACACATGTATGTTGGAAACTCTAGAACAATTGCCCAAAACAGTGCAAGAGATACAGCTAAAAATCCAATATATATAAAATGGAATATTAAAACATATCCCAGGAATCCAAAACAATCAGTAAAAAAAGAGATAAGAAAGCAAAAATTAAAGATGAATCAAACAGAAAAACAATAATGAAACAATATACCTAAACTATTGCAACAGATAGAAAATAATTTTCTCAAGTCCAAAGTAGAGGGGGGAAGGATTATAAAGAGCAAAAGAAACCTTTTAGGGGTGATGGAAATGTTCATTACCTTGATTGTGACATCCTATATAATAAAAGGGTAATATGAAAATTGAACCTAACAGTGGAACGATTACTCGCTATGACACACACTGACCACCAGGGGGCAGACACTTAATGCAGGAGCTGCCCCATGGTGGTCAGTCCACTCCCACAGGGGAAGCTCCACTCAGCCACAAGCCTGGCTGATGACTGTGAGTGCAGCAGCAGTGGCAGGAGCCTCTCCCACCTCCTCCGTAGCACTAAGGATGTCCAACTGTGACTTAAGCCCACTTAGTCGGACATCCTGAAGGGCTCCCAGGCTGCCAGAGGGATATGAGGAGTGGGCCTAAGCCAGCAGGTGGTTATCCCCCAGGCGGTCCCAGGCTGCAAGAGGATGCAGGCCAGGCTGAGGAACCCAACCCTCAGTGCATAGATTTTCATGCATGGGGCCTCTAGTATAGATATATTAACATTGGTCAAATTGTATACTCTAAATATGTGCAGCCAAAACCGGTTTGGCTCAGTGGATAGAGCATTGGTCTGCGGACTGAAAGGTCCCAGGTTCGATTCCGGTCAGGGGCATGTACCTTGGTTGCGGGCACGTCCTCAGTACAGGGCGTGCAAGAGGCAGCTGATCGATGTCTCTCTCTCATCGATGTTTCTAACTCTCTATCCCTCTTCCTTCCTCTCTGTAAAAAATTAATAAAATATATTTTTAAAAAAAAATAAATAAATAAATAAAATATGTGCAGTTTATTGCACTGCAATTATCTACACTAATAAAAGAGTAAGATGCAAATTGACCATACCTTTATGATGCCCACCAGCCAATCAGGAGTGAGTATGCTAATTAACCCGCCAAAGGTGGCAGGTTGTTTTGTATATGCAGGAGTGGCTGGGGGAAGGGCAGGACGCTTGCATCATCGCCATGGCAACAATGCAGGCATTCTGCCCTGCCCCAACCGTTCCAGGCCTTTGGAGCATGGGAAAGTGGAAAGGCAGCTCTGGATGGAGCGAAGGCGGTGCCGGCAGCCAGGAGAAGAAAAGCCCATTCTTGCACAAATCTTCATGCATTGCATTGGACCTTTAGTAAATTAATAAAAAGCAAATGCCAAACCCAAGAGATTGGTCAACAAGTATCTATGCTCACCAATTTGTAGCACTTCTATAATCTCCAATAATTATCCCAGCTGAACTGAAATATAACTTTCTTTTCTTCATTCTTCCTATTCAGATGTCCCAAATCTTAAGGAAAATGTATCTTGCACTTTTTTAATTATCCTCACCAAAACTCTCCCTATCTCATTAAAAAATGAAGCCAGAAAATATAATAGGCTCTCAGATGCATCTCCATACTTTCTCTATCAAGTTGACTGCCCAGGGCTGTATCAAAATCCTCTCTCCTATATTCTTTTGTGCCACAAAAAGGCAGGCTCGAGTTTACTGCCTGGCTCATCAGACACCAGACTTGGCTCTCCTGGATACATTTATACCTACTCAAAGAATCATTCTGTATGTGTAAGCAGAAAGACCATCTCACAGTCACATCTACTTCAGATTAACTTCTGGTTCCGAATCCTTTTTACTGCTGGCAATGGGATCTGTATATACATTTATACAACTACTCTAGGTTAATACTTAAGACACCTATGGTGATCCTGCATTTGAGTCCTGGTTCTGCTACTAACTACCTATGTGACCATGAATAAGTGACTTGAACTCTTAGTGTCTCACTATCTGTGTATTCACAATGGACCTGGTAATATAAAGCAACTTTTTAAAATATATTTTTATTGATTTCAGAGAGGAAGGAAGAGGGAGAGAGAGATAGAAACATCAATGATGAGAGTGAATCATTGATTGGCTGTCTCCTGCATGCTCCCTACTGGGGATCAAGCCTGAAACCCCTGACATGTGCCCTTGACAGGACTAGAACCTAGGACTCTTCAGTCCCTGGCAGACACTCTATCCACTGAGCTTAACCAGCTAGGGTTATAAAACAATTTTTTTTAAATATCTCTCCTTGAGGAGTTTTCCTTTTTTTTTAAGACATTTTTATTGATTTCAGAGAAGAAGGAAGAGGGAGAGGGAAATAGAAACATCAATGATGAGAGAGTATCATTAATTCGCTGCTTCCTACATGCTCCCCACTGGGGATCTAGCCAGAAACCCGGGCATCTGGAATCGAACCTGGAACCTTTCAGTACGCAGGCCTAGTGCTCTACCACTGAGCCAAACCAGCAAGGGCTATAAAACAATTTCTGAGAGAATTTTATTATCTGATGTACATTAAAGACTAGAATAGTGGAAACATTGAGGAAGACCTCTATTAAGATATGAGCTCTATTAGGGCAGCAAATTTGGTTTGTTCTGTGTACTGTATTTTAGATTATGACTTGGCACAGAGTAGATACAAATAATTTTTGTTGAATGAATTTGTTTAATGAAAAAATTAGCTATTTTGTGATAGCAGTAATAAATTTTCTATTTATTTATTAATTTAACAAACATTTGAAGAGATTTTACTGTGATGCAGACACTCTTCTTATTACAGAGATATAAAAATTTTACTTTTAAAGTTTTTATTTTTTTTTAGAGAGAGGAAGAGACATTGATTTGTTATTCCTCTTATTTATGCATTCATTGATTGATTTCTTATATGTGCCTTAACCAGGTATCTAACCCAAAACCTTGGTGTATTGGGACGATGCTCTAACCAACTAAGCTTCCTAGCCAGGGCAAAATTTTGCTTTAATGTGTGTAGAGAATACCACCCTATGCCTGACATGTAATTTGCCCAAAAGAAACTGAGAAATGTTCCATCTTCTCTTTGCATATGAGTGATCATGTGTAACACTCTCTCCTCCTCCTCCTTCCATTCTTGTATTTCTTTCTTCCTTTAAGAATCTATTGCTTCTTGGGCTGATGTTGCCCTAGAAATCAGGCCTGCATGTCCCAGCTTGTCAAAGAGACATTTGAAACCTCCTCTGTTGCAGGTGTGTCTCTAAACACACTATTTTCCTGCATGACTTGGGATAAGTCAGTCAGCTAGAGTTTTATGCAAGGAAGAGCACATGGGTTATTTCTTTCATTCAAGATTTAGACATTTCAAAATCAAATTTCAGCTGTGGTTAAGAACCTATAGTGACACACTTTGTTTTCACTCTCACCATTAAAGTACCTCATATGAGGCATGGTTACTTTTCTGTTGTTGTTGTTAATCCTCATCCGAGGATATTTTTCCATTAATTCTTTTTAAAAGGAGTAAAAGAGGGAGGGAAAGAAAGAGAAACATTGATGTGAGAGCAACATATTGATTGGTTGCCTCACTCATGTGCCCCAACCAGTGCCTGAGCCTTAGAGGAGCCCGCAACCGAGATACCTGCCCTTGACCGGAATCGAACCCAGGACCCCGCAGTCTGCAGGCCAACGGCTCCATCCACTGAGCAAAACCGGTTAGGGCAAGGCATGGTTACTTCTTGTTCTCCTGCTGTGTTCTTAGAGTTGACCTGGATGAGTTTCATACCAACAACAGTGCCTGGGGTGGAGTGGTGGGTGACAACAACAGTAAACTAGATCTTGGTCTCTAACAGCAGATGCCAAGCATTCATGCTTCTCCTTGCCGCTCAGAGTTTGTGCTCAGCTCCCCCTGCAGTTCCTGTCACTGTGTCACTCAGTGCACAGTAGTACATGGCAGAATCTGACTGGCGGACTGAGGCTTTCTCCAAGTGGAAGGCATTTGGTTGATTTTGGTACGTGGCTACAAATCCTTTGCTGCTTCCCTTCTCATTGGCCTTCGCAGCTTTCAGGAGGAGCTGTGGACCTTCTCCGGGATACTGAACATACCAGAAAAGCATGGGGTACTCTGTGGTTTCATAGGAGCAATTCACAGTCAGGGGAGCCCCTTCTAAGAGGGTCACTTGGCCTTTTGTCTGTGTCACTGAATTAGCACCATTGCTTCTTCCTGGAAAAAATAAAATTAATAATAATAATAATAATAATAATAATAATAATAGTTCTGCTTACTTGAGCAGGATCTTCATCTTTACCTCTTAGAGAAAATAGAAAATCATGGTTAAAGATTTCCAGCATAATGGAAAGAAAGAAAGTTTTCTGTGCCTTTTTACTTACCAAACATTAAGAACAGGGCAATCACAGATCCTGGAAAGGAGTTCATTCTTAGAGTCTCTGATGTCATTGTGTCTTGACTTCTGAGTGTGAGGAAAGTTTAATGTAAAGTCAGAGTAAAAGGATGAATCTGAGCTCAGAATTTAAGCAAGAAATGTACATTTGTTAGGAAAATGCACCCTCTTGTGGGCAAGATACTAAACCCTTTGCAATGTTAACCCATTCTCTCTCAAAGTCAGTCTTATATCCTCACCTCTGTTTTTTTTTATGACACCTGTCAACTGATATAGATGGTCCTTTGAAAATCAAAAAAATACTTTGCATTTTAAATCATTTTTTATTTTTTAATTATAGTTGACATACAGTATTAAATTAGTTTCAGGTGTACGGTGCAGTGATTAGACATTAGATAATTTATTAAGTGATCATCCTGATAAATATTACAACATACATATTTATTAGAATATTATTGACTATATTTCCCACATTGTACTTTACACTCCTTTGACCATTCTGTAACAGCCAATTTGTACTTCATAATCCCTCAAACTTTTCCACTCATACCCTCAAACTTTCTCCCATCTGGCAATCATCAAAATGTTCTCTCCATCTATGAGTCTGTTTCTGATCTACTTATTATTGTATTTTTAAGATTCAATTGTTGATAGATATGTATTTATTGCCATATTATTGTTCAAATTTTTCATTTTTTTCCTTCTTCTTAAGGAAGACCCCTTAACATTTCATATAATACTGATATTGTGGTGATAAACTCCTTTAGCTTTTCCTTTTTAGGGAAGCTCTTTTTAAAAAACCAATTTATTGTTGAGAGTATTACAGATGGACCACCATTTATCCCCCATTTTTCTCCTCCAATCTGTTCCCACTCCACCCCAGGCCTTCAGCACCCTATTGTCTGTGTTCATAGATAATGTATATATGCATATGGTTTCTTTGGTTAATCTCTTCCCCGAAACCCTCTCTCTTCCCTCTAATATTTATCAGTCTATTTCATGTTTCCATACCTCTGGTTTTTTTATTCATCAGTTTATTTTGTTCATTGGATTCCTTGTTCATTTATTTTGATTTTTAAATTCAATTGTTGATATATATTTATTGCCATTTTATTGTTCATATTTTTTATCTTTTCCTCCTCCTCCTTCTCCTCCTCCTTCTCCTCCTCCTCTTCTTCCTCCTCCTCCTCCTTCTCCTCCTCCTCCTCCTCTTCCTTCTCTTGTTCCTCCTTCTCCTCTTTCTTCTTCCTTTCTTTTCCTTCTTAAAGAAGACCCTTAAACATTTCATGTAATACTGTTTGATGGTGATGAACTCCTTTAGCTTTTTCTTGTCTGTGAAGCTCTTTTATCTGACCTTCAATTCTAAATGTCTAGTGGCCTGGTGCATGAATTAATGCACAAAGAAAGAAAATTAATTAAAAGAAATATTTTAATATACTAATTCTCCCTTTGTCTATAATAGAAGTGTCAACCAAGTTCATAATCAACAATGACAGATTGAAACACACATGTGCGACTGGCGCCAGCAAGAGCTTTATGTGTATCCAGCATGTGTGATTCAACTTAGAAGCTTCCTTAATTAGACCTGCTTTCTGATTTAGCTAAACTTTTTCCAGCCCAGTGAATTATCCCAACTTCTCTTTCCGGTAATTGTCAACAACACAGCAGTAAATATCAACACAAAGCAGATTATTATTGTAGATCATTCAGGGAGAACAAAGGGTAAAATATTTAACTGCAACAATGTTTGATTATATTCTGCACAGTGAGAAAACCTGAAGTCATTTTCAGGGTCCATCATTTTTTACTTCTTTTCAGTCAGGTCAAGTTTCTAAGCTTTCTAAATCTCTGTTTTCTGGCTAATGAAAAGAATATAGAATTCTGCCGAGTCTCCTATCTACCTACTCCAGGACTTCTGTGAGGATCAAATGAGATGAAGCACATGAAAACACTTCACAGACATTTGGTTAAAGTGTGAAATGTTTCCACCTGGCTATAAAGCAAGTCATGTTCCTGGACTGAAGAAACTGCAAGGAGGCTAGTCACTTGGGAGAGGAAGCTGGGCATTGCTATGTGACATCATTACTTGGATAGTCAGACACAACATATTAGCCTTTTATATATATAGATACATTTGCTGGGTAGAATAATCATGGTTATAGGCCCTTGCTTTTCATCACTTTGAATATTACTTGCCACTCCTTGTAGGTAATTAACTGCTTTTCTCTTGCTACTTTTAAGATTCTCTCTTTATCGTTATCCTTTGATATTTTAATTGTGATATGTGTTTGTGTAGGCCTCTTGGGTTCCTCTTGTTTGGGACTGACTGTGCTTTCTGGGCTTGTAAATCTATTTCTTTAACTAAGTAAGAGAAATTTTCTGTCATTGTTTTTTCAAGTAAATTTTCAATCTCTTGCTCCTTCTCTTCTCCTTCTGCTACTCACATGATGATAATGTTGGTACACTTGAATTTATCCCAGAGGCTCCTTATATCATCTTCATATTTTTTGGATTCTTTCTTTCTTTTTGCTGTTCTGATTGGGTGTATTTGATTCCTTATATTCCCAATTCTTGATTTTATTCTTGTCATCCTCTACTCTACTGTTGGTCCCCTGTAAATTATTCTTTATTTCAGTTAGTGAATGCTTCATTCTTGATTGGTCCTTTTTTATATTGTTGATGTTCTCACTGATGTCTTTGAAATTCTCACTAAGTCCCTTGAAGTTCTCAGTAAGTTCCTTGCACAACCTTATAAACCATTGTTTGGAACTCTGTGTCTGGTAGGTTTTCTTGTTTCCATTTCATTTAGTTGTGGGGTTTTTTTATGGAGATTTCTCCTGTTCTTTCCTTTGTGACATGTTTTTTATCTGCCTCCCATCTTGGCTGCTTCCTTATGTTTGGTTCCATTTATTAGGTAGATCTGCTATGTCTCCAGACTTGCTAAAGTCACCTTATGTAGTAGGTGTCTTATGGGGCCCAGTAGCACAGCCTCCCCAGTCCTCTGAGCTGGGCACTACAGTTGAGCCCCTGTGTGAGCTGTGTGCACTGTCCTATTGTAGTTGAGACTTGACCGATATTGGCATTACTAGGAGGTATTGACTCCCAGGCTAATCTGTTGCAATATCACCCCCATAAGTTCAATTAAAAAGTTTAAAAAGGTAATTTTTAAGGGGTTCCAGATAAACTTTTTAAGAGATCTTTATTATTAAAATATCACATATGTCCCCTTCTCCCCAACCCCATTGTCCTCTCCCGGCCTGCCCCTACCACCCAGCCCTGGCTTTCACCCTCCCCCATTGTCTGTGTCCATTAGTTATGCTTATATGCATACAAGTTCTTTGGTTGTTCTCTGATCCACATACACACCCTTAACCCCCAGTCCACCTACCCCTGCTTTCCCTCTGAGTTTTGATGGTCTATTAGATGATCCTGTGTCTCTGGATCTATTTTTATTCATCAGTTTATATTGTTTATTATATTCCACAAATGAGTGAGATCATGTGATACTTATCTTTCTCTGACTGGCTTATTTCACTTAGCATAATGTTCTCCAACTCCATCCATGCTATTGCAAATGGTAAGAGTTCATTCTTTTTTCAGCAGTGTAGTATGCCACTGTGTAGATGTACTACCATTTTTAATCCACTCATGTGCTGATGGGCACTTAGGCTTTTTCCCAATCTTAGCTACTGTAAATTGTGCTGCTATAGACATAATGGTGCATATATTCTTTCAGATTGGTGTTTCTGTTTTGGGGGGATATATTCCTAGAAGTGGGATTACTGGGCCAAATAGGACTTCCATTTTTAACTTTTTGAAGAAACTTCATACTGTTTTTCACAGAGGCTGCACCAGTCTCCATTCCCACCAGTAGTATATGAGGGTTTCCTTTCTCCACATCCTCTCCAGGACTTGTCATTTGTTAAATCATTGATGATAGCCATTCTGACTGGTGGGAGGTACTACTTCATTGTTGTTTGGATTTGCATGTCTCAAATGATTAGGTATTTTTAGCATTTTTCATATTGTTTTATTTATTTTAAAAAAAATTGAAATATGAGTATAACTATATTAAGATAAAGAGATACAAATAATAAAATATTTTAATGTTACAATTGTTAGCATTGCAAATAGAATTATCCTATCTAATAAAAGAGTAATATGCAAATTGATCTTACCTCCACTACACCCACAAGCCACACCCACCAGTCATGCCCACCAGCCAATCAGAGCTAGTATGCAAATTAACCCAACCAAGATGGCTACTGCCACAGAGAGAGCAGGAGGTGATGGATGAAGCCAAGTTTTCCACAAACCCAGGCCAGCCCAGGCCTTCACTTAAGGTAACAAAGTGTCTTTTTTTTTTTTTTATCTATAGTGATTTTTTTTCTTTTTATTATTTTTTATTGTTTAAAGTATTACAAATGGTAGTACATATGTCTTGTACTCCCCCTATTGACCTCGCCCCAGCCTTCCCTACCCCCCAGTACATGCTCTAACCTGTCCCCTCCACCCCCAGTGTCTTGTATCCATTGTTTATGCTTATATACATACATACAAGTCCTTCGGTTGATCTCTTACAGCGCCCCCTAACCTTCCCTGTCTTCCCGCTGTAATATGCTTCTTTGCCTCTGTATCTGTTTTTTCCCCTCTGATTCTTTTCTTTAAAAACATCTTGCCTCTGCAGACCAGAAATACACCTATAAGAACAAAAAATGTTTGAGTCCCAATTTCAATGTCCAATAGTTTTGAGTCTCAGTTTCAATGTCAAAGAATTCCTTATGTGTACACGTCAGCAATGGTATCTGGATGGTGGACAAATGGTGGCAATGCAGGTCCAACCCTCTCTGGTTTGGTCCTAGGCATCCTCTAGCAGCGCACAGCTGCTGACTGCTAGCATGGCAAGGCATCATCAGCATCATCCATCTCTGGACTGTTTCTTCTCTTGTCTTCATGGTTGGAGCAGACCTGTCAATTCTTCTTTGTTTCAGAAGTCCACATGGTCTTGGAGTTGTTTTCTGAAAGTATATAAACATATTCTCAACCAAAAGTTAATAAAGGAATATTTTCTATAAAATTGACTTGGGATCCTTTTTCTTTTTGCCCAAATGATTTTCCTTTGGCTTATTTTGACACCATTTGTGTTTTTCATGGGTGTCTTGCTGTTAGCATTACAAATGAAAATTAATTTTCTAAATTAAAAATTTTCTAGATCTAATTTACTTACAGGATATTTTTCCTTACATGATATTATCCTACTATCCCCCCTCTTTTGATTAATGGGGACTTTTGTAAATTTTTTAATGCAATCTTGATAACTTTAAATTTTAATTTTTTGCACAAAATATGACTGCTGTATGTTCATTGCATGTTAAGTAATTTTACCATGAGATGAACTACCAATAGAAATTTTAGTTAATACTTTAGAAACAGCTTTTTGTCTAGTACAATTAAATTTTCTTGAATATTCACTTATTTCAATTAGCCAATTTAAATTAATCAGAAAGCTTGATTACTCTTTTACTATAAAATTTAATACTCTACCAACAGTCTTAGTTTATCCTGTAAATATTAGTGAAAAGGATTATTTGCATTCTTGAGTAGGCCCTGAGCATTCCCGATTCTAGGCTGGATTTAGATATAGGGCAGCTGCTGTTGGCCAAGTCTCTGTCTGTTACCTGGGTCCTGATCTGAGTTGGGCCAACTCTCTGTCTGTTACCTGGGTCCCGATTAAGCTGGGCATGGGAAGCGAAGCAGCCATGGGAGCTGGAGACTTCCCTCAGAAGGGGTGAGGGTTCAGACCAATGCAAGGCTGAGAGGTTGAGAGTCTGTGCCCCACCTTCTGTTGACCCCCAAGTTCTCTTCTGATGGCCCCTCTGTGACTGTGCCTGTCTTAGAAGGCAACAAAGTTTCAATGGCTGCCACCACAGAGCAAGGCTTGGGTTGCCCCCTGGCAATGGAGGAAGCCAAGCTTTCCGTACAACCTGGCTGACCCAGGCCTCTGCTTAAAGCAACAAAGCTTCAATAACAGTGCGAGCAGAAGGCTTGGCTCTGCTCCAGGCTACAAAGTTTTACTATAGAAGAAAAATAAATCCCAGATACCAGGGCCTCTGCTTGGGTTGCTGGGGGGTATGGCCAGTCTGAAAACTACCACAAGCCCCTTGCCCAGGCCACCCCACACCCCAAGAGAACACCCACCCTTCAGGGAAAACCAACTGGCCCCCACCTGTGCACAAGGCCTCTATTCTATCTAATGAAAGGGTAATATGCAGATTGACCATCACTCCAACACACAAGATGGCTGCCTCCATGTGGTCAAAGATCCAGCCTCCATGTGGACACAAGATGGCCATCACAAGATGGCCAGCAGGGGAGGGCAGTTGGCAAGGACCAGGCCTGCAGGGAAGAGCAGTTGAGGGCGATCAAGCCTGCAGGGGAGGGCAGTTAGGGGTGACCAGGCTGGCAAAGGAGGGAAGTTGGAGGTGACCAGACCTGCAGGGGAGGGCAGTTAGGGATGACCAGGCCCACAGGGGAGGGCAGTTAGGGGCAAACAGGCTGGCAGGAGAGCAGTTAGGCATCAATCAGGCTGGCAGAGGAGTGGTTAGGGGGTGATCAGGGTGGCAGGCAGAAGCAGTTAGGTGCAATCAGGAAGGCAGGCAAGCGAGCAGTTGGGAGCCAGCAGTCCTGAATTGTGAGAGGGATGTCTGACTGCCCATTTAGATCCAGTAGGATCAGGCCTAAACAGGCAGTCGAACATCCCTCGAGGGGTCCCAGATTGGAGAGAGTGCAGACTGGGTTGAGGGACACCCCTGTCCCAGTGCATGAATTTTGTGCACCAGGCCTCCATTATTTAAATAATTGGGAATTTCTTCTGTCTCCTTCACATATTTATGTATCATGTAAAGATTTTCACAATTATAAAGTAATTATGTACATAAAACAAACTTTCGTGTCTCAGACAGGGTTGCAGCTGTCAGGATGAACAATTTTTTCCCAGGTACTTGAAGTCCTTGGTGCCAGGAGTTGTATGTCCTCAGTATTCAGCTTCAATTTGGAATTTAAAGAAATTGGCATTTCTTCTTCTCATACATACTGAGAAAGTACCCACTTGTGGTCATCTTGGGTAATGGAACTGAGCTGGTGCCATAAGTCTCATAAAGATAATCAGCCTCTCAAAAGAAAATAGATTAAGTAATCATAAATTTATCATGAGTAATTTTATGTCTCTTACCCCAAAAGCTCTCAAATACATATAATACGACTACCCTTAACAATATTGTTACAAGATAGTGAGAAGCCAGGAGATGTCCAGGGCAGGAGAAATAGGGAAATTGAGATGAGAAAATCAAACAAAGCCAAACAGTTTAGACAGTATGTAGCCAATTTGCAGCAAAACTTTATCTCGAGAACAAAAGGCTAATACCTCTTCTCAATAACCAAAGAATTCAAAAAGAAGGGGGATATTTAATGCCTCTTTTCCCTGACCAGAGAATAGAAAGTATAAATCACCCTGGAACTGCTAAGGCAGGAGAGAGGAGGAGGGAAGGAAAGAAGAGAAAGTTTATTTCACCAAATAAATAAAGTCAGCTGTTTTGGGGAAGGAGGAAGTTTTTATCTCACTGTTTAAACAGAGAAGCCAGCAGTCTCAGTGCTGGTTAAAGATAAAATCACCAGATGCTTCTCATAAATTCTGGGAAACCATACAAAGTAAAAGGGAGACTTTGAGAGTTAATCTGTACCAAGATATACAGCAGAGAAATTTTAAAACCTAAGGACAAAGAAATATTAAAAAACTAAATCTCTACCATTCAGCACTTCTAAGACTAGCTGAGAAGTCCATCTCTGCTTCATAAGCAAGATGTATTGTGATATATTTGCTTGCCTTACTTTAATAAATTTATTTGCTTTATTTATTTATTTATTTATTTATTTATTTATTTAACAAATTGGCCTTACTACAATGCAATTGTCTGTGGTCACTCATTTGAATTCCTTCCTATGAGACTGACATGAACCAGGAGGAGACAGCATTCACCTTTCAATTCAGGAGGCTGTCTAATAACACCTTTTCTGTTGTTTCTGGTACTTATCTTATCTAATAAAAGAGTGATATGCAAATCGGCCATACTCCGCTACACCACAAGCCATGCCCATCAGCCATGCCCACCAGCCAATCAGGAGCGAGTATCCAAATTAACCCCAACCCCAGGAGGGAGGCTTTGGTTTCCATGGTGATGGAGGAAGCCAAGCTTTCTGCACACCCTGGCCGGCCCAGGCCTCCACTCAGTGCTACAAAGTTTCAATTATAGAAGATAAATAAATTCCAACAAAATGGCGGCAGCCGTGGACCTGGAGAGAGCAGGAGGTTTGGGTTGCTCCTGGTGATAAAGGAAGCCAAGCTTTCCACAGCCCTGGCTTGCCTTGGCCTCTGCTTAAGGCTACAAAGTTTCAATTATAGAAGATAAATGAATCCCAACAGAAATGGCTACAGCCAGTGAATGAACAGGAGGCTTGGCTCCACTCCAGGCTACAAAGTTTCAATTGTAGAAGATAAATAAATCCCAGATACCAGGACCTCTGCTTGGGTCACTAGTGGGAGAGGGGACATGGCCGGCCTGCAAACCACCACAGGCCCCTCACCCCGGCCACCCCACACTCCAGGCAAACCCCCACCCTAATCCAGGACACTTCAGTGCAAACCAGATGGCCCCAACCCATGCATCAGGCCTCTATCCTATCTAATAAAAGAGTAATATGCAGATTGACCATCACTTTCAACACACGAGATGCCTGCCTCCAGGTGGTCAAAAGATCCTGCCCTCATGTGGACACAAGATGGCTACCATAAGATTGCCAGCAGGGGAGGGAAGCTATGGGTGATCAGGCCTGCAAGGGAGGGTAGTTGGAGGCAATCAAGCCTGCAGGGGAGGGCAGTTAGGGGTGACCAGGCTGGCAGAGGAGGGAAGTTGGAGGCAACTGGGTCTGCAGGAAAGGGCAGTTTTGGAGGACCCAGGCCTGCAGGGGAGAGCAGTTGCAGAAACCAGGCCTGCAGACGAGGGCAGTTAGGGGTAACCAGGCATACAGGGGAGGGCAGTTAGGGGCAAACAGGATGGCAGGGCAGCAATTAGGCATCAATCAGGCTGGCAGGTAGTGGTTAGGGGGTGATCAAGCTGGCAGGCAGAAGCAGTTAGGGGCAATCAGGAAGGCAGGCAGGCAAGCAGTTGAGAGCCAGCAGTCCTGTATTGTGAGAGGGATGTCTGACTGCCCATTTAGGCCCAATTCTACAGGGATCGAGGGGTCCCATATTGGAGAGGGTGCTGACTGGGCTGAGGGACATTCCCCCACCGCCCATGCACAAATTTTGTGCACCATGCCTGTAGTAACAATATAATTTTTTTTATATATTTTTATTTATTTTTTACAGAGAGGAAGGGAGAGGGATAGAAAGTCAGAAACATCGATGAGAGAGAGACATCGATCAGCCGCCTCCTGCACGTCCCACACTGGAGATGTGCCCGCAAGCAAGGTACATGCCCCTGACTGGAATCGAACCCAGGACCTTTCAGTCCACAGGTCGACGCTCTATCCACTGAGCCAAACTGGTCTCGGCAACAATATAATTTGAAAAATAATGCTGATTCCTACTGGTGTCCCCTTTGGCTAAAGTAAATAATTGAACACAATCTACTATTATTGTCAATACCTTTGAATTTCTATAATCTTAATCACTTATCAATCATAGCATCAGGAAGTACACAATTAAAAAGCCCAAATTTCTTCCCCATTTTCTCCCTTTACTTTCCTTCAAAGTCATCATTAAGTTTTAAGGCTTCAAGTCCTTATGAATACAATGTCTTATAGAGTTTTTCATTCTAGCCAGGGGAATCATACATTTATCACAAGACCTTTGACTTTACGTCCCACTGAAATTCTTTTATATATATATATATTTTTTTATTGATTTCAGAGAGGAAAGTAGAGGGGGAGAGAGAGAGAGAGACATCAATGATAAGAGAGAATCACTGATTGGTTACTCTCTTCATGCCCCCCACTGGAAACCAAGCCTGAAACACAGGCATGTGCACTTGACCAGAATCAAACCTGGGACTCTTTAGTCTATAGGCCAACACTCTATCCACAGAGTCAAACCGGCCAGGGCCCCACTGAAATTCTTAATCAGTATATTTTCAGGGGTCAGGCATTGCTAATCTTTATATCTTACTAGAGGCCCGGTGCATGAGGGGGAAGAGGGGTGTTCCTCAGCCTGGCCTGCACCCTCTCCAACCTGGGACCCCTCAGGGGATGCCTGATTAATGCCTAATTGCTGCCCTGCTGACAGTCAGACATCCCTCTCATAACCTGGGACCACTGGCTTCTAATTGCCTCTGCCTGCCTGCCTGATCACCCCCTTACTGTTCCCCTGCTAGCCTGATTGCCCCCAACTGCCCTCCCCTGCTGGCCTGATAGACCCCTAATTGCTTGTTCCCCTATGCCAGCCTGATCTCACCCCTAACTGTTGCTCCCCCCCTGCTGACCTGACTGCTTGCTCCCCTGCCGGCCTGATCACTCCTAACTACCTCTACCTCAGCCCCCACCACCATGGTTTTGTCCAGAAGAAAGTCAGACTTCTGGAAGGTGCTGGTCGACTTAGCATATTACCCTTTTACTAGTATAGATAATTGCCATGTGAAACAAATAAGAAACAATTTCTGATATTCCAACAGTAAATTCATATAAAATATAGTAAGAGTAGAAAACAATGAAAGCATTTGTGAGAAACTGACAAAAGTTATTAATCCACCAATTTTGGAGATTTCTGGTATGAATTTGCAGAAATTCAGATATCAAAAGAATAGAAATTTATTGCTATAATTGGGAAACAAAAAGCAAACTTTACTTTTAAACAAATGGAATTTGACATCTAGATGTAGAATTTCCTATTTTTAACAGTCCTTGAGTAAAAAATTTGTTATTCATGCTTCTTTCTGCAATATTTATAATGTTATTAAAATCTGTATGAGCATGGCATATTCTAAGCTATTCATCAATCATTTCATTCTTCTTAGATAGGGTACCTAAACATGAAGGAAAATAACCAGCACAGAATGGAATCAGGAAGAAAGATTCCAAGAAACCTATCATAAAATTACCAATTTGGGAAGGTAATAAGTTTATAAGAAGAAACGAAATCATTCAAAGGAGTTCACTTTTGTTTCAGATTATCCTATATAATGAAAGCCTAATATGCTAATTGTCCAGGCACCCCATCGTCCATTCAGCCAATCAAAGTGTAATATGCTAATGATATGCTAAGGCCACTCAACCACTCACTAAGATGTGCACTAACCACTGGGGGGAAGACAGTCAACTGGTCAACCAGTTGCTATAAAATGCACTGACTACTGGGGGCAGATGCTTGCACTGGTTAGCTTGCTGCTGGCTGATCAGGACTGAGCAATATGGGGCATACATGCCCTGGAGCCCTCCTATAATCCTTACCCAGCTGGCCAACCTCCCACAACTCTCTCTGACCCCAATCATGCACCAGTGGAGTCCTTTGACTTGGCCTGTGCCCTCTTACAATCCAGGACTGCTCAGAGAGTTGGTTTTGGCCTGATGGCAGAACAACCAGTTGCTGTGACACACACTGACCACCTGGGGGCATATGCTCAATGCAGGAACTTCCCCCTGGTGGTCAGTGTGCTCCCACAGAGGGAGCACTGCTCAGCCAGAAGCCAGGTTCATGGCTGGCAAGCACAGCGACAAGGCAGGAGCCTCTCTCACCTCCACAGCAGCACTAAGGATGTCCTACTACCAGCTTAGGGAGCAGGCCTGAGCCATCAGTCGGACATCCCCCAAGGTATCAGGCCTGTGAGAGGGCGCAGGCTGGGCTGAGGGACCCCCTGGAGTGCATGAATTTTGTGCACCAAGCCTCTAGTTGAAAGATAAAATGATGAATGAAAAGTAAAACTCTTCTGACCAAAGCCAGTTTTTCTCAATGGTTAGAGCATCAGACCATGGACAGAAGGGTTGCAGGTTTGATCCCTGGCCAGGACCAAGGACATATTCCTCAGTTCCAGGCTCAATCCCCAGCCCCAGTTGTGATGCATGGGGGAGGCAACCAACTGGTATATCTCTTTCACATTGATTTTTCTCTCTCTCTTCTCCTACCCCATCATCCTCTTTTCCCTCTACTCTCACTAAAAAAATAAATGGAAAAAAATATCCTTGGATGAGGATGAAAAATAAATACATACATAAATAAATAAATAATAAAACTATCTCTCCTGCACCATGTCCCAACTCTCATATCCCATCATTAAAGTATGTCCACCTCACGTTGGCTCAGCATGTCCTTAAGCAGCACTACCATATGTAATATGTACACTGTGGCTTCTACTATATCTGAATCCAAAATCTTTCCAACCAGTTCTCTTCCCTAGTGTCTCACAGAGTTTGTGTTCAGCTCCTCATGCAGTTCCCAGCACTGTGGCACCCACAGCACAGAAGTACACAGCTGAGTCATTCCAATGAGCAAAGTGTTTCCTCAGGTTGAAGGACGACTCATTCTTCCTAAGTTCAGCCTCAAAATTCCTCATGCCTTTAACCAAGGTGTGCCCTGAAAAATACTTGAGTAGAAGCTGGAGACCTTGGTGGGGGTCTTGGACATACCAGTAGAGATAAACAGTTCCACTGTAAGAATACTTGCACCTCAGCTCCAGTGAGGCTCCTTCAGAAACAGTGACATGGTTGTCAGGCTGGGTCACTGACTGCGCTCTGGTGTCTCCTGAAAAAAAAAAAATCATTGTTTTGTCAATGAAAGCAGTACAGATTTTTTGCTATGAAACATATTTCTAATCAGAATCTGTAGAACTACAGACCATTATGAAAGTTTACTCACTCAGGACAAATATCCCCAGTACTGAGATAAACAGTGGGAACATGGCTAAGCAGTAGAAATGCTATGGGCTCCTTTCTGGAAAATTTCCCCTGAGCAGGCAGGAAAGTGACTGCGGAAACCAAGTGTTTAGAAGTAGGAGATTTATGGAAGGGTAGCCTGAGCAAGTATCTTGCTTAGATAAAAATACAAAATCCACTGAAATGAGGCTGTGGCTTTCTACTGTGTAAGTTTAGTCACCTCATCTGTCAGCAAAGAACTCAGCCAGCTGCAGGGAGGAGGAGCTGAGCAGATACTGAACCACAAGATCTCTAGTTTGTGCAACATCGCTCTCTGGAGGTCAGGTGGAGAACCAAAGTCCCCTAGAACTAATTTTAGGACTTTTTGTTCCTGAGATAAATTCAACTTTCACATAATATGTTTCTTCCTTTCCAAATCTGGAATGGTATATTAGTCCTAGAGTCCTCTACAAATGAGATGTCACATAAAGTAGATGAAAAAGTTATTCCTGGAAAGTTCAAGAAGATTGAAATCATATCTATCATCTTCTCAGATCACAGTGTAATAAAATTAGAAATCAACAACATAAAAACATGCAAAAACATCCAAACACATGGAAGCTAAATAGCATGTTATTAAACAACTAGAGACACAGTGCACCAAATTCCCACATGGGGTGAGGGGGAGTGTCCCTCAACATGGCCTGCACCCTCTCACAATCCAGGACCCCTCAGGTAGGGTCCCTAAGCCTGGCCAGTAATCAGGGCCTATTGAGGCTTTCCCTCCCTCCCCGCCCGCTACCCCCCCACCGGCCCCCATTGCCAGAAGCTGGCCCCGCCCCTGCCACTGCCATTGCTTGCCATCTGTCAGGCCTGGCCCTCATTGCCCCCCGCTCCTCCACATCACTAGATGCCTCCCTCTGCAGGCAACAGGCATGGGGTGCAATCACTTGGCTAGCCTGGGCCTCCTCTGTGGGGCAATCACTGTCCGGCCCCACATAACTGCCACAGCATTGCTGGCCCATGGCTGGAGCCTCCCTCTGCACAACAATCGTGGGGTGATGGTGGACCCCCAAACCAATCGCATCACAACCGCCTTGGCTGGCCTGGCACCAGTGGTTTCATACTGAGGTCATCTATAAGGTCGTCTAGATCACCATTCTGCTGTTTGGTTGTTTGGTTGAGTTGCATATTATGCTTTTATTATTATAAATGAATGGGTTTCCAAGGAGATAAATAAATAAATAAATAAATAAACAAACAAACTTCCTGTAAACAAATGATAATAAACACACAAAAACTCTGGGACACAGCAAAAGCAGTTCTGAGAACAAAGTTAATAGCACTACAGGCATACCTCAAAAAAAAAAAAAACAAGAAAAATAAGCAATAAACTATTTTTAACTTATTTTTATTGATATCAGAGAAGAAGGAAGAGGGGAAAAAGAGCTAGAAATATCAATGATGAGAGAGAATCATTGACTGACTGCCTCCTGCATGCCCCCTACTAGGAACTGAGCCTGCTACCCAGGGCATGTGCCTTTGACCGGAATTGCAACTACAACTTTTCAGTCCACAGGCCAATGCTCTATCCGCTGAGACAAACAGCAGCAACAAACTATTTAGCCCTACAATTTAATGAACTACAAAGAAAACAAAAAGAAAAGCACAGTCTAAGTAGAAAGAAGGAAATAATAAAGATTAGAGCAGAAATAAATAAGAGATTTAAAAAAAAGTCAATGAAACCAAGAGTTGATTCTTTGAAAAGATAAACAAAATTGATAAACCATTAGCCAAACTCATCAAGAAATAAAAAGAGAGGACCCAAATAAATAAAATAACAAATAAAAATGGAGAAATAACTACTGGCACCACAGAAATACAAAGGTTTGTAAGAAAATATTATGAGCAACTATATGCTAACAAGCAGGACAATGTGGATGAAATGGACAAATACCTATCTCCCAAAACTGCATCAGGCGGAATCAGAAAACCTTAATAGGCCAATAACAACTGATGAAATAGAAGCAGTGATAAAAAATTAATTAATTAATTAAAATAAAAATTTTTTAAAAAACCTCCCAGCAAACAAAAGCCCAGATCCAGACAGCTTCACAGGGGAGTTTTACCAAACTTTCAAAGAAGAACTAATACCTATATTCCTCAAAAAAATTCAGAAAATCCAGGAATACTTCCAAACACTTTTTATGAGGCCCAAATTCTCCTAATTCCAAAACCAGATAAAGACACTACAAAGAAAGAATTATAGGCCAATATCCCTGATGAACATAGATGATAAAATTCTCAACAAAATATTAGCAAATCACATCCAGCAATATATTTAAAAGATTATATACCATGATCAAGTAGAATTTATTCCAGGGATGCAAGGCTGGTACGATATTCACAAATCAATAAATGTGACACATCACATAAGCAAATTGAAAGACCAAAATCACATGAAATTATCAATAGACACCAAAAAAGCATTTGACAAAATCCAACACCCATTTTTTATAAAAACTCTTAGCAAAGTGGGAATAGAGGAAACATATATCAGCATGATAAAGGCCATATATGTGAACCTACAGGCAACATCATAATCAATGAGCAAAAACTAAAAGCATTTCCCTTAAGAACAGGAACAAGACAGGGATGTCTGCTTTCACCACTTTTATTCAACATGCTACTGAAGTCCTAGCCACAGCAGTCAGACAAGGATAAGAAATAAAAGACATCCAAATTGGAAAGGAGGAAGTAAAACTCTCATTATTTGCAGATGACATGATATTATACATAGGAAACCCTAAAGACTCCACCAAAAACTACTAGATTTAATCAATGAATTTGGCAATGTAGCAGGATACAAAATCAACACCCAAAAATCAATGCCTTTTTTATACATCAATAATAATTATCAGAAAGAGAAACTAAAAAAAAATCCCATTTACCATTGCAACAAAAAAATTAAAATACTTAGAAATAAACTTAACCAAGGAGGCAAAAGACCTGTACTTTGAAAACTACAAGACATTTAAAAAAAAAGAAATAGAAAAAGATATAAACAAGTGGAAGAATATACCATGTTCATGAATTAGTAGAATCAACATTATTAAAATGTCCATGTTACTCAGGGCAATCTAAAGGTTCAAAACAATCCCTATTGAAATACCAGCAGCATATTTCACAGAGCTAGAACAAATACTCCAAAAATGCACATGGAATCAAAAAAGAACCCGAATAGCTGCAACAATTATGAGAAAGAAAAACAAAGTTGGAGGAATCACAATACCAGATTTCAAGTTATGCTACAAAGCCACCATAACCAAAACAGCCTGATACTGGCACAAGTACAAGCATATAGATGAATGGAACAGAACAGAGAACTCATAAATTAACTCAAGCCATTACACTCAATTAATATTTGATAAAGGAGGCAAGAGCATACAATGGAGTCAAGACAGTCTCTTCAATAAATGCTGTTGGGAAAACTGAACAGATACATGAAAAAAAAAGAAAAAAAAACTAGACCACCAACTTACACCATGCACAAGAATAAATGCAAAATAAATAAAAAACTTAAATGCAAGTTGTGAAACCAAAAAATCCTAGAAGAAACAGTAGGCAGCAAAATCTCAGACATCTCTCATAGCAATAAGTTTACAGATATCTCCTAAGGCAGTGGTTCTCAACTTGTGGGTCGCGACCCCTTTGGGGGTCAAATGACTCTTTCACAGGGGTCGCCTAAGACCATCAGAAAACACATATTTCCCATGGTCTTAGGAACCAACAGACAGCTCCTCGGTGTAGCAAAGTGTAGCAATGCTGTTTACTGTTGTCATATGAAGACTGTTACCCATGCTATACCACAATTCAAGACATTTCATTTATTTGTAATTAGAAATAAATATTTCACAATATATAATTACATATTGTTTTTGTGATTAATCACTATGCTTTAATTATGTTCATTTTGTAACAACAAAAATACATCCTGCATATCAGATATTTGCATTACAATTCATAACAGTAGCAAAATTACAGTTATGAAGTAGCAACGGAAATAATTTTATGGTTGGGGGTCACCACCACATGAGGAGCTGTCTTAAAGGGTCACGGCATTAGGAAGGTTGAGAACCACAGCCCTAAGGCAAAAGACAGTAAGGAGAAAAAAAAACAAATGGTACTATATCAAAATAAGAAGCTTCTGCATAGCAAATGAAACCATCAACAAAACAAAAAAAAGAGCCCACTGTATGGGAGAACATACTTGGCATTGATGCATCTAATAAAGGGTTAATATTCAAAATATATAAGTACCTGATACAACTTAACGAAAGGAAGACAAACAATCCAATTAAAATGTGGGCAAAGGACCTAAATAGACACTTCTCCAAAGAGGACAAACAGATGGCCAAGAGATATATGAAAAAATCCTCAAACTCACTAATCATCTAAGAGATGCAAATCAAAACAACAATGAGGTACTATCTCACACCTGTCAGAATGGCTACCATCAACAAATCAACAAATGACAAGTGCTGGGGAAGATGTGGAGAAAAGGGAACCCTAGTACACTACAGATATGAATGCAGACTCGTGCGGCCATTATAGAAAACAATATAGAATTTCCTCAAAAAATTAAATATGGAACTTCTATTTGACCCAGTGACCCCATTTCTAGGAATATATCTTAAGAAACTGAAGCATCAATCAGAAAGAATGTGTGTACCCCTATGTTCATAGCAGCATCATTTACAATAGCTAAGATCTGGAAACAGTCCAGTACCCATCAGTAGATGAGTAGACAGAAAAACTGCAGTACATTTGTATCATGGAATACTATGCAGCAGTAAAAAAGAAGAATCTCTTATCCTTTGAGACAGCATGGAGTGACCTGGAGAGTATCATGCTAAGTGAAATAAGTCAGTCAGAGAAAGATGAGTATCACATGATCTCACTCATGTGTGTAATCTAAATAACAAGTTAAACTGATAAATGGAATGTTGTATCTCCATACTTTCTCTACAATGTACACTGACTTTTCTATCTTATATTATCTCCTGCCACATGAAAGGGATCCAGAGACATGGAAGCATGGAACAAAGTGTGGAATCTCAGAGGGAAGATAGGAGAGGATGGGTGGGTAGGAGGTAATAAACCAAAAACATTGTATACATATATGCATAACCCATGGACACAGATAATAGGGTGCTGAATGCCTGAGGTGGGGTTGGAGTGGTAGGCTGGAGGGGCTATATAGGGATAAAAGGGGGGATATACGTAATACTTTCAACAATAAAGAATTATTTATAAAAATTAAAAATAAGATAAAAATAAAATAAATATATAACTCTTAAGCACAAGTATACCCACAACCAAAAAAACCTGCTAAGTTGCCAAAGAATAAAGTAACTGTGAGCTGAGGTAAAAAGATTCACTTTTCACATCATTGGGAACTGCTTGATTTGTTTCACTATGTGAATATTGTTTTGCAAAATATACAGGAGACCATTACAAAGTAATAAAAAATAAAATGCATACAACTATTTAAAGGGAAAATTTTTAAATTCTATGGTGGGTTTTCAATATATGTAGATGTAATAATATATGAACAACTACAACAAACATCAATACTGGTGGATAATCTATAGTAACAGATCAAAGATGATTTTCTAAGGTCTGAAGTGAAGAGGGGGTGGATTGTAACAAAAGAACCTTTTGGGGGTGAAAAAATGTTCATTACATTGATTGTAGCATATACACATGTTAAAACTGATCAAATTGTACACGTTAAATATACGTGGATAATTATACTTCAATAAAAATTAATAAAAGACAAATGCCATACCTAACATATTGATAATCAAATCTTTATGCTCAACAACTTGTATCTCTTCCATAGTTCTCAATCACAGATAAATTTAAAAATAACTTTTTTTCTTTATTCTTCCCATTCCAACATCCCGAATACTAAGAAAATGCTAGACTTGTTTTTGTATTAACCTCACTAAAACTCTCCACTATCTCACAACAAAAATGAACCCAGTTAACACCAAGGGGGCTCTCAGATGCATCTCTGTACTTCCTCTACCAAGTACACTGGCTGCATCGAAGTCCAGTTTCTCTATCTTATATTATCTTCTACCACATGATAGGGAGACTCGTTTACTCCCCATCTCATCAGACACCAGACTTATCTCTACTGGATACATTTATAGCTACTCAGAGTCATACTGTATGTGTGTGAAGACAAAAATCAACAAAATCATCTTACAGTCAGAACTACATTTGCTCAAAAATTCTGATTAAGATGGAATTAATCGGCATGTTCAGACTCACTCCAAAGCTACAGAATATACATTCTTCTCAAGTGCACATGGGACATTTTCAAAGATAGACCACATATTAGGATACACGCTAAGTCCCTACAAATTCAAGAAGATGGAAATTATATCAAGCATCTTCCCAGATCACAATGGCATAAAATTATAAATCAACTACAATAGAAAACAATTAAACACATAGGCAACAAAGTATCAGACATATGTCATAGCAATATCTTTACCAATACATCTCCTAGGACAATGTAAACTGAGGAAAAAATAAACAAAATGGACTACATCAAAATAAAAAGCTTCTGCACAGCAAGAGAAACCATCAACAAAACAACAAGAGTGCCCACTGCATGGGAGAACATATTTGCCAATATTATATCTGATAAGGGTTTAATCTCCAAAATTTATAGGGAACTCATAATTAAAAAAAAAAAGATAAACAACCCAATCAAAAAGTGGAAAAAAAACCTTAAGAGACACTTTCAAAAGTGAACATACAAATGGCCAAAAGACATATAAAGAAATGCTCAAAGTCACTAATCATCCGAGAAATGCAAATCAAAACGACAATGAGGTACCATCTCACACCTGTGAGAATGGCTATCATCAAGAATTCAACAAAAGACAAGTGCTGGAGAGAATGCATAGAAAAAGGAACCCTTGTTCACTGCTGTTGGGAATGCAGACTGGTGTAACCACTGTCAAAAACAGTATGAAGTTTCCTCAAAAAGTTAAAAATGGAACACTGGTTTGACCAGTAATCCCACTTCTAGGAATATATCCCAAGAAATCAGAAACACCAATCAGAAAGAATAAATGTACCCCTATTTCATAGCAGCACAATTTACAATAGCTAAAATGTGGAAACAGCCTAAGGTCCCATCAGCTGATGGATGGATTAGAAAACTGTATTATGGAGAGAATCCAAGATGGTGGCATAGGTAAACACCTACACCACTGCCTCACACAACAATTTCAAAACTACAACTAAAAGACAGAACGGACAGCATCCAGAACCACAGGAAAGCTGGCTGAGTGGAAATTCTACAACTAGGGGGAAAGAGAGGGGCTCAAGGAGATCCAGAGGAGCTGCAAAAAGCTGAGGTACAGAGACGCGCTTGTGGAGAGAGCGGGTGCCAGAGTACCTGGCTGGCTTTCTCTGGCGGGAGGGAGACAGAGACTCCCAATGGCATTGAACCCCTTAACCTACGGTACTAAACCCCACATCCAGCTGAAACTCATACGGGGAAAGTTTGGACTGTGAAAAGGGAGAAGTGCACGGAAATTTAGGGAAATCGCGAAAGGACAGAAGTCTGGTGGCGCACACAGCACTGTGCACAGAAGACCGATTGCCGATTGTGCTGCTGGCTTTCACAAGTGGGTGGAAGACAGAGCCTACAGAATGTGGCACTTCTAAGTCCACTAAACCCCGGTTTCGGGCGAAACCCTGGGGACCCACACTCATATTGTCCCTGAGCACAGGGAAGCTGGAAAGGCAGCCGTCTAGAAGCACTGTGCGTGTTCAGGAATGGCTCCAGCAATTACCCAGAGTCAGGTGAGACCAGGGACCGTGGAGGGAGGGGCCAACTGGAAGGCAAGGCGGTCCCTTAAGCCCTGAGACTCCACCCATCCCAAGCTCAACAGAGAGGCTTTTGCAGTTTTGAAAGTCTAGTATCATAAGGCTGAATCCAACACAGAAGTTCTCCCGGCATAGTGAAAATGGGGAGACAAAGAAAGAGATCACAAACAAAAGAAATAGAGGAAAACAAACAACTGGATATAGAGTTCAAAACCACAGTTATAAGGTTTTTCAAGAATATCCTAGAAAAGAAGGATAAATTTAGCGAGACCCAAGAGGAGATGAAAAAGGACCAACTAGAGATGAAAAAGGACCAATTAGAAATTAAACATACACTGATTGAAATAAAAAATATTATACAGAGACCTAACAGCAGACTAGAGGAACACAAAAATCAAGTCAAAGATCTAAAATACAAAGAAGCAGAAAACACTCAACTGGAAAAGCAAGAAAAAAAAGGATCCAAAAATGTAAAGATAATGTAAGGAGCCTCTGGGACAGCTTCAAACATACCAACATCAGAATTGTGGGGGTGCCAGAAGAAGAGAGAGAGCAAGATACTGAAAACCTATTTGAAGAAATAATGACTGAAAACTTCCCACATCTGGTGAAAGAAATAGACTTACAAGTCCAGGAAGCACACAGAACCCCATATAAAAGGAATCCAAAGAGGACTACACCAAGACACATTATCATTAAAATACCAAGAGCAAAAGACAAAGAGAGAATATTAAAAGCAGCTAGAGAAAAACAGTTCATTACCCACAAGGGAGCACCCATACGACTGTCAGCTGATTTCTCAACAGAAACAATGCAGGCCAGATGGGAGTGGCAAGAAATATTCAACATGATGAATAGCAAGAACCTACCACCAAGAATACTCTATCCAGCAAAGCTATCATTCAGAATTGAAGGGCAGATAAAGAGCTTCACAGAGAAGAAAAAGCTAAAGGAGTTCATCAACTCCAAACCAGTATTGTATGAAATGCTGAAAGGTACTCTTTAAGAAGAGGAAGAAGAAGAAAAAGATAAAGATAAAAATTATGAACAACAAATACATATCTATCAACAAGTGAATCTTAAAATCAAGTGAATTAAAAATCTGATGAACAGAATGAACTGGTGAATATAATAGAATCAGGAGCACAGAAAGGGAGTGGACTGATAATTCTCAGGGGGAAAGGGGTGAGGGGGGTGCAGGGAGAAACTGGACAAAAATCATACACCTATGGATGAGGTCAATTGGGGGGAGATAAGGGTAGAGGAAAGGGTGGAGCCAGGAGGAGGGGAGCTATGGAGGGGAAAAGAGAAACAAATGTAATAATCTGAATAATAGAGATGTAATTTTAAAAAAACAATGGAATATTATGCTGCTATAAAAAGGAAAGAACTCTTAGCATTTGCAACAGCCTGGATGTACCTAGAGAGTATTGTGCTAAGTGAAATAAACCAGTCGGAGAAAGATAAATATCACATAATCTCACTCATTTATGGAATATAATGAACAACATAAACTGCTGAACAAAAATAGATACAGAGACAGAAGCATCAAACAGACCATCAAATCTCTGAGGGAAGGCTGGGGAGGGCGGTGCTAAGAGATCAACCGAAGGACGTGTATGCATGCATATTAGCATAACCATGGGCACAGAGAGTAGGGCAGAGAGGGCATGTGCTGGGGCGTGGGAATGGCCAGGGGGAGGTTAATGGGGGTGCGGGGGGGACATAGGTATACTTTCAACAATAAAGAATTTAAATAAAAGTAAAAAGAAGTAAAAAAAAAAACTTCTAGTTCAGAATCCTTCTTACTACTGGCAATGGGATGTGTATATACATTTATATTAGTGCTGTGGATTGATACTTAAGACATGTGCATTGAGTACCTACATTTGAGTCCTGGCTCTGCTATTAACTATCTATTTTATGTGATCATTAATAAGTGACTCAAACTCTTGATGTGTCACTATCTTCATATTCACAATGGGCCTAGTAATTTATAATTTGTGAAAGAATTAAATGATCTAATGTACATTAAAGATTAGAATAGCAGTAACGTAAAATAAGGCGTGTATTAGAATTTGAGCTCTATTAGGGCACCAAATTTTGTTTGTTCTCTGTAATGTCTCTCTTCTTTTTTAGAGGAAAATTAAACCTTATTTATTTGTTGAAACCTGACCACTGGGAAAATATATCACGGTCTTAAAACAGCAAACAGACAAACTACTTTATCATTTCAAGTAATAAGTTGGTAAAAAGACAAGCTCCTTATCAAAACAGTAAGGTTCCAGAGCTGGGGTAGGAACACCGTATGTTGCAAAGAGCCCAGCAAAAGTGGTATTGGTGATGGGGGGCTGCCCCTCTTTTTTCTCCCTTGACCTTCCTGTTGCCAAAAGATTGACTCTTTAGGGCTCTGTTATTTGAGGGGCTAAGTAAGCAATACTGGATTTAGGTTTCATTCCTGAAAACCAGGTTTTTCCCAAATCCAGTACTTCATAACTCTTAATGAAGCAACAACAGTTCCTCTCCCACTGCTTATTCCGGGATATTGGTACATAGCACAATGAAAACCCTTTTTCCCTACAAGGTAGAGTACCATGGCAAGATTGTCCTGTCATTCTGCTGTAGACAGGCTTAGGACCCATCACAGCAGCCAGTGAGAAGGAAGGTCTGCTTCCATATCCAGTGTGACACTGCCTCTCATGTTTTTGTAGGGTTTCTGAGCTGAAAGGTGTAATGTGTGAGCATTAAAATGCATATCCATATCTAGGACAGAAATGGATATCCCAAGGAACCTTTTCAAGTTCTTATCCAAACTACCTCTCCCAACTCCCCATCTTAAGTGAACTTTATGCCCTTGTATATAAAACCAAACCAATACTCAGAAACCGTTTTTTCCACTTCTAACTGAGTAACCTCATGGATTTTGTTTCACACCTTATGGAAAATTGTGTGATAATGCTTCTGGTAAACAGGAGGTTGGTAACAAACAGAAACACCTCTCCCCATCTTGCACCAGACCCCTGGCAGGTTAGAGGACCCTGTCAGCTTGTTGGTTCCTCAGAGGGCTCCAGCTGGGTTTGAGGGAAATGCCTGCTGCCAGGATAAGCATTTGCTATATAAAATTTAGGCTCCCAAACACTCTTTGACCCAAACTTTAGCACCAGCTTTTTTTCCATTTCACTTTCTAGGATTAAAACATAAAAGAACCGGTGTCCAGAGGCAAGTCACACATGCCTTAAACTGGCTGCCATCCTTAATGTCTTCATCCCTAAACGGCTTAAAAGACCAAAATTCGCATTCTTCATTTTAAATAGATTCCTGCCCTCCACCTCTGGGACCCATGGCAAAGACTTCTATTTCTGAATGGATGCGAGAGACTCCTTCATCTTCTTGTCATGGTGGGAATGAGGTTCATATGGTCATCCACACACTTGGTCACACAACTCTCCAGCTGCCGCTTCACCTGACGCTCTTTACTCCCTGCATCTATTGAGTCTTTGGCTTTGTCCTTGCAAAGCCTGGTGCCCAGGCCAGGCAGTCCTGGAACTTCCTCCAACTTTCTGGTAACAGAGCCTGGGCTTGAGCCAGAAGTGTGTGGCAGCGCTCAATGCATTGGTGCACCTGCTGCATGGACGCCTGGCTGTCCTCACAACAGCCAGCGCTGCACTGGAACGTGAGGCCCTGATCTTCCGGATACTCTCTCTCCAGACTCTTCACCATGGTGTCCACAGCCTCCTGCACCCGAAGCTGCTGCACATCCGCCTTGGTGACCCCCCACCCACATGGACTCCGTGCCCGTACCTGGCCCCTAGCCCCCCTCGCCGCCACTTCTGTACTGTCACTTAGATTATTATCTGATACAAATAATTTTTGTTGAATAGACTTGTTTAATGGAAAAATGGCATCTTTTTTGGTAGCAGTAATAAGTTTTCCTACTTGTTTAGTAATTTAATAAATATCAGAAGGGATTGTACTGTGATGCAGACACTATTCTAATTGCAGAGAATATAATAATTTTGCTTTGATGTGCATGGAGAAAACCACCCTTTGCCTGCCATGTAATTTCCCATACAGAAAATGAGAAACGTTCCATCTTCTGTTTCCATATAACCGGTCATATGCAACACTCTCTCCACTTTCTCCTTCCTTTCCTGTATTTCTTCTTCTAAGAAACTATTGTTTCTTGCACTAAAGTTTCCACAGAAATTATCTCTTCTTGCCCCAGCTTGTCAGGGAAACATTTGCTACCTCATGTGTGATAAGTGTGTCTCTAAATTCAATATTTCCTTGGATGACTTGGGACAAGTTCGGGAGCTTCAATGTTATGCAAAGATGAACATATAGACCATTTCCTTTATTCAAGCCTTATACTTTGAAAAATCACGAATTTCAACTGTGATTAAGAAACTATGGTGACAGATTGCCTTCAGTCTCACTAGTAAGGCACCTCATTGGAGGCATGTTTACTTTTCCTCTGTTCGTAATGTTCTTAGACTTGATGTGGGTGATTTCCATACCCACAAGAGTGCCTGGAGTGGAGTGTTGGATGACAATAGTAGACTAGATCCTGGTCCTTCAACTAGAGTAAATCCTAAAGTCAGACCCTCAGTTCTATGCTTCTCCTTGCTGCTCAGAGTTTGTGCTCAGCTCCCCCTGCAGTTCCTGTCACTGTGTCACTCAGTGCACAGTAGTACATGGCAGAATCTAACTGGCGGACTGAGGCTTTCTCCAAGTGGAAGGCATTTGGTTGATTTTGGTACGTGGCTTCAAATCCTTTGCTGCTTCCCTTCTCATTGGCCTTCGCAGCTTTCAGGAGGAGCTGTGGACCTTTTCCAGGATACTGAACATACCAGAAAAGTGTGGGGTACCCTGTGGTTTCATAGGAGCAATTCACAGTCAGGGGAGCACCTTCTGAGAGAGTCACTTGGCCTTTTGTCTGCGTCACTGAATGACCACCATTGCTTCTTCCTAAAAATAATAAAATAACAACAACAATGTTACTTTGGGCATCATCTGGGGCTTTACTACTTAAGAAAATTGTGCTTAAAGATATACAACATAATGGAACAAAAGACTAACATTTATATGGAATATTACTTACCAAACATTAACAATAACGCAATTACTGATCCTGGAAAAGAGTTCATTCTTAGCTTTTCTGGTGTCCTTAGGTTTTGCTTCTAGGTGTGAGAAAAGATTAAGGTCAGAGTGAGCTCAGAATTTAAGCAGGAGATGTGCATATGTTAAGAAAACCCACCCCCTTGTGGACAAGTTACTAAACTGGCAGGCATGTTAACCTCCTCAAAGGTCAGCCTTATACTTTTATCTCTGGCATTTTTTTAATGACACCTATTAACTGTCATATGGTCCTTTGTAAATCAAAAGAATATTTAGTATTTTTCATAAGCTTATTTTTTCTCAGCACACTGCATGACTTGGAAGCTTTATGCTACAATATTTCTGTGAAGAATTCAATTTTACTTATTCTTATTAAGCCATTTTTAGCCTCCTTCTGATTCACAGAAGTATTACATAAGCAATTTTTAAAATAAAAATCAGAGGAATATCAATAATATGTATTTAATCATTAGTAGATAATTCAGGAAGTTAGAAGAAAAAAATTCCCCATAAATAAACAATATTGGACACTTTGCAGCAGTGGTCAAAAAATATTTCTAACTCCGCTGGCAGGACTCAGTAATTGAGCATCGACCTATGAACCAGCAGGTCACGGTTCGATTCCTGGTCAGGGCACATGCCTGGGTTGCAAGCTTGATACTCTGTAGGAGGCGTGCAGGATGATTCTATCCTCATCATTGATATTTCTCTCTCTGTGTGTCCCTCTCCCTTCATCTCTGAAATAAATACAAATATATTTTTAAATGCTAAATGCTCACAAGACAAACTTAGAAAAAAGTATGCCTTTTACCTGTTAAGCTTTACTAACATGTATCTTGGAACAAGGACATCTTTTCCAGGGTGCCTCTTGGAAAATTTACTCTCCATGAATTTAGAAAAGGCCACGACATGGTCCTCCATCAAAGTGTAGATAGTAACAAGCTTCAGGCTTGGGTAGAACATTTAGGTTCAAAAGCACTTCTTTTTCTTCCTTTCCCTTCTACCCCATGTCTAACCTCTGTGAGCAGGCAGTGTCTTCCTCCTTTTTCCTGTGTTGTTGTGACGTTTTGAGGGGTTGAAGGGTGGAGGGGAGCATTCCTCTAACCTTCTCTACCTGAAGTCAGAGTAGAAGTAAACAGAGTGAGCCTGGCTGGTGTTGCTCAGCTCAGTGTTTGAGCATCTACCCATTAACCAGGAGGTCAGGGCAAATGCCTGGGTTGCGGCATTGAGCAGGAGACAGCCAATTAATGATTCTCTCTTGTCATTGATGTTTCTATCTCTCCCTTTCCCTTTCTCTCTCTGAAATCAATTTTTTTAAAACACATTTGGAAAAAAAGAAATAAACTGAGCGAACCGTCTCACTATCCATGATCTCCTTACTTTTTCAAGGTAACCTTGTCCATTGTGGTACAGCAACACTTCATTCCTCTGAGGAAATCTATCATCCACACCATGAGCTCAAAAGTACATAAATGTCATTGATGAATTGTAGCAGTAGATTTTTTTAAATCATTTTTTATTTTTCAATTACAGTTACAGATATTATATTTTTTTCAGATGTACATTTCAGTGATTAAACATGATATAATTTTCTAAGAGATCATCTCAATAAATTCCATCTGACAACATATTTATTAGAATACAGAGGCTCAGTACATGAGGGTGGGAGGTCCCTCAGCCAGGCCTGCACCCTCTCACAGTCTGAGACCCCTCAGGGGATGTCTGCCTGCCAGCTTGGGGAACAGGCCTAAGCCAACAGTTGGAAATCCCTCTTATAGTCCAAGACCCCTAGCTCCTTACCGCCTGCTCTCTGCTCCTTACCACTCAGCTTGCTGCTCCTTAGCACTGCTACAGAGGTAGAAGAGGCTCCCGACCCCACCACTGTGCTCACCAGCCATGAGCCCTATCTTTCTATGTAGTTGTCTGTGGGCCAACCGCTCTCTTCCTTCTCATTTAAGGCCAGCAGCATCTGAGGGCAGAGTGCTCTGTCATGGAACTCAGAGGGATGCCCAGAGCTGAGGAGAGTGGCCAGGCCCAGGGGTGAGAGGTGGACACAGAGGATGTTATTTCACCCAATTGTGGGTGGGCTGGCCGGCCTTCATCTGCCTGACCCCACCCAGGGAGGGACTGAGCAGGGTGTCTGCCTCTCCATTCTCCATCCTTCCACCTGTGACATCTGTCACCCTTGCCAGGCCTCCCCCAAAGTGAGTTTCATTAAATCCCTGAATGTGAAGGGGCACCAGGCCAGGCGGGGGTTGGAGGAGGTCCACTCCAGTGCCCCCTGATTCCACAGCTACAGAACATAGATCTGTTTCAAGAAAAGTTGGGAATGCAGACTTTGGTATGAGCCCCTATTCCAAAAGTTGGCAGTTTATTCACATTGTGGCAAACGCACCTTCAGGATAACATAAGTGAGTATTTCCTCATCCAATCTCTCTGAGGCGTGTGGACAGAATCAAGTCTTAGCTCTTTGCAGGACACTTCCAGGGGGTTTTTTAAGCCTAAAGGACAGTAGTCTGTCTCCATTCTTGTTTTTTGGGATTTTTTTCATCGTCTAATAAAAGGATACGTACATTGGGGCAATCCTCTCAAAATACAATATTCCAGTTGCACCCATGTGATGATGACAGTGCCCCTCAGGAGGGAGCCAATGGATGGGGAGCAGGGAATTCTGAAAACCAAAGCAAAGGTTCAGAACACGTAAGAAGTCCTGGTGTTCTGCTGAGAAACTTGGACTCTTTCCTCGGCTGTCACACAACTGTCACATGCCCAGCAGTCACTCAGAAATACTATCTTTGCATCGCCAACTTATGGAATTCTCTCTTCTCTCCGCTCTCCTGAGCTGGACTCCAGACGTTGACTGCAGCATTCTCTTGGTCATCGTTTTGTTTTTTGTTTTCCAAAATGTTACATAGTTTGTATGAATATAACATACAAAGATGCAGCCTCCTTTGTAGGAACAGGGAAGGAAGGGGTGGTTAAATAAGGCACATAGAGTTGCAGCAAGCACCAGCTGGGGAAGGGCCAAGGGGGAGAGGAGGTTGGTACTGAGGCTGAGGCCATTGTTGGGGAAGTAGGGATCCCCTCTGAGTGCCATGTTGTGAGGCTGAACTAATTGGTCAAGCTGAGGCAGAGGTTGGTGGCCGTATCAGCCATCTTTGGTGTTGTTTACCCTTCCCCACCCCAGCTCTGTTGTAAAACCCCAGAGCCCTGGAATTCAAAGGCCCCATCTAGAGCAGAGGCCCTGGAAGGGGGTGAGAGGAAGTGAGTAGGGCAAGTTTGAAAGCCGATATGCCTGTGTGCTGAGGGATGGCGGAGACAGAAGTGAGAGCAAGGGAAGGGCTCTCATACATACCCTTCTGTGGGGGCCACAGGTGAAGGAGGGCCAGGGGAGTAGGGTAGGGAGGGGCACCATGGCCCCAGCCTCTTAGGCATCTCTGTCTGTCCTCTGCAGTGCACATGGAGGAAGGGGACTGCCTCTGAGGAGGGGCCAGGCCAGGCCAGGTGACCATCTTGACTTCTGGCTGAGGTGATGGTCCTCACCCTGAGATGTCTTCTAACTGATAATGGACCCAGGCCTGACTCTTGTCACTGCTGCTGCCGCTGGGACCCAGGCTTGACTCCCGCCACTGCCGCCACCACTGCTGCTGGTCATCCATCCAGTCGTGACGGCCCTAGGCGATTATTAGTATAGATTATTGTCTATATTCCTTAAGCTTTACTTTAAATTCCCATGACTATTCTGTAACAATCAATTTGCATCTTTTAATCTCTTCAACTTTTTCACTTATTCTCTTTAACCACCCTCCCATCTGGCAACCATCAAAATGTGCTCTGTATCTATGATTCTGTTTCTGCTCTGATTGTTCATATATTTTGTTTTTTAGATTCAATTGTTGGTAGATATGTATTTATTTCCAATTTATTGCTCAGATTTTTGATTTTTTATTCTTCTTAGAGAAGACCCTTTAAATTTTCATATAATATTGGTTTGGTGCAGGTGAACTCCTTTAGCTTTTTCTTGTCTGGAAGGTTCTTTATCTGACCTTTTTAAAGAAAAATAACAAATATTATTCAATTTGTGTGGAATCCTAAAAGACCACAACTAGCCAAAGCAATCCTGAGAAGTGGAAATACCATACTATTTAACTTTAAATTATACTTACATAGCTACAATAATCAAAACAGCATTGTATTTGCAGAAAGAGACACACAGGCCCAAGGAACAGAACTGAGAGCCCAGAAATAAATTCACATATAGCTGAAACCGGTTTGGCTCAGTGGATAGAGCGACGGCCTGCAGACTGAAAAGTCCCAGGTTTGATTCCAGTCAAGGGCGTGTACCTTGGTTGTGGGCACATCTCCAGTAGGGGGCATGCAAGAGGCAGCTGATGGATGTCTCTCTCATTGATGTTTCTAACTCTCTATCCCTCTCCCTTCCTCTCTGTAAAAAATCAATAAAATATTTTTTAAAAAACGATAAAAAAAATAAATTCACATATATATGGGCAAACAATTTTTTATAAAGGAGCCAAGAGCTCACAATGAAGAAAAGAAAGCCTCTTCAATAAATGGTGCAGGGAAATTGAAAAGCCACATTCAAAATAATGAAACTAGACTACATTTTATCCCCATATACAAAAATTAACTCAAAATGAACCAAAACCTAAATAAAAATAAGATCTGAAACAATAAATTACATAAAAGAAAACATAGTTACTAAACTTACAAACCTTGGTTGTAGAAAACATTTTATGAATTTGACTGGAAAGGCGAGGGAAGTAAAGGCAAAAATAAGTGATGAGACTATATTAAATTAGAAAGCTTGTGCACAGCAAAAGAAACCTACAACAAAAAGGAAACTGGCCAAATTGGAGATATTTGCAAACAACATCTCTGACAAAAGATTAATATTTGGAAGTTTTATGTTTATATTAATACCTCACTGTGAGCTTTAAGATGTGTTACATAATCTTTAGTAAATTGTTCAACAAGTGCTTTTGAAGATGTGTGAAATAAATCACACAAGAAATTTGTGTTGCCACTGATATGAAGATTGAGACGCTGATAATATGCAGCTGTGACTTCCATTTCACAATTAATACATTTTTTAAAAATTCTACTTTCTGATCCTATCTCACTTTTCTTATCTCAGGTCTTCTTTTTGCAATAACAATCCTCCATTGCCTAAAGCTGGAGCTGTCAGGAATTCATCTGCTTAGATATTTGTAATTATTTCTCAATAATGCCCACTGACTGTAATAAAAGAAAATTTTAGGACTATCTGGATTAAAAGAGTATAGAGCCTTGGATGGTTTGGCTCTGTGGATAGAAAGGCGGCCTGCAGACTGAAGGTTCTAGGTTCAGTTCCAGTCAAGGGCTCATACCTAGGTTGCAGGCTCCTCTCAGGCCTAGGCCCTGATCATGGCATGCAGGAGGCAACCCAATCAATATGTTTCTTTCATATCAATGTCTCTCTATGTCTTTTTCTCTCTCTTCCATTCTCTTTAAAAATCAATAGAAAAATATCCTCAGGTGAGGATTTAAAAAAAAAAAGAGTATGCGGAGGTTAAGATTCTTTTTTTTTTGTTCATAGTGTCTTTCAGTTCTTTATTCTGGGTTATTCTATCGTCAACTTAGTTGTGTATAAAACTATAAATCCCCTTCTTTTTATGGTTCTAAGTACAAAAGTGAATTTTCACAAGATGTGGGAAGCAGATGGGAAGCAGTAGCTATTTCCTTCTAAAGATCATTGTTAGTTGATGATGGCAAAAAGCAAACACTGTGTGCTGAAACCGGTTTGGCTCAGTGGATAGAGCATCAGCCTATGGACTGAAAGGTCCCAGGTTTGATTCCGATCAAGGGCATGTACCTTGGTTGTGGGCACATCCCCAGTAGGGGGCGTGCAGGAGGCAGCTGATCGATGTCTCTCTCTCATCAATGTTTCTAACTCTCTATCCCTCTCCCTTCCTCTCTGTAAAAAAAAAAAAAATCAATAAAATATATTTAGGGAAAAAAAAAGCAAACACTGTGCTGTTGGTTGGTTCCATTTTGCTCTTGCCCTTTCCTGCTGAAAATTATCAACTACTAACCAACACCACAGGACACAAAATTACCATTAACAAAATACCTCTCAAATGCTAAAGTTATCACATAAGCTACTGCAACAACTTCTACCTGAATCCCATGCTGATTTAACACAAGTAATTAGTAATAGCCTTGCTGCAACCTGTCAGGACACCATCCCACTTAATTTCTAATACTTACATTCGGACCATGAATAATTTAATTCTAGATTCTAATTCTATTTGCTTTTTAGGATCACATCTGTACCAAAACTCTTAGATTGAGTTTCACCAGAGCTAACCTTGGAAAGGAGATTTCAGTGCAAGTAGTTTATTTGGGAAATGCAAGAAACACAGGTAGGGAAGAAGAGCTGGGATACAGGGAATATCAAGTACATGAATGTGAGGAAAAGGGAGTCCTTTTATGCTGCTGAGGACTTGAAAACTGGTAAGAACATTTTCCAGATAAATATTAAAATAGCAAGTAAGTTTTTAAAAATATAAATCATATAACCCAGCAGTACCACTTCTAGGTGTATAACATACAACATTCTGCACCTCTGTCTAAGGAAACATATATAATTATATTCCTTGTAGAATTTTTATGGCAATAAAAATTTCAAAACACCCCTGAGTAAAGGATTAACAAGATCCTTTCTCCTAAATGAGAAATTTTGGTTAACTTTTTACCTTTGTTAATCTGGAAATCTGATAAATGTGGAATATCAGATGTATTACAGACAACATTGCTATGGCCAAATGATCTCTTATTGGGAAATTGCATCTACACTGTAAAGAATTATGACTACTTGGTAGGATGCCATAGCTTTGGGGCACTGATTTTGTAACTGTTGCAGAAGATACTGGTTCCTTTTGGAGCATGAGGTTTCTAAGTCTGAATGGATTATTTGGTTTTATTTCCTCAACCCTGAGCACTTGATGAGGGAGAAGGGGAGAGAGATTTGCAAATAAAATAGTCCTTGAACTTCTTTGTAGACAACTGAAGGGATTCCCCTTTACAAACACTCCTGCTATGAGGGAAGCCAAAACTCCTGACCTCTGTCCACTGAGCCAAACTGGTTAGGGCGAGAGGTATTTTGTGGTCTATTGTAAATGTCCAGTTGAGCTTATGATCATCACTGATGATTTTGCATTATTCAGATGTTCATCAGAAAGGGACATATATTTTAAGATGGGATACTACATAGCTGTTAAAGTAATAAAATATATCCATAAGTTTTTCTGTTTTTCAAAAAAATTTTAATGAAAAATACAAATTTTACAATTGCACATACATGGGAAAGCATTAATGTAAATTTTATTTTTTATTTTATTTTTTTATTTATGTTTTTTCTGAGAAGGCTGTTTAATGAGATCTAGGGACAGGGCAATAATCCTGTACAAAAACACCAAATTCGATCAAGGAGAAGAGACAGGAAAACAGGAAAGTAGACTTGCAATGAGAGGGGGTGGGTTTTCAGTTGGCTGGAGGCAGGGGTGGAATATTTCCAGGGCCCTCAGAGGGCAGTGGGGGTCTCATCATTAGGGGCATGGGAGCCGGGGATGGACCCCGGGATTGGAGGGATGAACCCCAGGAGCTGGAGGATGAACCCCTGGAGGAGGGGGCGTACCCCAGGTGGCTTGGAGTGCATCCCTGGGGCCTGAGGGTGGACTGAAGAAGCTTGTGGGTGTATCCCTGAGGCCTGAGGGTGAACTCCAGCATATGGGGAAGGGTGGACACCTGGGCCTGGAGGATGGACTCCTAGGGCTGAAGGGTGAACCTCAGGAGCAGGGGGATGAACCCCAGATGTTGGTGGGTGGACCACAGGAGCTGGAGGGTGGGGTGGGGCTGCTGGGGAGGGCCCAGAGGCTCTGCAGGTGTAGGCCCACTGGGTGGCATGGAGGGTAGAGGCAGGCCTCCTGGTAGGGGTGGAGGCAAAGATGCAGGCAGTGGTGGCCACGGGGGCAAACCATTCATCAGTGGGGATGGTGACCACTTCATCCCAGGAGACCCAGCGGGGAAGCTTAGCGGAGCTGGAGGCTTTTCCATCTTAAAGTGGAACTGAAGGAAGAACTGCTTGTTTTTCCGGTTCCAGTGAGTCCAAAACATTGCCCTTGTCAATGTCTCTGTTTGGCACCTCGTAGGGCTCAGCAGCCATCAGCAGGTACTGCCAGCGCCTGTCTGGGGGCTCGATCCTCTGCTCATAGGCAGACATGAAGCGGTGGCGTGGCATGATACCGTCAGCGATCTCAGGATAGTCGATGTGGAAGAGGAGGCTCTGCTGGCCCATCTCTGTGTCCCTCTGCTTGGTCACTTTATAGCCCGGGCGGCCGATCTTCACAAACTTCTTCACTTCTACTTTGATCTTCTCTGATGCTGGCTGGGCGGGGGCCTCCTTAGCCTCCTTGGCTGCTCGCCGGGCCAAGTTGGTCTGGTGCTTTTCCCCTGGGTGTGCATGAGGTAGCTGCCCTCACTGTTGCGGAGTGTCAGGCACAGCTTGCATTCATATGAGCCCAGGTGGTTCTTTCTGAAATAAGGGTCCTTGTTGATGTGGATGGTCTCCAGGACCAGCTGCCAGAGGCGCTCCCCTGGTCCGTGTTGCTCTCAGAAGAGGAGGCCACGCCCCCATTCCCGGTCTTGCCCCCAGGGCATCTTGGAAGTGCTTGGTGAAGGCCTTTGGGCTTTACTGGAGGGGTGAGGGGGGCGATACCTGCACCTGAGTGGGCGATCCCTTCGCCTTTTCACCCCCCACGGGCCACTACGACTTCATTCAGTCTAATGTAAATTTTAAAAACACATCACTACACATTTTTTAGCAAAAAACATATGTATCAGCAACATTAAGAAGCAAGGTTTGTAAATTTGTCTTGGGAAAGAGAGAAACTGAGAAGAAAAAATGTTTTATTTCTTTTTTAAAAGTTGAAACTTTATAGTTGGAGATAACTATATCTATTAATATAAAAGATATCTTACCTATCTTACCTACTAATAGAGAAACATGTAAACTGACCGTACTTCTGCTACGCCCACAGCCAATCAGATGGAGGTTAATTTGCATACATCCCTAAGTCCCGAGAACCTCCTTGGCACCCAGGTGCTCCCAACAGGCCATTGGGTGAAGGATTTAGGCTTGCGAAGGGGGTTGAGCCTGCCATCAGACAGGCAGGGGGTGCCGGCTTCCCAAGCCTAAAGAAGTCAGTGCTGAGTTGCCCAGCTGCAGCCTGGTGTTCCATCACTGACTGCACAGATGGCTGAGACTCAGATAGTGAGTCAGAGTCTGATCTGCAGCCTCAGTGGAAGCTGTTGATCAGTGTACTTACCTTTCTCTTTCCTTCTTTCTTTCTTATCTTCACCAGCAGCCAGGCTTTTCTTTCTCTCCAGACCTCTGAGGGGGCTGCTGTTAAGCCCCAACTCTTTGATCAGGCCCAAAGATAGGCCCGGGATGCTGACTGGCATAGGAACCAACCAATCAGAACCAAAAGTGGGTGCTGTGGGGAACCAATGACTATCTAGTAGGTGGAACCTTGGACCCTGACTGGCATAGAAACTGACCAATGAGAACCAAGTGTAGGTGCTATGGGGAGCCAATGGTAGCCTAGAAGGTGGAGCTTCTGACACTGACTGGCATAGGAACCAACCAATAAGAACCAAATCTGAATGCTGTGGGGAGCCAACAGCTGCCTAGGAGGTGAAGCTTTTGATGCTGGCATAGGAACCCATCAATCAGAACCAAATTGGCCAGCAGAGGAGGGCAGTTGGGGGCTACATCAGACCTGCAGGAGAGGGCAGTTAGGGGTGAACAGGCTGGCAGGCAAAGACAGTTAGGGGCAATCAAGCAGGCAGGCAGGTGAATAGTTAGGAGCCAGTGGTCCCAGATTGTGAGAGGGATGCTTGACTGCTGGTTTAGGCCCAATCCCTGGAATCAGGCCTTAAATGGCAGTCAGACATCCCACAAGGGATTCCCAATTGGAGAGGGTGCAGGCTGAGTTGAAGGAACCTCCCCCGCCCCCACCGCCCCTGTGCACGAATCTTGTACCAGGCCTCTAGTAGATATAATGCTTTTAAAATATGTTATAATTTTTTCACATAACAAATATAATTATGTTCAAATAACTAAGGGTTTCATTTTTCTCCTTAATATACTATGTATTGTGTGAAAGTTTCTCACAGTGATAGAATAATTATATAAATAAAACAAACTTTGATATCTCAGACAAGGTTGCTGTTGTCAAGTATGGAAAGTACTTGAGGTTCTTAGTACCAGAAGTTATGTCTCCTCTATAGTCAACCTCAGTTTCGAATTGTAAGTGATTGGTGAACTTCTAGTCAAGATGTCAGAATAGATAAGCCTAGTACTTGCTTCCTCCCACAACCACATCAAAATTGCAATTAAACTACAGAACAACCATCATTCAGAACTGCTTGAAATCTGGCTAAATGGAAGTCCTATAACTAGGGAATTAAAGAATAAGCCACATCAAGCCGAGACCAGTTTGGCTCAGTGGATAGAGTGTCAGCCTGCGGACTGGGAGGTCCCAGGTTCGATTCCGGTCGGGGGCATGTACCTTGCTTGCGGGCACATCTCCAGTGTGGGGTGTGCAGGAGGCAGCTGATCGATGTCTCTCTCTCATCGATGTTTCTGACTTTCTATCTCTCTCCCTTCCTCTCTGTGAAAAATCAATAAAATATATTTAAAAAAAAAAAAGAATAAGCCACATCAGTGTGGGTAGGAGGGGCAAAAACCAGAAGAGCTGATCCCATACCCACATGGGATAAAATCAGAAGGGCTATCTCAGCTGCAGAGATCCCCACTGAGGAGCAAGGGGCTCAAGCCTCACATAATCCTGACAACTCAGGGGTCCAGTACTAGGAGGAGAAGTTTCCATAACTTTTAGCTATAAAAACCAGCAGGGATTGAGGCTGAAACTGAGGGCTGCTGGAGTCTCAGGCTGTTCCTCTTATAGGGCCCATGCACAGACTTACTCAGACTCACTCCCATGGGGCACCAATGTGAAGACAGAAGCTTAAAAGGCACCAGAAGCATACAGAGAGAAACTGAATTCTCCAGCATTAGGATGTGAGCTGTAGAGCAGTTTTCTCCCAGACAAAAGGGCTGGCAGAGGCCATTATGCCTTTTCTGATATGCCCTGTACTCCCACAGAGCCAGCAGGTAGGCACTATATATGAGTCTCCATCAACCTGGCTCACAATGTTTGCTCCACTTTGGTGATTTTTTGAAGTCCCATCCCACCCAACTTTCAGGCCCACCCACACTGTTTCAAGTGGCTTTTTTATACAAATGGCTTATCTTGACTCATGCTTCAAATTTTCCTAAAATTTCTTAAACAAGCAGCATATGCCTCACTGTGCCCCATACCTCTCACTAAGTTACCTCAAGCCTGGCAGCAGCTGGTCTTTGTTTGCAGCTGGGCACCTCCTTTGGCTTTTCCTGGGCACCTCCAAGTCCAGCACAAGTAGCAGCCATATGCAGATGGCTTTATAGGGCATGCCGTATGGTCCCAGGCAAAATGTAAGTAACAGCTTACCTTGGCCTGCACCTCCCAGGAGATCCTACAGTGAGAACACCCAGTGGACAGTTTCAGACCACATAGAATTATCACCATCCAACTACATCCACAAGTGGAACACTTAAGGGGTAGATTCAGCAGGCACAGAGCCCTGTTGAAGTAAGTCCTACTCCTGCACAGCTGATCCTTCATGATGGTTGGAGGTTTGAGGTCACAGCCATTCCTTACAACTGGTTGTCCTGGGGGTAAATTTTCCCTTTGAGTTGCCAACAGTAATGGAGGCTCACCTACAAGAGGAGGATATGCACCTTGAGTGCCCAGCTTGAGTGATTGAGGAGAATGTGCCTCTGGACTCTACAGAACACCTACTGAATTAGAGTACTCTAGCAAGCCTGGGCAACATGACAGCTCCATCTAATGCATAGAATCAAACCCAGCTGCCAAAATGAAAGAACAGAACAAAACTCCAGGGGGAAAAAAGAGCTAAGTAAAGTGGAGACAAATAATGTACTACATACAAAGTTCAAATTACTGTTTATAAGGATGCTCAATGAATTTTGTGAGAACAGAAAAAAAAAATAGTACCATCAGAAATGAAAGATACATTAATGAAATGAAGAATAATTTACAAGGAATCAACAGTAGAGTGGATGAAGCTGAGAATCAAATCAGCAAAAAAAACACCCAATCAGAACAGAAAAAAATATATTCAAAAAAATTAGGATAGTACAAGGAGACTCTGGGACAACTTCAAGCATTTGAACATTTGCATCATAGCAGTGCTGGAAGGGAAAGAGAGAAAGCAAGAGATTGAGAAACGTTTTGAAGAAATAACGACTGAAAACTTCACTCATCTGGTGGGCTCCCACCAGGACACAGCATCATTAAAATGCCAAAGATTAGAGACAAAGAGAGAATCTTAAAAGCAGCAAGAGAAAAGCCATTAGTTACTTACAAGCAGGCTCCCATAAGACTGTCAGCTGATTTCTCAACAGAAAATTTTCAGGTCAGAAGGGAATGGCAAGAAATATTCAAAGTGATGAAAAGCAAGAACTTACAACAAAGATTAGTCTACCCAGCAAAGGTATCATTTAGAATCAAAGGTCAAATAGTTTCTTAGACAAGAAAAGGCTTAAGGAGTTCATCACCACCAAATCAGTATTATATGAAATGTTAAAGCATAGTATTTAAGAAGAAAATAAGATAGAAAATATGAACAATAAAATGGCAATAAATGCATATCTACCAACAATCGAATCTAAAAAACAATAAATGAACAAGCAGAACATACACAAACTCATAGATACGGAGAACATTTTGATGGTTACCAGATGGGAAAGAGGTAGGGGGATGGATAAAAAAGGTGAAGAGATTGAGAAGTACAAATCAGTGGTTACAGAATAGTCATGGAAATGTAAAGTAAAACATAGGGAATATAGTCAATAAGCTATACTAATAAAAGGGTAACATCTTCCAGACATCCTTCCAGACAAAACCACAGTGGTGGGGGCCAAGGCAGAGGCAATTAGGGGCTATCAGGCCAGTAGGGGAATCAGTTAGGGGTGATCAGACTGGCAGGGGAGAGCATTTAGGAGGCAATCAGGCTGGCATTTAGGGGCAATCAAGACAGCAGGGGAGAGCAGTTAGGGACAATCAGGCCATCAGGGGAGAGCAATTAGGGGGTGATCAGGTTGGCAGAAGAGTAGTTGGGGGATAATCAGGCCAGCAGGGGAGCAGTTAGGAAGTGATCAGGCTAGCAATTAAGGGTGATCAGGTTGGCAGGGGAGGGCAGTTAGGGGGCAATCAGTCCATCAGGGAAGAGCAGTTAGGGGTGATCAGGTCAGCAGGCAGAGGCAGTTAGGGGCAATCAGGTAGGCAGGTAGAGGTGGTTAGGGGCAATCAGGAAGGCAGGCAGATGAGTGGTTAGGAGCCAGCAGTCCTGAATTGCAAGAGGGATATCCAACTCCCAGTTTAGGCCCAATCATCCAGATTAGAGAAGATGCAGGCTGGGCTAAGAAACCCCATCTTCTCCTATACACAAATTTCGTGCACCAGGCCTCTAGTTCTATATAATAAAAGCCTAATATGCTAAGTGTCCAGTTGTCTGGTCATCTATTCAACCAATCAAAGCATAATATGCTAATGATAAGCTAAGGCCATTCAACTGCTGCTAAAACGTGCACTGACCACCAGGGGGCAGATGTTCTGACCGGTAGGTTAGTTTGCTGCTGGAGTCCGGCCAATAGGGACTGAGCCAGACAGGCTGGACACACCCTGGAGCCCTCCTGTAGTCCCTCCCCAGCTGACCAACTTCCCGTATCCTTCCCCAGACCAGTGATCATGCACCAGTGGGGTCCCTTGGCCTGGCCTGCACCTTCTTGTAATATGGGACCCCTCAGGGTTTGGGCCCGATCCCACTAAATGCAGGTGCTGCCCCCTGGTGGTCAGTACACTTCCACAGGTAGAGTGCGCCACTCAACCAGAAGCCAGGCTCACAGCTGGTGAGTGCAGTGGCGGTGTTGGGAGCCTTTCCTGCCTCCGCAGCAGCACTAAGGATATCCAACTGCCGGCTTAGGCCCCCTCCCTTTGGACATTCCCTGAGGGCTTCTGGACGGCAAGAGGGCACAGGCCAGGCTGAGGAACACGCCCCCCTTCCCAGGCCTTTAGTATTCTAATAACTAGGTGTGATGTTTGATTGGTGTGAGATTTATGAGGATGACCACTTAGTAAGTTAAGAAATGTGTAATCACTGCGGTGTACACCTGAAACTAATATAATAATGTATGACAACTCTAATTAAAATATAAAAATTATCTAATGAAAAAAAGTTAAATAATTTGAAAAAGAATTAAATTGGCATTTCTTCTTCTGATACATACTGAGAAAATAGCCACTTGTGGTCATTTTGTGTTATGGAATTCAGTTGGTGGCTATAAGTGTCATAAAGTTAATCAGCCTCTCAAACCAATTAAATTAGCAAAAATTGTTATGAATAAGTTTATGTCACTTACCTTCATTTTCAAAAAGCTTTCAAATACATATAACACAAGTAGGTTTAATAATATGACTTGAAAAACAATGCTGATTCCTACTGGTATCCCCTTTCACTGAGGTAAATCACTAACCACAATCCACTATTATTATTCTCTATATCTTTAAATTTCTATAATCTTAATCGCTTAGCCATCACAGAATCTGGAAGTATACAACTAAAAAGCCCAACCTCCATCCACTTTCCTTTACTCTCCTTTGAAGTCATTAACTCCCAAGGCTTTAAGTACTGTACTGAAGAAATTCTTGTCATAGAGTTTTTTCATTCTAGCCAAGGGATGATCACATGCCTTCGACATTTTACTTCCCACTGAAATTCTTTTATAATTTTTTTTAATTTTATTATTATTATCTGTCGTTATTGTTGTTAATCCTCACTCAAAGATATTTTTTCATTGATTTTTAGGGAGAGTGGAAGCAGGGGAAAGACAAAGAGAGAAACACTGAAGTGGGAGAAACACATCAATTGGTTGTCTCCTGCACAAGCCCTGACCAAAGCCTGGCCGGCGTGGAGCCTGCAACCAAGGTACATGCCTTTGGCCAGAATTGAACCTGGGACCTTTTGGTCCACAGACTGATGCTCTATCCACTGTGCCAGTCCAGTTAGGGCCCACTGAAATTCTTAATCAGTATATTTTCAAAAGCCAGACTTTGCTAGACTTTATGCCCTGTAATTGTAATGCAAAACAGATGAGAAACAACTTCTGATATTCTAACAGTGAAATCATATGAAAAGAGAATACAAGTGCAAAAGAAATAATGATGGCATTTGTGAGAAATTGACTTAAATTACTATCCCAACAATTTTTAAGATTTCTGGTATGGATTTACAGAATTTCAGATATCAAAAAATAAGAATCTATTGTTATAATTGGGAAAAAACAAAATGAGCTCTACTTTAAAACAAATAGAATTTGACATGTAGATTTAATGTCTTCTCTCTTTTTATAGTCCTTGGAGAAATACTAAAAAATTTGAGTTATTCACTTTTCCTTCTCAATATTTCTAATAAGTTACTAAAATCTGCATAAGCATGGAGAATTCTAAGCTATTCACCATCCTAATCACTTTTCCTTCCTGAATGGGGCACTTAAAAATGAAGTAAAATAACCGGCATGGGATGAAGCCAAGAAGATTCCAAGAAAACTATCTTAAAATTACCAAGTTGGGAAGGTAGTAAGTTTGTGAGAAGGACATAAGTCATCCAAAGTACTTCACTTTTATTTTGAATTATTAAAAGATAAAATGATGAATGGAAAGTAAATCTCTCCTGTACCATGTCCCATCTCTCATATCCCATCATTAAAGTATGTCCACCTCACGCTGGCTCAGCACATCCCTGAGTAGCTCTACAATATGTAATAAGTACACTGTGGCTTCTACTATATCAGAATACAAAATCTTTCCAACCACTTCTCACAGAGTTTGTGTTCAGCTCCTCATGCAGTTCCCAGCACTGTGGCACCACAGCACAGAAGTACGTGGCTGAGTCACTCCAATGAGCAAAGTGTTTCCTCAGGTTGAAGGATGACTCATTCTTCCTAAGTTCAGCCTCAAAATTCCTCATGCCTTTAACCAAGGTGTGCCCTGAAAAATACTTGAGTAGAAGCTGGAGACCTTGATGGGAGTCATGGACATACCAGTAGAGATAAACAGTTCCACTGTAAGAATACTTGCACCTCAGCTCCAGTGAGGCTCCTTCAGAAACAGTGATGTGGTTGTCAGGCTGGGTCACTGACTGAGCTCTGGCGTCTCCTGCACAAAGCAATGTTTTATCAATGAAAGCAGTACAGACTTGACTGTGAAACATACTTCTGCTAAAATTCAAACAAAAAAACAGTTACTTCTGTGGAACTAGAGACCATAATAGACTACTACTCACTCAGGGTAAAAAGCATCCCCAGGACTGGGACGAGCAGGAGGAGCATGTCTGAACAGTGGAAATGCTGCCAGCTTCTTTCTGGAAGATCTCCCTTCAGCATGCAGGAAAGCAGCTGCGGAATTCAGCTCTCAGAAATAGGAGGTGTGAGTAAAATTAGGCTAGATAAGTCCCTGGTTCAGGTGAGAAGGAAAAAAAAACTGCTAGATTATCTTGCGTGCTTTCTAATCTCTGATTCTTCTCACTTGTTTCTGTCTTCAAATAACTCAGGGAGGATGCTTCAATGGGCAGAGGCCAGCTGCAGGAAGGAGGAGCTGAGGGGAAGGTGCTGATCTTAGGGACACAGGGAGCTCTCCTTTGTGCAACATCGCCCTCTGGAGACCAGACACAGGACCAACGATCCAGACTCTCCACAGGAAACTAACCTTTAATTTCCATTGATAGATAAATCAAAAGTTCCATTAATATGTTTCTTTCTTATCAAATATATTGTTAGAGGCAGAAATAGAATAGTGGGGACTAGCTATAATTATAAGAAATAGTAATCATGCTCGGTTAACTGTAATTGTTCTGTTCGGATTAGAGAAAGCACATTCTAACCTGGCTGAGAGTTGTATGCCCTGGAACATGGGAATTAACCTCAGAATGCAGTCAGTCCATTCTCCTTATCTAAGAACTGCCTATCATCATGGAAAGATTAACAATCTTGTTGCTGAAACAATTTGGTCCCAGAGGTGCCCGCCGAAGCCCTCATTGCCTGTAACCTCTAACCATTTTATCTTGCCTACTTCCCTGTAACTTCTACTTTCCCATGTAATCTTTGTCCTTCTACCTAATATAAGAAGCTGGTTTATGGGGAGGAGTAGAGCAGATTTTCGTGGATAACCTGCTGCTCTCCCATACTGCTGGCATTCTTGGAATAAACGCTCGTATATGATTCAGCCTTGTCTCTGCTTAAGTGGCTCAAGCAGCCCAGATTTATTGGTTGTCTGATTTCAATATGATATATCACTCTCCATATATTTTATTAATCCTTGACTCAATGAAAAATGGGGCCTATAAAATAGAGAAGTAATTTATTTTACAAAGAACTGATTATACAGTAAGTCTATCAGACTTTGGAGTACATTAGAGCCTTTATGTAAAACCAATGGAGCCATTCTTTAAGCAGAGATAATAAGATCAACCTCACTAGGCTGTGCTTTGCTGGTATTAAGCATCAGGTGGAGAGAAAGACATGCTAGGATGTGAAAACATTTGCCTTGGCTGATGAAATTAAAAATAAAATCAGATGTTCAGACACACACAAAAAAAAATAAAAAACAGATTAGGGCACAAGCCCTCACCTATAAAAATGAAGTAAGAATATCTTTTTCTAATTCAAGCAGAATTATGAAGATGCAGTGGCTTTTGATCAACAACAATAATATAATATTCAGGTAAAAAAAAAGTAAAATCCCATTGGTATCTGTTCAGAATGACTGGAATATTACCCTCCTCCCCCAATTTTGGGTACCACATTATCAAGACAACAGTAATAGATTTGAATATCTACAGACAAAACAGTAGAATGATAAAGTCACTGGACAATAAAAACGTAAGTAATTTTGGAAATAATTAAGGGCACAATAAAAATATTTCTGCATTACCCGAAATCCTAGAGTGCCACTAGAAGACCAGAGCTAAGAAACACTTCTGAGAGAAATAAGATATGGAAGCAATTTGCTAATGAAATCTAACATAGATAAACACCCAACAATTTTATATGGATGAAAGTCAGGTCTTATATAATGAGGGTAGGATTGGATTATGGCCAAAAAGCAAGGTGTAATTCTGAAAGAAGAAGCTTTTTCTCCCACCCACTTCAGCTGATAAAGTAACCAACCAGGACATCAATTTCAGGCAACATGAGTGTGGGGGAAAAAAAATATTTTTTCCTCTACCCGTCCAGATTCTTGGCTGAGATCCCTGAAATTAAAGACTGATTAACAGTAGAAAAGCAAACAAAAATTTAATAACATGTATACCTTCTGTGTACATAGGAGAGACCCAGGAAAACCAAGTAACTCCTGAAAATCACCCAAGTTATCACCTTAAGCACCATCTTCGTCTCAAGACCAAAAAATGAAAAGATGTTGGGGGGAGGTGAGCCAGTTATGGGAGGTTTTCAGACAAAGCACAATAAACAAGGATATGGTTGTTGTGCAGATTTAAGTTAAGACTTCTCCCCTTCTCTCTTCTAAGTGTTTCTAGAGACTGTCATCCCCCTCTTCCAGGCACACCTACAAATGAAGATTACCTTTATAAGTAAATGCAAATGTCTCTTTAAAAAGCTAACATCTACTCAGTTTTCAGAGTTTCTGTGTCTGCTGATTCTTAAAAATAATCAGCTCAAAATAATCCTTGTGTCAAAGAGAGAAATTTGGGGAGGCACATTCTGCTCCATTCCAATAGAAATGCCATTGTGGGGTTACAAAAATTTTTATCAACTCAGAACTCATTCCCTAACATGAGAAGGTACAAGTTCCCTCTTTTCAAAAGTTATATGCAGATACACTCAACTGATACCATACACATAGTAAACAAAGGCTCTGAATCTAGCTGTGATGATTATGACTTATGGCATGTTGGCCAATATGGCATGCTTATCTGTTCACAAGATGACTAATAACAAAAAAAAATACAGGTCAATGGAACTACATCAAAATAAAAAGCTTTTGCACAGCAAAAGAAAACATCAACAAAACAACAAGAAAGCCCACTGCATGGGAGAACATATTTGCCAATATTATCACCGATAGGGTTTAATCTCCAACATTTATAGGGAACTCTTATAACTTAACAAAAGGAAGATAAACAACCTAATCAAAAAATGGGCACCGGACCTAAATAGGTACTTTTTTTTTAAAGAAGACAGAAGGAAGGCTAAGAGACGCATGAAAACATGCTCAAATCACTAATTATCTGAGAGATGCAAATAAAAATGACAATATGGTTCCATCTCACACCTGTCAGAATGACTATCATCAACAAATCAACAAAAAAGTGCTGGTGAGGATCTAGAGAAAAAGGCACCCTCATGCACTGCTGGTGGGAATGCAGACAGGTGCAGCACTGTGGAGAACAGTATGAAGTTTCCCCAAAAAACTAAAAATGGAACTCCTATTTGACCAGTGATGCCACTTCTAGGAATATATCCCAAGAAACTAAAAACGCCAATCAGAAAGGATATATGCACCCCTGTGTTCATAGCAGCATAATTCACCATAGCTAAGATTTGGAAACAGCCTAAGTGCCCATCAGCAGATGAGTGGATTAGAAAACTGGGGTACATCTACACAATAGAATACTATGCTGTGGTAAAAAAAAAAAAGGAATTCTCTTTTTTTAATATATTTTTATTGATTTTTTACAGAGAGGAAGGGAGAAGGATAGAGAGTTAGAAACATCAATGTTTAAGCCCATCATTTTCATTTTCTTTATATATATACATTAGAGGCCCAATGCACAAAATTCGTGCATGGGGGTGAGGAGTGTCCTTCAGCTCAGCCTGCTCCCTCTCCAATCTGGGATCCCTTGAAGGATGTACGTCTGCCCTACCTGGATCAGGCCTAAACGGGCAGTCGGACATCCCTCTCACTATCTGGGACTACTGGCTCTCAACTGCTCACCTGCCTACTTTCCTGATTGCCCCTAACTGCTTCTGCCTGCCAGGCTGATCACCCCTCAACCACTTCCCTGCCAGCCTGATTGATGCTTAACTGCTCCCCTGTCAGCCTGTTTGTCCCTAACTGCCCTCCCCCGTGGGCCTGGTCACCCCTAACTGCCCTCCCCTGCAGGCCTGGTCACCCCTAACTGCCCTTCCCTGCAGGCTTGGGTCCCCCCCGCCAACTGCCCTTCCCTGCAGGCCCAATAACCCCCAACTTCCCTCCTCTGGTCACCCCTAACTGCTATCCCCTGCAGACTCGATCATCCCTAACTGCCCTCCCTTGCAGGCCTGGACCTCCCAACTGCCCTCCCCTGCTGGCCTTCTTGTAGTGGCCATCTTGTGTCCATATGGGGGCAGAGTCTTTGACTACATGGGGGGCAGCCATCTTGTGTGTTGGAGTGATGGTCAATCTGCATATTACCCTTTTATTAGATAGGATAGAGGCCTAGTGCATGGGTGAGGGCCAGCTGGTTTGCCCTGAGGGGTGTCCTGGATCAGGGTGGTGTTCTCTTGGGGTGTGGGGTGGCCTGGGTGAGAGGCCTATGGTGGTTTGCAGGCCGGCCACCACCCCCAGCGACCCAAGCGGAGGCCCTGGTATCTGGAATTTATTTATCTTTTACAAATGAAACTTTGTAGCCTGGAGTAGAGCCAAGCCTTCTGCTCCCACAGCCATTGAAACTTTTTTGCCTTAAGTCGCAGCCAGGGTATGTGGAAAGCTTGACTTCCTCCATCTCCAGGGGCAACCCAGCCTCCTTCCTCCCCTCTCTGTGGCCGTAGCCATCTTGGTTGGGTTAATTTGCATACTTGCTCTGATTGGCTGGTGAGCATGGCTGCTGGGTGTAGCAGAGGTACTGTCAATTTGCATATTACTCTTTTATTATATAAGATTTACATATATATAATTTTTTATTTATTTCAGAGAGAAGAAAAAAGAGGGAGAGAGGGACAGAAACATCAGTGATGAGAATCATTCATCTGCTGCCTCCTGCACACCTCCTACTGGGGATCCATTTGCCTGCAAATCTCATGAGTTGCTCAGGCATACAGTTAAGGTTCAGGAACACTGTGACTGTTAGATGGCTCCCCACTCCCAGTCAGTCCAATGTCATCTTGCATCTTTATCCCTTTCAAATACATTAATCCCCACTTTATTTTTCCAAGAGCTCTCGCAAGCTTTTGAGGGACTGCACAGCCAGTCGCTCTGTTGAACTATGGATGGTTAGCATGGTTTGGGTGCAGGAAGTGGGTGGCAGGGCCCTGCTGTGTGTCTGCAGCACAGAGGTAGGTGGCTGAGTCTGCGGGCTGAGAGGCTGTGATAGAAAAGGAGCTCTGCTTGACAGTGGTATCAAAGGTGGCCCTCAGTCTTCCTGCCAGTTTCGTTGGCTCATTTTCACGTATTAATAGCAAGAAAGTGGGACCTCTTCCCGGATCTTGTCGGTACCACTGGAAGAGCACTGGAGAAAAATTTGCATAGCTACAGGTCAGAATGGCCTTTTCACTCTCCTGGATGCTTAAGGACTGAGGATTCTGTTCCACTTTTTGGCTGCTCAACCCTAGGTAGAAACACAATGCCAGAAGAAAAAAAATAAATAAATAAGGTTTCGTCGCCACACTGAGTCATTTTTGTCTTCCCACAACCCTAGATATAACCAAAGAGTCAGCAGAATGGATCCTGGCTCTTTCCCCTCCATCCTATGGGCTATGTCCCCTGCTCCCTCTATCCTCATCACCAGGAGCCTCCAACTCACAGTCCACTGAAAGCCACAAAATCACCAAAAGAATTCGCAGAAACAGCCCCATTTTCTCCCCAAGTAGGACCTAAAATGTGAATGCAGACCCTCAATCAAAAAGCCATTCTCTCTCCTTTGGTGGGTGTTACTCGGCTTATTCTTCCAGGGGAGGAAGTCTCTGTTCCTACCTATCCAATCAGTGACAAGCCACTTCAGTCTTCCGCCCACTTCAAAGTGAACTTAGTTTCAAATCTGAGGAAGGATCTGAAGAGATAGGGAACACCGCCATCTTGTGTTCAGAAGGTTTTTAAACTACAGTAATGGAATATGCTGTAGCGCAAGCATGTCAACCTCAAAGGCTAACAGGGGCCAAATAAACAAGGTTTAAGTTTATGTGGGCTGAAAAAAAAAAGCTTAAATTTTCATAGCAATGTAGGTTTATTTCAATAGAGACATGCTGAAAACAAAGGGCTGAAATAAATGAGTAATTATTAACATAAAATAATAAAACATTTTAATAAAAATTAATATTTTATTGAACATTAACTGACCAGACACTGAATAACTACACTTATTGCGTTGCATAAGTGTAACACAAATAAACCTACTTTTCTTGATCTCTGAAAGCAAAATATTCCCTGTTGCACACGACAAACAAGTTTTGTCCAAGTCTAATGACATGGCAATCGGCTACTAAAATATTTGCTGCTAGTATTAGTGGAGAGAAATGGTGCACCTGTGCATAAGGCCTGTAAGGGAAATGAATGCAACACAATTATAGTAATCAGTCATTAGTGAATGTTGTAGTTCATTATTAATAACTAGAGGCCCGGCTGAAACCGGTTTGGCTCAGTGAATAAAATGTTGGCCTGTGGACTGAAAGGTCCCAAGTTTGATTCTAGTCAAGGGCATGTACCTTGGTTGCGAGCACATCCCCAGTAGAAGGTGTGTAGGAGGCAGCTGATTGATGTCTCTCTCTCACTGATGTTTCTAACTCTCTATCTCTCTCCCTTTCTCTCTGTAAAAAATCAATAAAACATATTTTAAAAAATAAATAACTAGAGGCCGGATCCACAAATTTCTGCATTGGTGGGGTCCCTCAACCTGGCATCCCCAATCAGGGCTGATCGGGGTTGTCTCAACTAGTCCCAACTGGGGCAGATTGGGGCCAGCCAGCCCAGGAGAGGGACCACAGGAAGTTGACTGTGGGAGCATACTGATTACCAGGAGGCAGCTCCTGAATTAAGCATCTTCCCCCTGGTGGTCAATGTGTGTCATAGCAACCGATGGTTCAGTCGATGGATCATTCAGTCCACTGGTGGTAACAGTCACTTAGGCTTATATCTAGATAGATAGATGATAGATAGATAGATAGATAGATAGATAGATAGATAGATAGATAGATGATAGATAGATGATAGATAGATGATAGATAGATAGATGGATAGATGGATAGATAGATTATATGTTTTACAAGATGTTATAAAAATTAGTTACAAAATTTTTATTAAAACAGAAGTGCAGGGGGCGCCCGGCAGCAGGGCTGGAGGACAGGCCCTCTGCTCCTTGGCCGGTGGGGGCTCCCGGCGCTGGCAGCAGCGATGCTCCAGCCCCTGCCCCTCACCCAGATAGGCCTCCCTGGGACCGGATCAGCTGGGAGGAGGACGTGAGAAGCCCGAGGAGCCAAGCAGCGATCTCTGGGGGGCCCCCAGGCCTGGCCCTGTCACTGCACCCTCATGGAGTGGGCACGGAGTGGGCACGGCCTTCGAGAAGCTGCCGCACGACCGCACATGTGATCAGTGCAAGCCCGAGGAGGCAACGGGGGCCGAGGAAGTGTGCCGGGAATGCGGCTTCTGCTACTGCCGCCGCCACGCTGAGGGCCACCTGCTCAAGTTCCGGGGCACCACCTGGCCCAGTATGTGCACAGCCTGGGCCCCCAGTCCAGGGGGAAGGGCGGGGAAGGCCGGCCTGCAGGCCATGGTGGAGGTGGGGGGCAACGTAGAGAGCGAGGCGGGGAGTAGAGCGAGTCCCAGGAAGACAGTGACTCCGAAGAAGAGAGCGAGATGGAGAAGAGAGGGAGGAGAGCGATGAAGAGAGCGAAGATGATAGTGAGGAAGACGTGGAGGACGAGCAAGAGAGCGAGGTGGAGGAAGACAACCATGAGGATGGAGAATCTGAGGCAGAGGGGGAAACTGAGGCAGAGAGGGAATTTGACCCAGAAATAGAAATGGAGGCAGAGAGAGTGGCCCAGAGGAAGTGTCCGGACCATGGGCTAGATTTGAGCACCTACTGCCAGGAAGATGAGCAGCTCATCTGTATCCTGTGCCCAGTCATTGGGCCCACCAGGGCCACCAACTCTCCACCCTAGACGAAGCATTGGAAGAGCTAAGAAGCAAAGACTCTGGCGGATTAAAGGCGGCTATGACAGAATTGGTGGAAAGGTTAAAGTTCAAGAGCTCAGACCCTAAAGTTAGTATTGTTTGGAATTTATTGACTATTGGTACCCCAACTACGATACCAATAGTGGGTATCTCCCACTTTTTGGAAGTTCACTTTACCCAACTTTGCTTCTTATGAAAGACTTGCCTTAGTACCTGTTTTCACTAACAGAAAAAAATCTGGAGAGAATTTTCGCTTTTATCGCTTTTATGAAGAAAAGTGAAAATAGCCTTCAGCCTTTTTTTTATAAGGAGCTGTTAGAGGCAGCACAACCCTGAAGAACAAGTGGCCCTGCCAGGTCCTTCCTGAAGAGTTTTACTCAGCATCCCAGTATCCACTGCTATAGCTTTGACTGTGTCTGTGAGCATCTGTGTTTTTTATAAATTTAATAAATCTTTATTGTTCAGATTTAAAAAAAAAACATTTCTTACATACCGTTATATTGGCTGGGCTGCAAAAATATTCATTGAGGGCCTCATATAGTCTGTGGGCCATGAGTTTGACATGCTTGCTGTAGAGCAATGTTTCTCAGACTTAATGAGCAGATGAATCACCTAGGGATTTTGCTAAAATTCAGATCCTGTTTCTTTAGGTCTGAGTGGAGCTGGATAGTCTATATTTCCAGCAAGCTTACTGGTGATGTTGGTGACGCTAGTTCTCAGGTCATACTTTAAGTAGAAATTGTAGAAGAATGTTTGTTGAGTCTCTGTAGTACATGGAAAGGGAACTGGCAGTATTAAGATTTGATACAGGACAAATGATCAGGTATTCCAAGATCTCCATTCCAATGCCCAAACTATTTCTTTGTTCCCACCACAGTTGCCTGAGGATATCATGAGCAGTAGATAAAGTAAAGCACAGGAGAACACCTGGTTGAATTCTAGGAAATTTTCTCAGATCAAGGAGAAAACCTCCTCTCTTCACTACTATTAGCCTCCCCACAGGTAGAAAAATTATGTTTCCAAAGGTCTTTCTTCTTGATCTTATTGGCTAGCACAGTAGATATTCTCTTTAAATCCAACAAGGACTTAAATTAGCACTTCATATAGAATGCTCTCTGCAATGCCCTGGAAATTGGTTTTCAAAAACAACAGTTCTCTGGTTGCTTATATCAGAATTTCTTTTTTTCTACTTTGCTGATACCAAGATGGATGTAATGTAATCATCTCCTCAAATATATTCAGGCCATTCTCTGACCAAATAATAGAGGGTAGATAAATGACAGTCATCTAGGGACATACATGAATATACTACGGAAAAGAGGGAGAAGAGAATGGGCTAAAGTATAATGAGAAATAAAGCTGAAAGGAGAAGATTTTTGAATGCCTGAATTTGTAGGTTATTTATTAGCAAAAATACTACTGAGACTTTTGAGCAAGTGAATGATATTATGAAAATAGAACTGTGCACATTTAACCTGGCTATTTGTCCATAAGAGTAATTTGGGGTGATAGGTTAATAGGCATTGTGTAATGATCTATTTTTAGTCTTCACCCAAGAATATGTTTGTTTTGTTTTGATGAGATTTTTTTTGTTTGTTTTGGGGGGGGGTGTTGTTGTTTTGAGAGATAGAGAAAAAGAGAGACAAAAGGAGAGGGAGAGAGAGAGTGAGCAATGTGACAGAAACATTGATCAGTTGCCTCCCATGCACACATACACACCCCAACCGAGTACCAAACCTGCAACCTGGGTCAATGCCCTGACCTGGAATCTAACACATGATCTTTCAGTGTATACCAACTGAATTGTACTAGCCAGGGCTAGAGTAATCTTTAAAAGGTTGTGCTCCGGCCTCCAACTGATCTGGTTTTGAAACCCAGCTCTTCCATTTAATCTCTCTCACTGAGCTTGAGCAAGCTATTTAAATGACTTCAAGTAGCAATTTCCGTATCTGTAAAATAGGGATACCATCAGGATATTATTAAGAGGAATACATAGACTACTACATTCAAAGTGCTTAGTATGTATAGCATACAAAAGTTCAGACTCAAAATCTGAACTATTAATGTAGGAAAAAGAATATAATGGAGGAGAGGAAACCAAGATGGCAGCATAGGTAAACACCTACACTGCTGCCTGACACAACAATTTTAAAACTGCAACTAAAAGACAGAACGGACATCATCCAGAACCACAGGAAAGCTGACTGAGTGGAAACTCTATAACTAGAAGGAAAGAGAGGGGCTCACAGAGACCCAGAGGAGCTGCAAAAAGCTGAGGTACAGAAACACGTGCATGGAGAGAGCAGGTGCCGGAGTATCTGGCTGGCTTTCTCTGGCAGGAGACTTCCAACGGCATTGAACCCCTTATCCTACAACACTAAACCCCAGGTCCAGCCGAAACTCATACGGGGGGAGTTTGGACTGTGAAAAGGGAGAAGTGCATGGAAATTGGGGGAGTTGTAGGAGGGCAGAAGTTGGGTGGCACACACAGCACTGCACATAGAAGACCAACCGCTGATTGTGCCACTGGCTTTTACAAGAGGCTGGGAGACAAAGCATCCCAACTGTGTCACTTCTAACTCCACTAAACCCCAGATTCAGGTGAAACCCTGGGGACCCAGATTCATATGGTCCCAGAGCGCAGGGGAGCCAGAAAGACAGCAGTCTAGAAGCACTGCCAGCGCACACAGGGACCACTCCAGCGATTACCCAGTCACGTGAGACTCAGGGGCCATGGAGGGCAGGGCTGACTGGAAGGCAAGGCGGACCATTAAGCCCTGACACTCCACCCATCCCAAGCTCAACAGAGAGGCTTTTGCAGTTTTGCAAGTCGAGTATCATAAGGCTGAATTCAACACAGAAGTTTTTCTGGCATAGTGAAAATGCCAAGACAAGGGAAGAGATCACAAACAAAAGAAATGGAGGAAAACAAACGACTGGATACAGAGTTCAAAACCATGCTTATAAGGTTTTTCAAGAATATCCTAGAAAAGTTGGATAAAGTTAGCGAGACCCAAGAGGAGATGAAAAAGAACCAACTAGAGATGGAAAAAGACCAACTAGAAATTAAACATACACTGACTGAAATAAAAAATATTATACAGAGATCTAACGGCAGACTAGAGGAAGGCAAGAATCAAGTCAAAAATTTGAAATATAAAGAAGCAGAAAACACTCAACTGGAAAAGCAAGAAGAAAAAAGAATCCAAAAATGTGAAGATAATGTAAGGAGCCTCTGGGACAGTTTCAAGTGTACTAACATCAGAATTGTGGGGGTGCCAGAAGAAGAGAGAGAGCAAGATACTGAAAACCTACTTAAAGAAATAATGACTGAAAACTTCCCACATCTGGTGAAAGAAATAGACTTACACGTCCAGGAAGCACACAGAACCCCATATAAAAGGAATCCAAAGAGGACCACACCAAGACACATCATAATTAAAATACCAAGAGCAAAAGACAAAGAGAGAATATTAAAAGCAGCAAGAGAAAAACAGTTCATTACCTACAAGGGAGCACCCATACGACTGTCAGCTGATTTCTCAACAGAACGATGCAGGCCAGACGGGAGTGGCAAAAAATATTCAACGTGATGAATAGCAAGAACCTACAACCAAGAATAATCTATCCAGCAAAGCTATCATTCAGAATTGAAGGGCAGATAAAGAGCTTCACAGAGAAGAAAAAGCTAAAGGAGTTCATCAACTCCAAACCAGTATTATATGAAATGCTGAAAGGTACTCTTTAAGAAGAGGAAGAAGAAAAAGATTAAAGTCAAAAAATTATGAACAACAAATACGTATCTATCAACAAGTGAATCTAAAAATTAAGTGAATTAAAAATTTGATCAACAGAAAAAACTGGTGAATATACTAGAATCAGGAGCATTGAAAGGGAGTGGACTGATAATTCTCAGGGGGAAAGGGGTGAGGGGTATACAGGGAGAGACTGGACAAAAATCATACACCTATGGATGAGGTCAACGGGAGGGAGGGAAGAGTGGGAGCTGGGTGGAGGGGTGCTATGGAGGGGAAAAAAAAACAAATGTAATAATCTGAATAATAAAGATTTAATTAAAATTAAAAAAAAAAGAAAGAAAACTTCCTTTCTTTCCTTCTAGGTTCTTTGGCTGGCCTAATAATTAAACTGATATAAGACAGATTAACAGGAGAAAAACTAATTCTGTATGTATGAACCCCCATAAAAATATGAGATTCCCTGGTGATCGGGTAACAGTAACTTATATAACAATCTGAGCTGAGAGGAAGGGGACAAGGATATGGAGCTTCAAAAGGAAGAAAAGTAATTCATAAGAATATGAGAAGAGCAAATGTGTGGTAAACAAATCTTTGCCATGGCATGCAAATAAGTTTGTCTGATATAAAAAGTTGCCTCTAGTAATAGCTCTCTTTCTGGTTCAGGCCCCCTATGCAGTGAAGGGGAGTAAAAAGGTCTTCCTGAGTCTCCTTGGTCCTAGTTGTCTTCAGTTTGAAATAATCCACATGTCAAAGCAGAACATTCTGGGGTGACATATTCTGCTTCTCTATGAATATCTTGGTATATTACTTTCCAACCTTTACACAATTCATATTTTTATTAAGTAGCAATCATACTAATAAATATCTTGAATCTTTTCAATTGCCACTTTTAAACAATCATTATAGATTCTCATTATAAATACCATTAATTTGCTATATAACATTTCACTTGGGTTATTAAGTCTTTCCCTTTAAGGTTTGACATTTTGGTTTTTATATAAATAACTTTCAAATATATTTGTAAATAATTATTTTTTATGCACTGAGGGTCTCCAGAAGACAGATTCCCTAAAGAAAATTAAAGCAAAGAAAATTAATGTTTATAGATTGTCATGTTTTTAATTATTTTCCAAAATAACTTACAAATTTACTCTTCCACTAGAATATCTTTATTTTGCTGCATCATGTCCAAGTTCTCTTTTTTATTGCTGTTAAATTATTCCTATAATTCCTTTATAGGGTTTTTTAACTTGTTGACATTTTATGACTATTAGTAGGTTTAAACATTTTCCACATTTGTGAACCATGTTATTTTTCTCCTGTGTAAATTGCCTCATATCTTCTGTATATTTACCTATTTAGATATTATGTTTTTCTTTCCATTTTTTTTTCATTCTCATTAAGATCCTTGAAAGTCTCACTAAGTTTCTCAGCTGTTTGTAGAAGATTCTTGAGTAACCTTATAAATGTGGTTTTGAACACTATGTCCAGTTGTTTGCGTTCCTCTATTTCCTTCATTCATGAAATGTTTCTTTGTCTCCCCATTTTGGCTGCTTCCCTGTGTTGATAAAGTTGCTTTGTGTGCTAGTTGTCCTTTAGGGCCTAGTAGCTCCACCTCCCCAATCACCTGAGGTAGACACTCTTGGTGCACCCCTTTGTGGGCTGGGTTCACAGTCTTGTTATAGTTAAGCCTTGATTGCTATTGGTACACTGGGAGGAATTGACCTCCAGACCAATTGACTGTGAGGATTAGCTGTATCTATTAATGGAAGAACTGCTGTGCTGGAGACACCCCTATGGGACAGGACTTGCTTCAGTGGGGTTTTGGTGCTCACCGAGTCTGCTTCTTGAGTGTGTCACTTATGTATGTGAGGAGTTGAAATCTGGTGTCATCTCACACTGACCTCTAGGTACACTGGTTCCTGGATCTCCAAGAAGGTGCAAGTCATCTAGTGTCTGAGGCCACCCAGCAAGAGCTACAGGGAGATTTGCAGGTTTCTCCTCTTTGCTTGGAGTTTGTAAGTTTTGGAGTTGTCTGACCCAGTTGCAATTTGTTAGGTTAAGCTGCCAGAGGACAGGCCATTCATATGCAAAAGCCGCTGCACAGCTGGGTGGGTTTGTAAATTGGGCGGGGCAGGGTCTCAGGGAATCCCTAGGCTAGGGCATGGCAAACAACAATGGCTGCCAGTCAGCCTTCTCTGTCGTGTTCTGTTCAGTAAAACAATGATTCCTGTACACATCTCTGCGAGAGAGAGCCACCCTCTCTTTCCCACCCGATGGCAGACAGTCCAGTTTCTCCCTGTATGAGTCTGGGTCCCCATAATCTCGCCAGAAACTGGAGTTCAGAGAGTTGAGAACTTGTAACTCCCTCCCAATTGAAAAAAAAAAAAAGCACACGCCAGCTCGATTCGTGCACGTCTCCATAGTTCTGCCTTTCTGAGCCTCTGCACATCCTACCAGGTTGCAATGCACTTTTTTTCTTTCCTTCTAGTTGTAGAACTTCCACTCCACCAGCTTTTCCATGGTTCTGGGGCATAGTTGTTTTGTCTTTTAGTTGTAGTTTTGGTGTCGTTGTGAGAGGCAGCACATATAGGTGTATACCTTATGCCCCATCTTGGTTCTCTCTGGTATTTCATTTCTTTATTCAGCCAATATTTATTGATTACTTGGTGATTTTGCAACACTTTTTTTCAAATATTCAACTTTGTGCTTATCAAATTATGTACTCTTACCCTCAAGACAAAACATGAAATAATTCTGATGAATCATCTGAGAAAATTATTCTTTTTTATATTTTTTTTAATTTCAAAGAGGAAGGGAAAGGGAGAGATAGAATCATCAATGATCAGCTGCCTCCTGCATGCCCCTACTGGGGAATCAAGCCCACAACCCGGGCGTGTGCCCTTGGTCAAAATTGAACCTGGGACCTTTTAATCTGCAGGTCAATGCTCTATCTACTGAGCAAAACTGACTATGGCTGAGAGCACTTTTATTATTGGAAACTTAGAGAATGAGCCAACTGGTGAATTATTTAAAAGGTTATGGTGCATCAAAATCAATATGAATATGTTATGCAGTAAAATAAAAATAATCCCTCTGTCTCTTTTTGTAAACTTGATATTACTCATACTTAGAGCAGACTGCTGTGAACTACTGTGCCCTCATCAGGCAGGTTTCATGCTCATTCTCCCTGCTCTGTGGGAATGCTTCAGGAGAGAGTCGGGGAACTCTGACCCAAGCAATTGATACAAAAACTTTTTTTTTTCTTTTTCTGATATAGAAACATTTGAGGAATAATCCTGCTCATCCTCATTAATTTAGAACTCCTCTTTTGTTTTATTTAAATTCTTTTTTACTTGAGTTCGTTCCTTGTTTCTTTACAGTTTTTTATTATTATGATTGGCTATCACCATTTTAAAAACTATCTATTTAGCCTTCCTAGTGTGGCTCAGTACTTGAGCATCAACCAGTTCAATTGCTGGAATGACTGGTCACTATGACACACACTGGACACCAGGGGGAAGATGCTCAATGCAGGAGCCATCCCCTTGTGGTCAGTATGCTCCCACAGGGAGACCTTGGCTCAGCCACAAGCCAGGATGACTACTTTTTGAATTTCAGACCATGTAAATGGAATACCTATTTAAAATACAAGATCCACAAAATTTTAGTAGCAAAATAACACATGGATTTGCTAATACCTTTGGAAAATAATGAAATAAACATTTTAGCAAGCACTACTCTGGGCTTCCTTCTGGGCTACACTCCCACCCCACAAGGGGAATACTGCACAGGTGCAGCCCTGTCTGCCTCACTGTGCAGCACTCACAGTGCAGTAGTACACAGCAGTGTCTTTCAGGGAAGCCCAGGGCAGCCTCAGCACGCTAGACTTCCTGTCGGCAGCGATAAACAGAGATGCCACTTCATTTGCCGTGTCTGTCTTATATCCTTGAATAACAAATTGTGGCCCCTGGTTGTGGAACTGTTGGTACCAGAAGATATACTCATTTGTAGCAATGTTGGTGTGGTTACAGGGTATGTTCACTTCTTGTCCTTCAGCTGAGAGCATGAAGATGGGCTGGGTGGTCTTAGAAAGGCTCAAAGTCCCTGTGGGAGTAAAAACACAACACTAGCTCTTACCCTGAAACCAAGTTGAGTTGAAGGCCCAACTATGCACCCTCCAGGTTCTCTCTCACAGCCAGTCTACCTCCACCTCTACTTCACTACCATTCACTTCTCACTATGTTCCAGAACAGTTTTTATTTCTTTTTTTATTCTGAAGGGATCCCAGGGAAACTGTTCAGAGGCGGAAAGTCTAATTATTTCTCTGACTCATGGATGGACCTGGGGTTTAGTAACAGAACATCTTATTGCCCTAAGACACACCTCAAATAAATGCTGGAAAAATAGGACCCACCCCAAAGCCATCCATCAACATCCTGGGTAAAGAGCAATGGTAGCAGGCAACGTGGCAGATTCCTGTTCAAACCCAGATCCCAATGCTTCTTAATCCCAAAATAACTCACCCAAGATCAAGAGAACACTCACTCTTGTCACCTGCCTCATATTCTAGGTTCTGTTGCTGAGTCTGAGCCAGAGAACAGGCAAAGAAGCAACAGCCAGAGCTCACATAAGCTACTCTCCCCCAGCGCTGTCCCCAGGAGCAAGCCAATAGCAGGGCGACAGCTCCTCAGAAGGGGCTTCCCCTCAAGATTCAACTGAGCACTCAGGAAGAAGAGGAGGTAAAAACTTATAGCAAAACAACATAGCAGGCTGGGTTTCTTTTTAGATCTTTACTAAGATCTAACCACTTACAGGTTTGGTCTGAATAAAGCAACTACATCAGAAGGTAGATCCCATCAGACTCCTTATTTCCCATCACCTTTCCACAGTCCCAGAGGGTGACCATCAATGGTAGTCAGTTTGACACCCATGGAGCTCTGAGGATAACCCTCTGACCTGGGACTTTATGCCCAGAAATCTACTATGTATCCCAATGCAGTCAAATGAAACAGTGAATCTTAATCTTATTCTGAATTTTTTTTTTAATCTTAATCTTAGTCAACAAAAGAACAAATGCAGTTTGAACTGGATCTTTTGTGTCCAGCACCCTGGTGTCTTCTTACAAAGTCCCCTCATCTTCTTCTCAGATCTCACTTAACAAATGTTAAACAAGGAAGCAGGCCTTTTACGAGGCCCTTCTGACCAGCTAGGGTAGGACATATGATGCAGAATTATTCACCGGACAGACAGACCTAAATCCAAGTCCCAGCTCTGCCACCTTGTGACCTTGGGCAACTCACACCTCCAAACCTCAGTTTCTTCATCTGTAAAATAGGGGCAATAATACCTAATCCAGAGTCAGCCTCTGGCATATAGTCAACAGTAAATTATAGTTCCTTCTCATCTCCTTCCTTCCCATCTAAATGACATGCAAAGTATCAAGGCTAATCGAAAGCATTGGATAGCATATATATGCATGTAGTATTATTATTATAATATTTTATATATATAACTCATATAAGTCATATATATAATTTGTAACATTATATATAATTTATATATATAATTGTATACAACGTATAATATATTACATGTAATTCACTCTTCTTTTAAGAAAGATACATTATATACTTAATAACAGTAATATAAAAATTAAAAAACAGCCATTCAAGAAGAATCATAATGTTAACTGAAACAGCCAATTGCAGTAATCAAAATATATTAAATACATTAATATGGAAAAGACAGTAGTGTAGTTGAGTTTTTTGCTCATTTAACATGAGAAAGAAAACTCTCTGGGAAATATTTGGGAGGTATCTCAATATATTCTGAGTGAGAATTTTTCCATTTTCCATGCTAAAGATCAGTGAGGGCTGATAACTTTTAGCAACAGTTTAGGAGTAGATATCACAAGGCATGGGATAAATAACCCACATACCCTCAGTATAGAAGGGAAGAGGAAAAGAAGTATTTATGAGAGAGCTAAAGAAGCTAGACAACTCGTACAGAAATAAAACATCAAAAGCTTCCCCTCTAGAACTTATCCATTGCAACAGTGATCCCATGCAGCAAATATACTTAGATAGGAGGAATGTTTCACAAAAGTCAGTACATCCCAAACCTGTGCACCTTATGGAACATCCTATTCCTTTGTTAAAAGCAGTGGCCAATAGCTTGGCTTAATCAGGGTGGACCATGGAATCTATTTTTTGCAATAGAAGAACCATTTAATGAGGACTAATTGGATTGTAAACAATCCTCTGGACTTGCTAGTTGTGCAACTCAGTGCAAATCACTTATCCTCTGAGAAGCAGTTTCTTTATCTCTATAAGAAATATTATAGGACCTGGCCGTGTGGCTCAGTGATTGAGTATTAACCTATGAACCAGAAGGTCACAGTTCAATTCCAGGTCAGGGCACATTCTGGGTTATGGACTCAGTCCCCAATGTGGGGCATGCATTAGGCAGGAGATTTGTGATTCTTTCTCATCAGTGATGTCTGTCTCTCTCTCCCTCTTTCTTCCTCTCTAAAATCAACCAAAAAAAAATAAAGATTATAGGGATCAATTAAATGAGCATAAGGAAGTTCTTTCTAAACTATAGTGTTCTACACAAATACAACCTCTGTTTAACATGTGTTTAACATAGCAAATTATATTAATCACAAGATCAAATAATCTTACCTTTTCAGGCCAACAAATGGAACTTAAATTTTCTGTGTTGTCATCTATTATCTACTTAGGAAAATATTACTGGGTAGCAAATAACTAGAGAAAAAAAATGCTAGAGGTTTTTCTATGCCCCAGTCTTTGGAATGAAAGTAATCATTAATAGTTCTTGTGGACAACTTGGATTGAATTTTGTCCCTTCCCTCAAGCAAAAAGAAAGAAAAAAAATGTTCAAGTCTTAATCCATAGTACCTCAGAATATGTCCTTACTTAGAAAAAGATCTATACAGAAGTAACCAAGTTAAAATGAGGTTATTTGGACAGACCATAATCCAAAAAGACTACTGTCCTTATTTTAAAAAGGGGGATATTCAAACACAGAAATAGACATGGATAAAGGAAACAATGTTTAGACCCACAGAGTGTAGATGGCCATCTACAAGCCCAGGAGAGAGGCCTGGAACAGATGCTTCCCTCACAGCCCTCAGGGCGAATCCAGTGTGGCTGGTGCTCCTCCCTTCAGCCCAGCCCTGAGGAGCAGAGATTCCATGGGCATTCCTGCAGCAGTGCATAGCATGAGTGCAGCTGAGCCCAGAGACTTGGGGAGGAAGGACAAAGCACAAGGGTGCAGTTGCAAGTTGTCGGTGGCATGACAAGCAGAGAAACGACGCCACGGAGACCTGCTATCCCTTAGCTGTCCAGTTCACCTTGCTTCACCCTTGGTATCTGGTTACAGAGCACATTATCTGCAAACCCAAGAACTGGTACTACAGAATCGCTTTTTTTCCCTGAGCAAAGGGTGCACTCTGAGATCAGTCCCAGGACTGGGGCACAGGTGGGACCCTGTGGAGGTCACCATTACAGGGGGGCAAAACAAAAGGAGCTGGCAGCTTCCCCCAGCTAGCCCCACCCCCATTCATTGCACCTATACGGATGGAAATGCCTGACTGAGGGGCGGGGGAAGGAGGGGAGGTAGACAGTACTGGAATTTCACAGAGCTAAAACACTGGTGGTTCAGCTCCATCTACTGGAAAATAAGAGAAAGATCTCTTTGTGTTAATCTGCTGGAGAAGTGCCACTCAAACCTTTCCTTTCCGGGCCAACAATGGAACTTGATGTTTTTGTCTAGATGCCTAGATAGAGAAGGAATCCATCAAGTACCATGAATCACCACGGTAGCAAGGCAGATCAGAAAGAAAAAGAAAAATATCCACAAAACAGACTTAAAGACATGGAATATGTGATATAAATGACAGAAAATTCAAGATTGCAGTCCTGAAAACATTCAACAAAAATGCAAGAAATACAGACAGGCAATTTATTGTGCCCAGAAAACAAATCAACAAACCAGCCTTGGCCAATGTGGCTCAGTGGTTGGAGCATAGTGCCATGCACCAAAGGGTCACGGGTTCAATTCCTGGTCAAGAATATATACCTGGGTTGCAGGCTAACCCCCAGCCTGGTGGGGGCACATAGGGGAGGCAACCAATCCATGCGTATCTCTCTCGTTGAGGTTTCTCTCTCCCACTTTCTTTCTTTCTCTCTCTCTCCCTCCTACCTCCCTTCCACGCTCTAAAAATAAATAAATGGGAAAATATCCTCCTAGTGAGGATTAACAAAAACAAACAAAACAACTAACAAAATGAAAACTTTACCCAAGAGATTGAAATTTTAGAAAAAGAACCAAACAGAAATCCTGGAGATGAAAAACTCAATAAAAGAGATTACGTATGAGTTAGCGCCTGGCTGTCATGGCTCACTAACTGAGCATGGACCTATGAACAAGGATGTCAAGATTGGATCCCCAGTCGGGACATATGCTGGTTTTTCCCAGTGGGGTCAACTCGTGCGCTGACGGGTCTCAGGTTCGATTCTCGGTCAAGGGCACATACTTCAGTTGCAAGTTCACTCCCGGCCGGACGAGGGTTCGAGAGGCAGGCAACGAATAGATGTGTCTTTCTCACTTCCATATCTCTCTCTCTCTCT
>JAAGEH010000208.1:953493-1003896 GCA_011751065.1 Lasiurus cinereus | reverse complement strand
CCCTCTCCATCTCCATCTCCCTCCCCCTCCTCCCTTCCATCTAACTCTCCCCTCCTACAATTCCTTCCACTCTCTCTCTCTCTAAAGATCAATGGAAAAAATATCCTCATAAGGTAAGTAATCTGTGCTCTTGCCTCCCTGAAATAGTTTATATAAAGTTACAAAAAGAAATTGTCAGCCCGTTTGAAATTGAATTGCCATGGCCTAGAGCAAAGAATATCCTTACATGATATTATCCTACAATATCATTTAATTTTTGATATCTCACAACAGCATATTGTACAACTATCCCAAACAAATGTACAAACTAATTCTTTGAATGTTTAGCAGTAATTTAAAAAGAGGACATGAAAGGATTTAATTCCTTTCAGAAGGAATTGAGGCACTGGGAAGGTACTTGAGCATTCTATTCTGGCTCTCTTTCTTCTTTTGCCAAGAGGGACCCTCTTCTCACAACCCAATGGCCCTCAGCTGTAGCCTGAGCTCTCTATTCATGCTGAGGTCGAAGCCTCGAGGCGGCTGGTATAATGGATCTGTCTCCCGCCAAATGGTGTGAGCTGGGCCTGGAGAAGGAACCTGAATTCCCCGAGATAAGTGAGCAGTGCCGGGCCCCCCGCCAGCAGGCGAAGGGATCCCCAAAGCAGGTGCTGGGCGTGGAGGCTATGGGAGCATAGGCTACCATGGAGACAGAACTGAACCTCACAACATCCTGCTTGGCCTTTGAGGATGACTGGTTAGCCAGAGACAGGTAAGATTCCTCAGGGAAGGAACAACCTAAGAGAGGCACAGTCCCAGAGGGGCCATCAGGAGAGAACTTGGGGATCAACAGAGGTGGGGCACAGACCCTCACCCTCCCACCAACCTTGCAGGGGTCTGAACTTTCACCCCTTCTGAGGGAAGTCTCCTGCCCCCATGGCTACCTCGCTTCCCACGCTCAGCACAGATCGGGACCCAGGTAACAGACAGAAACATGCCGACAGCAGCTGCCCTATATCAAAATTCAGCCTAGCACCAGGAATGCTCAGTGCCTACTCAATGCAAATAAACCTTTCCACTAATATATACAGGGTAATCTAAGATTGTTGGTAGAGTATTAAATTTGACGTAAAAGAGTTATCAAGCTTTCAGATTAATTTAAATTGGTGAACTGAAATAAGCGAATTACCAAGAAAATTTAAGTGTACTGGACAAAAAGCTGTTTCTAAAGTAGTAATTAAAATTTCTATTGATAGCTCATCTCATGGTAAAATTGCTTAATATGTAATAATCATAAAACAGGCATATTTGTGTGCAAAAAGTTAAAATTTAAAGTTATCATTTTTACCAAATTCTACATTAATCAAAAAAAAGGGGGGGAAGAGTAGGATGATAGCATGTAAGAAAAAATATCTGGTAAGTAAATTACATCTAGAAAATTTTCATTTTAGAAAATTAATTTCCATTTGTAATGCTAACAGCAAGACACCCATGAAAAACACAAATGGTGTCAAAATAAGCCAAAGGAAAAGTGGGTAGGCAAAAATAAAAAGGACCCCAAGTCAATTTTATAGAAAAGATTCCTTTATTAACTCTTGGTCGAGAATATGTTTATATACTTTCAGAAAACAACTCCAAGACCAAGTGCAACAGAGAGGAACTGACAGGTCTGCGTCAAACACGAAGGCAAGAAGAGAAACAGTCCAGAGATGGAAGACGCTGACGATGCCTTGCCATGTGAGCAGTTAGCAGCTGAGCATCGCTACAGGATGCCCAGGACCAAACCAGCATGGCCACCATCTGTCCAGTATCCAGATACCATTGATGACATGTACACATAAGGAGCTGTTTGACATTGAAACTGGGACTCAAAGCTATCGGACATTGAAATTGGGACTCAATTATTTTTCTTTTGCTCTAGTGGGTTTATTTCTAGCCTTCAGGGGCAAGATGTTATTAAAGACAAGAATCAGGGGGTGGGGGTGAAGCAGATGCAGAGGCAAAGAAGCAATGAACAGATTGTCGTGCTACAGTGGGAAGGCAGGGGAAGTTGGAGAGGAGGGACCTATGGGAGATCAACGGAAGGACTTGTATGCATGTGTGTGTAGGCATAGCCAGTGGATACAGGGCAATGGGGGAGGGTGATGGAGGAGGGGGGAAGACGGATGAGGGCATGTACTGGGGGGTGGGGGGGGGCAATAGGGGAACTAAATAAATAAATAAATAAATAATTTTTTAAAAATAAAAAATATCCTCAGATGAGGGTTAAAAAAATAAATAAATAAATATCCTCGGGTGAGGATTAACAAAAGAAAAAGAAAAAACAACCTGAAACTCATAGACACAGACAGAGTGTGGTGGTTACCAGAGAAGGGGCTGTGGGGAGATAGTATCTGGTAAAGAGGCCAAATATTGTATATCGTGATGGAAGATGATGTGACTTTGGGTGGTGGGCACAGGAGGTAATAGACAGATCATATATCATAGAAATATACACTTGAAATCTTTATAATCCTATTAACCAATGTCACCCCAATAAATTTAATTTAAAAAGAAAATTTACATAAATTATTTCACAAATAAAATTTTAAATAGTAAAACATACAAAAAACAGAGGTACTTAGATATACTATCAATATCACTCTCATTTTTTAAAATTATAAACACATTCAGGCAAGAAATTATGACTATTTATGCCAAGACTGGATGTTCCTTGTATTTTCAAATATTTGACAATAAATTACTATTGCTTTTATTGTAATAAGTAAATAAATATGACATCCTGAGCTAGGGATAAGGTAATAACATTGTGGGCTTCAAAAGGTCATGGCAGGATAATAAGAACAGCCTTCTAGTAAGTAGAATTGCCTTTAGCTAATGAAATCTATATACCACTGAAGCACATCTTGGGGTGTCTCATTCTGAACCACCATAACACACACACACACACACATATTGCACATATTTGGGTACTTCTGAGGTTTTCAGTATATGTTATTTTCCAAATATTTTTGCCTGTCAATAAATATACATAAAATTTCAATTATAATGGCCTCAGATTATTCCATGATAGAGATGCACTATAATCTATTAATCAATTTTCCTAGTATTAAATGTTTGGATTTTAGAAAAAATACTATGATAAATACCTTTGTACATAAATCTTTATTTAAACCTCCAATTATTTCTTTCTTTCTTTTTTTAATTTAATTTTTTTCTTCTTTTGCTTTTATTCCTCCCAGAAACTAGAAGATGAGGACTCAATTGCTCTTGAACATTTTTTTAAATATACACTTTTTACTTATTTCAGAGAGGGAGAGAGAGAGAAACATCAATGATGAAAGAGGACCGGCTGCCTCCTGGATGCCCCCTACTGGGGACTGAGCCTGCAACCCAGACATGTACTCTTGAATGGAATCAAACCCGGGACCTTTCAGTCTGCAGGCCAACACTACCCACTGAGCCAAATGCCAGTGCATGGGTTTGTGCACATTGAAAGGAAATTCATTAGAAGGTGGCTGGAGGGGAAGGACTGGGTGAGATGGGTTGGACATGCCCTGGAGCCAACTTCCCACGGTCCCTCCCTGGCCAACCACACCTGGGGCAGTGCTGTAGCTCAAAGGGCATCTGTCGAGTGAGTGGAGTCCCTCTAGAGCAGTGGTTCTCAACCTGTGGGTCACGACCCCTTTGGGGGTCGAATGACCCTTTCACAGGGGTCGCCTAAGACCATCGGAAAATGCAGATATTTACATCATGATGCATACAGTAGCAAAATCTCATGGTTGGGGTCACCACCACATGAGGAACTAACTGTATGCAAGGGTTGCGGCCTTAGGAAGGTTGAGAACCAACTGCTCTAAGAGTCTAGCAGGTGAGGTCCCTCAGGATGATATACTGCCATTGGCAACAATCTGGATGGACCTTGAGAATATTATGCTAAGATAACCTTATTCCTACTATTTTCCATAGTGGCTGTTTCAGTTTACATTCCCACCAGCAGTGAATGAAGGTTCCTTTTTCTCTACAACCTCTCCAACATTTATTACTTGTCTTGTAGATAATAGCCTTTCTAACAGGTGTGTAGTGATATTTCATTGTACTTTGGTTTGCATTCCCCTAATAGCTAGTAAAGTTGAACATCTTTTCATATATCTGTTGGCAATTTATATGTCTTCTTGTGAGAAGTATCTATTTGGGCCCTCTGTCCTTTCTTAATTGGATTGTTTGTTTGGTGTTGAGTCATAAAGAGTTTCTTATATATTTCGGATAACCCCTTATCGAAGCTGTTGTCTGAAAATATTTTCTCCCATTCAGTTGGTTACCTTTCTGTTTTGCCGTTGGTTTCTTTTGTTGTGCAGAAGCTATTGCTTTTTATTGATATTTATTTTTTATCTTTATCTTTATTGTTGAGAGTATTACAGATGTTCCCTCTTTTTCCCCCTTCCCTCCCCCCCATACTGGTTCCCATTCCACCCCAAGTCTTCACCATCCTATTGTCTCTTCCTATGGACAAAACATACAGGGGTGGGCAAAAGTAGGTTTACAGCTGTTTGTATGGAAAGTAACACAATAATTAATAAATAATAATACAAGAATAAACTCTTGTGTTTTGCATATTCACAACTGTAAACCTACTTTAGCCCACCCTGTGTATGCATATAAATTCTTGGTTAATCTCTTCTTGCCCCCCTCCCCACTTCCCTCTGAAATTTATCAGTCTGTTCCATGTTTCCATGCCTATGGTTCTTTTTTATTTTCAGTTTATTTTGTTCATTAGATTCCACATAGAAATGAGATCATGTGATATTTGTCTTTCTCTGACAGGCTTGTTTCACTTAGCATAATAATCTCCAGGTCTCTCCAGCTGTCTCAAAGGTGAAATCACTGAATCATAAGATGGTTCCATTTTCAATTTTTTTTAAGTGGTAGTCTTTTCTTTTTATTTCTGCATCTGTTGATCATGTGGATTTTATTTTTTATTTTGTTTATGTAGCATATCACATTGATTGATTTGTGGATATTGTACCAACCTTGCATCCCTTGAATAAATTCCACTTGATCATGCTGTATGATTTCTTAATGTATTTGCTGGATCTGATTTGCTAATATTTTGTTGAGGATTTTTGTATCTATGTTCATCAGGGATATTGGCCTATAATTTTCTTTCTTTGTAGTGTCTTTATCTGATTTTAGAATTAGGATAATGCTAGCCTCCTAAAATGAGCCTAGGAGTTTTCCCTCTTCTTGAACTTTTTGGAATAGTTTAAGAAGGATGGATGTTAGTTCTTCTTTGAATGTTTGGGAAAATCCACCAGTGAAGCCATCTGGGCCAGCACTTTTGTTTGCTAGGAGGTTTTTTGTTTTTTTACTGCTTACATTTCACTAGATGTAATCTGTCTATTTAGATTCTTTGATTATTCCTGATTCAGTTTTGGAAGATTGTATGTTTCTAGATATTTATCCATTTTATCCAAATTGTCCAATTTGTTGGCATATTTGTTCATAATATTTTCTTACAATCCTTTGTATTCTTTTGGTGTCAGTTATTACTTCTCCACTTTCATTTCTGATTTTAATTTTTTGGGGGTCCTGTTTTTAATTTTTTGGTTGCTCATGTTTTTTGTTTCTGTTTTGTTTTTTGTTTTTTTAATGAGTCTGATGAAAGGTTTGTCTATCTTGATTTTCTTGTTAAAGAACCAACTCTTGCCCTAGCCAGTTTGGCTCAGTGGATGGAGCATCGGCCTGCAGACTGAGAGGTCCCAGGTTCGATTCCACTCAAGGGCACATGCCTGGTTGTGGGCTCAATCCCCAGTGGGGTGCGTGCAGGAGGCAGCCAATCAATGATTCTCTGTCATCATTCATGTTTCTATCTCTCTCTCCCTCTTCTTTTCTTTCTGAAATCAAAAACTATATATTTTTAAAAATAAATAAATAAATAAAATAAAATAAAGAACCAGCTCTTAGTTTCACTGATGTGTTGTATTTGTTTTTAGAGTCTATTTCATTTATTTTTTTCTTTGACTATGTCATTTTCTTTCTTTTACCCACTTTGAGCTTTGTTGTTCTTTTTCTAATTCCTTTAAGTGTGAAGTTATATCAAGGGTTTTTTGTTATTGTTGAGATTTTTCTTATTTATTGACAAAAACCTGAAATGCTATGAATCTCCCTCTTAGGACTGCTTTCACTGTGTCCCATAGATTTTGGGTTATTGGGTTCTCATTTTCATTTATTTCAAAGTATCTTTTAATTTCTTTCTTCATCTCATTGTTAACCCATTCATTGTTTAGTAACATGTTACATATTCTGCATGGTCTTGTGATTGATTTCTAGTTTTCTGCTATTATGGTCAGAGAAGAGGCTTGATATGACTTCAATCTTCTTAAGTTTATTGAGATGTTATATGTGTCCTAACATGTGGTCTGTCCTAGAAAATGTTCTGCTGCTTTGAGGTGAAATGTTCTAAAGATAATAGCTTCTAAACAACTGAACACACAATGGTCATCCACTTTCTCTAGCACCTTTTGCTCATTTCCATGCCCTTACAGATTTATGTGCAGATAATTATTTTTCTGATCAAGTTACTATATGCACCCATCTGAACTACATTCTACCTATTCTGCCCAACTCTCCAATTTATATTGAAAGAATCTTCAAGTTCACAGAAAATAAACATGAACTGTTCCTCCAAACTATTGTAAACTAGGCCCAGTGATGTCTACTTGGAGATCTGTCAAATGTGAGATAGGTGAGCTAATGGGGAATATTCCCAAAATGGTGCAGGTGAAGGTCTCTACTCTTTTACAGGGTTCCTGCCCTCCAAGAGGTATGCTCTTCACTCCTTATATGACTCCATTTAGACATGCACTTCACAACACAAGGGCACCACAGGAGCTTCAACCTGAGAGTCCAGGTACTTCTCTAGGACTGCCTACTGCCTTCTCAAGAAACTATTATTTATAAACACCAGAACTCTATTAATGTCAGTGATTTTCCAGGAGATTCATATAAAATCATGAAAAGCCTTTTGTAAATATCAGACTCTGAAAATATACATTATAATCAGAAGCATCAGAGAAATTCAACACAAATAAAGTTGGAACAAGGAGAAAAATTAATGTTTTTTATATGAAACTTTAACACAGAAAACAGTCCAGCAAAAAGAAAAATCAGACTTTTTCACATAAATTAGGGAAATCTAAAAAAAAAATGGGAAAATCCATGATTTGACCTTCTGCTCTACTTCTCTAAATAAAAGAGACAATAAATCAATGACCCTCATATCTCAGTGAACTCAAGAGATTGTTTACATTTTCAGTTTAATATTTTTCCTCATCCTGACCCAGTTTTCTCATTATTTCCATGTAGTTTAAGAATGAGTCAAGATACATCTGAGGTGTGCTGTTACATTCTAGGAATTATATTTTTAGAGATATATAAGCCAGTGAGGAACTGTTCAAAGTGTACAATAGAGAGGGGAATCTCTATATGTAAACAAATTCCTGGATTTGAGTGTAAAGGGAATTTTTCTCTCCTTATCTCCACTGAACTGAGAGCTTAATGATATAGAGTGTGTCTGAACTCAAAATACGTTTTAATAGCAGTGTCAAATAGAAAAGCTTGGGGGACACTAAATTAGGGGGAAAGCATTTTTTGCTGCTCTCTTGTCTACCTCTTGCAAAGGCTGTGCTCTCTCCCTGTTTCTGTTCAGCTCTCCGTGGGTTCTCTGCCTCTGTGTCCCCCACAGCACAGTAGTAAGTGGCAGCATCTGCCACCTGCACCTGGAGGATGAGCAGTGAAGAAGAGAATCGCTCATATGTCATGTTGTAGCGTCCCTTCTGAGAAGGCTTTGACCCCTTTACTAGGAGTCTTGGTGCACATCCTGGGGAGTGAAGGTACCAGAAGAAGTCGTATGCATTGGATATCGAGTGATTACAGGAGATTTCCACCACAGCTCCCTCTGAAGATACCTTGGTGGATTGCTGAAATACCTGGTTCTTGCTCTCTGCAACTGCAGGAAACAAATAAAGAAGGCTGAAGATTGATGCTGCTATTTGCTTGCTAATAGCCTAGTACAGTGAGTATTAGTAAACCTAATTTTTTTAAAAGGAATCTAAATTTTAAAATAATGGCATACACTTTTTCAAGACCAGAGAGTGAAGAAGCCTACTCACCCTTCCAGAGAGAACTAAAGAGGAGCCCCAACCACACCACTTCCAGGGTGCTCTGCAAAGCTATAGCCATGCCGCAGCTGGTCTCGGGCCTCCGATGTATGTGTGATGCTCACCAGCAAGCTGATTTAAGGCTTCCTTCTTTGCACTTTCTTTGTTGTGTCAATGACATCATCAGCCAGAATCTGTGAACTACAGAAGAGTGACTTCAGTTGTGAGGCTGCTTAAGAGTATCTTCACTTACGCTTTGTTCTGAGTAGGTAATCTTACAAGGGAATGTAGCTTTTCAGAGGTCACCACAGTTGTGCAAATTTAATCACTGAAGAAGCTTACTTCATTCTCTAAAGGTAACAAAAGAAGTCACCTCATTGATGAGAGACTGCTTCATTATTCATATTAAAGTGATGTATTCACATGAACAGTATACTGAACTTTTCACATGTGATATGATGGTATACTAACATGTAAAAATAATGATTATGAAATTTTAGTAACTGGTAGGTGAAAGTTGAAATATTTTAAGGCACAAAAATTACTTTGTAAACATACTCATCAAAATTTTACTCCTTGCATCCAAGGTAATCTCTGGGAAAAGTATAGAAAGAAAAATCTCATTATACTTTTCTGTAGCCAAAAAGGCCTAGGTTAAGGAAGCCCCAAAAGCTGCATTTGGAGATTATCTTTTTTGGATGGTACCTACCCTCATTTTGTGGCCTGAGATTATCCCCTTTATTATTAATGCAGGGATTAATAGTTCTCCCTTTAAATTTTATTGTTCTAACATTTTTTGGCATTTTATTTGAAAAAGAAGAGTAAATAAATTTTGTGACAATTCAGTTTATGCAGCAATCGGTTTTTAATGCGCAGCACCACCTAGTGGACTACCTGGGAACTGACGGAAAATCATTTCCAGAAACAGCCTCTGAGGGACCTGGCAGCTTGAAGAGATTTCATTCCTTTTGCTTTTGTTCAAACTTCTCATTCTTATTCAATTTCCATAGAGATATGAAGGTTATCTACAGAAAATATATGCCTTCTTAGAAACCTCTGGTTACCAAAAAATGTTCTTTCTTCACTCAGCTGAGAGGTTATTTAAACACATGCTTGCACGGAATTAAATATTTCTTTCTCATCCTAAGGTGTTGCTTGATTCATTTTATTTTCTCTTTCTTTTTTTAATAACCTCACAGGTCAGGAGAAATTAGTTTCTTCCCTAATCTTTTTTCATTTTTCACTGGGATATTCCTTAATTATCATAAGATTATTGTTTAGATTCAAGAGACCTTTATTTATATATATAATCCCCAAAAGCTTCCAAAAACTACAAAATTCCAATATGGCTATTAAATTAGAATGGAAAAATAAAAGACAAGTAGGCACATATTTATTTCATGGAAGGACTAATATACCTACTGTGATTAAATTGAGCTCTGAAATTTCTGACAACTGAAGCATAAAAGGAAACACAAAGGGAATACAATTATACAAATGAGCTGATTAAATGTGAAAACAGCTTCTTCCTGCAGTCAAGGGGTATATAGCTATAGATGACTTAAAATTCTTTTTTAGATTACTGGTTAACATCTGTTCAAAGTTTCTAACTACTGGAAAATATTTTAATATGTGCTTCCTCTACATTTATTTATGCAGTCCCCTAGTACTGGACTCGTAGCCTCTAACCCCCATCAACACAGCAATGAACATATTTTTATATTTTCCCTCATTAACTGAGGAAATTTCCAGCAAGGATTGTCCGATCATAGTACATATGCATACTAAATTTCACTAATTAAACATTCAAACTAGCGATAGCCACATACACTTCTACCAGCAGAGCATGAGCATTCCAGTTTCATCCATTCTCAACAACAATAGGTATCATTAAACTGTCTAAATTTAATCAATACGCTGAGTCTCGTTTTAATTTGTATTACCTTACTATTAGTGAAATTGAGCCGTGTTCTCCTTTCCAATATTATCTATTCAAATGATTTGCCCAGCTACAAAGACCCTAACCTTTCACTTAGGGCTGACCTGGGAGCTGTGAAGGAAAGATGTGAAAGCTAAGGCAAGTTGTAAACTGCCTGGCTAAACATTGAAGGAGTGCCCAAACCTGCACACAAAGACCAGTGGCAAAGGGCAGGAGGTCTATTGTTTCCAAGGAAATCTCTGTCCAATTATGAGCTGGTCATAGGTTCAATTCCCCAGTCAAGGGCATATACCTGGGTTCTGGAAGGCAACTAGTTGATAGATCGCTCTCATATCAATGTTTCTCTCCCTCTCTCTCCTCCTCCTCCTCCTCCTTCTCCTTCTCTTCCTCCTTTTCCTCCTCCTCCTTTCTTCCTCCTCCCCCTCTCTCCCTGTAAAAGCAATGGGAAAAAATATCCTCAGGTGAGGATTAACAAAATTAAAAAAAAAGAATGCGCTCTTACTATTTATGATGGCATGAATGGACCTAGAAAGTATTATGCTGAGTTAAAGAAATCAGAGAAAGACAAATACCATATGATTTCATTTATATGTGGAATCTAAAGAGCCAAATAAACAAAGAAAGAAAAGAAAAGCACTGATGGATTCAGAGGTCAATCTGGTGGTCAGAAGGGAAGGAGGGGTTGAGGGCTGGGAGAAAAAGGTGAAGGGCTTAAGAAGCATAATTTGGTACATACAAAATAGTCAGGGGAATATGAAATACAGCATAGGGAATATAGTCAATAATATTATAACTATGTATGGTGCCTGGTGGGTACTGGAAATATCAGGGGGAACATTTTGTAAAGTATATGATTATTTAACCAGTATGTTGTACACCTGAAACCAATCCTATACAATAAAAGCCTAATATCCTAAGTGTCCGACAGTTCATTAGACCTCTTGACCAGTCATTATGAGCTCACTGACCACCAGGGGGCAGGTGCTCTGACTGGAAGATTAGCTTGCTGCTGGGGTCCTGCCAATTGGGACTGGGCACCCTAGAGCAGCGGTTCTCAACCTGTGGGTCGCGACCCCTTTGAGGGTTGAACGACCCTTTCACAGGGGTCGCCTAAGACCATCGGAAAATGCAGATATTTACATCATGATGCATAACAGTAGCAAAATTTCATGGTTGAGGGTTACCACCACATGAGGATCTGTATACAAGGGTCGCGGCCTTAGGAAGGTTGAGAACCACTGCCCTAGAGCCCTCTGCCTCCCTCCCCAGCCCCAACTGTACATTGGTGGGGTCCCTTGGCCTGGCTTGTGCCCTCTCGCAATCTGGGACCCCTGAGGGGATGTCAGAGACCCAGTTTCAGCCTGATGCCCATAGGCCAGGCTGAGGGACCCCAGCAGTGCACAAATCCGTGCATCAGGCCTCTAATATAAAACAATATTGAATGTAAACTACAATTGAATTTTTTTAATCTCATAAAGAGCCCAGGCTTAGATTGCTTCTTTGGCAAATTGTACTGAATGCTTAAAGAATGAAACCCAATCCTACACAAACTTCCAAAACAGAACAGGAGGGGCTACTTTCCATCTTACAATTATAAGAGAACAATGCTGAGAACTTTCATGATTCTTCTCAAGGCTAATTCTCCTAAAACTTCTGAGACCACTTCTTTTCTTCTTCCCTAAGTTTTCTCCTTTTACTTGGGTATCCCATAAGGTTCCATTTCCAGACCCTTATCTCCTACTCTTTATCTTTCAGCCATACCTGCATCTCTCTGGTAGTCATTTCAAAGACAAAACTTTGGGGTAGTAGGTGAAACATTTATTTTTAAATAACTCTATAACCTGACAGGACTCTAACATCAAAGCAGTAATTCTCAGGGATATTGTTGTTGTCCCAGAATTCACATTTAAATGCTAAACTGTTCTCTGGAGTGTGATTAGACTGTGATTCTCTGACCCTTAGATGTGTTCTATGTGCATCGCTTGGTTCATTGCACATTAAGTCATTTACGTAAGTTAATCACCTCATAGCCACAACATTTTTAATAAGGTCCACTTGGGAACCCAATTCCCTTTAACCACAGAGAAGCATTTAGAGACCAGAGAGTGATCAGTGAGAGCAAGAGTTATAATGAATGGCTAGAGGTATCCTCTTATCTGTGATGTTGGCATGCTCAGAAAAACACAGGAGATTAATTTAAAAGTTGAATTTCCCTCTGGGTCACTTTAACAGTCAGTCCCTATTGAACTGTAATTTTCAAAAGTAACTGAACTTCTTCTCCCCTGAACTTTATGTGTGTTCCAGTTACAAACACCTAACCTCTTGAGTGCCATTTGACCCAACAGAGCAAAAGCAATTTACTACCCTATAACCCTACTCCTTTGTGCATAGCTACCTTCATCATTAAGAGAAAACATTACGCAGATAGAATTTTTAATCTAGATTGTGGTTACCTACTTTACTAGGGCCCCGTGTGGGTAGTTAGTCCATACAATTCACTAATTCTTTTCCATTCCAGCTGAATTAGTCTGTCATCTTAAGCCCAACTGGGATGAGGTTCAAAATAATAAATTTCTATCACTTAAGAAACTTGGAACTGGCCGAAGTCTTAGAGTCTACCTGCTGTAGCCCATTCATTTTATAGGAGAAAAAAGCAGGCCTTACAGCAGCTTACACAGCTTGCCTAAGACACCCAGGAAGTTTGTGATTGAACCAGATCTAAAACTATAGTCTTCTATTCAGTGTTCTAACAAAAATTGTAAAAGTGTCTGCCACCTGAAGAGAATATAGAAAAAAAAATAAGAGATTGCTTTCATTTAATTTTGGTTAGGAAAATATAAAAGCCTATTACCCTATCATTTCTTCCTTTGAAATTTTGAAATCTAATAGTTTCCATTTCCTCTTCATTCTTTTTTTTATTTATTATATTGATTTTTTTTTTTTTACAGAGAGGAAGGGAGAAGAATAGAGAGTTAGAAACACTGATGAGAGAGAAACTTCGATCAGCTGCCTCCTGCACATCCCCTATTGGGGATGCAACCACAGCATATGCCCTTGACTGGAATCGAACTTGGGAGCCTTCAGTCCGCAGGCTGATGCTTTATCCACTGAGCCAAACCAGTTAGGTCTCCTCTTCATTCTTATTACCATTGTTGTTATTAACTCATGCCCCTAATGCTATCATAGCTTCCTTGCTGTGGTTTTCATATACACGTCACTTATTTCTAATCTATACTGCATATCAGCGCCAAATAATCTTCCTAAAAGAAGATCATGACCCAATTTGTTTAATAAAATAAGTTGTATAATCTTTATATCACTGCTCTGCTTAATTACCCATGCTATATCAGGTATAAATATATATCAGGGGGACCTAATTGTATTTTTTGCTCCAAATTTCTATTCAGTGACTCCAAGTAATTCAGTTAAATTTATGTAATTCATTGACTCATGCATTTTAATCACATGTTAGATTTTTAAATGTAGCACCCTTTATTTTTGGGCTTTTTGTTGTAGATATTCCATGCATCTTTCAGTTAATTATATATGTTCCACCTTTTTTTGACCACCATATCTGTAAAGTTGGAAAAACAAACTGTGGCATATTCACACAATTTAATACTACTCAGCACTAAAAAGAAGTAAACCATTCAAACAAGAAATAAAATATATGGATCTCAAAATAATTATGCTGAGTGAAAGAAGTCAGAGCGAAAAACAACAATGCATTCTCCCCATCTACATAAAATGCCAGCAATTCTGGCAAGGGCAACTAATCAACAGTGACCATAAATTTAATTTAAAACCATGTCAAATTTTCTCTGATATAAGTCCGGCTTTGCTAATGTCACTTTACATTGCTCTGCACTCTGAAGCAAAGGGTTTTGGTGTACGCTGGTCTCTGAGTTCCTCTCATAGTATCTGTTACAGCACAGAAATGTGGGTCACTCTGACTCTATTCTACCCCTCTTAGGAGAGATTAGATGTATTAGGGAACATTCCAGTTTTGATTAGAAAAATCCCAGCTACTACAGGTCCATTAGTTGAATTCCTTAGAAAATGGAGCCCTGTCCCCCAGCTTTCTTTGAACCACTGGTATCAAAACATGGTGACATTAATGATGGAGCTCTGGCTGCAGGAGATCTAGAAGGTTTCCCTTTCCTGAAGTATCATCAGGGAAAGCAATAGAACCTGAAATATAACAGGGCTGCACACCACTGATGGAAGAAACAAATAAGATATCTGGAATAATAAAAAGATTAACATGTCATTTTCATACAAAAGAATTATCAAGACTTGAAAAATAACCTAATTAAATGTGAGAATTTTAGCATCTTTCATTCTGAACATCTAACAACTGAACTCATTTAGCACTAACACCCCACAGGAAGCATTCCCATTACATTATCTCCTCCCAAATCTGGTTCTCCTGGATTTCAATCTGGATGAGACAGACTCCTTCATCATGGAAAGCCAGCTATGGACAATGACTCCACAGATACAAAGGCTTTTTTATTTATACTAGAAAAGGAGAGAAATGAACCTCCCCCAGGCTCTTTGGCTCACTCTGTCCATCAGTGGCTGAGAAAAATTCCAAACTGAGCCAGTTCCTGCAGAGCTAGCACAAACATCTCTTTAAATACGTAGTGAATCTGTGGTTTTGAAATTGGTCATGGTTGTGTATCACAGAGCCTATTCCCTCTATTTTAGTGCTGTGGAGAAAAGGAAGAACACAGAGATATACTAAATTTGTTTACATTGTTTCTGAAGCCCATTTTTTTAAAATTTAGAACAGATTATAATCCCTAGATTAAAAGCTGAACGAATAAGTAAAACATTCCTTTTCTTCCTCATCCATCTCCAAAAGCATTTTACAAAAAAACAAAAGCCAGATTAAGCCAATCATCACCAAAAGGCGGGTCAGAGGGCTGGTAGAGTGGAGACAGCCTAGACCAGGAATTAGGAGACATGAGCTTTAGACTCAGTTATTACTCCAATTCTCTGTGAACTTGGGCCAGTTGCCTTACCTCACTGAGCCTCATTTTCTCTATTTGTGAGTGAAAACAAGAAATAGAATAGGTAAACTCTCAAATTCCTTTAAGGGCTAAGATCTTGAGATCTATATAATATATATATATATATTTCTTATTTAAAAATCATCATGAGATTTGGGTCAAAGGTAGATTAATTTAGCCCAACCAGTGTGGTTCAATAATTGAGCGTTGACCCATGAACCAGGTCAGGGGACATGCCCAGGTTGTGGCTCGATCCTCAATAGGGGGCGTGCAGGAAGCAACTGGTCAATAATTCTCTTTCCCTCTCCCTTCTTCTCTCTGAAATCAATAAAAATATATTTAAATTTAAAATTACACTAATTTAAAATAAAATAAAACAATTACTTTGTTTTATTTGTGGGCCATGCAACAGAATTAGACTTTAAAAAGAGCTGAGGATAATCTAATCAAGATAGTGATGACATGAGGCTGCAATCTTAACCTCCAGCTTAAGAATGAGCAAGTCAGTCTCTAACTGGTTTGACTCAGTGGATAGAGCGTAGCCTGCAGACTCAAGGGTCCCTGGTTCAATTCCGGTCAAGGGCATGTACCTTGGTTGCAGGCACATCCCATTGGGGGTAGGGGGAAGGCGGTGCAGGAGGCAGCTGATCTAACTCTCTATCCCTCTCCTTTCCTCTCTGTAAAAAAGTCAATAAAATATATTTTTTAAAAAAGAAGGAGCAAGTCAGTCCTCAACTGAGGTATGGGGAAAAAGCAACTTCCCTCACACTCTCCAGATTTTTAAAGGTTTCCAGTACATTTTAAAAATGCTCAGCCACATTGCCAGTTGTCCAATAGTTTGGGGAAAAGCTTCTGACTTCTAGAAACTAGATCACTGAAATTACTGTCTTAAGGCATCATGACAGAGCCCTCCTGTGATCCTGATGAGAGTGACAACTTCTTCTGCGATGTACCTCAGGTGATCAAACTGGCCTGCACTGATACCCACACCACGGAGTTTCTCATCGTCTCCAACAACAGACTAAATGCTGTGGTCTGTTTGTGGTTCTTGTGGTGCTCTACAATCATTCTGGTGAATCTGAAACAGCAGATCTGGTAGAAGGCCCTCTCTACCTGTGCAGCCCACCTCAGCATAGTCACACTCTTCCTGAAATATCAATATCTTCATCTACTCTCATCTATCCATCAGTCTTCCAGAGGACAAGATGGTGTCTGTTTTTCTTTGTTGTTACCCCCCTGCTGAATCCCATCATCTATGCCCTAAGGAAGGAAGACATAAAGAAAAAGTTAATGCGTAGAAAGAAGAAGAAGGAAAAACAATGTCTAAGTCTTTAAGATGCTTTGTGCTCCACATCAAAGAAATGCTTTGCTAAGAATAACTTACATACCATATATATCAGACTACAGCCTTATGCCATATATTGACACTTTGGCCAAAGGTGGGCTGCATGTATGACAGTGGTCCCAAACACTGGTAAATAAGACAAATTGAATTTTCATATGACTTTGGTGACTTATAAAGAAGACTTTGCAACAAACCAACAAATGACAAGTGCTGGTGAGGATGTGAAGAAAAAGGAACCCTCGTACACTGCTGGTGGGAATGCAGAGTAGTGCAGCTACTGTGGAAAACAGTATGGAGTTCCCTCCAAAAATTAAAAATGGAACTCTCATTTGACCTAATAATCCCACTTCTAAGAATATATTCCCAGAAATCAGAAATACCAATCCGAAAGAATATATGCACCCTTACGTACATAGCAGCACAATTTACAATAGTTAAGATCTGGAAATAGCCTAAGTGCCCATCACCAGATGAGTGGATTAAAAAAACTGTGGTACTTGCCGAGACCGGTTTGGCTCAGTGGATAGACCGTCGGCCTGCGGACTGAGGGGTCCCGGGTTCGATTCCGGTCGGGGGCATGTACCTTGGTTGCGGGCACATCTCCAGTGTGGGACATACAGGAGGCGGCTGATCAATGCCTCTCTCTCATCGATGTTTCTGACTTTCTGTCCCTCTCCCTTCTTCTCTGTAAAAGAATCAATAAAATATATTTTAAAAAAACAAAAAACTGTGGTACATCTACACAATGGAATACTACACCAGTGTAAAAAAGAAAAAACTGTTACCAATTGCAACAACATGAATGGACCTGGAGAGCATTATGCTAAACTAAATAAACCCATCAGAGAATGATAAATATCCCGTGATCTCACTCATTTGTGGAATATAATAAGCAACATAAACTGATGAACAAAAATAGATATAGAGACACAGAAACATAGAACAGACCAACAAACCTCATAGGAAAGGCAGGGGAAGGTGGAGGTGAGGGGATCAGAGATCAACCATAGGATTTGTATGCATGCATATTAGCACAACCAGTGGACACAGACAGTAGGGGGATGAGGACCTGTTCTGGGGGACAGGAATAGGTGAGAGGGGTCAATGGGAGAAAAAGGAGACATATGTAATACTTTCAACAATAAAGAATTTAAATAAAAATAAAATAAAGAGGAAAAGAAAAGAGACTTGGAAGCACTGAAATTATTGCTGTTTTTCAAATGTCCAGGAAGTCTATCAGAGCAATGAAATGGGGATGTCATATTATTCATTCATTTGACTGATATTTACATACTGAGCACCTATTATATGCTAAGTACTAGGTTTATAGTCATAAATAAAATATACATATAGTCCCTTCTTCCTATAGTTTAGAGTCTAGTGAAAATAGAAAACAAAAATATAAACAAATTTTAATTACAGATGGTGACAAATACTGTGAAAGAAAGCAGCAGGATGCTGTTAGTTAGAGAAGAGAGAGTCTCAACATTGATTAATCAGGAAGAGCCTCTCTGAGGAAATGACAATTAAACTAAGATCTGAAAGATAAAAAGGAACCAACCATAAGAAAAAAGAGGTGATGAACATTCTAGGCAGAGAAAATGGCAGGTGCAAAGACCTATAATAGAGACCTCATTCTCTATTATATATACAGATGTTTGCATTTTCTGGAAGCCAGTTCTCTAGAGTACTCATAAGCATTATTTCTACAAGTTAAGAGAATTTGGTAGAATCATTACCCAAAGGCCCCAATCAATTCTAAATTCCATTCAGAATAAACAAAGAAAGATCAGACATATTTTTAGTATTAAGTGTATTTTATACCATTTCATCATTCCATTAAAATTGATATTATGTTAGTTTCATATGGCAGCTCTCTGACCTCTCATCCTACTCCTTTTGACCACAGTATAGCATCATTCTTTTTACCTAAGGAATGTGTCACACAATCTTTTTTTTTAATATATTTTATTGATTTTTTACAGAGAGGAAGGGAGAAGGATAGAGAGTTAGAAACATCAATGAGAGAGAGACATCGATCAGCTGCCTCCTGCACGCCTCCTACTGGGAATGTGCCCACAACCAAGGTACATGCCCTTGACCAGAATCGAACCTGGGACCTTCCAGTCTGCAGGCCGACGCTCTATCCACTGAGCCACACCGGTTTTCGGTGGTCACACAATCTTCTTGGTTGGACTTGCTCATTCCACAAAAACTGATATATTTTAGTCTAGTGAGTGATACCAGTTAATTCATATATCAACAGCTCAAAAATTACGCAAATCCAATCATCCTCTTAACTATTCTCAGCTGTTTATTTCTTCAAATAAACTTTATAGTATTATTGCAAAACTTACTCAAAAAATCTGTGTTTTGCCAAGACTGGTTTGGCTCAGTGGATAGAGCGTCGGCTTGTGGACTGAAAGGTCCCAGGTTCGATTCAGGCTGGGGGCATGTACCTTGCTTGCGGGCACATCTCTACAGTGGGGCGTGCAGGAGTCGGGTGATTGATGTCTCTCTCTCATCGATGTTTCTGAATTTCTATCTCTCTCCCTTCCTCTCTGTAAAAAATCAATAAAATATATTTTTTTAAAAATCTGTGTTTTTATAAGTATATTAAATTTATAAACCACTTTAAGAAGGTATATTATATTAATAATGTTTTAATATTTTAATAAAATTTTTATTGAATTTATTGGGATAAAATTGGTTAATAAAATTATATAGTTTTCAAGTGTACAGCTCTATAATATATCAACTCTATATTGTCTTATGTGTTCAACACCCCAAGACAAGTCTTCTTTCCTCACCATTTATCCTCCCATATCCTCTTCAACCTCCTCTCATCCCTTTTAATAGTATATTTTATTCCTATCCTATATAATAGAAAGGTAATATGCAAATTAACACTAATGGTGGAACAACTTGGAACGACCAGTTGCTATGACCTGCACTGACTACCAGGGGGCAGATGCTCAGTGCAGGAGCTGCCCCCTAGTGGTCAGTGCACTCCCACAGAGGGAGCACCACTTAGCCAAAAGCCAGGCTGACTTCTATGAGTGCAGTGGTGGTGGCAGGAGCCTCTCCCACCTCCTTGGAAGCACTAAGGGTGTCTGACTCAGAGAGATGGCAGGTGGACATCCCCCAAGAGGTCCTGGACTGTGAGAGGGTACAAGCCAGGCTGAAGAATCCCCCCTGAGTGCATGAATTTTCATGCACCGGGCCTCTAGTGTATGAATATGTATAAATCACTGTATTTTCTTTCTCAGCAGATCTTTGCAGTTTTTGTTTATTTGTTTTTTCATTCAGTGCATTTGATTTCTTTATTGGACAAAAAAAAATCCCATATAAAAATATCTGTATTAATTTTTTAAATTAAATCTTTATTATTCAGATTATTACATTTGTTTCTCCTTTTTCCCCTCCACCTGGCTCCCACCCCTCCCTCTATCCTTATTTCCCTCCCGTTGACCCCATCCATAGGTGTATGATTTTTGTCCAGTTTCTCCCTGCACACTCCTAACCCTTTTTCCCCCAAAGAATTATCAGTACACTACCTTTCTGTGCTCCTGATTCTATTATATTCCCCAGTTTATTCTGTTGATCAAATCTTTAATTCACTTAATTTTTAGATTCAGATTTGCGTGCAGCTTCCTTCATAACCTGAACCCTGAACGGGTTCCCTAAACCCCTCAGGACGTGAAAGAGCTTCCCACATCTGGCGCCTGACCACGGGACGTCTGGAGGAGAAGAGGAGAAAAAATGGCGGTGGATTAGATGGATGTATCTAGAGCCTTGTCGCTGGGCAGATGGAAAGAGAGCAGCTGAGAGTCACACTGGGAGTGTTCATTGAGGGAAGTGGATATCTACAGTGGTCTGAAAGCTACAGCTGCAGCAGCGACCAAACAGCTGGGGGACCCAGAACACCGTTCTCCAATCAGCACAGACACTCTCACACGCCACATGGAGAGGTCAGATTTTGCCTGGGATAAGTGCCTTGTGTGTTGTATCTGGACATGTTGTAGTTTCTGCCTTTGAATCAATGTAGGAGAGAGAACTACATAACCAGACACCCAGGAAAGACCATGGGCAGACAAAGAAACAGCCCGCATATGACAGAAGGCAGGTATCACCAGAAAAGGAAGTAAACAAAATAGAAGCAGAAACAAGCCTGCCAGAGCCGAGACTGGTTTGGCTCAGTGGATAGAGCATCGGCCTGCAGACTGAAAGGTCCCAGGTTTGATTCCAGTCAAGGGCATGTATCCTGGTGGTGGGCATGTTCCCCATAGGGGGCGTGCAGGAGGTGGCTGATTGATGTCTCTCTCTCATTGATGTTTCTAACTCTCTATCGCTCTCGCTTCCTCTCTGTAAAAAATCAATAAAAATATATTTTTAAAAAAAAAAGAAATTAGCCTGCCACAGAAAAAGTTCAGAGAAATGAGCATAAGGTGGCTGAAAAGAATAGAAGACAAAATCGAGAATATGAGTAAGACCCAAGAAGAAATGAAGAAGATACAAGAGAAAATGAAGAGACAAGAGGAAATGAAGAAGAAGCAAGAAGAAATGAAAAATGACATCACTGCTATAAAGAACTCAATAGAAAGCATCAAAAGTAGACTAGAAGAAGCAAAGGACTGCATGAGTGAGCTAGAAGACAAGGTAGGAAAAAATACCCAAGTACAGCAGCTTCTAGAAAAAAAAATTAAAAAGCAAGAGGAGATCCTAAGGGAACTTTGGGATAACATGAAACAAAACAACATCTGCATAATTGGGGTTCCAGAAAGAGTGGAAACTGAGCAAGGAATAGAAAACCTGTTTCAAGAAATAATGACAGAAATTTCCCTAATATAGGAAAGAAAAAAAACATACAAATCCAAGAAGCTCACAGAGTCCCAAGCAAAATGAACCCCAAAAAACTAACACCAAGGCACATTATAATTAAATTGGCAAACACCAATGAAAAAGTAAGAATCTTAAAAGCCACCAGAGAGAAACAGAAAGTTACCTACAAAGGAACACCCATAAGACTATCAACTGATTTCTCAACAGAAACTCATCAGGCAAGAAGGGAATGGAATGAAATATACAAAGTCATGCAAAGGAAGGGTCTGAATCCAAAATACTGTACCCTGCAAGGCTTTCAATCAAAATTGAAGGTGAAACCAGAAGCTTCACAGACAAAAAAGGACTAAGGGAATATATTACCACCAAACCAGCAATGCAAGAAATGTTAAAGGGTCTGCTGTAATAAAAAGAAAGAGGAAGCGAAGAAGGAACTCGGGGGTAAGGACTAAAAATGGCAACAGATAAGTACTTATCAATAATAACTTTAAATATAAACGGATTAAATGCTCCAATCAAAAGACATAGGGTAACCAATTGGATAAGAAAACATGATCCATATATCTGCTGTCTACAAGAAACCCACATCAGAAAAAGAGATGCACACAAATTGAGAGTAAAGAAATGGAAGATGGTATTTCAGGCAAATGGAAATGAAAAAAAGCTGGGGTTGCAATACTTATATCTGACAAATTAGATCTCAAAGTGAAGGACATAACAAGAGATAAAGAAGGCCACTTCATAATACTAAAGAGAACAATCCAACAAGAAGAAATAACTCTGGTAAACAAATACACACCCAATATAGGAGCACCTAAATACATTAAAAAAAACTCCTGGAGGATATTAAGGGAGAGATTGACAGCAATACAATCATAGTAGGAGACTTTAATACCCCACTGTCATCACTGGACAAATCCTCTAAACAAAAAATCAGCAAAGAAACATCAATCCTAAATGACTCACTAGACCAGATGGAATTAGTTGACATCTTCAGAACATTTCACCCCAAAGCCATAGAATATACATTCTTCTCCTGTGGTCATGGTCATTTTCAAAGATAGATCATATGTTGGGTCATAAAAACGTCTCTTCAAATTAAAGAAGATAGAAATCATATCAAGCATTTTCTCAGACCACAGTGGCATAAAACTGAAAATCAACTATAATAAAAACAATATAAAGAAATCAAACACATGGAGACTAAACACCATGCTATTAAACAACGACTGGGTAACCAGAGAGATCAAGTAAGAAATAAAACACATCACGGCAACAAATGACAATGACAACACAACAATACAAAATTTATGGGACACAGTGAAAGCAATCTTGAGAGGGAAGTTCATAGCTCTACAAGCCTATTGCAAAAAACAGGAAACAATGGTAATAAATTTCCTAACCCTACAACTCAAAGAGGTAGAAAGAGAGCAACAAAAAAAGCCCAGTGTACACAGAAGGAAGGAAATAGTGAAGATCAGAGCGGAGATAAACAACCTAGAGACCAAAGACACAATTCAAAAGATCAACAAAACCAAGAGCTGGTTCTTTGAAAGGATAAACAAGATTAATGGACCTCTAGCCAGGCTCACCAAGAAGCAAAGAGAGAAGACCCAAATAAACAAAATCAGAAATGAAAGAGGAGAAATAACAACAGACCCTGTGGAAATACCAAGGATTGTTAAAAAATACTATAAACAACTCTATTCCAACCAATTGGACAACCTGCAAGACATGGACATATTCCTAGAAAAATATAACCTTCCAAAACTCAATCAGGAAGAATCTAAACATCTCAATAGTCCAATAACTATGGAAGAAATTGAAGCAGTCATCAAAAAGCTTCCAGCAAACAAAAGCCCAGTACCAGATGGTAACACAGGAGAGTTTTACCAAACATTTCAGGAAGAATTAAAACCTATCCTCCTCAGACTATTCAAAAATATTCAAGAAGAAGGAACACTTCCAAACACCTTCTATGAAGCCAGCATCACCCTAATATCAAAACCAGATAAAGACAACACAATGAAAGAGAATTACAGGCCAATACCTCTCATGAGCATAGATGCCAAAATCCTCAACAAAATTCTAGCAAATCAGATCCAGCAGTACATCAGAAAGGTCATACACCATGACCAAGTAGGATTCATCCCAGGAATGCAAGGATGGTACAATATCCGCAAATCAATAAATGTGATACATCACATAAACAAATTGAGAGATAAAAATCACATAGTCATATCAATTGATGCAGAAAAAGCATTTGACAAAATCCAACACCCTTTCTTGATAAAAACTCTCAGCAAAGTGGGAATAGAAGGATCATACCTCAACATCATAAAAGTCATATATGATAAACCCACAGCTAACATCATACTCAATAGGCAAAAACTAAAACCATTTCCCCTAAGAACAAGAACAAGGCAGCGATGCCCACTCTCACCTCTCCTGTTCAACATAGTACTGGAAGTATTAGCCATTGCAATTAGACAAGAAGAAGAAATAAAAGGCATCCAAATTGGAAAAGAAGTAAAGCTGTCCTTATTTGCAGATGACATGATATTGTACATAAAAAACCCAAAGGACTCCATTCCAAAACTAATTGATTTAATTAATGAATTTGACAATGTAGCAGGATACAAAATTAATGCTAAGAAATCTGTGGCATTTCTATACACTAATAGTGAAATTATAGAAAGAGAGACTAAAAAAGCAATCCCATTTACCATCACACCAAAAAAATTAAGATACCTAGGAATAAACCTAACTAAAGAGGTAAAAGACCTATATGCAGAAAACTACAGGACACTGAAAAAAGAGATAGAGGAAGATGTTAACAGATAGAAGAGCATACCATGCTCATGGATTGGGAGAATCAACATCATTAAAATGTCCATACTACCCAAAGCAATCTATAGATTCAATGCACTACCCATTAAAATACCAACGACATATTTCACAGACAGAGAAAGAATTTTTCATAGATTCATCTGGAACAAAAAAAGACCACGAATAGCTACAGAAATTCTGAGAAAAAAGAATAAAGTAGGTGGGATCTCAATACCAGATTTCAAGCTATACTACAAAGCAACTGTTCTCAAAACAGCCTGGTACTGGCACAAGAACAGACATATAGACCAATGGAATAGAATAGAGAACCCAGATATCCACCCAAACCACTATGCTCAACTAATATTTGACGAAGGAGGCATGAACATACAATGGAGCCAAGACAGCCTCTTCAATAAATGGTGTTGGGAAAATTGGACAGATACATGCAAAAAAATGAAACTGGACCACCAACTTACACCAAATACAAAAATAAACTCAAAATGGATACACGACTTAAACATTAGAAGGGAAACCATAAAAATACTAGAGGAATCCACAGGCAGCATAATCTAAGATATATGCCGAAAGAACTTCTTCACTGATACTGCTCCAAAGGCAATTGAAGCTAAAGAAAAAATAAACAAATGGGACTACATCAAAATAAAAAGCTTTTGCACAGCCAAAGAAACCATCAACAAAACAAGAAAGGTCACTGTATGGGAGAACATATTTGCAAATGATATCACTGATAAAGGTTTAATCTCCAAAATCTACAGCCAACTTATACAACTTAATAAAAGGAAGATAAACGATCCAATTAAAAAAAAATGGGCAATGGACCTAAATAGAACCTTTTCGAAAGATGACAGAAGGAAGGTCAAGAGACACATGAAAACATGTTCAAAGTCACTAATCATCCGAGAGATGCAAATCAAAACGACAATACGATACCTTCTTACACCGGTCAGAATGGCAATCATCAACACATCAACAAACAACAAGTGTTGGCGAGGATGCGGAGAAAAAGGAACCCTTGTGCACTGTTGGTGGGAATGCAGACTGGTGCAGCCACTGTGGAGAACAGTATGGAGTTTCCTCAAAAAACTAAAAATGGATCTCCCATTTGACCCTGTAATCCCACTCTTAGGAATATATCCTAAGGAATTAGAAACACCAATCAGAAAGGATTTATGCACCCCTATGTTCATAGCAGCACAATTTACAATAGCTACAATTTGGAAACAGCCTAGGTGCCGTCAGCAGATGAATGGATCAGAAAACTGTGGTACATCTACACAATGGAATTCTATGCTGCCATTAAAAAGAAGGAACTCTTACCATTTGCAGCAACCTGGTTGAAACTGGAGAGCCTTATGGTTAGTGAAATAAGATAGTCAATGAAGGAAAAGCATCACATCTCACTCATTCGTGGATAATAAGGAACATTATAAACTGATAAACAAAAGGATAGATACAGAGGCAGTAAGCTTCAAACAGACTGTGAAATTACAGCAGGAAGATTAAAGTTAGGTGAGGTAGATAAGAGATCAATCAAAGGACTTGTATGCATGCATATAAGCATAACCAATGAACATAGATAGTGGGGGGTTGGGTTATGCCTGGGAGGAAGGGGGGGACAATGGGGAGATATGTATAAAAAATTAATTTAAAAAAATTAAAAAAAAAACTGAAGGACTTCTTTCAAAAACTAATTGACTTAATAAATGAATTTCGCAAGGTAGCAGGATACAAAATTAATGCCAAGAAATCTATGGCATTTCTATACAATAATAGTGAAATTACAGAAAGAGAGGCTAAAAAAGCAATCCCATTTACCATCACACCAAAAAAATTAAGATACCTAGGAATAAACCTAACTAAGGAGGTAAAAGACCTGTATGTAGAAAACTACAGGACACTGAAAAAAGAGATAGAGGAAGATGTAAACAGATGGAAGAGCATACCATGCTCATGGATTGGGAGAATCAACGTCATTAAAATGTCCATGCCGAGACCAGTTTGGCTCAGTGGATAGAGCGGCAGCCTGCGGACTGAAAGGTCCCGGGTTCGATTCTTGTCAGGGGCATGTACCTTGCTTGTGGGCACATTTCCAGTGAGGGGCTTCAGGAGGCATGTTTCTGACTTTCTATCCTTCTCCCTTCCTGTCTGAAAACTCAATAAAATATATATTTTTAAAAAAATGTCCATACTACCCAAAACAATCTATAGATTCAATGCACTACCCATTAAAATACCAACGACATATTTCACAGACCTAGAAAGAATTCTTCAAAGATTCATCACTAAAAAAGACTGTGAATAGCCACAGCAATCCTAATAAAGAAGAATAAAGTAGGTGGGATTTCAATACCAGATTTCAAACTATCTTACAAAGCAACTGTTCTCAAAACAGCCTGGTACTGGCACAAGAACAGACATATAGACCAATGGAATAGAATAGAGAATACAGATTTGACCCAAACCACTATGCTCAATTAATATTTGACAAAGGAGGCATGAACATACAATGGAGCCAAGACAGCCTCTTCAATAAATGGTGTTGGGAAAATTGGACAGATACATGCAAAAAAATGAAACTGGACCACCAACTTACACCAAATACAAAAATAAACTCAAAATGGATACACGACTTAAACATTAGATGGGAAACCATAAAAATACTAGAGGAATCCACAGGCAGCACAATTTCAGACATATGCCGAAAGAACTTCTTCACTGATACTGCTCCAAGGGTAATGGAAGCTAAAGAAAAAAATAAACAAATAGGGCTACATCAAAATAAAAACCTTTTGCACAGCAAAAGAAATCATCAACAAAACAACAAGAAAGACCACTGTATGGGAAAACATATTTGCTAATATTATCACTGATAAAGGTTTAATCTCCAACATCTACAGCCAACTTATACAGCTTAAGAAAAGGAAGATAAATGATCCAATAAAAAAAAATGGGCAATGGACCTAAATAGAACCATTTCTAAAGACGACAGAAAGAAGGCCAGGAAACACATGAAAAGGCGTTCCAAGTCACTAATTATCCGAGAGATGCAAATCAAAATGACAATGCGATACCATCTTACACCGGTCAGAATGGCAATCATCAACAAATCAACAAACGACAAGTGTTGGCGAGGATACAGAGAAAAAGGAACCCTTGTGTACTGTGGTGGGAATGTAGACTGGTGCAGCCACTGTTAAGAACAGTATGGAGTTTTCTTTAAAAACTGAAAATGGAACTGCCATTTGACCCAGCAATCCCACTCTTAGGAATATATCCTAAGGAATTAGAAACACCAATCAGAAAGGATTTGTGCACCCCTATGTTCATAGCAGCACAATTTACAATAGCTACAATTTGGAATCAGCCTAGGTGCCGTCAGCAGATGAGTGCATCAGAAAACTATGGTACATTAATTGTTCATAATTTTTTTATCTTTTACCTTTTTCTTCGTCCTCTTCTTGAAGAGTACCTTTCAGCATTTCATATAATACTGGTTTGGAGTTGATAAACTCCTTTAACTTTTTCTCATCTGTGAAGCTCTTTATCTGCCCTTTAATTCTGAATGATAGCTTTGCTGGATAGAGTATTCTTGGTTGTAGGTTCTTGCTATTCATCATGTTGAATATTTCTTGCCACTCCCGTCTAGCCTGCATAGTTTCTGTTGAAAAATCAGCTGACAATCGTATGAGTGCTCCCTTGTAGGTAATGAACTGATTTTCTCTTGCTGCTTTTAATATTCTCTCTTTGTCTTTTGCTCTTGGTATTTTTATTATGATGTGTCTTGGTGCAGTCCTCTTTGGATTTCTTTTATATGGGGTTCTGTGTGCTTCCTGGACTTGTAAGTCTATTTCTTTCACCAGATGTGGGAAGCTTTTAGTCATTATTTCTTTAAGTAGGTTTTTAGTATCTTGCTCTCTCTCTTCTTCTGGAACCTCCACAATTCTGATGTTGGTATGCTTGAAACTGTCCCAAAGGCTCCTTACATTATCTTCACATTTTTGGATTCTTTTCTCTTCTTGCTTTTCCAGTTGAGCGTTTTCTGATTCTTTATATTTCAAATTTTTTACTTGATTCTTGCCTTCCTCTAGTCTGCTATTAGGTCTCTGTATAATATTTTTTATTTCAGTCAGTGTATGTTTATTTCTAGTTGGTCCTTTTCCATCTCTAGTTGGTTCTTTTTCATCTCTAGTTGGTCATTTTTCATCGCCTCTTGGGTCTCGCTAAATTTATCCATCTTTTCTAGGATATTCTTGTAAAACTTTATAAACGTGGTTTTGAACTCTATATCCAGGCGTTTGTTTTTCTCTATTTCTTTTGTTTGTGATCCCTTCCCTTGTCTCGGCCTTTTCACTATGCCAAGAGAACTTCTGTGTTGGATTCAGCCTTATGATACAAGACTTGCAAAACTGCAAAAGCCTCTCTGTTGAGCTTGGGATGGGTGGAGTTTTAGGGCTTAAAGGACCACCTTGCCTTCCAGTCGGCCCTGCCCTCCACAGCCCCCAAGTCTCTCATTACTGGGTAATCACTGGAGTGGTCCCTGTGTGCGCACATGCGCGCTCTCTCTTGTAGTGCCTCTAGACGGCTGTCTTTCTGTTTCCCCTGCACTCCTGGATCATATGAATCTGGATCCCCAGGACTTCCCCCGAATCTGGGGTTTAGTGGAGTTAGAAGTGACGCAGTTGGGATGCTTTGTCTCCCGCCCTCTTGTGAGAGCCAGTGGCACAATCAGCCGTACGTCTTCTGCGTGCAATGCTGTGCGCACTGCCTGACTTCTGCCCTCCTGCAACTCCCCCAAATTTCTGTGCACTTCTCCCTTTCCACAGTCCAAACTCCCCCCATATGCGTTTCGGCTGGACTTGGGGTTTAGTGTCATAGGATAAGGGGTTCAATGCCATTGGGAGTCTCCCACCAGAGAAAGCCAGTCAGGTACTTTGGCACCTGCTCTCTCCATGCACGTGTCTCTGTACCTCAGCTTTTTGCAGCTCCTCTGGGTCTCTGTTAGCCCCTCTCTTTCCTTCTAGTTGTAGAATTTCCACTCAGCCAGCTTTCTTGTGGTTCTGGATGCTGTCCGTTCTGTCTTTTAGTTGTAGTTTTGAAATTGTTGTGTGAGGCAGCAGTGTAGGTGTTTACCTATGCTGCCATCTTGGTTCTCCCTCTCTTTGTCTTTTGCTCTTTTAATTATGATGTGTCTTGGTGTGGTCCTCTTTGGATTCCTTTACTTTGGAGATCTCTGAACTTCCTAGATTGTTAGTCTATTTCTTTCACCAGGTGGGTGAAGTTTTCAGTCATTATTTCTTCAAATAGGTTTTCAGTATCTTGCTCTCTCTCTCTCCTTCTGGCACCCCCATAATTCAAATGTTGGTACACTTGAAATCGTCCCAGAGGCTCCTTCTAATTTTTTTATTCTTTTTTCTTTTTGCTTTTCCAGTTGAGTGTTTTATGCTTCTTTGTATTTCAAATCTTTGACTTGATTCTTGCATTCCTCTCCTCTGCTGTTAGGTCTCTGTATAATATTTTTTATTTCAGTCAGTGTATGTTTAATTTCTAGTTGGTCCTTTTTCATCTCCTCTTGGGTCTTGTTAAATTTATTCATCTTTTCTAGGAAATTCTTAAAAAACCTTATAAGCATGGTTTTGAACTCTATATCCAGTCATTTGTTTTCCTCCATTTCTTTTGTTTGTGATCTGTTCCTTTGTCTCCTCATTTTCACTGCTTCCCTGATTTGGTTAAGTAGCTTTGTGTGCTAGATGTCTTATATGGCCCAGTAGCTCTGTCTCCCCAGTTACCAGAAGTGGACTCTCTTGGTGCACCCCTTTGTGGACTGTGTGTACAGCCTTCTTGTAGTTAAGTCTTGATTGTTGTTGCTATCACTGTGGGGAATTGACCTCCAAGCCAACTGGTTGTGAGGATCAGCTGTGTCTACACTGGGAGAACTTCTGTGCTGGAATCAGCCTTACAATACAAGACTTGCAAGATTGCAAAAGCCTCTGTGTTCAGCTTGGATGGGGTGGAGTCTCAGGGCTGAGCAGACAGCCTTGGCTTCTGGTCAGCCCCACCCTACGTGGCCCCTGGGTCTCAGTGTTCCTTGGTAATCGCTGCAGTCCTCTCTGTGCACACTTGTGCTCACGTGCCTCCAGACTTCTGTCTTTCAGGCTCCCCTGAGTTTTCATGGGCTCTGGGGACCCCTATGAGTCTGGGTCCCCAGGACCTCACCCAAAACTGGAGTTTAGTGCAGTTGTAACTGGATTTCAGTGCAATTGGGAGGTTCTGTCTTCCTTCCGCTAGAGAAAGCCAGTGGTACAATCAGCAGTCAGCCCTCTGTGCGCACACTCACACTCACACTCACACGTCTCCATACCTCTGCTTTCCTGGCTCCCCTAAGTTTCTGTGCACTCTTCCCTTTTTATAACAGTCCAGACTCCTCCCATATGAGTCTCACTCAGTACTGGGGTTCAGTGCAGTCGGAACTGGGGTTCTGTGCAGTTGGAGTTTCCGTCTCCCTCCCGCTAGAGGAAGCCAGCCAGGCACTCCGCTGCCCGTTCTCTCTATGCACATGTCTCTGCACCTCAGCTTTTTACAGCTCCTCTGAGTCTCTGTGGCCCCTTATCTTTCCTTCTAATTGTAGAATTTCCACTCAGCCAGCATTTTTGTTGTTCTGGATGATGTCCATTCTGTCTTTTAGTTTTAGTTTTGAAGTTGTGCGAGGCAGCAGTTTAGGTATTCACCTACGCCGCCATATTGCTTTCTCCCCTCATTTAGTATTTCTTAATGACCTCATCCAGTCCCATGACTTTAAATATTCTCGGTATATACTGTTAGTATTGTGTTTGTATCTTCAGACATGACTTCTGTCCCAAATACCAGTCTTCATATATCATCTCTACTTAAATGTCTAATAGGAATCTCAGTGTATCATGACAAAATAAGAACTTTAAATTCCCACCCTAAAAAAAAGAAAAACTTCTCCTCAGTTATTTCTATTTCAGTTAACAGCACTACCATTTATACAATAAAGAAGTTAGTATTACAAATTCCTTGATCAACATAAATTTCCATAATTGATACAAGAAGAAACAGAAAATGTAAATAATCCTATATTTAATTAAAGAAATTTAATTTACAATTTAAAACTTTTCTACAAAGAAAATTTGGGTCCTAGATACCTTCTGTTCAGGTTACTTTTATTATATCCTAACCTACTCTTAACTCAGTGGTGAAAATAACAACTTTTTTATTATGCTCACATATTTAATAAGATCAGAATTTAAGTAGGTTAATGGAACAGAATAAGAAATCCAAAAATAAATTCACATTTAAGGTATCAACTGACTTTCAACAAGGGTGCCAAGGTAACTCAGTGGTAGGAGGGGGGACTCTTTTCAAATGGTGCTGAATCAACTATACAGATGAGAAAAATGTATTGCAACCCTCATCTCATACCATATATCAAAATGGATCACAGAACTATAATTTAATGCTGAAGCTATAAAATTTCTAGTATAAAACAGGAGAAAATCTTTGAGAATTTAGGGTAAGCAAAGATTTCTTGGGACACAAAAAAACATCAACTCTAAAAGTAAAAAATTAATAATTGGGCTTAATCAAAATTTAAATGTCTGCTTTTTAAAATATATCATTCAGAAAGTAAAACTGCAAGCCAGAGAGTGAGAAAAAAATACTGGCAACACATCTATTCAACAAAGGTCTCATATCCAGAAAATACAAAGAATTCTGACAACACAATGACAAGACAAAAAAATAATAAGTGAGCAAAATATTTGAATGGACACAAAACAAGACATATAAGGGGATAATAAGCAAATGAAAAGATGCTCAACATTATCAGTCATTAAGAAAATGAAGAATAAAACTACACACTCACTAGAATACCTAAAATTAAAAATTGACAATACCAATTGTTGAATGTTGAACTCATACTTCTGATGAAAGTATAAAATCATACAACTATTTTGATAAAGTCTTGTAGTTTCTTACAAAGTTAAACATACACTCCTCTTGAAACCCAATAAATCTACCTAAGAGAAATTAAAATGTGTCCAAAATAACCTGTATATAAATGTTTATAGCTACTTTCTTTATAATTATCAAAAACCAGAACCACCCAATTCTGGTCTATATGGAGTGTTTATAAGAAAAACTTGGACCCTAGGTGGTTTTGTTCAGTGGTTAGAGCATTAGCCCATGGACTGAAGGGTCATAGGTTCAATTCCAGTCAAGGGCATGTACCTCAGTTGCAGGCTCAAACCCTGGCCCTGGCCAGGGTGCATGTGAGAGGCAACCAACTAATGTGTCTCTCTTATATCAATGTTTCTCTCTGTGTGTCTCTCCCTGTCCCGCCCAACTGCGGTAGCAAGTGCAGTGAGGCCAGGATGAGAGGGAGCGGCACCCAGCCCAGGCTCGGGCTACTCCCCAGCTCCTGCCACTCGCGCGCTACTACATTCCCCAGGGGATGTCAGACTTCTGGTTTCACCCGATGTGCACAGGCCAGGCCAAAACAGGCAGTAGAACATCCCTCGAGGGGTCCTGGATTGCGAGAGGGTGCAGGCCAGGCTGAGGGACCCCACCAGTGCACAAATCTATGCACCAGGTCTCTAGTATAAGTAATAAAATGGCAATAAATGCATATCTATCAATGAAGGAAGAAATGAAAGAAAAAGGGAGAGGGATAAAGATACAGAAAATTGATGAGAGAAAAACATCAATCGGCTGCCTCTTGCATGCCCCCTACTGAGGACTGAGCCCACAACCCAGGCATGTGCCCTGACGTAAGATTGAAATGAGATCTCTTGGTTTATGGGTCAACACTCAACCACTACGCCACATCAGCCAGGCAATAATTACTTTTTTGTTGTTACTGTTAATCCTCATCCAGAGATATTTTTCCATTGATTTTTTTTTTAATCCTTACCCAAGGATATTTTTCTAGTAATCTTTAGAGTGGAAGAAAAAGGGAAAGAAAGAGGGAAATATCGATGTGAAAGAAACACATTGATTGGTTGCCTCCTGCACAAACCCTGATCAGGGCACCAGGCTAGGGAGGAGCCTACAACCAAGGTATGTGTCCTTGACTGGAATTGAAACCAAGACCCTTCTGTCTGCAGGCCAATGCTCCATCCACTGAGCCAAACTGGCTAGAGTATTTCCATTGATTTTTAGAGAGAGTGAAAGGGAGGGGGAGAGACAGAGAGGGAGAAACATCTACGTGAGAGAGACACATCCATTGGTTGCACCTGACTCGGTCAGGAATCCAGCCTGCAACCGACATACATACCTTGACTGGAATTGAAACTTGAGACTCTTCAGTCCAAGGGTTGATGCTCTGTCCACTGAGTCAAACTGACTAGGGCTAAGCAACAATTTCTTTAAATGCAAACGGTGCATTAAATGCTTCAATCAAACACATACAGTGAGTGATGGGTCACAAACAAGACTTACATATGCTGTCTACAAAACTCGCTTCAGATGGAAAGATGCACACAGACTGAAAGCAAAGGGATGGGGAAAAACTATATCATGAAGATGGAAACAAAACAAAAAAAAAAAAACACAGAAAGCTGGGGTAATAAAACATATACCAGACAAATAGATTTTAAAACAAAGGCTATATAACAAGATACAAAGAAGGACCCAGCAACTACACTTCTGGGCATTTATCCAAGGAAATCCAAAACACTAAATTGAAAAGACATATACATCCATTGCCACATTATTTGCAATAGCCAAGACATGGAAGCAATCTAAGTATCCATCAATAGATAAATGGGTAAAGAAGTGGTGCATATATACAATGGAATATGATTCATTTAAAAAAGAACGAAATCTTGCTATCTACAACAACATGGATAGACCTCGAGGATATTATCATAAGTGAAATAAGTCAGAAAGATAAATATTAGTTGATTTAATTTATATGTGGAATCTAAAACACAAAATAAGCAAGTGGAACAAACAGATTCATAGATACAGAGAACATTTTGATGGTTGTAAGATGGAAGAATTGGGGGATGGGTAAAAAGGGTGAAGGGAGTTAAAAGTATGAATCAGTAGTCATGGGGATGTAAAAGATAGCATAGGGAATATAGTCAATAACATTGTAATAACTATACATGGTATCAGATGGGTACTAGATTTATCAGGGTGATCATTTCATAAGTTATGTAAATGTCTAATCACAGGGCTGTCCACCTAAAGCTAATATAATATTGCACATCAACTGTAATTTAAATAGAATAATGTTGCTCCGGCCAGTTTGGCTCAGTGAATAAAGCATTGGCCTGGGGCCTAAAGGGTCCCAGGTTTGATTCCAGTCAAGAGGATGTATGTTGGTTGCAGCACATCCCCAGTAGAAGGTGTGCAGAAGGTAGCTGATTGATGTTTCTCTCTCATTGATGTTTCTAACTCTCCATCCCTCTCCCTTACTCTTTCTAAAAAAAAACACACACAATAAAATTAAAAACAAAAGAATAATGTTTACTCAACAATAAAAAGGAACAAACTGCTGATGCCATAAAGACATGGATTGGCCTCAGAAACAATATGCAAAGCAAAAAGTAAAGGAACAGAAGAGTACATACTGTATGATGTAATTTATATGAAACTCTAGAAAAGACAAATCTAATTTATAGTGATAAAAATCAGATCCTTGGATGCTTACATGGAGATAGAGGGACTGGCTAAGAAGAGGCTGGAGAAACTTTTGGAGATGTTGGAAATATCCTATATCTTAATTAGGAAGGTGGTTACATTGGTGTATATGTGCCTTTGTAAAAATTGGTCAACATTTACAATTAAAATGGGTGTCTTTTGTGTAATTAAATTTTACCTTGATAATGTTTATTTTAAAATATGTACTTTAGGGCGCGTGCACAGGGCAGGGCAGGGCGGAGGCGGCTGCTCAGAATTTGGGACCCATCCCTGCCACACCGCTGTCTTGGTGACATGATCCGAAACCAGCACCGGCTGGCGGGCAGCGCCGAGCAGCGGGGCCGGGGAGTAGGTGTGACGGCTGCCGTGACAGGGTACATTACAGCCACTGGAACCAGCTGCGCCAGGCACGGGCCAGGGGGTACTAACTACCTCACTGTGGGCGTGCACACGGATGAGATCTCCAAGCACAAGGCGAGGTACAAGGTGATGCAGGCCATCAAGTGGGTGGACGAGGTAGTGCCGGCGGCCGTCTACGTCACCGCGCTGGAGAGGCTGGACAGGTACAGCTGCGACTTCTGGGTCCCTGGCAATGACGTTACCTTACCTGCAGATGGCCGGACACTACGAGGAAGTGAAGCAGGCACCGGGGCGTATCCACCACAGACCTCGGGGGCCGCATGCTGCAGAGGACCGCGGCCCATCACAGCAGCCAGGAGTGTCCGCGGAGAACGGGGAGTTTCTGCAAACCTCCGGGAAGATCATCCAGTTTGCCTCTGGGAAGGAGCCCCAGCAGGGGGAGACTGTCATCTACGTGGCGGGCGCCTTCGACCTACTCCACATCGGGCACGTGGACTTCCTGGCGAAGGTGCGTGGCCTGGCGGAGGGGCCCAAGTCATCGCTGGGCTGCCCTCTGACCAGGAGGTCAACCACTGCAAGGGCAAGAGCTACCCCATCAGGTCGGAGGTGGTCACCACAGAGCTCCTGGACCACTTTAAGGTGGATCTGATTTCCCTTGCCTTTGGAATCAAATTACAAAATGTTCTCTACAACCAAGGTCCATAAGTTTGGTCAAGAATCACTCAAAAGTAGCAAAATTTAATTCAATGTAAATAAATAAAGGCTTAAACGCACTGAAAATAAATAGGGTGCCCCAAAATATGTATACACACACTTTGAATAATTATAAAAACAGTGTTTGGTAAAATAAATTTCATTTTTAATAGATTTGAATTATCAGCTGTTAAAGTACGTATACATTTTTTGGAACACCCTGCATTTGAGATCAAGATTGAAACCAGTGTAATGTATAAAACACAGGTGCAGTGTATAGCTTCCCGGAGTCAATAACTCGCAGAACAGTACAAATCAAGAAAGTAGGTTCACTCTCAATTATAACCTGTTCCTAAAAATGAGTCTGTGCCCAAATTATGTTCTTTTATTGGTGAAATCAGAAACCTTCTTTAAACTTTTCCACATTCTTTTTCCTTACATGTTCCACCATGATCTTTATTTGAGTAATAGTTAACATGTCCCTCTCTTTCATGCACAAGTCTGCACTGCTGCACGCCACAAAGTCACCTAATGACTTTGTTTCTTTATTTTTGCTCTCTCACTAAAGATTTGGCCATAATTATATGTGCATTCACAAGACCATCATGTACATGATTTCACACAAAAAAACTTGTCTCTGTCTGAGATGCTTGATGGCACTTTTTACTTCCTCATTCCTCAAACTGTAAATGAGGGGATTCAGCAAAGGAGTGATCACTGTGTAAAAGACAGATACCACCTTGTCAAGGGAGAAGCTGGTATGGGGCCGAGTATAGATGAAGATACATGGTCCAAAGAAGAAGGCAACCACCATGAAGTGAGCTGAGCAGGTAGACAGGGCTTTCCACCGCCCTTCAGCTGACTGTGTTCTAAGAGAAACCAAGATGACTGTGTAGGAGGTGACCAAAGCCAGGAAACAGGTAAGGGAGATGGTTCCACTATTGGACACCATCAGCATTCCTGTGAGATGTGTATCTGTACAGGCCAGCTTGATGACAGGAAGCACATCACAGAAGTAGCTGTCAATAATGTTGGGGCCACAGTAAGGCAGACGAATGGTCAAGAAAGTCTGCACCAGAGAGTGAACAGTACCCCCCAACCAGAGAAAAATGACAAGCTTTATGCAGACCCTCATATTCATCACATTAGTGTAGTGTAATGGCGTGCAGATGGCTATGTAACGATCATAGGCCATAATGGTCAGCAGAAAGATCTCAGCACAGGCAAACAGATGGAGGAAGAAAAGCTGTGCAATGCAGTTGTCAAAGGAAATGGTCTTTCTCTTTAAAAGGAAACCCTCTAGCATCTTGGGTACAGTGACAGATGAGTGGCAGATGTCAATAAACGACAGGTTGCTCAGGAAGAAATACATAGGGTTATGGAGATGTTCAGTAAAGATGATGGTGACCATGATGAGAATGTTCCCCCAAAGAGTTAGCACATATATGGCTGAGAATGCCATGAAAAATAATACCTTCAGTACACAGTTATCAGTAAGTCCCAAGAAGATAAATTCAGTCACTCTGGTTTGGTTTAGTGCATCCATCCTGAGTTTTCCAAGGGACCTTGGTGGGAAGGAGGTAGAATGAAAGCCAATTTAGCTTCACTGTTATAGGAATGGAACTAACTGAAGTGATTCTGCATACCTATCCGAATTGCTTATTTCTTGTTAGAGCATTTATAATTAAGACCAATGCAACAATAATTTTACAATATACCCACCATGCATCAGGAGCCATTCCAGACACTTTATATCCACCATTCTATTTAACCACAACCACACTCTGACATAGGCATGACTGTCCAGTCTTGCAGATGAGATGAGTGAGCTTTACAAGAATAAATAAGTTGCCCAAAATCCTTAGCCACTAGTTGGCTGGTTCTTTTCATTTTAGTCTAATCCATAGATACCACCAAATTAATATTCAAAACACAACTCCCAGATAAAATCATTCATAGTTTCACTCTTCTTATCAAATTAAATGTACCTTAAAAGCCTGCAACAAACTGCTGCACATTAATTTTCCCATGATGGCATCCCTTCTTTACCCCTATGCATTCTTTTTTTTAATTAAATCTTTATTATTCAAATTATTACATTTGTTTCTCTTTTTTCCCCTCCATAGCACCCCTCCCACCCTTCCCTCTGCCCTTACCTCTCTCCCATTGATCTCATCCATAGGTGTATGATTTTTGTCCAGTCTCTCCCTGTACACCCCTCACCCCTTTTCCCCTGAGAATTATCAGTCCACTCCCTTTCTGTGCTCCTGATTCTATTATATTCACCAGTTCATTCTGTTGATCAAATTTTTAATTCACTTAATTTTTAGATTCACTTGTTGATAGATATGTATTTGTTGTTCATAATTTTTTGTCTTTTACCTTTTTCTTCTTCCTCTTCTAAAAGAGTACCTTTCAGCATTTCATATAATACTGGTTTGGAGTTGATGAACTCCTTTAGCTTTTTCTTCTCTGTGAAGCTCTTTATCTGCCCTTCAATTCTGAATGATAGCTTTGCTGGATAGATTATTCTTGGATGTAGGTTCTTGCTATTCACTACGTTGAATATTTCTTGCCACTCCCATCTGGCCTGCATCATTTCTTTTGAGAAATCAGCTGACAGTCGTATGGGTACTCCCTTTTAGGTAATGAACTGTTTTTCTCTTGCTGCTTTTAATATTCTCTTTGTCTTTTGCTCTTGGTATTTCAATTATGATGTGTCTTGGTGTAGTCCTCTTTGGATTCCTTTTATAGGGGGTTCTGTGTGCTTCCTGGACTTGTAAGTCTATTTCTTTTACCAGATGTGGGAAGTTTTCAGTCATCATTTCTTTAAATAGGTTTTCAGTATCTTGCTCTCTCTCTTCTTCTGGCACCCCCACAATTCAGATGTTGGTACACTTGAAGCTGTCCCAGAGGCTCCTTACATTGTCTTCACATTTTTGGATTCTTTTCTCTTCTTGCTTTTCCAGTTGAATGTTTTCTGCTTCTTTATATTTCAAATTTTTGACTTGATTCTTGCCTTCCTCTAGTCTGCTGTTAGATCTCTGAATAATATTTTTTATTTTAGTCAGTGTCTTTAGTTGGTCCTTTTTCATCTCCTCTAGGCTCTCACTAAGTTTATCCAACTTTTCTAGCATATTCTTCAAAAACCTTATAATCGTGGTTTTGAACTCTATATCCAGTCGTTTGTTTTCCTCCATTTCTTTTGTTTGTGATCCCTTCCCTTGTCTCGGTATTTTCACTATGCCGGGAGAACTGTCTTGGATTCAGCCTTATGATATCAGACTTGCAAAACCAAAAAAGCCTCTGTTGAGCTTGGGATGGGTAGAGTCTCAGGGCTTAAGGGACCGCCTTGCCTTCCAGTCAGCCCCACCCTCCATGGTCCCTGAGTCTCACGTGACTGGGTAATCGCTGGAGCGGTCCTTGTGTGCGCGCGCCCACAGTGTCTCTAGACTGCTGCCCCTCTGGCTCCCCTGCGCGCCAGGACCACATGAGTCCAGGTCCCCAGGGTTTCACCCGAAACAGGGGCTTAGTGGAGTCAGAAGTGGCACAGATGGGAGGGTCTGTCTCCCACCCACTCGCGAAAGCCAGCAGCACAATCAGCAGTCTGTCCTCTGTGCACAGTGCCGTGTACACCACCAGACTTCTGATCTTTTGTGACTCCCCTAAATTTCCGTGCACTTCTCCCTTTTCATAGTCCAAACTCACCCCGTATGAGTTTCGGCTGGATCTGGGGTTTAGTGTCTTAAGATAAGAGGTTCAATGCCTTTGAGAGTCTCCGTTTTTCTCCTGCCAGAGAAAGCCAACCAGGTACTCTGGCACCCGCCCTCTCCATGCACGCGTCTCCGTACCTCAGGTTTTTGCAAGTCCTCTGGTTCTCCATGACCCCCTCTCCTTCCCTCTAGCTGTAGAACTTCCACTCAGCCAGCTTTCCTGTGGTTCTGGATGATGTCCATTCTGTCGTTTAGTTGTAGTTTTGAAATTGTTGTGCGAGGCAGCAGTGTAGGTGTTTACCTATGCCGCCATCTTGGATTCTCTCCCTATGCATTCTTTTCAGCAGCCAAGCAAGTTACTATGCTTCTACCATGCTACCTCTACCTACTTACTTTCAAAATCTTTGTCTCTATTTATTGTTTCTTCTGCTCAAAAAACATACCCTCTAATTAAATGCACTCTCTTCACCTCATTACTATTTAAGTATTATTCATTTTTCAAGTCTCTCAAAGACCAATAACTTTAATGAAAAGTTCCTGACACAATCAAATCTTATTTCTTTCTTTTCATACTTTTTATATGGAATTTAACTGTAAAAGAAAAGAAAATATTTGGCTTTTCTCTCCCACTAAGTTGGCATTTTCTTTTTTTAATATATTTTTATTGATTTCAGAAAGGAAGGAAGGGGGAGAGAGAGTTGGAAACATCAGTGATGAGAGAGAATCATTGTTCAGCTGCCTCCTACATGAGCCCGCAACCCCAGGCATGTGCCTGACCGGGACTTCGACCTCCTGGATCATAGGTTGATGCTCAACCACTGAGCCACAAGGACTGGGCAAGTTGGCATTTTATTTAAAAGCAACAACCTCATATGTCTTACCCCTGGTAACCCTTAAGATGGTTACTTGCACATAGTAAGTATGCAGAAATGCTTTTATTTGACTAAAATAGTCTGAAGAAGAATCCAACCCTTACTTCACAGTAGAGCTAATAAGTGACTAAAACAGTTTTTTAAATTTTGCAATATGATTTGTTCCTGAGGACATATTATTTTATAAATACTAATGTTATATTCCCCATTATTTTCTATACTGATGGGCTGGCCAAAAACTATAACAGGGCTTAGGAAATAATTATCACAAATCATAAAAAATACTTGTATTATTGATTCAATTACTTCACTTGTAGAGATTTCTTAAGCATCCAAACTATGGAAGAAAAAAAACTAAATGCAAGAAAATATTAATTACAGCATTATTTACTATAGCAGTCATGGGGCTTTTTTTCCCCCATCAAAATCCCAATGGCATTTGTTTTTGAAGCCTGAATAAATATAGTGGAACTTCAATAGAATTGTGTGCAGCTATTAGGAGTGGTAACAAGAAAAAATTATTAATATAAAAAATATTGAAATATTATGAAGAATAAAAATTGATATAAAATAATTATTCTTCTTATTGTATTATTTACTTACAATTATTGTATTATTTTTCATTCAAACAACTATAAACTTACTTTTTCCTTACCCTGTATTTCATAGAAATAAAGGAATCAGTAACTAAGGATATATGTTTTTTTAAACAATTTTAGCAAAACAAGATACTGAAAATAAACTGAATGTTTATCAGTAGAGAATAGGTAAATAAATTTAGTACAATCACAATATTACATAGTCACTAATAAGAATGAGTCAGTTCTAAATATAGTGAAGCAGTGATTCACAATGCCTAGGGTGGGGGGTATAAATTTTGCTGCCCAGGCCTCATCTCAAACAATTAATTCAGACCCACCAGTACTTTTAAAGCTCCTTGTTGATTCCAAACAGCCAAGATTGCAAACTATTAACTTCATGGATTATTAACTTCTTGGTGAAAAAACCATATTATAAATATGCTGTGAACCAGGAAGGAAGGGAGGAAGGGAGAGAGAAAGGTAGGGAAGAAAGAAGGAACAAACAAAGACACGAAGGAAAAAATGAAGAGAGATTTTTACGTGTAGATATGTACATATATATGTATGCATGTAGGCTTGAATATATTTATGCATATTCAAACATATATACATACTGATGATTTACATTTGTATGTAGTATTTATTCCTAAAAGGATACAAGATAGGTGTTGAAGAATACATATTTATTGTAACATTGGTTACCTGTCAAGTAAAGAATTGAAAGGGATAGTAGGATTTTATTAATATTTACATTAATCTCTGTATTGTTTAAATTTGTATAATAGGCATGAGTTACTTTGTTTAAAAACAAAGTATTAAAAAGCCTGTGTAGCTGGTTTGGCTCAGTAAATAGAGTGTTGGCCTATGGACCCAAGGGTCTCAGGTTTGATTCCGGTCAAGGGCACTTATCTTGGTTGCAGGCTCCTCCCTGGCCTGAGCCCTGGTCAGAGCTTGTACAAGAGGCAACCAATTGATGTGTTTCTCTCATATTGATGTCTCTCTCTGTCTTTTCCTTTCTCTAAAGTCAGTGGAAAAATATGCTCGGTTGAGGATTTTAAAAAGGAAAAAAAAAAAGCATATGTAGGGGGAGAAAAACAAAAAGGAAACTAAAATGCTGACTTCATGGGATCATGAGTACAATTTTACTCACCCATGTCTGAAAGTTTATAATATGGTTGTATTTCTTATAAAGCAATATTCTGAAAATGGGGAATATATTTCCTATAAACTGCTGGTCAGCAATGCATTAGCAGCAGAGAACCAAGAACTGCTTTGTTTTCACCTAGAAAGGAGAGGAAGAGGCTCCTCATAAAAGAACATTCAATGAATTCAAGTAACTGTGACCTTCAGCTTCACCTCCCCAAGCCTCGGTTTTCTGAGCTATGAAGTAGGGACTAGATGCAGCTCTTCTACGTGACGAGGTGTAGTACATGTCTAGGTCTTCTATTGAAAAGCTTAAGAGAAAAGACAGGGAATAGGAGGGATCTCTGGCTTCATTAGTGGTTCAGAAAATTATCATTAAAAATTGAAGCTCATAGGCATTTATGTCTCTAATAAAATGTCATGTAGCTAAGGTTCTGAGATGTTTTATAGCTTGCCTGCTTTTGCATGCAGAGCTGGAATTCTCTGTCCCAGTTCTCCTGCCCTAAGGTTCCCACCACTTAGCAGTTGCCTCCAGAGAGCTGATGAGCTAGATTAACTTCTATATCTCTTTTAGCACATTGTACTTAGTTTGGGGTTTTTTTTAAGTTTTATCCTTCACAGAGTATTGTATTTTTTCTTTTTTTAATATTTGCTCCACCTGTAATACTTTCAGCCATAAAGATAAATTTTTTAAAAATATGTATTTGATCCTTCACAGTATGATATTATCTACCAGATTGTCAAATAAAACAGGAGAAAAATTTTTTTCTGAAAAAGAAAGCTGCTCTGAGGTTTTAAAGGTAAGAATTGTTTTTATGGTAAGAACTAAATCGAGTCCTCTTCCCTGCATACAGAGAAAGCACTCCGCAGCACTTCCCGGATATGTTCCAAATCATGGTGAGGTATTGCCCGGAGAGGGAAGCCCAGAGGGGCAGAGCTGTCATATAGTCGGCTGTGGTCTTCCATTTCTTCAGAATGGCCCAAATCTAGTCTGTACACTGGCTTTCAGAGCACAGAAAGGACAGGCTTTCTCCAATGGCAAGAAAGACAACCTTGCTTAGACAAACAAGTAAAAACTGTAAAAGAGGCTCATTCTTTGTTTGGAAAGTTTTAGCACATTTAACATTCAATCTACAAAGATTGTGATTGTCTAGCTGGAAACTGTGCTAGGGGATTCAAATGCAAAGAGGCAGAGGGAAGTGATGGTCCCAACCCCCAAACTTCACGATTCTATGATTTTTTTTTATAACTAGAAGAAAAAAAAACAAGTGCCATGGCAAAACCTAAAAGGTGACAAGTCATTTTGAGAAATCTTGGAGAATGTGTGTATTTGTGGTGTGTGTGTAGGTGCCCTCATAGAAAACAACACAATGAAAAAATGCTTTGAGCCCTGAGACAGAAGAGAGGTTAAAATAATTATCATAAGTTAAAAGGCCACCTATTAAACTTCTAAACACCACACACTTATGCAACATATCAGACAAGTGATTGAGATGTGGTATTGCTCAACACCATGTACATATGTGCATACCCACAATAAGCATGGCAGGTAAAGAGGTGGCAAAGCTTACCAATTCTCTCCAATTAAGCAGAGGTAATTTAGCTGATTGTTATAATATTCTTTAATCCACTTATTTCATAATTCCTTATGAAATAAAACAGAGAAAACCAAAATATTTTTTAAATACCAAATAAAAACACTCTGATTTGGACATTAGTAACTGGTTTTCTATTTAAATAGTTCCACCCTTTCAATGTTGGTCCCCAGATTTTTTTAAACCTTTTCATTCTCTTTAAATTTTGTGTTTGTCTTTTTCAATAGCTTTATCTTCCTCTGGCCAAGTAAGATAAAAATAAGCCTACTTGCCATTTGCACTTTAATGAGTAACTACTATGGCATTATAGAATTATATTTGCACTGGTTTCGACAAACATTTACAATAGAAGAAAAGTAATTATATATAATAAATAAATGACTACTTTAAGAGATATTATTTGACATTAACTTTAAGCTTAAAATTTTGTATCAAGAAAATATAGGTGAGGCCCTCGTGCTGAGGCTGGGGCTGAGGCTGAGACCCTCGCACTGAGGCTGAGGCTGAGGCTGAGCGGTGCGTCCTCGGCTCTAGAGCCGCCAGGGCACCTGCCCTCAGGGCTTCCGGTGCGGCTTGGGCCGGGTCGGACCTGCAGTAGCGAGCGCCGGTGCTGGTTCCCTTAACCCCTGCGACCCCGCGGCCCCCCGCCCACCCCCCACGTGTGTGTGCTGCCGCTGTGGCAGCAGGAGGAGGTGTGCTCAGTGGGTAGAGCATCGGCCCGCGGACTGAAGAGTCACTCACAGCGGAGCCCGCGGAGGACTTGCTGCTCTAGACCCACCCGTGACTGATAATTCTCAGGGGGGAAGGGGTGAGGGGTGTACAGGGAGAGACTGGACAAAAATCATACACCTATGGATGAGGTCAACGGGAGGGAGGGAAGGGTGGGAGCTGGGTGGAGGGGTGCTTTGGAGGGGAAAAAAGAAAAACAAATGTAATAATCTGAATAATAAAGATTTAATTAAAAAAAAAAAAAGAAAACACATATTTCCCATGGTCTTAGGAACCAACAGACTGCTCCTCGGTGTAGCAAAGTGTAGCAATGTAGTTTACTATTGTTATATGAAGACTGTTACCCATGCTACACCATGATTCAAGACAAAATTTCATTTATTTGTAATTAGAAATAAATATTTCACAATAAAAAAAAAAGAAAATATAGGAGTGTTTTGATTGTGGTAATTATATATAAAATCATCACCTCATTAAAGCTGGGGAGAAAAGAAAATATAAAGGTTTTTAAGCAATTGTGTCAAATCAGAGCAAGTTAGTATTTGATTCTATTGCTGAAATAATAAACATTATTGAATAAAGATCTATTTTGTGAGCTAATATATCTAAAAATTTAGATTCTGTTTCTTGGGCAAGTCATTTGATTTGATTTTCATTATTTGGAAAGTAAGTAATAATTTTATTCCTTTAATTATTGTGATAGTTAATTTTATCTGTCAACTTGGCTAGGCCATGGCACCTAGTTGTATTGCCAAATACCAGTCTAGATGCTGTTATGAAGGTGTTTTTCAAATGTGATTAACATTTACATCAGTAGACTTAGAGTAAAGCAGATTAACCCTCCATAATGTGGATAGGCCTAATACAATCAGTGGAGGGCCTTAAAAGAAAACACTGAGGTCCCAGAAGAAATAATTCTGCCTACAGACTGTCTTCCAACTCAAGACTGTAAGATTGATTCCTGCCAGAATTTTCATCCTGCTGTCCTGGCCTGCAAACTTCAGATTAACCAGGCCTCATAATCTCATGAGCCAATTCCTTAAAATAAATATCTCCTTCTCTTTCCATGTAAATGTAATTTGTAGATTAATAGGTGATAGATAGATAGGGAGATGATAGATAGATGATGATAGATAGATAGATTAGATAGATAGATGGATAGAGAGATGATAGATAGATAGATAGATAGATAGATAGATAGATAGATATAGTTAGATGATAGATAGATTAATCCTATTGGTTATGTTTCTCTGGAAAACCCTGACTTATCTTATACTAGAGGTCCAGTGCACAAATACAACTACCTTTTTTGCAATGGTATTACTGGTAAAGATGGGAATGTGGCTTAGGGTTAGGAAAGTTTAGATATATTTATCACTCTCAAGGAATAAACTTCCTTTGAAGATCTCATTATCTCTTCTCTTCCTCCCTCAACATCCACCATAAATAACTTAAAATAATTATTATCACTTTATAAAGGTGAGGTAACAAGAGGATAGGAAAATTCAGTGTAATCCAATCAAACTCAATAAAACTAGTAATTCTATTAAAGTTTGGCTCTCTTTTAAAGGCCAAAGCAATATTCTTCAATGTATACTCAGTAACATTTATAGACTTAACTTGCTTGTTAAAAATGGGTTTTCCACTAACATCAAGTACTTACCATAATCTCCTGTGCATCCTCTAATGATTCATTTCTTCTCTTATTCTGTGTTACAGAAGCTTAGGCTATAAAATACAAAGCACAAAATTCTGTACATGATGGATTTCAAGCTTGAAAGCTTTGGGATTTTTATCTATCTGACGTAGGATTTTGAAGTGATCACTGAATAACTATAACTGAACTTGCCATCAATGAATACTCAGGAGTATTATTAAAAGTTTTCCATTTCAATTCATTTCTGGTAATTCATCTCATTCATTTAGCAATTTAATACCTGGACAATAAAACCAGCAGCTTCCAAATTTGGAAGAATTCCAAACTTTGGCAATTAGCATCATATCAGTTTGGTTAGCCACTGTACTAACCACTGCAATACACACTAGGGATTCAAAGGCCAATGACAAGTGAAACCTCCTCACACATGAATACTAAGTAAATTGGTACCAACCCATGAACACCAAAAATGTCCAATATATAGCCTAAAACTAACTTAATTTTCAGAAGTATCTGACTCAACACCTCATTTGTCTTTTCTACTGATTGAATAAAAGTTAAAAGCAAAAGCTATATAATCTACACTTAACAGAATGTCTGCATGAGATAACCTGTTTCAGTAATGAGGCAAAAATATCTAGAGATTTGTAACCAGTCAATTTTTAAATATCATTAAAAGAATTTTGACCACTTAAAGCAAAATAATAACAATAATAATACATTATGGAATTTATAACATGCAGGGATAAAATATATGAAAATAATAACAAAAGGGTTTGCAAAAGGAAAGTAGTAGTTTGAAAGATTCTTATCTCATACTAGAGGCCCAGTGCACAAAATTTATGCTCGGAGGTGGAGGTCCCTCAGCCCAGCCTGCACCCTCTCCAATCCAGGACCCACTCTCCCAATCCAGGACCACTGCTTGCTTGCCTGTTGCTCTGATCCCCCTAACTGCCCTCCCCTGCTGTCCTGATTGCCCCTAACCATCTCTGCCTCAGCCCCACTACCATGGCTTTGTCCAGAAGGATGTCTGGTCTAATTAGCATATTACCCTTTTATTTGTATTTTTAAGGAGTGGTATAATATCATTTGATGGTATACTACATTAAAGATATATATTATAAATGCTAAAGAAACAGCTAAAACAAAGTGTTATAGCTAATAAGGTAATAGTAGAGATAAAATAAAATACTTTTTAAAACTCAATCCAAATTCAAAAAAAAGCATAGAAAAATGAGGATAAGAAACAAATAGCAAAATGGTAAATTTAAACCAAACCCCATCAATAATTACATTAAATATAAATAGTCTAACTTGTATTCAGAGCATATGAAGAATTCTCATAACTCAACAATAAAAAGACAACCCAACTTAAAAATGGGAAGTAATTTGTTTTTAGTACATTTTTATTGCTGATAGTATTATAGATGTTTCCTGTTCCCTCTTGCCCCCGCCGCCCCTGTACCCATTTTCTCCCAGACCCTATCCAGACCCCCCCCCAGGGCTTCACCACCCTATTGCCCAGGTCCATGGGCTATGCATGTAAGTATATAAGTTCTTTGGTTTATAATTTAAATAGACATTTCTCCAAAGAAGATATACAAATGGTCAATAAACACATGAAATATTTCCGACATAATTAGCCTTCAAGGAAATGAAAATCAAAACCACAATGAGGTACCACTGCACATTCACTATAATGATTGTAATTAGAAAAAACAGACCATGACAAGTGTCAAAAGGGTATGGAAAAATTAGAGTCCTCAAATATTACTAGCAGGAATGTAAAATGGTGCAGACAATTTTATATATAATTTGGCCACTCCTCAAAATATTAAACATAGAGTTATCATAACCCAGCAAATTCACTCATATACTCAAGAGAACTGAAAACTTGTCCACACAAAAACTTGTATACAAATATATACCACAGCATTCATAATAGACAAAAAGTAGAAATAATCAAAATGCCTATTAACTGGCAAATGGATAAAATGTAATGTAACCATAAAAGGCAATATTATCTATATACTGTATATAAAAGGCTAAGTGACCAACTGTATGTACATCTGACCATCCAACAGACTGGCAGTACATATGATGCACACTGGAAATTTAAAAATAAATGTTGACTTGTACATGTCTGATAACATATAAAGCTCTCGCTGGCTCCAATCACACACATGTGTTTCGATCTGTCATTGTCCATCGTGAATTTGGTTGACACTTCCATTCCAGAGAAAAAGAAAATAGTGATATTAAAATATCTCTTCTAATTTCCTTTCAATGTGCACAAATCTGTGCACCAAGCCACTAGTTTAGTAATAAAAAGGAATGAGTACTAATATATGATACAACATGTATCCACCTTTACAGTGTGAGAGATGGAGAAACCGTGCATAGAGTTTGAAGTTGTTGAGGAGGAAAGGATATGTGGACAGAAAATGTTATAGGCGCTGGTGGAGTTCCCCCAGTGCAAGGCAGTAAATATACAGTAGACTGTATCCATTAGATGATACCCATAGGGTAGGGATCCTCCATGCAATTACCAGAATTACCAGAACAGTGAAAGTAGGCACACACACAAAAAAATGAGGGCTGGAAAACTGATCGTGAAGGCCAGGCCCAATAGTGTCAGTCTACCTCAGACCACAGTTCTCACCTTACTATATGTGGAAACCCTCTGAGCACTGAGCACATTATCCCAGCTCTCCTGTGCAGGAAGAAGTGATGGAGGGGTACTGACAACCAGGATGCGAGAGAACAAGGTAGGCCAGTGAGCTAGAATATGTGTCAGGGTCATAGATCACGATTTCTCAGGGACCCTCCTTACCAAAGACAGCACCAAGGACAGCAATAAAGAGGAGAAGGAAAATCAAGGAGATGAGACCCAAGGTCAGCATCCACCTCAATATCAGTACCACCACAACTTCAGTTACTTCTACAGATGCCCAGAAAAACCTGAATCACAACATGGCAAAGAGACAAAAACAGCTGATTCACCAGCTGAGAATTTATTTTTCTGAGGCTGAACAGGGCCCAGCCTGAGGAAAAAAAGGTCAGGTTACCACCTTTACCATCATCCAATTCAGTTGTCCAAAAAGAAGAAATGAATATACAATTCCAGCAATAAGAATTGAACAAAAGATTGGAGCTGAAGACCATATGTTCTTGCTTTTTTGTCCATTGACTAGATAAGCAAAACTATCTGCATTATCTAGTCAGTTTGGGGGAGTTTTACATTATCCACATCTGTTTGGGTAAAGACAATTAGTTGTTTTCTTTAAGCCTGGTATTTCTCAATACTCCTTTAAAGGTTTTCAATTGTTTCATATCTGGTCAAGTTGAAATTTTTAAAAACCTCATTTTTAATTTGTAATAAAAGTTTATAACTGTTGTGCATTTTTTAAGTCAATCATGATGTTATGATTTGTAGTAATAAATATGTATTTGGGCTTTGTCCCCTTTTCTGGTAATTCAGAGTTTTTATAGTCTTTATAACTGTCTTTTATTGGCTGTGTGGTAGGTAAAATTTCAAGGAATGGCCCAAGATTCCATGCCTTAATCCCCAGACCCTTGGCTGTGATAAAATATAATTCTATTGCCCTAGCCGGCTTGGCTCCGTAGATAGAGCGTCAGCCTGCCGACTGAAGGGTCCCAGGTTCGATTCCAGCCAAGGGCACATGCCTGGGTTGCGGGCTTGATCCCCAGTGGGGGCGTGCAGGAGGCAGCTGATCAATGTTTTTCTCTCATCATTGATGTTTCTATTTCTCTCTCCTTCTCCCTTCCTCTCTGAAATCAATAACAAAATATATTTAAAAGATTATGTATTTAAAAAAAGAAAGAAAGAAAGAAATATCATTCTATTGTGTTGTGTCACCTGACACAGCTGACCTTTAAAAAGAGAGATATCTAGGTAGGCCTCACTTAATCATATGAGTCTTAAAAAGTACATGGACTTTCTCTGTCTGGTGGCAGAGGAAGAAGGTAGAAGATGAAGTTCAAAGATTGCAAACATGAGAAGTGCTGTTGTTGGTTTAAAGATGTAGAGCAGGGTTCTCAACCTGTGGGTCGCGAACAGCTAGCAGGGTCTCCTAAGACCATCAGAAAACACAGATATTTATATTAAGATGCATAACAGTAGCAAATTACAGTTATGAAGTAGCAACAAAAATAATTTTATGATTGGGGATCACCACAACATGAGGGACTATATTAAAGGGTTGCGGCATTAGGAAGGTTGAGAACCATTGTTGTAGAGGATTA
>JAAGEH010000208.1:925299-940486 GCA_011751065.1 Lasiurus cinereus | reverse complement strand
AAGTCTGCTCTAAAGAGAATAACAGCAGGTCGAGGGGCTACAAGTGAAAATAAGTAGCCATAGGCTCAGGAACTACTTATATCTTCATTGCTACCACTCTTTGCAGCTACTGCAGCATGTGGCAAACATTCAATAAACTCAATTTAATTATATTTAGAAGAAACTTCTGAACTCTTTGGATTCATAATCTTTCATCTCATTAAACTGGTTCAAATTGTTTTACATTATTTGTTTAGAAATATGAATATATTACTTCTATCACCTCTATTTTATGGTATAAGAAAATGCCTTGTCAAAGCTTGAATGGAATGAGTGTGTGTCAGCATTTTCAGAGTTATATTATGCCAGAAAATGCAAAAGAAAAAAAATGACATAATGTTTGGCCTAGCCCCTTTTTCATTATTTCTGTCCCTAAACCCTAGACTTCTATAAATTCTGTTTCTTTCTTTGTGCATGGCATAAACATTTAAAAGCACTTGAACTTGAAAATACTGGATCATTTATGTTTCCCTCCTGTCCCTCAATCTTCCCATGAGTTCAGACATTAAAATCTGTTCCCTTTACTTTTAGAATGTCTCTCTTAATACCTAAATAATCTTTTGTTCTTTTCCCTTCTCATCCACACCACAGTCAAAAGTATCCTTCTGAAACATACAATTTTTAGGACTCTCCAAAGAATGTAAAATAAAGCCAGACTCCTTACTCTAGAATTTGAAGTCCAAAACGGATATGGACACAACAAACCTTATTTCCCAAGACATCTCTATTCTCCTTTCCCTCTCCCATCTTCACTGCTTTACTACCATTCCTTAAGCATGCCCAATACTTGCCTGCCAAGCTCTCTCCTTTATGTGGAATACACTTCCCATCCAAATCCATACTGTCTAACTTCTTAAGGAATTTTCTTAAAAGAGTATCAAACTATGCCTTTATAATTTCTTTTTTAAAAAAACCTTTTTAATGAGGATCTTGGCCTTTATATTTCTTCTAATTGATCTCCTTCAATGCCCTGAACCCCAGAGTAAACATACAAATAACTCTTAAGGCATATGGATGGTTCTGATTTCCCAAAAGAAAATAGATGGCACACTCAAAACAGGATAATTTGAGGAGGATTTCTATTTACAAAGATGCAGGAGTAGGGGAATCACACACACACACAAAAAAAAGTTGAGTAACCTGGGGCTTAGTGACATTCAAACTATTTACCACCCCTAGACCAGATAAGACAAAGGAGGGGGAAATTAGGAGAGCCAGAAGAAAAAGGGTCACAAAACTTTCCCTATTCCTCTCCTCCAGAGTAATGACACACTTATATACAGCCATATAGATATCTAGGTTTTCCTGAGCTATATGTGTAACAGTGAACAATTACCCCTAGAGAGGGTATACTCTTGTTGATGAGAGTATCTTCTACCTCCACTCTTTTGGTTATTTTTTCCAGGAACTAAAGTAAATTAAACTGCCACATGAGAACATGCTCCAGACATCCAAATATCAGTATGGCTCTGGAAACTCCACAGACATCACAAAGATATTAGAAAATATCTGGACAAGGATGTTCTATCTTGCTCACACTGAGAACAGGGAGCACCAAAAGGTTTAAGTCAAAGGACACTAAAACTGGATTCATTCCCACATACCCAAGGGAACAAGGTGGAGAGATGTTCAAAAATCAGAGCTCAGGAAGCTTCACTCTAAACATAGTAGATCATTGAATTAGATGAACTCCACATTCCTCCTAATCTTAGAACCTACCTTTCTTTTATGCTGTGAGATTTTCTCTGAGCACCCATGGAGCTAGGCTTGAACTTAGAAGTTTCTGACTCCCGAGTCTTTACACAGCTACTGCTCTTTGAAGGTGACAACTGAGCTGACTCCCCAGTCTGAACCACAGTAATTCTAACTACCTTGGTTCCTACCCTCTAATAATGACTTGCTCCAACTCTAGCACCCAGGTGGAAATGGGAAAAGGTCAGCTAGAAGAGAGAAATTCTATTGGCAGACACAAAAAAGAGAGGTGTTGCTCCTTCTTGAAAATCTCTGTGTTTGAAAAACATGTGGTTTTAAAAACTTAAAACTTTAGGGAGAAATAGGTATGAAAAAAGATCAGAATGAACGTACAAAGTCCTTATAAATATTCCTCATAGTCATTTAATTAAATATAAAGTTGGATGCTGAGTAAAGAAAATATCAATAACTTATGTGTCTTCAAATTTAAGATAGTTGATATTCTATAGGTCATTTCCATTTACCATTTACTATTTGCTGGAACTCTTTTAGAATCTACCTTCTTACTCCTCTCAATGAGGTGCTTGAATTTTTATTTTTTATTTTTACTAATAGCACATAAGTCATTTGCTTCAATGTTAAATTCTCCATTCAAATGTTCAGTATCATTCTGCTTTTATATCTTGGAGTCTCCCATTATGAACTCAAATATCTTTGAGTAATTTGAAAATTAAGATTCTTTGGATAGTCCAGCTAGTGTGGCTCAGTTGTTGAGCATTAACCTATGAACCAGGAAGTCATGATTCAGTTCCTGGTCAGGACACATGCCTGGGTTGTGGACTCAATTCCCAGTGCAGGGCATGCAGGAGGCAGATGACCAATGATTCTCTCTCATCATTGATGTTTCTATCTCTCTTTTCCTCTCCATTCCTCTCTGACATCAATAAAGATATTTTTTTAAATATTCCTTGGATAACTTGACTTGTAGTTTTGTTATTATCTGACCCTTACTCAGCTCACGACTAATTCATATTATAAATTTTTTTAACTTTTTTATTGAACTTATTGGGGGGGACATTGGTTAATAAAATTATAAGAGTTTCAAGTGTACAACTCTAAAATACATCATCTGTATATTGTATTATGCATTCACCATCCAAAGTCAAGTCTCCTTCCATATACTATAAAATTATAGTAAGCACATGACATCAGCATTGTTTTTGTACATCTCAGTTTTCTTCCTCCTAAAGACAATGAAGTCCAGTTCTGAAGGTCAAATTTATTTTTCCTATACTTGCATGAGTTCAGGGATCTTTTATTCAGTTATGCACTCCAAAAACTGAAAGAGAGCCTAGCACATATTAGGTGCCCAATAAAGTATTTTTTGCATGAAAAACACTCACTTTACCTTTATTTCCTAATTCCTATCACTAAGTTCCTCTTATTCTAATTTTCCCAAAAGGATGAACCAAAATTAACTGGTAGAAAAACGTTAGCATCCAAAGTTAAAGAAAAAAATATACAGTGGTACCTCAAGATATGAGTGCCCTAATATACGAGATTTTTGAGATACGAGCCCTTGAGTGAGCGATTTTTGCTTTGAAATACAAGCAACAGTTGAGATTTGAGTAATCGCAAGGATCGGCCGGCTACACACAACCCACCAGTTTACCACGACTCGAGCATCTCATAGTTCCCCACGCCTCAAGGTTACGGAACGAATTAAACTCGTATCTTGAGGTCCCACTGTATATAGAAACTAGAAGCCCAGTGCACAGATTCATGCACCAGTGGGGTCCCTTGGCCTCGCCTCAGCCCACTTACAATCCAGGACCCCTTGGGGGATGTTGGAGAGCCAGTCTCTGCAGGCCAGGCCTTCTCACAATGGGCCTCTACCATGCATATAAGCTCTTTGGTTAATGGACTCACAACGGGCCTCTAGCATGCATATAAGCTCTTGGGTTAATCTCTTCCTACCCTTGCTTCTCCTATCTTCCCCCTGAGATTCATCAGTCTGTTCAGTTCCATGTTTCAATGCCTGTGCATTGAGTGTCTTCCCCCTGATGGTCAGTGCATGTCATAGCTACCAGTCAAACAGCCAAATGGTTGAAAGGTCTAACTGTCACTTAGGCTTTTATATATATAGATAAGTATATGTAATAAAATGTAGAGAAAGTGAAATTCACACATAAGGGAAAAAATCTGTATTCCCCTCTATATATAAAATATATAGGCTATAATGCTTAAATATATCAAAGACTTTGGGATCACATACAAGAATTACAATTCAGAAAAAGAAAATCTTTAAACTGGATACCAGATTTTACTCTTCTTCATGTTCATCATCCAGTGCTTTCTTGGGAATTCCCTATTGGCCATGTCTTTCCCACCCCACCCTCTACCTCATTGCATGACCTCAGTCTTCTGTTCCGTGGTGAAAAGTTCTCCTCAATCTTCCCTTTACTGCTTAAGTTCACAGATGCTGCACTCATCTAACTGCTCCAACTTTGGAGCATAAAAATTTAAATAATATAAAAATAATTCTTCCAAGAAATACAAAAATAAAGACATATTTTTCAGAATTAAATGAAATCTTAATATCTCAAGATAAGTCATTTCCCTTTACTTCAAAGGTTTTAGAGCCCTTCAGGGATAAATGAATAAGTGTATGATTTGCCATTGCATAAACAAAAGTACTCACCAAGGTGTCCTTCCTTTCTTCAAAAACAAATTCTATCTTCCATCCTTAGGACCACAGGATAAATAGGCTGAGGAGGGGAAAGAGAAGAAAGAGAAAGAGCAGGCCCTAACCAGTATTGCTCAGTTGTTAGAGTGTCAGCCTGAACATTAAAGGATCTCAGATCCAATTCCCAGTGAAGGACATGGACCTGTATTGCAGGTTCGATCCTTGCCCTAGTCGGAATGCATTCAGGAAGCAACCGATCAATATGTCTCTCTCACATCCATATTTCTCTCCCTCTCTCTCTCTCTCTCTCTCTCTCTCTCTCTCTCTCTCTCTCTCTCTCTCTCTCTTGCTCTCTCTCTCTCCCTCCTTTCCTCCTTCCCTCCCTCCCTTTTTTCCTCCCTCCTACTCAGTCTAAAAATCAATGGAAAAAATATCCTCTGGTGAAGATTAACAACAACAACAAAAGAGAGACCACCCTTCTAGAAATCCAAGGATCAGAATTAACTTTGAGAGTTCTCTGCTACATTATTCTAAACAAGTTTATAATTAGAGGTATAAGCAAGCATACACTCAGAATGTAACAGAACTTCTCAAGCCCACCCATGCTTGCATATTTGCCAGGGAAGACAAAAAAAAGTTTTGGAAATGACATGCAGCAGCTGGAGTCAAAGCAAAGTCACCATGGCATGCAGTGACTTTCAGACTTAGGCCAAGAACAGAGACTGTGGATTCCAGCTAGTGATATGCTAGTAATGTTTAAAAACGGACTCCCCCAACCCTCAAACTCCCAAACAGCCCTTGCTTGCTAATTTCCATGCTTTAAATACTCCCAGCACAATCAATTTCAAACTCCAACATAACATCATTGTATTTGACAGTACACCATTATATAGTATTTCCACCATAAAGATAAAATATTAATAACTGTTAGGGTTTGGCTGGTGATGAAGACTGTGAAAGAATTCACAACTAAGAGAAGAGATGCAAAGAAAGTTTATTTTCATTTCCAAGGGAGGAAAAGACCCGAGTATTATTGGTCAATACAGGGAAGGGAATAAAGGGTAGCCTACTCTTTTAAGCAGAGGATGTTGCTAAGCAATAAGGAAGGGAGGGTAATTCTGTTACGGTTGAGCAGATATCTGGGGTTATCTTTAAAAGTTACACTTTGTTTGCTTTCCAGGAGACAGTCCAACAGATGTCCTAAGGAGTATTTTTCCAAACCTGTAAAACATGCTTAGAGTAAAAGTTATAAAAAGTTCAAAAGAGACTGTTTTTAAGGGGAGGCAGAATGGGAACTTTCTAACAACTAGAGAAGAGGTGTGGAATCTTTTCTCTGCCAAGGGACATTTGGATATTTATAACATCATTCTCAGGCAAAACCAAATTATCAACTTAAAAATTAGCCTGCTACATTCAGTCAAAAATTTAATTAATTCACCCCTAATGTCTTGGCAGGGCCAGACCAAATTATTTCTTGGGCCTTACAAGGCCCACAGGCTGGATGGTCTCCACATCTGAACTAAAGGTTCCTTGGTGCAAATTATCCCAGAGTTGTGAAAACGCACAAGAGGCAACCAATTGATGTGTCTCTCTCACATCAATATTTCTCTCTCTCTTTCCCTCTTTCTTCAATCTCTCTCTCTAAAAATCAATGTAAAGACATCCTCGGGTGAGAAATTTTTTTTAAAAAGTCAGATTCATTTTTAAATAAAAACTCAAAGTGTGTTTCTGAGCCAATTAACACTGTTATTTAAATGTGTCTGACTCAGGACTTACCTTTTAAACATGACAACAAATTCACTCATTTTTATGCTAGAAACATAAAAACTGAGGGTTAAAATTCTTCAGGGGCTTTTCTCAGGTCTCAGACACACAGCCAAAGATTATCAAAACTTATAACCACTATACTCACAATAGAAAATTCCTAGTCAGTCACTTGCACACATACACAGCTAATGTCGGTGATCCCTTAGTGAATCAAAAGAAATGGGCTTTGAATTAAGCTGCTTTTTATTTTTAAAAAGATAAAATAAGAATCCAGAGACAAATGGCAGGGGAAGGGAGCGTTAAAGAGCAACCAAAGAACTTTTACACATGCATATTAGCATGACCAATGGATACAGACAGTAGGGCGGGGAGGAAAAGGGGCTTGCCCGGTGTGGTAATGGCTGGCGGGGGAGGGGGAAGATAAATTGGGGAAAAAGGAGACATATGCAAATCTTCAGACAATTAAAAAAAGAGACAGAAAATGTAGCCTTCAGAGTAGCTTATCTTGTCTTGCATTTTGAACAGAGGGTTGGGTTGAATCAGAGGAGCCAATAATCTTGGAGTTTAATACCAGGTGCTTCTCATGTTGCTATGGAAGGCAACAGTAAAGGAAAAGAAAGGTCATTCTTCCGTTCTTAAAAATAACTTTATAGATACTAGTAAAAAACACTAGAAAGTGATGAGCTGTGAATATTATATTACATTTAAATGTAATTTATTTAATTGAAATGTATATTTACCCTGCAGGGTGGTTCAGTGGTTGAGTGTTGACCCAGGAATCAAGAGGTCACCGGCTCAATTCTCAGTCAGAGCACATGCCCAGTTTATGGGCTAGATCACCAATGTTTCTATTTCTCTATCCCTCTCTCTACAATCAGTAAAATCATATTTTTTTAAAAGACTGAATATATTTTAAAAGAAAATGTATATTTAATTGAAGATTACATTTAATAGCAAGTTTAACAGAGCTTTAAAATTATCTGAAAATTTAACAGTAAGCTATTGTAAGAAAGTACAAGCAAAACCCAGCACACAACTGATTACAAATAAGTTTATGGGGGAGAAAGTCACCTCATAATTTTAAATGGGATCATTCTCACCTGTACGGTCCAAGTTGTCTACCAAATCTGCCACACCCCAACAAAGAGAGCAAGTATTCAAGGAGTACTCCAACTATTTGAAACCATCCTCTGTCTCTACTACAATGAGAACAATGGACTCCTCAGACTAAACTGGAGATGACTAAATTTTACTCAACTTACCTAAATTTAGGGATTTTTATATCAATTCTAGAGGCCCAGTGCACATAATTTGTGCCCTGAGGGGGTCCCTCAGCCCAGCTTGGCCCTCTCACAGTCCAAAATCCCTCTCATAGTCCAGGAACCCTCATTCCTTACCACCTGCCTGCTCACTGCTCCTTAGCACTACCATGATGATGGCAGAAGTTCCGGCCACCATCAATGCACTCACCAGCTGTGATCCCAGCTTCTGGTTGAGCAATGCTCCCCTTGTGGGAGCACAGTGACATGGGGGACAGCTCCTGCATTGAGCATCTACCCCCTGGTGGTCAGTGCACATCATGGTTCTGGTCATTCCACCATAACGGTTACTTAGACTTTTATTATATAGATTCAGAGAGATCTAAACATGAGGGGAAGATTAACTCAATTATTGAAAATTAAGTACATTTTCAATGTATTTCTGGAGATAATGTGGGTAAATATGTGATCCCATAGTATTTTAAAGAAAGGAATCACAAAAACTGGAGATTATTCAACAAGATCATGTTGTTCTTCAGGATATACTTTCTAGGTATGTAAAAATTATTCTGGCTTGCTGTTAAAACAAAATATAATGAGGATCAAGACAATGAATGTCTCATGGGAAAATGTTTCAGGGTAGAACTCTCAAGAGGTAAATAGTTTTCTATATATCTCTTGACGATGTTTTGTTTTGTTTTGTTTTCTTTAAAGAAAAGACTCTATCAAAGGTGATACAGCCAACAATATAACTAATGTAAAATTCAAACCACTTAGGTAGAGAAGTCACAATCTATAAAGAGTTTCCAAGGGGAAGGGGCCTGATATATTATTAAAATAGTCAATGTGTCGATCTCTTGGAAGATTTTAATTCCACTCCAAAGCAGAGATCCAGCATCATCATAAGCCTAGGAGATGCTCTGAAAAACACTTGCTTCACCTGTTGCGCTATTCTAGGTGAGAAAGAACAGTCTTCTCTAAGGTTTTGTTGATGTGTCCATGTAAGTCCAAGAAGTGAAGCATTCCTAAAGCCAAATCAATTCACAATAGAAGGAAAGACTTCATTTTTAGACTTTAAAAATTGCAGTAACTTTGTCAAAAATTCTATTTATTCGGGAGAAACCAAGATGGCAGCATAGGTAAACACCTAAACTGCTGCCTCGCACAACAATTTCAAAACTACAACTAAAAGAGAACAATTTCAAAACTACAACTAAAAGACAAAACAGACATCATCTAGGAAGGCTGGCTGAGTGGAAATATTACAACTAGAAGGAAAGAGAAAAGCAAACTAAGACTCAGAGGAGCTGCAGAAGGCAGATGTACTGAGATGTGCGTGTGGAGGGGACTGGCAACTAAGTGTGCAGCTGGCTTTCTCAAGAGATAGGAAGACAAAAGCTCCCAACTGCACTGAACTCCAGTTCCAGGAGAGACTCTGGGAACCCAGACTCATACAGGGTGAAACTGGACTGTCTGGCAGTGGGCAAAACTCGAGCGTGGCTTTCTCTCAGAGTGTACTTTCTAGATATGTCTCAGAAGTGCTTTCAGTGATTACCACAGGACACTGAGACTCAGGGGCCTCTTAGGGCAGGACTGATGGGAAACCAATGCTGTCTGCTCCACCCTGAGACTCTGCCCAATTCAAGATGAGCACAGAGGCTTTTGCAAGTCTTCTCCCATAAGGCTGTCTCCAGCACAGAAATTCTCCTAGCATTGACACAGCTGATTCTCACAGCCAATTGGCCTAGAGGCCAATTCCTCCCAGTGATACCAACAACAATCAAGGCTTAACTACAACAAGACTGTGCATACAGCCCACAAAGGGGTGCATCAAGAGTGTTCACCTCAGGTAACTGGGGAGGCTGAGCCACTGGGCCATATAGGACACTGAGCACACAAAGCTACTCTACCAACTCAGGGAAGCAGCCAAAATGCGGAAACAAAGAAACAGGTCACAAATTAAAGAAATGGAGGAAAGCAAACAACTGGATATAGAGTTCAAAACCATGGTTATAAGGTTACTCAAGAATTTTCTAGAAAACGCCCATAAATGTAGTAAGACCCTCGACAATATAAAAAAAGACCAAGTAGAAATTAAACATACACTGACTGAAATAAAAAATACTATACAGAAACCTAACAGCAGACTAGAGAACTGCAAGAATCAAGTCAAAGGTCTGAAATACAAAGAAGCAAAAAATACCTAACTAGAAAAGAAAAAGAAAAAAGAGTCCAAAAATTTGAAGATAGTGTAAGGAGCCTCTGGGACAACTTCAGAATTATAGGAGTGCCAGAAGAAGAGAGAGAGCAAGATACTGAAAACCTATTTTTAGAAATAATGACCAGAAAATTTCCCCACCCAGTGAAAGAAATAGACTTACAAGTCCAGGAAGTGCACAGAACCCCAAACAAAGGGAATCCAAAAAGGACCAGACCAAGACACATCATAATTAAAATGCCAAAAGCAAAAGACAAAGAGAGAATATTAAAAGCAGCAAGAGAAAAATAGTTAGTTACCTACAAGGGAGCACCCAATCAACTGTCAGCGGATTTCTCAACAGAAACTATGCAGGCCAGACATAAATGGCAAGAAATATTCAAAGTGATGAATAGCAAGAATGTACAACCAAGATTACTCTACCCAGCAAAGCTATCATTCAGAATTAAAGGGCAGACAAAGAGCTTTACAGATAAGAAAAAGCTAAAGGAGTTCATCACCACCAAACCAGTATTATATCAAATGCTGAAAGATATTCTTTAAGAAGAGGAAGAAGAAGAAAAAGGTAAAGATAAAAATTATGAACAACAAATACGTATCTATGAACAAGTGAATCTAAAAATCAAGTGAATAAAAAAAAATCTGAACAGAATAAACTGGTGAATTATAATAGAACCAGGGGCATAGAAAGGAAATGGACTGACAATTCTTGGGGGGAAAGAGGTGTGGGAAGTGCAGGAAAGGACTGGACAAAAACCATACACCTATGGATGAGGACAGTGGGAGGAGGTAAGAGCAGAGGGTGGGGTGGGAACCCTGTGGAAGGGAGCTATGGGGGAAAAAAGAGGAACAATTGTAACAATCTGAATAAAGATTTACTAAATTTAAAAAATTGTATCTAGTATATCACTTTCCCCATCTTCTTCCTCACCTCACTGAGCCTCTATTCACAGAGTTAATAAGTTAGGCATATTAATTTTTAATTAAATTGACCTCTCTCAAGAATTGGGAACTTTCTTTTTTGAATTGAATTTTAAATATTTATTTTTTTCTTTTCCCAATTTGAGGGAGGAAATAAAGCCAAGAGCAAGGATTTAATTTCCAGTTCAATGTAAGTACAAATATAAATAATGTATCAGATTCAACATTACTGAGCAAACACAAGTCTGGCATACCTAACCCTTTCTTCCCCAGTGATGACCACACTTAGTCAACTTACTTGAAGGTTAAATAATAATGAAGATTAAATATGTTTGATATTAGTGTTTATAAAAAGGTATATTTAGTGATAAATCTATTAATGTTTATATCTGTTTAAAATTTAATCTACATATATTTTAATTTTTGCTGTTTCTTATGAATTATAAGATGGTTTAGTTTAAGGAACAAGTAAAAATACAAAAGAAACTGTTAATAGGAAATTTTTTTTGGAACAAACTTCATCAAAGGTAGTTTTCAAATAACATCTGACTCAGATGTTTAATACCTTGAAAGCTTTTTTAAGAATTTAATTTGTTGGAAGGCAAATAAGATCTTAAAATAACAGCATACTAAAGGTCAAATCCAATACTAATCAATGCTATTACAATCCAAAACATTGAAACTATTAAACAATTTTGGTCAATCAATAAATTTAAGTAATATTCTAGAACAAATGAAAAGCATAGATAATGCCTTGTTTACACTGGGAATAGACTCAATTGCTGAAATATATGTGACATAAAGCATGAGAAATGTGATCAGAATTAATGGGAACTGGCAAAATCCAGTCAATCAATCAGCTAATAAATATTTATTAATTAACTTACTATTGCCAAGCACTAAGGCAGATGCTGCAGAAACATAAAAAGAAAAAACTTGACTATAGTTTTGTTTTAAAAGAGTTTGTAACCTAGTAGAAGAAACCAATGAGCATTTAAGCAAATAGCTCTTATCACTTTATACTGCAACTGCCTTTTATAATATAAATTCTTATCTCACAGAAGACTGTTTTCTAAAGGAAAACGCTTCTCAAAGCAGGTGGCAACCAAAGTGAGTCCTGAGGAATGAGGCTGTTAGGATGAATAAGGAAACTCCAGAAAGAGTAGGTACAGAAAGAAGGAGGGTGTGGTGCTCCGAGGGAACCAAAGGAAAAAAAACTAGAAATATGTAAGGGTCAGATCACAAAGATTCTTGTATATCATCGAAGGAGACATTTTAAGGATAAGTCAGAGACCAATAATTAGGGATGGCACTGCTCCATAACCCACTTCTCTGTGATTCCCCTTTGGGCATAGACCCATCAAATGCATTAACACTATTATTATTAACTAGAGGCCTGGTGCACAAAAATTCATGTGAGAGTAGGCCTTCCTTCCCCCACCCTGCCATCACTCGAGACCCAGGGTAGCTTCCCTCTGATCCTGGCTACATCAGGAAGGATGTCCAGAATGACCTGCAGGAGACATCTGGTCTAATTAGCATATTACCCTTTTATTATTACAGACTAGAGGCCCAGTGCATAAAATGTGTGCACAGGAAAGGAGTTCCTCAGCCTGGCCTGCACCCTCTCCAATCCAAAAACCCTTGAGGGGTGTCCGACTAATGCCTAAACTGGCAGTTAGACATTCCTCTCACAATCTAGGACTGCTGGCTCCTAACCACTCAACTGCCTGACTTCCTGATCACCCCTAACCTCTCTGTCTGCCTGCCTGATAGTCTCTAATTGCCACTGCCTGTCTGCCTGCCTGATCACCCTAACTGCTCCCCTGCCTGTCTGATTGCCCCTAACTGCTCCCCTGCCTGCTTGATTGTCCCTAATTGCTTCTGCATGCTGACCTGGTTACCCCTAAGTGCCCTCCCCTGCTGACCTGGTGGCCCCCAACTGCCCTCCCCTACCAGCCTGGTTGCCCCTAACCACCCTCCCCTGTGAGCCTGATCGTCCCTAACCAACTCTGCCTCAGCCTCCGCTCCCATGGCTTTGTCTGGAAGGACATCCAGATGGATGTCTGGTCTCATTAGCATATTACCCTTTTACAGTGGTACCTCGAGATACGAGTGCCCTAACATACGAGATTTTTGAGATACGAGCCATCGAGCGGGTGATTTTTGCTTTGAAATACGAGCAACATTTGAGATAGGAGTAATTGTGCGAATCGGCCAGCTGCACACGACCCACCGGTTTACCGCGACTCAAGCGTCTCATAGTTTCCCACGCCTCAAGGTTACGGAACGAATTAAACTCGTATCTCGAGGTACCACTGTATTAGTATCTCTAGTGCCTTGGCGTTCAACACTTGTATGTAGTGTTTCCCATAGAATGTGCATTTCAGGGCAGCTAGAAAGTAAGCAGCCTCTGAGGACTTGTCTTACCAAACAAACCTAGATGATTGGTAGCAAATGCTGTCCACTTAAAATATAGAAATCTTTTGTTTACCTCCTAGACTCTGGTCATCAGACAAAAAAAAAGCATTCTTACCACCTCCTTGTGTTGTATTTCCCTTGTCTGACTTCACCATTCATCTTAGCAGACTGCAGAAAGAACATGGAAAACACTGAAAACACATCCCTAGACACCATGGTGACAGATTTCATTCTCCTGGGCTTACTTTACCCCCAATATCTGAGGATCCTCCTCTTCCTGGTCTCCTTCATCATTTACCTCCTCACTCAGCTGGGGAACCTGCTCATTCTGCTCACTGTGTGGGTTCGCCCACATGTACTTGCCTTTGGGTGTGCTCTCATTCCTGGACATGTGGCTCTCCTCAGTCATTGTTCCTCGAATTATTCTAAATTTTACTCCCTCCAGCAAGGCCATCCCATTTGGTGGTTGTGTGGCTCAGTTGTATTTCTTTCATTTTCTGGGCAGCACTCAGTGTTTCCTCTAGACCTTGATGGCCTACGACAGGTTCCTGGCAATATGCCGGCCTCTGCACTACCCCATGCTCATGAATGGTAAGGTATGTGCCATCCTTGTGGCTAGAGCTTGGGTGGCTGGTTCCATCCATGGATCTATCCAAGCCACTTGGACTTTCCTCCTGCCTTACTGTGGGCCCAACCAGGTAGATTATCTGTGACATCCCTGCAGTATTGAGACTGGCCTGTGCTGACACAACTGTCAATGAGTTTGTGACATTGAGAAAAGAAATTAGTTACCTACAAGGGAGCACCCATATGAATGTCAGCTGATTTCTCAACAGAAACTATGCAGGCCAAATGGGAGTGGCAAGAAATATTCTAAGTGATGAATAGCAAGAATGTATAGCCAAGATTACTCTACCCAGCAAAGCTATCATATAGAATTGAAGGGCAGATAAAGAGCTTTACAGATAAGAAAAAGCTAAAGGAGTTCAACACCACCAAAGCAGTATTATATGAAATGCTGAAAGGTACTCTTTAAGAAGAGGAAGAAGAAGAAAAAGGTAAAAATAAAAATTAGGAACAACAAATACATGTCTATCAACAAATGAATCTAAAAATCAAGTGAATAAAAAATCTGATGAACAGAATAAACTGGTGAATATAATAGAATCAGGGGCATAGAAACAGAGTGGACTGACAGTTCTTGTGAGGAAAGGGGTATGGGGGATACAGGAAAAGACTGGACAAAAATCGTACACCTATGGATGAGGACAGTGCAGGGAGAGGAGGTAAGGGCAGAGGGTGGGGTGAGAACCAGGTGGAGGGGAGCTATAGGGGGAAAAAATAGGAACAATTGTAATAATCTGGACAATAAAGTTTTATTTTTTTTAATAAATAAATAAATAAATAAATAAATAATAAAAACGTATCCTTGGGGGAGAATTAAAAAGAGATCTCACTAATTAGGTGACTTCTGAAGGGATGGTGGATTACCCTTGGAAAATTTAGGGGGGGAGACAGTGATCAATTGAGACTTCACATCACCTCAAAGAAACTGGAAGCCATCCAAAACTACATGGACAAGTTTATTCCCCACAGGCCCTGGGAACTTACCAGAAATGTTTGCTGCTATTCTCCCTCAGAAACAAAATAATAAATATTTGGGTAGGGAAGGTCTCATTAGGGAAATACTACTTTAGAGTAGAATTTCCCCTGAGGTTAGAATTTTTCTTCAACTCTCTTGATAATTTTTTTTTAATTATGATTTGGAGCAAGAGAGGCAACAGCTGATGAAATCAAATGTAAAATATGACTCAAGCGATATAGAAATCACACTCTTCAAAGAGCCTGAAAGGCAGGTGCTCTCAGAGATTCTGAATACTTGTTTGCCAGGTAAACTGCTGAGAGAATTCTAAAGCCTTTCCAAAACAGTCTCAGGAGCTAACCTGAATCTCTGAAGGATCTCTCTCTCTCTCTCTCTCTCTCTCTCTCTCTCTCTCTCTCTCTCTCTTCTGGACCATCCATTCAAAGACAACCTGCCTCCTACATGATTTCGCAGCTCTATACATGTGAGTCTAGGAGGATGGAAAAGCCCGCCTGAAACCAGCTCCATTCAGAATGAGGCCATTAATTTTGAAACTAAATTTTTCTGTTATTTTATTCAAATATAAATTTAGCCAATTTCTT
>JAAGEH010000208.1:865616-920299 GCA_011751065.1 Lasiurus cinereus | reverse complement strand
TTTCTGAACCCCCTCATCTATACACTGAGGAACCAGGAAGTGAAGTCAGCTCTGAAGAGAGTAACAGCAGGTCGAGAGACTGGAAGTGAAAATAAGTAACCATAGCCTCAAGAACTACCTACATCTTCATTGCTACCACTCTTTTCTGTTACTGCTGCATGTGGCAAATATTCAACAAATAGGTATTCGTTTCAGCTTCATTAAATGTAAATATGCTATGAAGAGCTTCTGGTGCTATATTTAACCTCAATATATTGGCCAGAATTGTTTTACAATTTTTCTAACCCATCTCTCAGAAGAAAACAAATTCTAAACAAATAAATATGAGGAATAAATGCTCTATCTAGGAGGAGAGGGGATTATTTCAGGCAAATTTATGGGAAACCAGCATAGTGCCATCCCATCGCTCTTTATCCATTTGCTTCATTCCTAATTTCCCAAGCCACTAGGCATTCAGGAAATGCCCCTAACCTCTCTGCCTGCCTGCCTGATGGCCCCTAATAATATAAACTCTTATCTCACAGAAGGTCAAGACAAAGTTATCCTCCCAAGCACTTGGTGTGAATCTCAGTAGACTGTGTTTCCTTCTCTATTCCCCGTGCAATAATTCACCAAATTCTGTTCACTGTGTCTCAGGAATGTCTCTCTGGCTTCCTAAGTGATCCTTTGGTTATGCCCATCCTCATCCATATAGCTACCAGATTTTCCTTTTTGAAATATAGGACTCAATGTGTCATTTCTCTCTTTGTGAATATTCACTGCTTCTCCACTGCATGTAAATAAAGCCAGACCTCTTAGCTTGGAATTCGAAGTCCTCCACAATCATATCCCAGTACACCTTACCTCTTCTCTACTGGCTCTTTTAATTTACCTGCCATTCCTTTTTTCATTTTTTTTTATTATTATTGATTTTTTTAGAGAGGAAGGGAGAGGGAAAAAGAGAAATATCATTGAGAAATATCCATCAGCTGCCTCCTGCATACCTCCTACTGGGGATGTGCCCGCAACCAAGGTACTTGCCCTTGACTGGAATCGAACCTGGGACCTTTCAGTCCCCAGACCAATGCTCTCTCCACTGAGCCAAACTAGTTAGGGCTACCTATCATTCTTTAAACATTCTCTTTACTTTGGGGTCTCTGAGCTTTTGCTTAAGATATCCCTGTATCAGAAATACTCCTCATATTGTTAAATAGATATTTTGTGCTTCCTTCATAACCCATGAGAAATTCTTATTCTTACAAGTTTTCTTTGATTTTTTCCCAGTCAGAACTTACCACTTCTTCCCTGTATACCTCTAGTCCTTTGAATTTTATAGCAGCACTTATTAAAGGCTGGCCTGTATGTAGTTTAGATCAGAGTCCCTCAAGACCAGAAAGAATGTTTTATTAGTGTTTGTGTTGTAGCCTCCTTTTCCCTAGTATCTACTAGTAGGCACTGTGGTAGAGATGGCTCATTGTCCATCAAAATCCATTCTCTCCATCTTCTCTAGTCAGAGAGCTGTAGCTAGAATGTGGCTGCCCCACTTAGGCTTTTTTCTGGTCCCTCTGGCAGTCAAATGTATTTATATATCTAAGTTTTCCCAATGTGAATATGAGGAGAGTTTATGTATAGGTGATGCTTCCAGAGCTGGCCCTCAAAACTGGCCCTCAATCCTGTTAAGGACACATATCTTGTTTGCGGGCACATCCCCAGTGGGAGGTGTGCAGGAGGCAGCTGGTCAATGTTTCTCTCTCATAGATGTTTCTAGCTCTCTATCCCTCTCCCATCCTCTCTGTAAAAAATCAATAAAATATATTTTAAAAAATTTAAAAAACACATATACCCTTAAGTGAAAATTAAAAAAAAAAAAAAGGCAGCACCAGGAATGTCTTTTGAATTATTCAAAGCATCCAGGAAAGCTTTTGGTCAATTGTTATAATGCCAAGCTGCCAGAAACCAATAACTGTCTCACTAATAGGAAGTGTGGACAAGGAACCCGGAAGGCTGGTCAACCTTGAAGCTCTGAAAGGTCAGAGCCAGCCACCCCCTATCTAATTGAGACAAGGGTAGCTGAAGCAACTTCCCCACCAAATAATCATGTAAATCCTTACTGATAAAATAATCTACCTGTTATTGGAATTGCCTGTTTCAGGGCAAAACATGTATCCCAAACCTAAATAAAAGGGATGGCAAGGCCAAAGGAAGGGGTAGTCTTCTCACTAGAGGAAGGCTCCAGCCTGGCCCCCCAATATCGCTAAATTAATACTTTTCTAGTCTCTCTTTTCATTTGTGTGCGGCCTCCTCCAGAACCTGACCCCTGAACCACGCAGGACGTGAAAGAGGTTCCCACACCAAACATTAAAAATCTGGACACCAACTAACCAGTCATTCATTGAGCCAATCAATTAATCATTCAATGTCCTTATAACTAGGTCAGAATGGGGTAAATAACCTTGATTTATCCCTGTAACCTGTCCAGGTCTTACCTGGAGGAACAAGAAAACATTTAAAAGAAATTGGAAACAGAGAACTCATGTACAGAGCAGTGTTCAGAGCAAGTATCAATAGCTCCTTCCAGAAAATGAAGGACCAGGTAAATGTGTTCAGTTATTGACAGTTTATTTTCACTCAGCAGTGTATGTTCATATTAGCCCTCCCCCTTTTTTTTTTACACATTTTTTTATTGTGGTACAATACACATCACATAACAATTGCCATCATAACCATTTTTGAAATATATTTTTACTGATTTCAGAGAGGAAGAGAGAGGGAGAGAGAGAGAGAAACATCAATAATGAGAGAGAATCATTGATCAGCTGCCTCCTTCATCCCTCACACTGGGGATCAGGCCCCCAGCCCTGAGTGGGAATCAAACCATGAGCTCCTGGTTCATAGGTCAATGTTCAACCACTGAGCTATGCCAGTCTGGCCATCTTAACCATTTTTAAGTGTACAATTCAGTGACCTTTAATACATTCATGTTGTTGTGCAACCATCACCATCATTCATCCCCGTAAGTCCTTTCATCTTGTAAAACTGAAACTCTATGCCCATTAAATAATACTCCTCATTCTCCCCTTCCTCCAGCACCTGGCAATCACCATTATATTTTCTGTGTCTATGACTTTGATTACTCTTAAATACCTCATATAAGTAGAATCATATACTATTTGCCTCTTTGTGATTGTTTAATTTACTAAGCATAATAATGATACAGGAATTTTGGACTGAAACATGTGGTATTCCCCTGGGCAGGATGGCTTCCCTGAATTCTTTGTTCATGGGAGTTGAAAAATGAATCCATGGACTGAAGATGGTATAGCAAAGGTGGAAATTTATTGAAGAACAAGTACAGACTCTCACATGGGGGGGGGGGGGCCCAGGGGGGAAGAATCCAACCGGCCAAACCCGGTTTGGCTCAGTGCATAGAGTGTCGGCCTGTGGACTCAAGGGTCCCAGGTTCTATTCAGGCCAAGGGCATGTATGTTGGTTGCGGGCACATCCCCGGTAGGGGTTGTGCAGGAGGCAGCTGATCGGTGTCTCTCTCATTGATGTTTCTAACTCTCTATCCCTCTCCCTTCCTCTTTGTAAAAAATCAATAAAATGTATTTAAAAAAAAAAGAATTCCCCCCAAGTTTATAAAGGCTACAGTTTTTGTGCCTTGATACCCCTTCTGATTGGCCACTATTCCCCTGTGATTTGGTCACTATAGCAACTCCTGAGCTCAAAGGTCAAACCTCACATTGACATGTGAGGCCCTCCTTTATTTTGTAAATATAAACCTTTGGCTACTTGCAGTTCCTTTGTCTTGTGGAAATGTAACCTTTGTAGCTCTGTAACCCTCCCTATGTTTCATCCCTCGACCCCCTTAATTTTAAAAATTCCTTAACTCTGCCTATTTCACCTCTAAAAATTCCTATTTCAATCACCTCAAAGTTCATTCATGCTGCATCATACTGTGGAATTTTCTTCCTCTTTAAATATAAATAATATTTCATTGTATGTACCACATTTTATCTATACATCCATGATGGATACTAGGGTTGCTTCTACATTTTAGGTATTGTGACTAAAGCTACTGTGAATATGGATATTCTAATATCTCTTTGAGACCCTACTTTCAATTATTTTCAGTATACATCCAGAAGAAGAATTGCTGGGTCATATGTTAATTCTATTTTTAATTATTTGAGGAAGCAGCATATTGTTTTTCACAGCAGCAGTATCTTTTACATTCCCACTAACTGTGTATAAGAGTTCTAATTTCTCCACATTCTGGCCAGCACTTGATGTTCTGGGGGAATTTTTAATACTAACCATTCTAATGGATATGAAGTAGTGTTTCATTGTAGTTTTTGTTTGCATTTCTCTAATGGTTATGTTGAGAATCTTTTCATGGTTTGTTGGCCATTTGTAAATCTTTTTTAGAAAAATGTCCATTCAAGTTCTTTTCTTATTTTTTAATGAATAAGGTATTTGTTTTTTATTGAGTTTTAAGAGTTCTGGATATTTATTAGTCCCTTATCAGATATGCAACTTGCCAATATTATCTTTCATTCTCTGGGTTATCTTTTTACTCTGTTAATAGTGTCTTTTGATGCACAAACATGTTTAATGCTTATGAAATTCAGTTTCTCTATTTTTTCTTTTGTTATCTGTGCCTTTGGGGTCATAGCCAATAAATAATTGCCAACTCCAACTTTGTAAAGTTTTTGTCTTACGGTTTCTTGTAAGAGTTTAATTGATTTTAGGTTCTTGATCCATTATGCATTAGCTTTTGGACAGTAGTCCTCCTTTATTCATGGAGAATATGTTCTAAGACTTCCAATGGATGTTTGAAACCATGAATAGTATGACCCGATATAGTCTGAGGTTCTTTTTATATATGTAATAAAATTTAATTTCTAAATTAGGCACAGTAAGAGATAAACAACAACTAATAATAAAATAGAACAATTATAACAATATACTGTGATAAAAGTTATGTGAATATGGTCTTTCTCTCCCTCTGATAGCCAATCCGATAACCAAGACTGCTACTAAGTAACTAAGGGCCAGATAGTATAAGCAGCGTGGACACGCCGAACAAAGGGATGACTTATATCCAGCCCAGGATGGAGCTGGATGGCACAAGATTTCATCATGCCACTTGGAATAGTGTGAAATTTAAGACATAAATTGTTTATCTCTAAAATTTTATCATTTAATATTTTGGGGCCATTACTGACCACAGGTAACTGAAATCACAGAAAGCAAAACAATAGATAAGGAGGGACTCTACTTCTATGGCGTTAGGTAAGGTCCAACTGCATCCTTTACATGTGGATATCCAGCGTTCCCAGCACCGTTTGTCACAAAGACTGTCCCTATCTGGCCAGTGTAGCTCAATGGTTGAGCATCCACCAGGAGGCTGAGGTTTGACTCCTTGTCAGGGCACATGCCCTGGTTCAAAACACCAGAATTATTTTTGTGATTTTTTTTTAGGCTTTCTATCTTTTTTGGTATTTTCATTTTGTTCACAAATAATTTTATTTACTTTCTCCTTTATTTACATCTTCCTTTAGTTCTTTGGGCATCTTTGAAACACTTGGTTAAAATATTTGTCCATTATACCTTCCATTAGGTCTTTTTCAAGAACAGTTTATGTTGGTTTTTTTTTTCTTCTTCTTCTTTGAATGGGCCATACTTTCCTATTTCTTATAATGTCTTATGATTTTTTGTTTGTTTGTTTGTTGAACACTAGACATTTGAATCTATTTAATGTAGCAACTCTGAAAATCAGATTCTCCTTCCCTAGGGCTTGCCAGGTTTATTGGTTTTGGGTGTTTTGGGTTTTGTTTTTCATTGGTAAGGTGGTTGCACATGTAGTCTACTTCTGCCGAGGATCAGCCTGAAATGTAAACTTAAGATATTCTGAGGCCTTTTCTAACTTTTCCCTGGGCGTACGAGGTCACTTTCTCATTTCCCCCATGTGTGCAGTTGCTTTTTTTTTTTTTAGAGAAAATGGAAGGGAAGGGAGAGGGAAGAGAGAGGGAAACATGGATGTAAGAGAGACATATTTATTGGTTGCCTTCTTCCCACAACCCAACTGGGGCTGGGGATTGGCCTGCAACCCAGGTCTATACCTTAGACCAGGAATGGAACTTGTGGCCCTTCAATATGCAGGACAATGCTCCAACCACTAAGCAACATTAGCCAGGGCTGCAGTTGCTTTTTATATTTTTTTAATTAAATCTTTATTATTCAGGTTATTACATTTCTCTTTTTTCCCCTCCATAGCTCCCCTCCACCCGGCTCCCACCCTTCCCTGTACCCTTACCTCCCCCCCAATGGCATCATCCATAGGTGTATGATTTTTGTCCAGTCTCTCCCTGCACTCTCCTCACCCATTTCCCCCTGAGAATTATCAATCCACTCCCTTTCTGTGCTCCTGAATCTATTATATTCACCAGTTTATTCTGTTGATCAAATTTTTAATTCACTTAATTTTTAGATTCACTTGTTGATAAATATGTATTTGTTGTTCATAATTTTTTATCTTTTTCTTCTTCCACTTCTTAAAGAGTACCTTTCAGCATTTCATATAATACTGGTTTGGAGTTCATGAACTCCTTTAGCTTTTTCTTCTCTGTGAAGCTCTTTATCTGCCCTTCAATTCTGAATGATAGTTTTGCTGGATAGAGTATTCTTGGTTGTAGGTTCTTGCTATTCATCACATTGAATATTTCTTGCCATTCCCGTCTGGCCTGCATAGTTTCTGTTGAGAAATCAGCTGACAATCATATGGGTGCTCCCTTGTAGGTAATGAACTGTTTTTCTCTTGCTGCTTTTAATATTCTCTCTTTGTCTTTTCCTCTTGGTATTTTAATTATGATGTATCTTGGTGTAGTCCTCTTTGGATTCCTTTTATATGAAGTTCTGTGTGCTTCCTGGACTTGTAAGTCTATTTCTTTTACCAGATGTGGGACGTTTTCAGTCATTATTTCTTCAAATAGGTTTTCAGAATCTTGCTCTCTCTCTTCTTCTGGCACCCCCACAATTCTGATGTTGGTACCCTTGAAGCTGTCCCAGAGGCTCCTTACATTATCTTCACATTTTTGGATTCCTTTTTCTTCTTGCTTATCCAGTTGAGTGTTTTCTGATTCTTTATATTTCAAACTTTTGACTTGATTCTTGCCTTCCTCTAGTCTGCTATTAGGTCTCTGTATAATATTTTTTATTTCGGTCAGTGTGTGTTTAATTTCTAGTTAGACCTTTTCCATCTCTAGTTGGTTCTTTTTCATCTTCAGTTGGTTCTTTTTCATCTCCTCTTGGGTCTCGCTAAATTTATCCATCTTTTCTAGAATATTCTTAAAAAGCCTTATAACCGTGGTTTTGAACTATATCCAGTTATTTGTTTTCCTCCATTTCTTTTGTTTGTGATCTCTTCCTTTGTCTTGGCATTTTCACTATGTAGGGAGAACTTCTGTGTTGGATTCAGCCTTATGATACCAGACTTGCAAAACTGCAAAAGCCTCTCTGTTGAGCTTGGGATGGGTGGAGTCTCAGGGCTTAAGGAACCACTTTGCCTTCCAGTCGGCCCCACCCTCCATGGCCCCTGAGTCTCACGTGACTGAGTAATCGCTGGAGCGGTCCTTGTACATGTGCACGCTCACACAGTGCCTCTAGACCACTGACTTTTGGGGAGCCCTCCAGGAACATATGAATCTGGGTCCCCAGGGTTTCACCCAAAACTGGGGTTCAGTGGAGTTAGAAGTGGCGGAGTTGGGAGGCTCTATCCTCCGCACAACCAGCAGTCGGTCCTCTGCCTACAGTGCTGTGCACGCCACCAGACCTCCGCCCTTTCGCGACTCCCCCAGATCTCAATGCACTTCTCCCTCTTCACAGTCCAAACACCCCCTGTATGAGTCCCAGCCGGACGTGGGGTTTAGTGCCATAGTATAAGAGGTTCAGTGCAGCTGGGAGTTGTCAGAAACCAAACATTGTTCTTACTAAATGGATGTAAACAGAAGGCCAGAAGGCTGGTCAACCTTAACTGCTCTGAAAGGTCAGAGCAAATCACTCACTGTTTAGTTGAAACATTGTTGGCTGAAGCAGCCTCTACCTGTTTGTTTCATGTTAATTTCTGTTTTGTTATTTTCTGCCTAAAGGCTAGGGGTGTGTCCCAAAGCCTTAATAAAAGGGAGGAAAAGGCCAGAGCAAGTGGCAGTCCTTTCCACTAGAGGAAGGCTCCCACCTGGCCCCCCAATATCGCCAAATTAATGTTTTCTAGTCTGTCATTTCATTTGCATGCGGCCTCCTTCAGAACCCGAACCCTGAACCGGGAACCTTGAACCACGAGGGACTGGTGAATATAATAGAATCAGGAGCACAGAAAGGGAGTAGACTGATAATTCTCAGGGGGACAAAAATCATAAAGCATCAAACAGGCTGTGAAATTACAGCAGAAAGATTAAAGTTAGGTGAGGTAGATAAATGATCAATCAAAGGACTTGTATGCATGCATATAAGCATAACGAATGATCACAGACACTGGGGGGTTGGAGTATGCCTGGGAGGGAGGGGGGCAATGGGAGATACATATAAAAATTAATAAAGTGTCAGATTTGAAAAAAAAAAAAGAGCTCAGCATCAGGGAAAAAACTCACTTCAAAAAAAGAAGAAGAAGAAGAAGAAGAACAGCAAAACAAAAAAACTGTTTCCCCATGGGGAACATACTATTGTGTTTGCTAGAGCCTTTTAGCGAGGCTGAGGAGGAGCCTTCTCCCCTGGTTCCTTCTGCTCCTCCTAGTGAGGAGCAAGAAAAAAAATGGAAGGAATGGCCTTTTTGGCCCCCTCCACCTCTGTGTCCTAATCCTGAAACATTTAATTCACCACCAATAGAGTCATCTGTACAGAGAGCCATTAAAGCAGGAATGAAGGACATGTCGGTGGAAGAAAGGCTTGCTTTTCCTATTATACAAGTAGCTAACCCACAGCTCCCAAATCAGATGATGAGACAACATGAAATAATTGATATTAAAATGATAAAAGCTTTGCGAGAAAGCATTATTCAGAACGGTCCAATGGCTCCTTTTACAGGAGAAATTATGAATAATATTTCTGAAGCATTTTTAGCCCCTTATGATTGGTATTCTCTGGCTTGTGCAACTCTGGATGGAGGAAATTATTTACTATGGAAGGGAGAATATTTGGAGAAATGTCAAGAGCAAGCCCTTGCAAATGGAAGGCCGAATGCTCAAATAACTTATGAAATGTTGGCAGGACTGGGACAGTATATGGATATACAAAATCAGTTACAATATGTACAACAGGCATATGAGCAAATTAGACTTTGTGGAAGGAAAACTTGGTGGGCTTTACCAGCAAAAGGAGACCCTGAGGGAGCTTTTAGTAAATGTATGCAGGGACCTACAGAGTCATTTTCTGATTTTGTGGCTGGTCTCACTCAAGCAGTGAAACAACAGATTCAACACGAGACAGTAGGAGATATTTTAATTCAGCAATTAGCTTATGAAAATGCCAATGCTGATTGTAAAAAATGCCTGATACCTCTGAGAAGAAATAGTACCATTACAGAGATGATTCGAGCATGTCAGAATGTGGGATCAGGCACTTTTCAAACTAATTTACTCGCTGCTGCAGTAACAATGGAAAATAAAAGGTGTTGTAGGTGTGGAAAAACAGGACACTTCCAAAAGGAATGTAGGCAATTGAGAAGGACACAAGGTAGCACTCTAGAGAGAGGCATAAACACTCAGCCTCTGAGAGATCCAGTCTCTCGGTGTCCTAGATGTCAGAGAGGTAACCATTGGGCAAGACAGTGTAAATCAAAATTTCATAGAAATGGGCAGTCCTTTCCACTAGAGGAAGGCTCCCGTCTGGCCCCCCAATATCGCCAAATTAATGTTTTCTAGGCCTTCATTTCATTTGCGTGCGGCCTCCTTTAGAACCCGAACCCTGAAATGGGAACCCTGAACCATGCAGGACATGGAAAGAGGTTCCCACTGGGAGTCTCTGTCCCCCTCCCGCCAGAGAAAGCCAGCCAGGCACTCGAAGCACCCGCTCTCTCCACGCGTGCGTCTCCGCACCTCAGCTTTTTGCAGCTCCTCTGGGTCTCTGTGAACCCCTCTCTTTCCTTCTAGTTGTAGAATTTCCACTCAGCCAGCTTTCCTGTGGTTCTGGATGATGTTCGTTCTGTCTTTTAGTTGTAGTTTTGAAGTTGTTGTGCAAGGCAGCAGTGTAGGTGTTTACTTATGCCGCCATCTTGGATTCCCCCTGCAGTTGCTTTTTAATATTCATATCTTAATGTCTGTCTCCTGAAGAGATAAAAAGTAAAAGATAAAGGAAGAGAAAAAGACACAAGCTCTTTAAATCCCCTGGTAGTTTCCTCAATTGGAGGAGGAGATGCTTGTAAACATAGAGGGAGGTGTAACAACAATGGCTGCCCATCTCTTTATCTGCATCTCTCTCATCACAAGCAATAAAATTAACAATTGTGACACAACCAAAATAATGCTAGAAAAAAATGAGAGTTAATGGATATGTCTTTTGTGTAACACTTAACCTCATGGACCTCATTATTGTTACCAGAGGAGATAAGATGCTGTGAGATTTTGGGTTTATATGCACATTTAATTCACAAAACCTAACTACTCTCTTAGAGGTATGTGTATCATCACTGCTATAGTTTTGGCAGGTGACAGGAGCTGTGAAAAAATTCACAACTAAAAGAAGAGACAGATGCAGAGAGAATGTTTTTTTGTTTTTATTTTCACTTTCCCCAAGGGAAATGTCTGATGCATTGCTAATCAATACAAGGGCAAGAAACAAACATTGGCCTGCTCTTTTAAAGGATAATGGCTGTTATTGCTAAGTAACAAGGACGGGAGGAGGATTTGGCCTGTCTGTGAAAAGTTTGTTTGCTTTTTTAAATCTGGGCAGATGTCCTAGGGAGGTGTCTTTATCAGTATCTTCACCCAAGCCTGTAAAACATGCTTACAGTAGAAGTTATGAAGAGTTCAAAATGTTTGAAGAGAAGAAGGGAAGGGAACTTTCTATAATTATCCTTGAGTTGATAAATCAGCGGGGAGGAGGTGTATGCAAGAATGTAGCCTTGAGATAACTCATCCTGCCTTGCAGTTTGAACAGAGGGGCTGTTTGAAACAGTGGAGCTATCAATCTTGAGGCTTAATTACTTTCTACAATTTATGTGGTGCTCCTCATAAGTTGTAGAAGGCTACAGCTGAGAAGGCTAAAAAGCTAATTCCAATGTAACCCTGATATCTGGAGCGGCTAGCAATCTGAATCTGTGCCAGCAAGCCCAGTGTACATTCTCGATAACCTATAAATTAAGTCATTGCCCCTTTCTCCACAAACTGGTCTTGTAAGACCTGTTACCTAAATGCTCACATTTTACAGAGGCCATAAAATATAACAGCCCCTGGAGAGGGGTTGTCAGTGCTGGCATCAGGCCAGGCCCTTAGGTATGATCTCAAGACCCCCAACACCTGGGGCTTTTTGCAAAGCCCATGAAAGGTCCAGAAGTATAACCCATGTTTGGGGGACAAAGACACCAAAAGGGGATAAAAAGGGAGCTTCCACCACACTGGTTTGCTCAGAATTTGAGAGGCAATCTCCTCTGAGTCTGCTGGCATAATAAAGCTGTGTAACTCCATTTTCTTAAGCATTGTTTGGTTTTTCTCCAAACTTCTATAACACAGCAAAGAAAAAGAGAGGCCTTTTTTCGTGTTCTCACACTCACAATTGCTAATTTAATCAATGAACACAACGACTACGGTGGAAAAGAGTGATTTTTGTGGAACAGACCTAGAAGGTGGTCACTTGAAACCGTGAAACTAGATTAAGTTGTGAACAACTTAGGAAATCATGAACCTGTACCTGTACAGCCCTATTTCACAAAGTACTTCTTCACACATATTCTGGTTGTAATATACAAACCTGGACCTATAAAATTTAACACTTTCCTTTCTGAAAACTATTTCAACTGAAATCATAATTTCTGGACTAGTGGGAGCAGCAAAATATAAGAAAAGGCCAGACTGTGAAAAGGTAAGACAAACATTGTCACCTGGCTCCATCTACACACACACACACACACACACACACACACACACACACACACTTTTTGGTCAGTTCTCACTAATTAGTCACAAACAAGTTTTCTTATTCCCCTGTCATCTCTATTCACCTGTGGTCCAAATTTAGTCTGCTACTAGATTTTTGCTAAGAATGGTTTTTACACTTTTTAAATAGTTGGAAAAAAAGAAAAGAAGAATAATTTTTTATAAAACACAAAATTTATATAAAATTCAAGTTTTGTTACCTACAAATAAAGTTTTATTATAATATAGCCATGTCCATTTTTAATATATTTTTATTGATTTCAGAGAGAATGGGAAAGGGAGAGAGACAGAGACATCAATGATGAGAAAGAACCATCGATTGGCTGCCTCTTGCGTACTCCCAAAGGGGATCGAGCCCACAACCCACGTATGTGCCCTGACTAGGAATCTAACCATGACTTCCTATTCATAGGTCAATGCTCAGCCACTGAGCATGTCAGTCTGGTGCCATGTCCATTTTTAAGTGTACTATTTATAGCTGCATTCAAGTACAATGGCAGAGTTGAATAGATGCAACAGAGATGATATGGTCTTCAAGGCCAAAAGTATTCATTATCTGCACTTTATAGAAAAAAATGGGTCAATCTCTGTGCTAGATACTTCAACACCAAGGTGACTTGGGGCTAAAGAGTTCACTACAAAAGTTTGGGGGCAGGGGAACAGATCACATTCAAGGTATTCTCTTAAGATATAGACCATCACTAGACATTTAAAGAAAGTTTGAGAAAAGGTTCAGATAGTTCCAAAGACCAGACTAGCAGAAAAGAAGTCAAATGAATCTCAAAGTACTCAAAGAAACAGAACTAAGAAATACTAATAAAATTCACTACTCAGGGAACATGACTTAAAATACTATAGATGATAGTTGAATTGAATGACTTCTCATGTCCCTCTAACCCTAACCCTGACACTCTGTTTCTCCTGGTCTGTGCAGATCTATATTAGCACTGTAGTAATTCAAAGAAATAGGACATTTTTGAAATGTGAATATGCCAATAAAATAATATTTTCACTGATAACAGCCACATAAGCTTTTCCTTGCTTTTTTTGCAAATTTTTTTCAGAAGGGGGGAGATCCAAGATGGCGGCATAGGTAAACACCTACACTGCTGCCTCGCACAACAATTTCAAAACTACAACTAAAAGACAGAACGGACATCATCCAGAACCACAGAAAAGCTGGATGAGTGGAAGTTCTACAACTAGAGGGAAAGAGAGGGGCTCACGGAAACCCAGAGGATCTGCAAAAAGCTGAGGTATGGAAACGCGCGCGAGAGAGCGAGTGCCGGAGTGCCTGGCTGGCTTTCTCTGGTGGGAGGGAAACGGAGACTCTCAAAGGCATTGAACTCCTTATCCTACGAAATTAAACCCCAGATTCAGCCGAAACTCATACGGGGGGAGTTTGGACTGTGAAAAGGGAGAAGTGCACGGAAATTTAGGGGAGCCGCAAAAGATCAAAGGCCTGGTGGCACGCACGGCACTGTGCGCAGGACAGACTGCTGATTGTGCCGCTGGCTTTCGTGGGTGGGCGGGAGACAGACCCTCCCAACTGTGCCACTTCTGAGTCCACTGGGCCCCTGTTTCAGGCAAAACCCTGGAGACCTAGACTCGTGTGGTCCTGGTGCGCAGGGGAGCTAGAAAGGCAGCGGTTAGAGGCACTGCGGGCGTGCGCGCACAAGGACCGCTCCAGCCATTACCCAGTCACGTGAGACTCAGGGACCATGGAGGGCGGGGCCGACTGGAAGGCAAGGTGGTCCCTTAAGCCCTGAGACTCCACCCATCCCAAGCTCAACAGAGGCTTCTGAGGCTTTGTGTCTGGTACCATAAAGCTGAATTCAACACAGAAGTTTTCCCCCGGCATAGTGAAAATGCCGACACAAAGGAAGGGATTACAAACAAAAGAAATGGAGGAAAAAAAATGACTGGATATAGTGTTCAAAACCACGCTTATAAGGTTTTTCAAGAATATGCTAGAAAAGATGGATAAACTTAGTGAGACCCAAGAGGAGATGGAAAAGGACCAACTTAGAGATGCAAAAGAGCCAACTAGAGATGGAAAAGGTCCAACTAAAGATGATAAAGGACCAACTAGAAATTAAACAAACACTCACTGAAATAAAAAATATTATACAGAGTCCTAACAGCAGACTAGAGAAAGGCAAGAATCAAGTCAAAAATTTGAAATATAAAGAAGCAGAAAACACTCAACTGGAAAAGCAAGAAGAGAAAAGAATCCAAAAATGTGAAGATAATGTAAGGAGACTCTGGGACAGCTTCAAGCGTACCAACATCAGAATTGTGGGGGTGCCAGAAGAAGAGAGAGAGCAAGATACTGAAAACCTATTTAAAGAAATAATGACTGAAAACTTCCCACATCTGGTAAAAGAAACAGACTTACAAGTCCAGGAAGCACACAGAACCCCATATAAAAGGAATCCAAAGAGGACTACACCAAGACACATCATAATTAAAATACCAAGAGCAAAAGACAAAGAGAGAATATTAAAAGCAGCAAAAGAAAAAGTTTATTACCTACAAGGGAGCACCCATACGACTGTCAGCTGATTTCTCAACAGAGACGATGCAGGCCAGATAGGAGTGGCAAGAAATATTCAACGTGATGAATAGCAAGAACCTACAACCAAGAATAATCTATCCAGCAAAACTATCATTCAGAATTGAAGGGCAGATAAAGAGCTTCACAGAGAAGAAAAAGCTAAAGGAGTTCATCAACTCCAAACCAGTATTATATGAAATGCTGAAAGGTACTCTTTTAGAAGAGGAAGAAGAAAAAGGTAAAAGACAAAAAATTATGAACAACAAATACATATCTATCAACAAGTGAATCTAAAAATTAAGTGAATTAAAAAATTTGATTAACAGAATAAACTGGTGAATATACTAGAATCAGGAGCACAGAAAGGGAGTGGACTGATAATTCTCAGGGGGAAAGGGGTGAGGGTTGTACAGGTAGATACTAGACAAAAATCATACACCTATGGATGAGATCAATGGGAAGGAGCTAAGGGCAGAGGGAGGGGTGGGAGCTGGGTGGAGGGGTGTTATGGAGGGGAAAAAAGAGAAACAAATGTAATAATCTGAATAATAAAGATCTAATTTTAAAAAAAGAAAAGAAAAGATGAATAAATTTAGCGAGACCCAAGAGGAGATAAAAAAGAACCAACTAGATATTAAACATACACTGACTCAAATAAAAAATATCATACAGAAACCTAACAGCAGACTAGAGGATCATAAGAATCAAGTCAAAGATTTGAAATACAAAGAAGCAAAAAACACTCAACCAGAAAAGCAAAAAGAAAAAAGAATCCAAAAATGTGAAGATAGTTTAAGGAGCCTCTGGGACAACTTCAAGTGTACCAACATCAGAATTATGGGGGTGCCAGAAGAAGAAAGAGAGCAAGATATTGAAAACCTATTTGAATTAATAATGAATGAAAACTTCCCCCACCTGGTGAAAGAAATAGACTTACAAATCCAGTGCACAGAACCCCAAACAAAAGGAATCCAAAGAGGACCACACCAAGATACATCATAATTAAAATACCAAGAGCAAAAGACAAAAAGAGAATATTAAAAGCAGCAAGAGAAAAACAGTTCATTATCTACAAGGGAGCACCCATACGACTGTCAGCTGATTTCTCAACAGAAACTATGCAGACCAGACATAAGTGGCAAGAAATATTCAATGTAATGAATAAGAACCTACAACCAAGAATACTCTATCCAGCAAAGCTATCATTCAGAATTGAAGGGCAGTAAAGAGCTTCACAGATAAGAAAAAGGTAAAGGAGTTCATCACCACCAAACCAGAATTATATGAAATGCTGAAAGTAACTCTTTAAGAAGAGGAAGAAGATGAAAAAGGTAAAGATAAAAATTAGGAACAACAAATACATGTCTATCAACAAGTGAATCTAAAAATCAAGTGAATAAAAAATCTGATGAACAGAATAAACTGGTGAATATAATGGAATCAGGGGCATAGAAAGAAAGTGGACTGACAATTATTGGGGTGGGGCAGGGGAAGGGGTATGGGAGTGGGGGAAGAGACTGGGCAAAAATCATATACCTATGGATGAGGACAGTGGGAAGGGGTAAGGGCAGAGGGTGGGGTGGGAACCATGTGGAGGGGAGCTATGGGGGGTAAAAGAGGAACAATTTTAATAATCTTAATAATAAAGATTTATTAAATTTACAAAATAAATAATTCTTTCTCATCGTTGATATTTCTCTCTCTCTCTCCCTCTCCTTTCCTCTCTAAGACCAATAAAAACATCTTTTTAAAAGAAAATTGAAGAGGTACATGAAAAAAAAAATGAAACTAGACCACTAACTTACACCATCCACAGAATAAACTCAAAATGGAAAACATTCTTAAATGTGAATCATGAAACCTTAAAAATCCTAAAAGAAAACATAGGCAGTAAAAGTTCATAGGCAGACATCTCTCATTGCAATATTTTTGCCAATATGTTTCCTAGGGCAAGGGAAACAAAAGAAAAAAATTAACAAATGGTAGTACATCAAACTGTAAAGTTTCTACGTGGCAAAAGAAACCATCAACAAAATGAAAGTGAGCCCACTGAATGAGAGAACATATTCGCTAATGATACATCTGACAAGAGGTTAATCTCCAAAATATATAAAGAACTTACACAACATAACATTTACGGAAGACAAGCAACCCAATTAAAAAAATGGCAAAGTACTTGAATAGACTCTTCTCCAAAGAGGACATACAGATGGCCAATAGACATGTGAAAAAATGCTCAACGTCACTAGTTATCAGAGAAATGCAAATTAAAACTACAATGAGATATCACCTCACACATGCTAGAATGGCTACCAACAATAAATCAACAAACAAGTGATGACAAGAATGTGGAGAAAGGGAACCTTAGTGCACTGTTGGTGGGAATGCAGATTGGTGCAGCAACTATGGAAAACAGTATGGGATTTTCTCAAGAATTTTAAAAATAGAATTACCACTTGATTCAGTGATCCCACTTCTGGAAATATATCCTAAGAATCCCAAAACACCAATATGCATCCTTCAGTTCATAGCAGCATCTTTTACATCATCCAAGATCTTGAAACAGTTCAAATGCCCATCAGCAGTTGAGTGGATTAAAATGCTGTGGGATAGCCCTGGCCGGTATGGCTCAGCTTGTTGGGCATCATCCCGTGTACCACAAGCCAGATCAATTCCCGATCAGGGCACATATTTAGGTTGTGGGTTTGATCCCAGGTAGGGGGTATGCAGATGTTTCTTTCTCTCTCTCTCTCTCTCTCTCTCTCTCTCTCTCTCTCTCTCTCTCTCTCTCTCTCTCCCTTCCTTTCTAAAAATCAATTAAAATCTTTAAAAAATTTTAAAAAGCTGTGGTACATTTACACAATGGGATACTTACACTGCCATAAAAAAAAAAAGAAGGAAATCTTATCTTTTGAAACAACATGAATGGAACTAGAGATTATTATGCTGAGTGAAATAAACCAGTCAGAGAAAGACAAATACCATATTATCTCACTTATGTAGAATCTAGTGAACAAAATAAATAGATGAATAAAATAGACACAGAGGCATGGATATATGAAACAGTCTGACAGCTGTCTGAGGGAAGTGGAGGGGCCTGGATGAACAAAGGTAAGAGATTAGCCAAAGAACAAATATGCATAACCCATTATCACCAACAACAGTGTAGTGATGGCCAGAGGGAAGAGAGATAGGGCCTGGATGGAAGGGGACAGAGCTGGGAGAGAGAACATCTGTAAGTGTCAACAATAAGAAACAAAAACAAGGGTGCTATTATAATATTCCCTAAGCTAACTGTCTCACACATTCTAATTGACTCTGGGGGAAATAAATGATGTAACAGAACACAAAAGAGACCAATCTTAGCAGTTACCTTCAGAGGGAGCCCCAACCCTTTTCCCCAGTTTGTAAGAAAACTGGAAGGACTTCTACAACTAAGCAGGCAAATAATAAAGTGTTTCATTAGTTTGGTTCTTTAGCCAGAACTGACCAATTGGGTCTTCTGCCATGAACTCTTCACAGTAACTATCCTAACCCCATGAGACCCAAAACCACTGAAATTATCCTAGGAACATCTTCATATCTCTTCTCTCGGATTGCAAAAGGATTTTCTGTGAATACTGACACCTCCAGATGAAGGTGATTCTCTCTCTCTCCCCCAGGTCCCATCCCATTTTCCGGAGTTAAATGTCATCTACAGGACTTGATCACTGATGTGGAGAGGTGCTGAAAAGAGAGGAAAATATTCCTCATGATAGATGACCACAGGGTAAGTTTCAGATATCAATGAATATTGGGTTCAAACACTGCAAAGGGTTTCTTCACTCTCAGTCATTTTATCTCTCACAATGTCTTTTCTTGTTTCATTATGCAAAATATTTCTTTCTGCCCTCACAGAAATTTTCTTTCCTGCTCTGCTAAGTCTAACTGTGCAGCTAGCATTTAGCTTTATGAGGATAACACTATCTCCCCAAGCCTTTTATTGGCTACATCTTTCTCTAAAACCACCATTCTTCAGGCTCATTCACTGCCTTTAAGGTAAGAATATTTTGGAGTTCTGTGCTGGTTCCATGTTTGGTCCCTGTCAAGTAGGTCCCTTCTTCCTATAACACAGGTTCTCTGCCCAAAATGTGAAGAATGGATCTGAGTAAAACTAATATCTGATTTCTGTGCTATTTAAAAAGACAGTTCAAATGCATTGCTAATAAGGGTTTTACATTTTAATGGAAATTTGAAGCTCAAACTTAATAATTCAATTTTTTCTCAACTCATGGTATATACGTATATATTCATTATATTATACATATTACTTCTCTTTAGATTATTTTCAATTTTATTTTATTGGGACTGTGAAGATTTTGATTATTTTCATGTCTTAAGGAAAATTCAGAAAATGGTAATAGATTATATGTGTTCTAAATATTTAATATGCTTTTTTATAAATTAAAATAAAGTGCTTTGAGTTTATTATCAAGACATGAAAAAAACTTGTTTCTTCATGACTATTTAATAAATGGATGACTAGAGTTAAGTATGTAATTTGAAACCAAAATTAAGCAGAAATAGGGTCAAGCCTTCTCTTTTCCTCATTAGAAAAGATACCTAATGCCCTAGGCCAGTGGTTGGCAAACTTCGGCTCTCGAGCCCATTAGGCTCTTTGGCCCCTTAAGTGTGGCTCTTTCACAAAACACCACATGTGGGCTATTGAAACTTCATAGTCCATGCACAGAAGTCGGTTTTCGGCTCTCAAAAGAAATTTCAATCGTTGTACTGTTGATATTTGGCTCTGTTGACTAATGAGTTTGCTGACCACTGCCCTAGACAAATCAGTCACCTACAATTTTTAATGATCAGCATTATAGATTTATAGTCATTTTGTGATACACTAATGATTCCCATATTTTTTTCAAACATGCTTATACTAGATAACCTTTTATGTTTGATATAAGATCACGATTAAAAAACATATTGTGCCCTAACTGGTTTGGCTCAGTGGATAGAGTGTGGGCCTGCAGGCTGAAAGGTCCCAGGTTCGATTCCAGTCAAGGGCATGTACCTTGGTTGCAGGCACATCCCCAGTAGGAGGTATGCAGCAGGCAGCTGATCGATGACTCTCTCTCCCTCTCCCTTTCTCACTGTAAAAAATCAATAAAATAAATAAATAAATAATAAATAAATAACATATTGCATCAATACCTTCACAATCTCTGTAAAATGAAAATACTGCTAAGCCCCCAGACAATGGTCTACATTTTTTAAAAATGTATCAGTGCAACAGTGAAAGGAGATGAGCCATTTCACAGATTGATGGTAACAAAATGTGTTTAATTTTAGAACATGCATTTAACTCTACTACATCTAGATTTAGAAATAGGGCAGCAATTAAGATCTTTGACAAAATGAACCATCAAATTCTTAAAATCGTTATTCTGATCATAGACAAAGTTATGTCTTCAGCATACTAACAATTAATGTTGTCAAAGAATTTTTAAAACTAACAATTTACAATCTGAAATAACCTGGTTCACTAAATTATTTGGGGTTATTTGTGGGAAGGAATGTTAAGTAAAATGTAGAAAGAATACTAGACTGGAAATCATAAATCCTAGTGGTAGTGCTTACTCTAGCACTTATAGCTATGGGACTCCTCTGTCATTTAATTCTTCTAAGGATCACTACACAGATATAAAATGCCATCATTATTTTGTGAGTTCATACCATCCTAGTTCACTGAGGTTTCATCAGTGCCATATTTCTTTCTCTTTGTGTTATGTTCTCTCTCTCTCTCTCTCTCTCTCTCTCTCTCTCTCTCTCTCTCTCTTCCTACCTCCAATTTTGTTATTGAAAGGAATTAAGGCATCTCAGAGCCACATCTTGGATATCAATAAATCACAGTAAGAAGAGGGGTGCTCACCCAAGTTTCATGCCTGGAAATCTATAATAATGGCAATGGCACAGGGAAGAAGGTAAAAGAAAATTGTCCTGTTAATATTTATAACTAAATTGGGAAGAAAATTTTTAGAGAAATAAATAGAAGAAACTTTAACTGCAACTGGAATAAAATCACATCTAATAAAGACAGTATTACAAATAGGGCTACTAGGACATGCCTTCCCCTCATCCTTCCCTTTAAGATGGTTCTAAAATCTAAGGGTACGATTAGGAAATACTATTCTCTCAGGTTAAATAAGGTGAGAATTGGCATATACAAACATTGAATCATTGTGTTGTACATGTGAAACTAATATAATATTATATATCAATTATACCTCAATATAAAAAATTAATTTTAGGGGGAATCCAAGATGGCGGCATAGGTAAACACCTACACTGCTGCCTCGCACAACAATTTCGAAACTACAACTAAAAGACAGAACTGACATCATCCAGAACCACAGGAAAGCTGGCTGAGTGGAAGTTCTACAGCTAGAAGGAAAGAGAGGGGCTCACGGAGACCCAGAGGAGCTGCAAAAAGCTGAGGTACAGAGACGCGTGCGTGGTGCCGGAGTACCTGGCTGGCTTTCTCTGGTGGGAGGGAAACGGAGACTCTCAAAGGCATTGAACCCCTTATCCTACGACACTAAACCCCAGATCCAGCCAAAACTCATAGGGGGGGAGTTTGGACTGTGAAAAGGGAGAAGTGCACGGAAACTTAGGGGAGTCGCAAAAGATCAAAGGCCTGGTGGCGCGCACGGCACTGTGCGCAAGACAGACTGCTGATTGTGCTGCTGGCTTTTGCGAGTGGCGGGAGACAGACCCTCCCAACTGTGCCACTTCTGAGTCCACTGGGCCCCTGTTTCGGGCGAAACCCTGGGGACCTAGACTCGTGTGGTCCTGGTGCGCAGGGGAGCCAGAGGGGCAGCGGTTAGAGGCACTGCGGGTGCGCGCGCGAGCACAAGGACCGCTCCAGCCATTACCCAGTCACGTGAGCCTCAGGGGCCGTGGAGGACGGGGCCGACTGGAAGGCAAGGTGGTCCCTTAAGCCCTGAGACTCCACCCCTCCCAAGGTCAATAGAGGCTTCCTGGGTTTTGCGTCTGGTATCATAAGGCTGAATTCAACACAGAAGTTTCCCTGGCATAGTGAAAATGCCGAGACAAGGGAAAGGATCACAAACAAAAGAAATGGAGGAAAAAAAAGACTGGATATAGAGTTCAAAACCACACTTATAAGGTTTTTCAAGAATATGCTAGAAAAGATAGATAAATTTAGTGAGACACAAGAGGAGATGAAAAAGGTCCAACTAAAGATGATAAAGGACCAAATAGAAATTAAACATACACTGACTGAAATAAAAATATTATACAGAGTCCTAACAGCAGACTAGAGAAAGGCAAGGATCAAGTCAAAAATTTGAAATATAAAGAAGCAGAAAACATTCAACTGGAAAAGCAAGAAGAGAAAAGAATCCAAAAATGTGAAGATAATGTAAGGAGCCTCTGGGACAGCTTCAAGCGTACCAATATCAGAATTGTGGGGGTGCCAGAAGAAGAGAGAGAGCAAGATACTGAAAACGTATTTAAAGAAATAATGACTGAAAACTTCCCACATCTGGTGAAAGAAATGCACTTACAAGTCCAGGAAGCACACAGAACCCCAAATAAAAGGAATCCAAAGAGGACCACACCAAGACACATCATAATTAAAATACCAAGAGCAAAAGAGAAAGAGAGAATATTAAAAGCAGCAAGAGAAAAACAGTTCATTACCTACAAGGGAGCACCCATATGACTGTCAGCTGATTTCTCAACAGAATGATGCAGGCCAGACGGGAGTGGCAAAAAATATTCAACGTGATGAACAGCAAGAACCTACAACCAAGAATAATCTATCCAGCAAAGCTATCATTCAGAATTGAAGGGCAGATAAAGAGCTTCACAGAGAAGAAAAAGCTAAAGGAGTTCATCAACTCCAAACCAGTATTATATGAAATGCTGAAAGGTACTCTTTTAGAAGAGGAAGAAGAAAAAGGTAAAAGACAAAAAATTATGAGCAACAAATACATATCTGTCAACAAGTGAATCTAAAAATTAAGTGAATTAAAAATTTGATCAACAGAATAAACTGGTGAATATAATAGAATCAGGAGCACAGAAAGGGAGTAGACTGATAATTTTCAGGAGGACAAAAATCATAAAGCATCAAACAGACTGTGAAATTACAGCAGAAAGATTAAAGTTAGGTGAGGTAGATAAGTGATCAATCAAAGGACTTGTATGCATGCATATAAGCATAACCAATGATCACAGACACTGGGGGTTGGGGTATGCCTGGGAGGGAGGGGGGCAATGGGGAGATATGTATAAAAAATTAATAAAAAATTTTTAAAAAATTAATTTTAAAAACATATTAAGTTCAGGTTCTATGAACTAGCATGTTAACTTTGTAGATTTCTCTTTGACAGAAAATTTATCTCCAAAGGCTATAGTTTCATTGCACTGTAACCAGCTTTATATTAATCTAGCAACCTTATGCCAATAGTCTTTTTTTAGTGTCTATAAATGCCCTATTCTTCAAATGCTCTTAGAAATTTTATATTCTAACTAGTTTTCTCATTCTCATGTTAATAAATCTTTTACATGTATTTAACACACACACACACACAAATCAGCATGCTACAAGTGGACTGGATCTCCCTATCTACAGGAAATTTACCAAAAGTAGTCATTGTTCCTAGAGAGTAATTCAGAGAGTAGAGAGAGTCTTCCCTAATACAAATAAGAAAACGGTACAGAAAATCAATAAGGAAAAAATAATTTAGGAACTCTAAAAAGTTGAGAAATGTGCTGAAGAGAAGAAAGCCATTGGAAATAATAAAGACAATCTAAAAGAGATTTAGACTCAGAAAGCAAATAATTAGAGTAAAACCTTGTGAGCATATCCTCACTACTGCCCAGAAGAGAAAAAAAAAAAACATTGTATCTGAAAGGAAGAATAAAATATAAAGATACTTGTGATTTACCAAGTATAATTCACTGAAACTATTGAAGCCTGAATTGTGTGCTCCCTCAAATTCCCTTTGCTCTGATTCAAAACTTATAAAAAATACATCTGGTTCCTAATTTGATTTCCAGGGACCTTGATATTACTAAGTGGTTGCCCGGGGTAGTAAATACATCATTTCCGTCACGGGAGTGAGATCTCCCACTACAGGTTAACAAATGGGTTGTTTGATTACAAGTCATTCTCTCAGGTATTTGAATAGTGTGAATTGATTTTACCAATGCTTGATTCTGTAGGAAGACCAAATCCAACTTCTACTGTAAACCTGCAGAGTTTAACATCTGACCTTTTCTGGTTTGCTCGACCAGAGCAAGTGCCTGCCTTCTCACTATGACCATCCCTCTTTGCTTCCCCCTCTTCTCTCTTCCTTTACGGTGTTCCAAGACACAAATATTAGACACAAAGGAATCAAAATACATAGCCTCAAGTACCAACCACAACTTCACTTATATGCTCATAGCTTCCTGGCCCTTATTTTCCTGTAATGATGAAGAACTTAGAGAGCAGACTTATACAGCATCAAGCACTGTCACTCACAGCCAGCCATTTAATCAAAGTTCTATTCCATTCTGTCTACTACAAAGAGGGGAAAAAGATTTTCCATTGCCTTCCTGCATATTCCCCATTCCACAGAAGTTTATAACCTGGCAGAGATAGGAATGAGGCAGTGGCCTCTGAAAGTTTCTGAATTGGCAGAATTCTAACAAAACAAATACAGTCAAACCTCAGTTCTCAAAAATCTACCATCTCAATTAGGTTCTAGACCAAGTTTATTCAAGGGAAAAAGTGTCTGTTTATCAAGAAGAAAAAAAAATCAGTTCTCCAACCAGCAACACTTTCATGTTGATACCTCAGCATGACAAAAAAAAGCATTCCTAAGGCAATAAGGAATAGAATGCTTTTGTTGCTGGCAAAATCAATGATTAGGACAATTTTAAAACATAAAGAGGTAGTCAAGCATGTTAATGTTGCCAAGGGTGTAAAAGTGCTCACAAAACAAAAATCACAGGCAATTGTAGAGGTAGAAAAAGTGTTGCTAATTTGGATAAATGAAAAGCAGTTAGCTTGTGATAGCATTTCAGAGGCAATGATATGTGAAAAAGCAAAGATGCTGAAAGACATTCCTGGAACAGTGTTGGAAATGACTCCTGTAAGGCCAGTAAGAAGTGGTTTGATAAATTGAAGAAGTGTGTATTTATGGATTAAACAGTACAGTAGATATGTACTGCATATCAGAAAAATTAAAACAGGGAATCATTTGTGGGTCCGGAACAGAATAATTCAAATTTACATTATTTCTAACGGGAAAAAATGATTCAGTTTTCGAACAAATCGCTTCTTGAACAGCCTTCCAGACTGTATTAAGTTCCAGAACTGAGGTTCCACTAAATCCTTTCCCATACGTGTCATTTGCAGTAACTCCTCAATCTTTGGCAAAAGTTCTCTAGGTACAAACCTCTAAGCACAAACATTTTCTATAAACGTCCCAAGAGTGAATATTTTAGGGTTTACAGAACAAACACAATGACCATTCTGCCATCCTAGCACCAAAGCAGCTGCAGATAATACATATGTAAATGAGCATGGCTGTGTTCCAATCAAACTGTATTTACAAAACAGGCCAATCCCCTGCCACAGAACATACTTTCTCCCTACTTGTCATCTCTCCATTGAAGAAAGAAATTTCTCTTCCACTGTTGCGATTTTTACAATCTCATTCTCTAGTTCCTCCTCTTTTATCCCCATGCTAAGTCCTGTTTTGTCCATTCTCTAGGTAAGAATTCTTCAGAAGATGGAAAGCGTCAACAGCACATTGTTGACTGAGTTCATCCTGGCAGGAATTCCCTATCCACTCAGGCTAAGGACATTTCTTTTTGTGTTCTTTTTGCTGATCTATGTCCTGACTCAGCTGGGGAATCTGCTTATTCTAATCACTGTTTGGGTAGATGTGCAACTCCATGCTCATCCCATGTACATCTTTCTTGGTGTTCTCTCCATCATTGACATGGCCATCTCCACCATCATTGTTCCTCGCTTCATGATGAACTTCACTTTAGTCATCACACCCATCTCATTTGGTGGCTGTGTCACTCAACTCTATTTCTATCACTTCCTGGGCAGCACCCAGTGCTTCCTCTACACCCTGATGGCCTATGACAGGTACCTGGCCATCTGCCGACCCCTGCACTACCCTGTGCTCATGAATGCTAAGCTGAGTACCTTACTTGTGGCTGGAGCTTGGGTGGCAGGATCCATCCATGGGGCTCTCCAGGCCATTCTAACCTTCCGTCTGCCTTACTGTGGGCCTAACCAGGTAGAGTACTTCTTCTGTGACATCCCTGCAGTTTTGAGGCTGGCCTGTGCTGATACAACAGTCAACAAGCTGGTGACCCTTGTGGACATTGGGGTGGTGGTTGCCAGTTGCTTCTGCCTGATTCTCCTCTCCTACATACGGATCGTTCAAGCCATCCTGAGAATCCGTACAGCCGATGGGCAGCGCCGGGCCTTTTCAACCTGTGGAGCCCATGTAACTGTGGTAACCGTGTACTACGTGCCTTGTGCCTTCATCTACCTGAGGCCTGAAACCAACAGCCCCCTGGATGGGGCAGCTGCCCTATTCCCCACAGCCATCACTCCTTTTGTCAACCCCATCATCTACACTCTGCGGAACCAAGAGGTGAAGCTGGCCTTGAAGAGAATGATAGCAGGCTGTAGGACTTAGAGTCAGATTTGAAAGTCCGTCCCCCACTGGGAAAACCTTTGCAATTTTTTTCTAATGTATACATATCAGTGAGTCTTTCTTTTTCTTCTTGTTTTTCTCTTTTATGTAACCATATAATATCAATGCATCAAGATCAAATACAGTTTAAGGTAAAATACTACTTTCTAGTGTCCCTCAGCTGCTCCAAGAATAGAGAGTGAGATTAAAGCTACTCAGAAGATAGCAAAATCTGGCACACTTAGACATCCAGAGGACTGGCCTACCAAAGAAATCCAATAGGCTTTTTAATCAAAAAAAGACATTGGTCAAGACCTCATCAAATAGCCTATGCTTCCTTTTTTATTAAGTTTTTTAAAAAATATATTTTGTATTGATTTCAACTAGGAAGGGAGATGGAGAGAGAGAGAGAGAAACATCAATGATAAGAGAGAACCAGCCGAAACTGGTTTGGCTCAGTGGATAGAGCGTCAGCCTATGGACTGAAAGGTCCCAGGTTTGATTCTGGTCAAGGGCATGTACCTTGGTTGCAGGCACATCCCCAGTAGGGGGCGTGCAGGAGGCAGCTGATGGATGTCTCTCTCTCAACAATGTTTCTAACTCTGTATCCCTCTTTCTTCCTCTCTGTAAAAAATCAATAAAATATATTTATTTAAAGAAGAGAGAGAGAGAGAATCACCTCTCTCTCACCTGTCTCTTGCACACCCCATTTTGGGGATCAAGCCCTCAACACTGGCCAGGGCAGAGAAATTAGGAACTTTTATTAGATTTATTTATTTATCATTCAGAATTCCTCTTCTATCATTTGTCTGTTTATAATAGTTGCCTATTTTTTATTGAGTTGTTGACTTTGCCCTATCAATTCATAAAAGATTTTCGTATATTATAAAAAGTCATCTATTGATTATATGAATACAAATATTTTCTTCCAACTGTGTCATTTACTTGAGTTTATTCTGCTTTTTATTACAAATTTTTTATTTTTGTGCACTAATCTTTTTTTTTATGAATCTTGGGTTCTTGTCTTGCTTAAGAAGCTCACTCCCCATGCCAAGATTTTCTAGTATCCTCAATTTTCTTGTAACATTTTTATTTTTGTTTTGTTCATTTATATCTTTATACTGGAGACCTGATGCATGAAAATCATGCAAGAATAGGCCTTCCTTCCCCCGGCTGTCAGCACTGGCTTCCCTCCAGCACCTGGGACCTGGGCTTCCCTCCTCCAGCCGCTTGTAAGCACTTGAGACCCTGGCTGGCTTCCCTCTGGCCAGACTTCATCAGAAAGGATGTCGTTTGGAAGGATGTCCAATCTAATTAGCATATTACCCTTTTATTATTATAGATTCTGGCAAGACAAGGCAATTAGACAAGGCAAGCACTAAAGATCCCAAAGGGAGTTTATTTCCCCTCTGCCTCTACCATCCCTCAGAACATTGTTAGGGACTTCATTGTAGGGGACATAAAGCACTCCAGGCTCTGAAGGCAAATCCAAACCTGGACAGAGCTTGACCTCATAGTGGGAATGGGGTAAGGTGGGGTGGAACAGAACCACAGTCACCCTTGATGAGGTGATGCGGAGACTATTCCTCCAAGCACATTGTCAAGACTATTTCCCCACACAGATCCCCCTCACATTCTTCAGGAACTAATGCCATGTGTGTTACTACCTCTGGATAGAGATTACACTGAGTGACTTTGAAGATGATGAGTTGACTGCTGTAAAAGTCAGGCTTCCACACATACCTCACAGTTGGACCCAACACCAGCCACCTGGGTCAGGGAACATATTTGCTTCTCTTTCAGCTCTTCTGGCAGCCAGCCCTCAACCTTCATCATCACACCACAGTAATATATGTATTTGCCAGAGACCTTTGCTTTGGGTCTGTCAACATGAAGTGGGCCTCAGAGAAGCCAGACTGGACCTTTGGAAAGAGCAAGAAGAGGACCCACATCAGAAGCACATATTCTGTGTTAATGTAAGAAAATATTCAAACCCAGAAAATTAAAAGTGGAACTGCCTTATAACTCAGCAATTCCATTTCTGGGAATATATCCAAAGAAACCTGAAACACTAATTTGAAAGAATATATGCACATCTATGTTCATAGAGGTATTATTTACAACAAGAGGCCCAATGCACAAAATTCATGCACTGGTAGGATCCCTAGGCCTGGCCAGCAATCAGGGCCAATCTGTGGGGCAACCAGCAGGGTAATCTGGGGGCCCCTCTTGGCACCTGCCTTGGCCAGTCTGGCACCACCTGCTTGCGAGGCCTGCCCCCCACTGCCATTGCCACTGCCACCAGTCTCCTCCCTATGCAGGGTGACCAGCAGGGCAATTGGGGATGGAAGGGTATTGGCACCTGCCTTGGCTGGCCTTGGGCCTGCAGGCTGGGGGCAGCTCCTGCATTGAGTGTCTGCCTCCTGGTGGTCAGTGTGCATCATAGCGACCGGTTGTTCCACCATTTGGTTGATTTGCATATTAGGCTTTTATTATATAGGATAACCAAGACTTAGAAGCAGCCCAAGTGCCCATCAGTAGATGAGTGGATAAAAAAGCTGTGGTACACTTATACAATGGAATACTAGTCAGCCGTAAAAAAGAAGGAAATCTTACCTATTACAGCAGCATGAATGGACCTGGAGAGCATTATACTAAGTGAAATAAGCTGGTCAGAGGAAGACAAATACCATATGATTTCATTTATATGTGGAATTTAATGAACTAAATATACAAGCAAAATAGAGACAGACTCATAGATACAGAAAACAGACTGACAGCTGTCAGAGATGAGGAGAGTTGGGGGTTGGGTGAAAAAGGTGAAGGGGTTAAACAAAACAAAATCATAGACTCAAACAATAGGGTGGTGACTACAGGAGGGAAAGTGGGGAGGCGGGGGAAAGGTAGAAGAGGGTGATGGGAGCCCTGACCAGAAGAGGCCAGATGTTAAAGGCCAATTTACTATACACATGCACAAAGGCAATGACTCAGCAGTATCAGTATACCCACTGTGCAGATGCATTCTTTATAACCCACCAGTTTTGGGTAACACTGATGTCACTAATTGGCAAGAAGCCTCTTTTGTTTGGATTAGTATATAAGGTGCTACTGAATAGCCAGTGGCTGGCTACTATTTGCAATAAACCATATCCTATCTACCTGAGGCTGCTCATGTCTCTTTCCAATTCTCAGCATTCAAGGAGGTCTCGTCCCTAGCAGAGAAGCTCAGACTCAACAAGATTAAAGGGCAGATAAATGATAATGAGAGAAGACTTGACTTTGGATGCTAAACCTACAGATAATATACAGATGATGTATTGTACCCTTGAAATATCTATCATTTTATTAATCAACTAGAGGCCTAGTGTGCAAAATCAAGTGAGACGCAGACCCCACCATGTTGCAGGACCCTAGACTCCCTCCGCCGCACCACTGCAGGCAGGACCCATCAATGCACCTCTGAATGACCGGTCATTATGATGTTATGGCGTACAGCCACAGGCCTTTTATAATATAGATGTCACCCCCCTAAATTCAATTTAAAAATTTTTTTTAAGTTTTGAAAAAAAAAATTTTTAATGATTCCATTGACTTGGTCCTGGCCAATGTGCCTCATTTGGTTAAGCATTGTCCCAGGCACCAAAAGGTTGCTGGTTCAATTCTCAGTCAAGGTATATGCACAGGTTTCAGGTTTGATCCCAGCTGGGTGGCATGTAGGAGACAGCCAATTGATATTTTATCTTCACACTGATGTTTCTCTCCTCTCTTTCCTTCTCCCTTCCTCTCTCTCTAACATCAATAAAAATATATTTGGGGTTTTTTTGTTCCTTTTGTTATCCTCATCTGAGGATATTTTTCCATTGGGTTTTTTTTTGTTTGTTTGTTTCTTTCTTTCTTTCTTTCTTTTTAGAAATAATAGAAGTGAGGAGGAGAGAGAGAGAGAGAGAAACTTCAATGTGAGAACTTGCAACAGAAGTACATGCCCTTGTCCAGAATCAAAGCTGGTACCTTTCAGTCTGCACGCCAACGCTCTAGCCATTGAACCAAACCAGCTAGGGCAATAAAAACATTTTTAAAAATATATGTTTATTGATTCCAGAGAGAAAGGGAGAGGGAGAGAGATAGAAACATCAATGATGAGAGAGATTCATTGATCAACTGCCTCCTGCATGACTCCTACTAGAAATTGAGCGCACAACACAGGCATGTGCTCTGATGAAGAATCAAACCATGACTTCCTGATTCATAGGTCAATGTTCAACCAAATAAGCCATGCTGGCTGGGCAATAAAAACAATTTCATTGGCTTATACAACTCCAGGATGAGTTTTACTAAATATGCCCTGTTTCTAGAATTTTTAGCTTTACAGTTGTGCTTATAACCTACAATTTTATAGGGCTGACATTTTTTATCTGTTTGTAAATTCAGAATACAGAATTAAACTTTCATGCAAGCTCCTTATTATATTTTGTTGTTGTTAATCCTCATCCAAGGATTTTTTTTTTCCCCATTGATTTTTAGAGAGAGTGAAAGGGGGGAAGGGAAGTAGGACAGAGAAAGAGCAAAACATTGATGTGAGAGAGATACATTGGTTGCTTTCTGCATGTGCCCTAGGGATCGAACCTGCAATCCAGGTAAGTGCCCTGGGCTGGGAAATGAATTGGTGCCCCTTCAGTGCAAGACCCAAGGCTCTAATCAATGATCTATACCAGCCAGAGCTCATGCAAGCTCCTTATGGTCAGTTAGCTCATAAGTGATCTCCACTGAAAAGAGTACATATTTTCTTTTGACTCATTGTGATTTACTACATTTAATTTCCCTTTATAATGATTTTGTAATATGGATACATACCATGGCCATAGTAAAAATTAATCTCTTTTAGATCAAAGGCATCATATTCTTTCATTTTCTATTAAATATATGTTATTCTTTTTGTTTCATATTTCTTGGATATCCTATTCTGGTTTTTTCTCCCAGTCTTTTTTGTTTGCCTTTTAGTTTTTGAGGTTTCTATTGAGATATCCTCAAGCTTAGAGATTCTTTCTTCAGCTGCTTCCAGTCTACTCAAAGGCTATCAAAGGCAGTCTTTATTTCTATTGTAGTGTTATATCTCTAGCATTTCTTTTGTTTTTTCTTAAGATTTCATTCTCTCTGCTTAAATCACTCATCTATTCTTACATGTTGTCTGCTTATCCAAGAGAACTCTTAGCATGGTAATCATAGTTGTTTTAAATTCCTGGTCTGATTATTTCAACCTCACTCTCATAAATGAGTCTTATTTTGATGCTCGCTTTGTCTCTTCAAAGTGTTATTCATTTTGTTTTGTTTGGGGGATTTTTTTTTCATTTTTTTTGTTTTGTTTTGTACTGCCTTTTAGTATGTCTTCTACCTTTTTACTGATAATTTGGCATGATATGTTTGATAAAAAAATTACTTGTAAGTACACCTTTAGTAATAGGGTGGGGGAGGGGAACCATTCTATAGTTTTATAATTAGATCTCAGTCTTTTACTCAGCCTGGACTTTATATGTGCTTCTCAGTCCCTCTTCCCCACCAGGGATGGCTAGAGGGGGCTGAGTTGAGTATTTCTCTTCTCCCAGTGATGGGGGAAAAGAGGCATTTTTGAGATCTAGCAGTCTGAATCTAGTCACTGTCCCTTTAATTGTCGGGTCCTGCAAGACCTGTTTACTCCCATTTTTAGAGAGGCCATAAAGCTTCCCCAGACTAAGTTACCAGTGCCTTTGGTTGAGGTCTCAAAGCCCCAGCACATAGGGCTCTTTAAGAACTTGCAAAGGGAATCAGAAAACCCCATATTTGGGAGGCAAAGACTGAAAAAGATATAAAAAGAGACAACGTCCTCCATGTTGTGCTCAGGATTTGAAAGGCATTTTTCTCTGAGTCTGCTAGCGTATAATAAAGGGTAGCTCCGGGAGAATCCAAGATGGCGGCATAGGTAAACACCTATACTGCTGCCTCGCACAACAATTTCAAAACTACAACTAAAAGACAGAACGGACATCATCCAGAACCACACGAAAGCTGCCTGAGTGGAAGTTCTACAACTAGAGGGAAAGAGAGGGGCTCGCGGAGACCCAGAGGAGCTGCAAAAAGCTGAGGTACGGAGACGCACGCTGAGAGAGCGGGTGCCGGAGTACCTGGCTGGCTTTCTCTGGCGGGAGGGAAACGGAGACTCCCAACGGCATTGAACCCCTTATCCTACGACACTAAACCCCAGATCCAGCCGAAACTCATACGGGGGAGCTTGGACTATGAAAAGGGAGAAGTACACGGAAATTTAGGGGAGTTGCAAAGGATCGGAGGTCTGGTTGCGCACGGCACCACGCGGAGGACGGATTGCTGATTGTGCCGCTGGCTTTCGCGAGTGGGCGGGAGACAGACCCTCCCAACTGCGCCACTTCTGAGTCCACTGGGCCCCGGTTTTTGGCGAAACCCTGGGGACCTAGACTCGTGTGGTCCTGGTTCGCAGGGGAGCCGGAAAGGCAGCGGTCTAGAGGCACGTGGGCCCGCGCGCACAAGGACCGCTCCAGCCATTACCTAGTCACGTGAGACTCAGGGGCAGTGGAGGGCAGGGCCGACTGGAAGGCAAGGCAGTCCCTTAAGCCCTGAGACTCCACCCTCCCAAGCTCAGCAGAGGCTTCTTCGGCTGAATCCAGCACAGAAGTTTCCCCGGCACAGTGAAAATGCCGAGACAAGGGAAGGGATTACAAGCAAAAGAAATGGAGGAAAAAAAAACGACTGGATATAGAGTTCAAAACCACGCTTATAAGGTTTTGCAAGAATATGCTAGAAAAGATGGATAAATTTAGTGAGACCCAAGAGAAGATGATAAAGACACTGACTGAAATGAAAACTATTATGCAGAGTACTAACAGCAGACTAGAGAAAGGCAAGGATCAAGTCAAAAATTTGAAATATAAAGAAGCAGAAAACATTCAACTGGAAAAGCAAGAAGAGAAAAGAATCCAAAAATGTGAAGATAATGTAAGGAGCCTCTGGGACAGCTTCAAGCGTACCAACATCAGAATTGTGGGGGTGCCAGAAGAAGAGAGAGAGCAAGATACTGAAAACCTGTTTAAAGAAATAATGACTGAAAACTTCCCACATCTGGTAAAAGAAATAGACTTACAAGTCGAGGAAGCACACAGAACCCCAAAGAAAAGGAACCCAAAGAGGACTACTCCAAGACACATCATAATTAAAATGCCAAGAGCAAAAGAGAAAGAGAGAATATTAAAAGCAGCAAGAGAAAAACAGTTTATTACCTACAAGGGAGCACCCATACGACTGTCAGCTGATTTCTCAACAGAAACGATGCAGGCCAGATGGGAGTGGCAAGAAATATTTAACGTGATGAACAACAAGAACCTACAACCAAGAATAATCTATCCAGCAAAGCTATCATTCAGAATTGAAGGGCAGATAAAGACCTTCACAGAGAAGAAAAAGCTAAAGGAGTTCATCAACTCCAAACCAGTATTATATGAAATGCTGAAAGGTACCCTTTTAGAAGAGGAAGAAGAAAAAGGTAAAAGACAAAAAATTATGAACAACAAATACACATCTGTCAACAAGTGAATCTAAAAATTAAGTGAATTAAAAATCTGATCAACAGAATAAACTGGTGAATATAATAGAATCAGAAGCACAGAAAGGGAGTAGACTGATAATTCTCAGGGGGACAAAAATCATAAAGCATCAAACAGACTGTGTAATTATAGCAGAAAGATTAAAGTTAGGTGAGGTAAATAAGTGATCAATCAAAGGACTTGTATGCATGCTTATAAACATAACCAATGATCACAGACACTGGGGGGTTGGGGTACGCCTGGGAGGGAGGGGGGGCAATGGGGAGATATGTATAAAAAATTAATAAAAATTTTTAAAAAAAGGTAAATACTAAAAAAAAAAAAAAAAAAGGGTAGCTCCACCTCTCTGAGTGTTGCTTGGTTTTCTCCAGTTTTCTGCAACACTAGGTCAGCTAGATTCAGATAATACCCCAGCAGGTTAGGCTCTGATTAAATCATTTCTCCTGAAGGTAAAACCTGTAACAAAGAGAATGCTCTGGCTTATTTAAAAATGGTTTCCTTTTTTCTCCTCCTGCAAGCAAGAGGGGATTTTTTTCACTTTTCCAGACCAAGGCATAACTCCTGGAGATAAAACTCACAAAATCCTAGGAGTCTCCCATGACTAGATCCCCTGGAGTTTTTCTCTAGGATTTGTCCACACTGAACCTCCCAGTAATTGTCGATTATAGTTCAGGTTTCTCTTCTCCACTAGTTCAGAGGGCACAGCTTGATGTGTCAATGTGGATTCATCAATTGTAACAAATACACAGTGGGAATATTGATAATGGGGAGGCTATGAGTCCCAGGAGCAGGGTATACTGGAAATCTCTGCAATGCTCAATGTTGCTGTAAATCTAAAACTGGTCTAAAAAAGTAAAACATATATTTTAAAAGACTTTGGGAAAGATCCATAAAAAAACAAAAGACATAAATACAGGCTGGGGAACAGAATTTTAGAAAAAAGAAAAAGGTAAAAACGAGCAGTTAGCAACATGTTGGTTGTTTTTGTTTTTCATCCTATTTATACAAAAAATTAGGGGGAGATGAAGCAACTGCAATTTTCAACATTCATAGAAGAAAGCACTCAGCTCTGGATCTTGTCTTATGCCTCCCGCCTGTGATGAGCCCCAGAATCCCATCATGGGCCCCTGGCTAGATCATGTAGTTATGAGAAGGGGCTGGAATTGCACTACCAGCTCCCTAAAAGAAACACTCTAGCCTTGTTGACAAGCTCTTTTACTGAGATGGTGGACCCCGAGAAAGAAAATACCTACTAAGAAATACTCTTCATGGTTAATCGGGTCCAAATTTGAAAAGACAACCTAGCAGCCATTGCTAAACAAGGGCCTCTCTGCACAACATGCTTCAGGAAGAAGTCATGTTGAACTGCCTGCCTCCTTCCCTGTCTGCCTGCCTACACTGTGTTCCTGCCATCTGACCAGCCCTCAAAAAGAGCTCCTGGAATCATATTTCAACTGTTAGGCCTTTCCCCATCCGATGGGAGCTGTGCCGCCCGCTCTATCCTCTTTGCATCTTCACTGACCAATCAAGATGGTGCTATTTGAACCAAACTGAGAATTTTGAGTCCTCATCTGCTTATAAATTAACCAATTAGGGACCAGGGGTAGGGACTTCTCTCTATGTAAGTCAGCTCCCCTCTAGCTCAGAAAGCACACTTTGTTTCCACTAAAGGCTGTTTTCCCCAGGGTGGAACTTCAACATTGAAACTGTCTTGTGGGACGGGAAACTGGCAAGTTGGACTAGAATGGAGCAAAGCTATCTCACCAGCCGGAAACTGAGCTGCAGTAGAGGGGCCAGGGTCACCTCATGCCAGAGCTGCCTCACGGCTGTGCTGTGTCATAATTGAGCTGTTTACACAGAATAAAGTTCCCCTAAACCTCACCCCAAATTGGGGGCTCCTGTTTGTGTTGAATTGGTGTCAACAGCTGTCTGTGGACAAGGGCGATCACATCCCCTAATAATATGTATGGGAGATATTGGGGTCCTGCATGATAGCTGTGGGAATGCTAGTGTTGGCGGAGGGAATGGCACCAGGTGTTAGACTGTGGGGTCAGACCACACCTGGGGTCAGCAACCTTGGTATTTGAGTTTTGGCTAGGAAAGAATTCAGAGCCAAGACTTGAACTATAACAGAACATCTATATTTATATAAAAGGCTAAGTGACCTACCATACATCCATCTGACCAGCTGACTGACCAACCGGTATGTATGACGAGCACTGGCAATTTAAAAATAAACATTGGCCAGGCATGGTGGTGCATGCCTGTAGTCCCAGCTACTTGGGAGGCTGAGGCTGGAGGATCGCTTGAGCCCAGGAGTTCTGTCTGGGCTGTAGTGCACTATGCCGATCAGATGTCCGCACTAAGTTTGACATCAATATGGTGAACTCCTGGGAGTGGGAGGCTACTGGGTTGCTTAAGGAGACATGAACCGGCCCAGGTTGGAAATGGAGCAGGTCAAAGCTCCCATGCTGATCAGTAGTGGGATCGTGCCTGTGAATAGCCACTGCACTCCAGCCTAGGCAACATAGCGAGACCCTGTCACTAGTAAGTAAATAAATAAATAAATAAATAAATAAATAAATAAATAAACAAACAAACGTTGACTCACTCATGCACGATACAGCTATCGCTGGTGCCAATCGCATGCGTGTGTTTTGATCTGTCATTGTCAATCATGAATTTGATTGTTTTTGTTGACATTCTGAAGCTGAAAGCAGCATCATTGACAGAATATGTCTGAAGACCAACTGTTGGCACAACATACCTCTGAAGCCAAAAGAAACTGTCATTATCGTCAACAGAATGTATCTGAAGATCAACTATTGGCACAATGTACCTCAAACTTCCATACTATCCTTTATTAACAAATACAAATACATGTGATGAGTCATATGAGCAACAACAGACAGAGGTTTTGATCAATTATTTGAATTATGAACAGTTGGCAGCCTTTCAGACTATAACTTCAGCCATTGAAGATAAAATTGTACACTCAAAATGCTTTTTCTTGGATGGTCCAGCCAGTAGTGGGAAAACATATCTTTATAAAAATTTAATAAATTATATTAGAGGCTGTGGTGTTACTACTGTTTTACCCACAGCATCTACATAAATTGCTGCAAATTTACTTCTCAGTGGAAGAACCTTTCATTCCCAATATAAATTACCAATTTCATTAAATAAAACTTCAATTTCTAGACTCAATATAAAGAGTCTAGAAACCAATAAAAAGGCCCAATTTCTTATTATTGATGAATGCATGGTGTTTATAGCATGGCATCCAGTCATGCTATAAACACCATAGATATATTACTAAGAGAAATTATAAATTTGAATGTTGCTTTGGTGGGAAAGTTTTCCTTCTTGGAGGGGATTTTAAGCAATGTCTCAATGTTGTGCCACATGCTATACAATCAGCTATAGTACAAATGAGTTTAAAGTGCTGTGCTATTTGGGGATGTTTCAGACAGTTGTCTCTTAAAACAAATACGAGATCAGAGGATTCTGCTTATAACTAATGGTTAGTAAAACTTGGAAATGGCAAACTTGATAGCAGTTTTCATTTAGGAATGAATATTATTGAAATCCTCCATGAAATGGTTTATAACAGATCTATTATTGAAGTTACCTTTGGAAATAGTATATCTATAAATAATATTAAAAACATATTTAAAGGTGCAATTCATTGTCAAAAAATGAGCACATTCATACGTTAAATGAAGAAATTTTGGATATACTCCATGGAGATTTTCACACCGATTTGAGTGATGATTCCATTGATTCAACAGATGATGTCAAAAAGGAAAACTTCCTTATCGAATTTCTTAATAGTATTACTCCTTTGGGAATGCCATGTCACAAATTAAAATTGAAGTATCAATGATGAATTCAATCATCATGCTACTGAGAAATTTTAATAGCATATGGGTTCTTTGTAATGATACTAGATTTATTATCAAAAAATTGTGACCTGGAGAATCCAAGATGGCGGCATAGGAAAACACCTACACTGCTGCCTCGCACAACAATTTCAAAACTACAACTAAAAGACAGAACGGACATCATCCAGAACCACAGGAAAGCTGGCTGAGTGGAAGTTCTACAGCTAGAAGAAAAGAGAGGGGCTCACAGAAACCCAGAGGAGCTGCAAAAAGCTGAGGTACGGAGATGCATGCGCTGAGAGAGTGGGTGCCGGAGAACCTGGCTGGCTTTCTCTGGCGGGAGGGAAACGGAGACTACCCACGGCATTGAACCCCTTATCTTACGACACTAAACCCCAAATCCAGCCGAAACTCATACAGGGGAGTTTGGACTGTGAAAAGGGAGAGGTGCACGGAAATTTAGGGGAGTCGCAAAAGATCAGAGGTCTGGTTGCGCAAGGCACTGCGCTGCGCAGAGAACAGATTGCTGATTGTGCCGCTGGCTTTCGCGAGTGGGCGGGAGACAGACCCTCCCAACTGTGCCACTTCTGACTCCACTAAGCCCCTGTTTGGGGCGAAACCCTGGAGACCTAGACTCATGTGGTCCTGGTGCCCAGGCGAGCTGGAAAGGCAGCGGTTAGAGGCACTGCGGGCGCGCTTGCACACAAGGACCGCTCCAGCGATTACACAGTCATGTGAGACTCAGGGGCCATGGAGGGTGGGGCCAACTGGAAGATAAGGCGGTCCCTTAAGCCCTGAGACTCCACCCATCCCAAACTCAACAGAGGCTTCTTCGGTTTTGCAAGTCTGGTATCATAAGGCTGAATTCAACACAGAAGTTTCTCCAGCATAGTGAAAATGCGGAGACAAGGGAAGGGATTACAAACAAAAGAAATGGAGGGAAAAAAATGACTGGATATAGAGTTCAAAACCACGCTTATAAGGTTTTTCAAGAATATGCTAGAAAAGTTGGATAAACTTAGCAAGAGCCAAGAGGAGATGAAAAAGGACCAACTAGAGATGCAAAAGAGCCAACTAGAGATGGAAAAGGTCCAACTAAAGATGAAAAAGGACCAACTAGAAATTAAACATACACTGACTGAAATAAAAAATATTATACAGAGTCCTAATAGCAGACTAGAGAAAGGCAAGAATCAAGTCAACAATTTGAAATATAAACAAGCAGAAAACACTCAACTGGAAAAGCAAGAAGAGAAAAGAATCCAAAAATGTGAAGATAATGTAAGGAGACTCTGGGACAGCTTCAAGCGTACCAACATCAGAATTGTGGGGGTGCCAGAAGAAGAGAGAGAGCAAGATACTGAAACCCTATTTAAAGAAATAATGACGGAAACTTCCCACATCTGGTGAAAGAAATAGACTTACAAGTCCAGGAAGCACACAGAACCCCATATAAAAGGAATCCAAAGAGGACCACACCAAGACACATTATAATTAAAATACCAAGAGCAAAAGACAGAGAACATTAAAAGCAGCAAGAGAAAAACAGTTCATTACCTACAAGGGAGCACCCATACGACTGTCAGCTGATTTCTCAACAGAAACAATGCAGGCCAGACGGGAGTGGCAAGAAATATTCAACGTGATGAATAGCAAGAACCTACAACCAAGAATACTCTACCCAGCAAAGCTATCATTCAGAATTGAAGGGCAGATAAAGAGCTTCAAAGATAAGAAAAAGCTAAAGGAGTTCATCAGCACCAAACCAGTATTATATGAAATGCTGAAAGGTACTCTTTTAGAAGAGGAAGAAGAAAAAGGTAAAAGCCAAAAAATTATGAACAACAAATACATATCTATCAACAAGTGAATCTAAAAATTAAGTGAATTAAAAATTTGATCAACAGAATAAACTGGTGAATATACTAGAATCAGGAGCATTGAAAGGGAGTGGACTGATAATTCTCAGGGGGAAAGGGGTGAGGGGTGTACAGGGAGAGACTGGACAAAAATCATACACCTATGGATGAGATCAATGGGAGGGAGGGAAGGGTGGGAGCTGGGTGGAGGGGTGCTATGGAGGGGAAAAAAGAGAAACAAATGTAATAATCTGAATAATAAAGATTTAATTTTAAAAAAAGAGATTGTGACCTAACATAATCAAAGCTGAAGTATTAACAGGATCTACAGAAGGAGAGGTTGTTCTGATTCTAAGAATTGATTTGTCCCCATCTGACACTAGCTCCCATTTAAATTAATTCGAAGACAGTTTCCCCTGATACCAGCATTTGCAATGACTATTGATAAAGCACAAGGGCAAACTCTAGTCAGAGTAGGAATATTCCACCCGAACCTGTTTTCAGACATAGTCAGTTCTATGTTGCTTTTTCTCAAGTTCAAAGAGCATATAACATTAAAGTTAAAGTTGTAAATACTTCATCACAGGGGAAATTAGTCCAGCATTCTGAAAGTGTTTTTATTCTTCATGTAGCATACAAGGAGATATTAGAATAAGTTTAATCAATTTATTAGTCATTGTTTGTATCAATGTTGTTTTACATCATGTTTTTGTTGTTTTTATATAATGTATTTGTTGTTTATATCATGTCTTTGTTGTTATTATATCATGTTGTTATTATTTATTAATTAATTTATTATTTTTGTATACATTTTACTAATTTTCTTTCATCTCTGACACTTCTATTACAGAGAAAGAGCAAATAGCAATATTAAAATATTTCTTCTAATTAATTTCCTTTCAATGTGCACGAATCCAGAAAAGTGGCCACTAGTTTATTTATAAAATCACAGAGGTAGAAAAGTAATTTGTATAAGAAATGGGCTTACAAAACAAGTTATAGAGGCAAAAGAAGGGCCCTTGGAGCTTAGAAGTGAGGAAGGTCATGGTCAAGCCAGATGGAATGGGAAACGGGAGTGGGAGGGGAAAGGCAAGGACATTCTTGAAGGAGGGAGAGTGTGAGGAACTATGGATTTTAAAGGTGGAGTTTTTAGGGGAAGTCCCAGGGGAATATCTCAGTAGACAATTCAGTGGCTTTTCACATGTGCCCTTTTGTAACCAGACAACCTAGAGGTCCAAGCTGCCTGTCACTACTTGAGCCAATTAAGCAGAGACAGGATTGAATCATATGTGAGTGTTTATTCCAATAATGCTGGCAGTATGGGAAAGCAGCAGGTCATCCAGAAAAATCTGCTCTCCTCTCCCCATAAACCAGCTGCTTATATTGGGAAGAAGGACAAAGATTACATGGGAAAGCAGGAATTGTAAGCATGGTATAATTATTACAGATTATAAGTCATGCAGGCTGGGGCCGGGTGGAGGGGGGCGGGGGGCGGTACAGGTCACAGAGGCCCTGGGCGCCTCTGGGCACCCTTAGACCAGATTACAGGTAATAGGGGCTGGAGGTTGTAAAAAGCAGGTGCCTCTGTGACTAGATTGCTTCAGCCCCAAGGTTATAAATCTTTCCATAATGATAGGCAGTTCTCAGGACTGGAGGATGGACTGCATTCCAATGTTAGTTCCCATGTCCCAGGGCGTAAAACTCTCAGCCAGGTTAGAATGTGCTTTCTCTCATTAGAACAGAACCATCATGGTTAACAGAGCACGATAAATATTTCTTATCATTGTAGCTGGTCCCCAATATTCAATTTCTGCCTCTAACATTTTCAGGATCAAGGTCTCCACTGAATGATTGATTGTTGGTGCCAGGGCAGGTGGTCGTTATCCAATGCAGCTTGTCCTGAAGTCAGCCCTGATGTCACTGGTCTGGTTTTGCTCCTTTTTTGGACTTAGAACTGAAATACAACTGAAACCTAGATGTTAACACTAAGGAGCAAAGTTCAGGAGGTCCAAACAATGTGACCATCAATATACTAGGGGAGGGAAGGTCACCCTTGGGAGGAGGTCCCACCCTACAATTGTCCTCTGCTAGGTATCTGGGACTTTCCACCTTGGTGACCTTCGGTTCCTGGCCCATCCTCTTTGCTCTGCTCATGTCTGTTTAACTGTCTACCACACAAGGACAGCCATACCATGCCTGCCACAGCCTGGCTTTCTGTTCCCATTATGGGAGAGATAGAATGTTAGCACTTCAACTCTGGAATACATCGAAAAAGACAGTGCAATAAATCTTCCGGTTTCCCTTTGTAAACTACCAAAGGCTGCCTCTAGAAGGGAAAGGAAAGGAAGAGAACAACACCACCCAGCTCCAGAATTATGCTGAATTTGTGGTGACAGCAAGACATTCAGGTAAGGAAATATTTACTAGGAAGTTGGGAAATATGAGACAACCTCATATTTGGATTGGATGCAAACAAATTTTAAGTCATCAACATAAATGATATTTAAGTACTTTAAAAATATGTGTGAGAAAGGACAAGTATTAAATGCATCACAACTCAACACTTTCCTAGAAGTGGTTCCTGAATGTTTCATCTTTTCACCCTCTTCCTTTTGCAGCTACTTAGCCTGCATTGCAGGCTCTCACTCATTCATCACGCTTCTTGGTGGTAATTTAGTATTACAACCACCAGGTGGAGATATCCCACTGCTCTTCACTTAATATCAAAGAAAAGAAGTTAAGAAATTTGGAAGGGTGGGGGTCAGGTTCTTTACTTCCACTAGTTACACACATTAGGGGGTGTCTTCATACCCAAGAGCAAAAAGAATGTGGAGAGTGAGTCTGAAAGGTCAGGCTGGGGCTGCCTCTTCCTCTCATTGTTTTCCTAGTCCTTTGGTTTCCATGGAGATCTGTGTTTGAGTAGCAACTTTGGATCCATTTATTGCCCCTCAAGGCTTGGGGCTGAGCCCAGAGACTGGTTGTGAAAAACAGCAGGGTTTGAAACGGGTGGAAAGATTTATTTGGTAAATCTAGATAACAAAAGATAGTAAGATCTCAGTAAAATGTTTGTTGAGTGAATGGATGGAGGATAAAGGTTCCCTAAAATAAGATGGCCTTGACTACTCCTACTTAGTTCTAGCTTGCAATAGGACCAAGTAGAGACAAAGAAAATTGGTTCTTTTCAGTCATCAAAATCATAAAAAATGTGTCTTCATTAACAGGTTGACTAACTCAAAGACTGATTAGGGTGTTTTGTTGTTATTGTTGTTCTGATTAAATTAGAAGTTTTTCATATTTGCATTACTAATGGCCCTTGTTTTTAAGAGCATTTGCTTTTCTGACCTTTGGAGCAGTTCACTCAGTATCCATTCACAGATCGAAGTGGATCTACATATGAACAGCTTTCTACCTGGAGATGGAATCAAGGCTTCCCTCTTAGTCCCTCCCCTCGAGCCCCACCCTTCCTTCTCACTTTCTCTTCCATTACCCTGTTTAATTACCACTCTCTGTAATTATCTAATTTACTTCCTTGTCTTTTTTTAAACATATATTTTATTGATTTTTACAGAGATGAAGGGAGAGGAATAGAGAGTTAAAAACATCGATGAGAGAGAGAGACATCGATCAGCCGCCTCTTGCACGCCCCCACTGGGGATGTGCCCGCAACCCAGGTACATGCCCTTGACCAGAATTGAACCTGGTACCCTTCAGTCCGCAGACCGCCGCTTTATCCACTGAGCCAAACCGGTTTTGGCCTTCCTTGTCTTTTTTATTGCTTGTCACCTACCACTGGTAACAAGTTCATTACTATCTTCCTCACAGAATTTTCTATTCTAAATTTTAGAGTCTAGTGAACTTAAAAAATTGGCCAGACACTAGGCCAAATGGTTTAACTGAGTTGTGCTAAAACTCTAGCACAATCCTATGAAGTAGATACTATTAATCTCATTTTTTTAAATATATTTTTATTGATTTTTTTACAGAGAGGAAGGGAGAGGGATAGAAAGTCAGATACATCAATGAGAGAGAGAGACATTGATCAGCTGCCTCTTGCACGCCCCCCACTGGGGATGTGCCCACAACCAATGTACATGCCCTTGACCGGAACTGAACCCGGGACCCTTCAGTCTGCAGGTCGACGCTCCATCCACTGAGCCAAACCGGTTTCGGCCTATTAATCTCATTTTTATATGAGAAAACCATATATAAATAATTGATATTTTACAGAGAGGAAGAAAGTGGAGTAGAGAATTAGAAACATCCGTGAGAGAGAAACATCAGCTGCTTCCTGTACACCTCCTACTGGAAATGTGTCTGTAACCAAGGTACATGTCCTTGACTAGGATCAAACCTGGCACCTTTCGGTCCGAAGGCTGATGCTCTATCTACTGAGCCAAACCTGTTAGGGCATGAGGGGACCTTCCTAAGATAAGTTCAGTAAAATGACTAAAATTATGCAGTCGATAAGTGGTAAAGGTGATTTAAACCCAAAAACTCACATCCCAGAATCCACAGAGTCTTCAGAGTATAGACTTTGTTTTAAGATAAATGAATGAGAGCTTCAGTTCCACAGTTCACAGCTAATGATCCTCAGTAAAGTGCCTCTCTAAACCTCAACTTTCTAACTGATAAAATGAGAATAATAATGTCTATCTCACAAGATTACTGTAAGAAAGAATGTAATTAAAGACTTCACGTGACTTTGTCGCAAAGAAGTGGCCCGTAAAGATTATCTACTTACCTGTTTACCTTCTATATCAAATTAATGCTTCTTCATGAAGGATCTGGTTTTATTCTCTGTGCATTTATGACATCTAGTGCATTGCTTTATATATATAGTAACTAACCATGGACACTTGTTCAATAGTGAAAAGGAGAGAGAAAGGGAGGGAGGGAAGAAAAAAGGGAAGGACTTACTGCCTCAGTCAAGTGGACAATCAGTCAACTTTCCCTTCTTTCCATGAAACTTTATATGCATGCCTATGAAATTTTCTCACATCATATTTTATATTTGTTCAATATTATCCCTCTTCTTAAGGAGAAGCAGAGTCTATGTCTTACCTTTGAAACCCCAGCATCTCAGTTCCCTTACTATGAGCATGAATGTGATTTTTTATGTTGAGAAATGTATTTTTTAATGCTACTTTTCTCCTAAATGCAGGTCCAGTGAGTGAAATATGAAGTGCATTTGATAAATGGTTGTTGAGATTGTAACTAATTGAAAGATCTAGCTGGGTCCTAAAGTCCAAAGGAAGGAAAGGATTTCTCTGGCCTGGGCTTGGGTTTAAATCCTGAGAGATTCTGCCATCTGGAGATACAGAAACATGAACCTGTAAGCTGCTTTGGTTTTTGACTGGACTTATTTAAAGAGGTCACAAAGATCATCAGCAGGCCTGAGGGTTGTTGATGGATTGTAATATGTTATTAATTGAATTCAAATTAGTTCCAATCTGCATATTAAATTATAACTAAAATAGAGGCCTGTTGCATGAATCCCTTCCTGCCCTTGGCTTCCAGCACCAGTTTTCCTCTGGCACCCGGAACCCAGGCCTCCTTCTGCCATCTTCATCTTTGCTGCAGACTCTGGAGTCTGCAGTCTTGTCTCAGCTGCCTCACTCTGCTCCTGTAGATCCCTTGCTCCCACCCCACTCCCTCTCATAGCAGGCGTCCTGCCCCACCTGGTCACTCTGTGCCTAGAGTAGCTATGCGGTGCCATCTTTGGCCTTCTAATTTGCATATTCACTCTGAATGGCTGTGGGCATAGCTGAGGTATAGTCAATTTACATGTTTGTCTATTATTAGGTAAGATTTCTTCAGAAGAAAGAGATAGACAACAATGTAAAGAATGTAGTCAATCCCACTCTGGCATTCCATTCAATGAGTATAGAGTGAGTCAGTTCTCTTGTCCCCTCTCTAATATAAGCATGAGTGTGATTCTATATTGAGAAGCGCATATTTTTTTATTCTACCTACCCCTTAATCCAGGCCAATTACATCATCTGATAATTAGGCAAAGAAATGATCATCTATTTCAATACCAGCACAAAAACTGGTCTCTGATACACTCCTTCCTCAGGGATTTTCAACTTTGATTATAGGTGACTTTTGTCCTGAGTAATGCCTTTTGAAACTGACTATCATGAGTGTATTATTGCAGGACCCTATGTAGAACTTGTTGCAATGGACGCATTTTGTTGATTGATATAGATACTCACATGCAAAGCACAGAGGTTAAAGCTGGGTGAGAAAATTATCTGGTCTAACTTAATCATTGCAGATGGGAAAACTGATCTGGAGAGGTAAAGACATTTTCCTACAGTAAATGGAAGAGTCTGACTGGAAGCCAAATCAATGATTTTTCCACTAAAAATGGAAATATGTGTCATGTGAGGTCTATTTGTCAAGTGGACTTTCAATATAAAGTCACAGAGAGGGAAAATTATGATTATATATATGTGTGTGCTTATTATTTTGAAAATTATATATTTTAATGCTTTTTAATTATTTTTATGTTAATCCTCATCCAGTGATCTTTAGAGAGTGTGGAAGAGAAAGAGGGAGGAGGAGAGAGAGAGACATTAATGTGAGACACATCCATCAGTTGCCTCCCCAAGGCCCCACAACCAGAGCAGAGGATTGAACCCACAACCCAGGTACACGTCCTTGACCAGGAATCAAACCTTCAACATGGGCCCATGCTTCAACCACTGTGCAACACTGGCTAGAACTTAATGCTCTTATTTTTAAAAGATCTTAAAATTAGAAAGGCTTTCATAGTACTGTAATAGTTATGACACCTTTTTGTTTGTTTTCTAAGATTTTGAATTAGGTAATATGATTATATCGAGTTCATTTTCTAAGGCTGTTTTTTAGGTACCTTGGCCAGTGGGGGAGAAAGTGTTCCTTTGCCATTTCAAGAAAACAAAGTTAATACAGTGGTACCTCGAGACACGAGTGCCCTAACATGTGAGATTTTTGAGATACGAGCCTTGGAGCAAGCTATTTTTGCTTTGAAATACGAGCAACAGTTGAAATATGAGTAATCGCGCGGATCGGCCGGCTGCACACGACCCACCAGGTTACTGCAACTCGAGTGTCTCATAGTTTCCCACACCTCAAAGTTACAGAAGGAATTAAACTCGTATCTCAAGGTGCCACTGTACTGGAATTTCAAGCTGATTGAATAAAGATGGACAGCTTAGAAATGGTGTGTGCAGAAGGATGGCTGAGCTTTCCAGTATAAAGAAGGGACTAGGTGATGAAAAGAGTAACTGTTCTTGAGTAACAGGCCTATTTCTCCCAAGTCTCCCTTTTTATCTTCTCTTTTCTTTTAGACTTTCATCTTATATTTTGGAAACACATATATACCTTGGTAACAATTATCTCTTGATCTAAAGATGGGAACAGAGGTTGTTAAACCAGCTAGTGCAAAGAAAGATCTGAACTTTCATAGAATAGAATTTGGTCCTTAAAATCACTCCTCCATCATCCTCAATTTTTGCTCTAAATCCAATGAACCCGTATTCTAATCTTTGTGTAAAAATTTAAGCTATAGAGAGAAGAAGATGGCGTCTGGCAGGAAAGAGGTGAGGGAGAGGAAGTGAGTGAGTAAGGGGATGAAAGGAGAGTATGTGGATTTGTGTGGTGTGTGTGTGAATGAGTAAGGGACAGTTAAATCCCCATAGAAGCAGCAGGTATTGGCAAACTAGGCTCTCTTGGACAAGGAGAAACTACCACCACTGCGGGCACTCCACAGACTGTGGGACTTGGGCATGGAGCCCATGCCATTTTGAAGGGGAGAACAGCCTTTTTTAGGACCTCATCAGGACCACCAAACAGACAGGCCTTGGAACTGCCCCATGGCCCAGCAACCACTCCAGCCAAAATCCTGCTGCCCCACCCACAGACCCATGGTACCTGGGACCACAAACTCCAAAGGTGCATCACTCAGCAGCAGTAAGTGCAACTTCTCCCTCTCCAATGGCAGAACTCCTGACACCACATTTGTGCATTTCCAGTGTGCAGGGCACACTACTCCTTAGGCAGTGGTTGGGAGCCACTGGGAGCCTTCGCAGGTGTGATTTTGTATAAACAAGGGTGCACGGCCCTGCATTAGAAATTCTGAACTCCCTCTTCCTGAATAATGCCCATGGACACCCCAGCTGTGCAACTTCAGTGCCAGGGCTCCTCAGAGTATGTCAGAGCTCTGCACAAGTAAACACACCTCCACCAATGCCCATTTCCAAGAAGCAGGCCCCCTGAACCCATCTATTCACAGCATGCTTTGTGGAACAGCTGTGAGACTCTGCTGGGTGTGATTCTGCACACAAAAGGGCATTCTACCCCACAATAGAAATTCTGAATTTCCTCTTCCTGAATAACTGCCCATGGACACCCCAGCTGTGAAACTTCTGTGCCACTACCCGTCAGAGTGCATCAGAGCTCTGCATCAGCAAACACACCTCCACATTTGCGCATTTCCAACAGGCAGGCATCCTGAATCCATCTATCCACAGGGTGCTCGTGGAAACCACTGTGAGGTCTCCCTGGGTGTGATCTTGGACAACAGGGACACACACACACACACCCTACCCCCTGGCAGTAGAAATTCTGAATTCACTCATCCTGGATACCTGCCTACAGACGCCTCAATTATGTGGTTACACTGCCAGGGCCTTTCAGAGTATTTCAGTTGGCCTCGCTTGCAAACATACGCAGGTGCCCCTGGAAGCCGCCACTGGGAGAGAATGCCTATCTACAACAGGTGCAGCAGCAAAAGCTGAGTCTTCCCACCCCACAACTACAGAACTCTGGACACCACAGTCATGCCTTTCCAGAGCACAGATCCCGTGAGCCCCATCACCCTAACAGACGGTTTCTGGGTGCCACTGTGCCACTGACTTCTAGAAGAGCAGTTGTACCTTTCCAGCTCACAGGCCTACATCAAGAGAACCCAAATAGCTCAAGTGAGGAGCTACACTAGATTACCAAGCCCAAGAGACTTGAGAGATCACACCAGTAGCACCATCCCCAAAAGAACCTGGGTAGAAAAGCAATTGGATATGCAATTACAGGAAAGCATGGGAAGAAAAAAATAATCCTCAAATGAAAGAAAAACAGGAATCACCAGAAAGGGAGTTAAATGAAATTGAGGCTAGCAACATACTTGAGAAAGAATTCAGAGTAATGGTTATAAGGATGCTCAAATGGCTGGATGACAAATATACATAACTCAATGGTGAATATACACAACTCAATGAGAATTATAAGGAGCTGAGTGAGAATGTCACCAACATGGAAAAGAACCAAGAGGAGATGAAGAATGACATAGCTGCAATAAAGAACACAATGGAAGGCTTAAACAGGAGAATAGAAGAGGCTGAGGACCGCATCAGTGAATTAGAAGACAAGGTAGGAAAAAACACACAAACACAGCAGCAACTGGAAAGAAGACTTAAAAAGCAAGAGGAGAGCCTAAGGGAGCTTTGGGACAACACAAAATGAAACAACAAAGTAATAGGGATACCAGAAGTAAAGGAAGAGAAGCAAGAAATAGAAAACCTGTTTAAAGAAATAATGACAGAAAACTTCCTTGATATTGACAACAAAAAAAACAATGCAAGTCCAAGAAGCACATAGAGTCCCAAACAAGATGAACCCTAAAAGACTAACATCAAGATACATAAGTAAATTGGAAAACACCAATGACAAAGTAAGAATCTTTTTTTAAAAAATATATTTTGCCGAGACTGGTTTGGCTCAGTGGATAGAGCATTGGCTTGCAGACTGAAAGGTCCCAGGTTTGATTCCGGTTGGGGGTATGTACCTTGCTTGTGGGCACATCTCCACTGTGGGGCATGCAGGAGGTGGCTGATCGATGTCTCTCTCTCATCGATGTTTCTGATTTTCTCTCTCTTTCCCTTCCTCTCTGTGAAAAATCAATAAAATATATATTAATATATTTTATATTATATATTAATATATTTTATATTTTTTATATATATATATTATTGATTTTTTACAGAGAGAAAAGGAGAGGGATAGAGAGTTTGAAACATCAATCAGCTGCCTCTCACAGGCCCCCCATTGGGGATGTGCCTGCAACCAAGGTACATGCCTCCGACCGGAATCAAACTTGGGACTTTTCAGTCTGCAGACCGACGCTCTATCCACTGAGCCAAACCGGTTTTGGCCAAAGTAAGAATCTTAAAGGATGCCAGAGAGAGACAGAAAGTTACCTACAAGGGTTCTTCTATTGGAATATCAATGGATTTTTTTCAACAGAAACACTCCAGACCAGAAGGGAACAGAATGAAATTTACAAAGTGATGCAAAGCAAGGGACTGAACCCAAGAATACTATACCCAGCAAAGCTATCATTCAAAATTGAAGATGGAATCAGAAGCTTCACAGACAAAAAAGGGCTAAGAGAGTTTATCACTTCCAAGCCAGCAATGCAAAAAATGCTAAAGGAACTGCTGTAAAAACAAGAAAGAAAAAGGCAAGAAGAAACACAAACATTAAGGAAAAATATGACAACAAATTTGTACTTATCAATAATAACATTAAATGTAAATGGATTAAATGCACCAATCAAAAGACATAGGATAGCTGAATGGATAAGAAAACATGACCCATATATTTGCAAGAGACCCACCTCAGAACAAAGGAACCACACAGACTGAGAGTGAAGGGATGGAAAAACATTTTTCAGGCAAATGGAAATGAAAAAAAAGCTGGGGTTCTGATACTTATATCTGATAAATAGACCTCAAAGTAAAGGCCATAACAAAAGATAAAGAAGGCCACTACATAATACTAAAGGGAGCAATTCAACAAGAAGATATAACTCTGGTAAACATGTATGCCCCCAATACAGGAGCATCCAAATACGTAAAACAACTTCTGGAAGATATCAAGGGAGAGATTGATAGCAATACAGTCATAGTAGGGGACTTTAATACGCCACTGACACCACTGGATAAATCAACTAAACAAAAAATCAGCAAAGAAACAGGAAACCTAAATGACACAATAGACCAAATGGACTTAATTGACATCTTGAGAACATTCCACCCCAAAGCTGTAGAATATACATTCTTCTCCAGCGCACATGGAACATTTTCAAGGGTAGACCACATATTAGAACAAAGGCAAAGTCTCTTCAAATTCAAGAAGATAGAAATCATATCAAGCATCTTCTAGATCACAATAAAACTGGAAATCAACTACAATAAAAATAATCCCCCAAAAAATCAAACACCTGGAGACTAAATAGCATGTTATTAAACAATGACTGGATTACTGGAGAGATCAAAGAAGAAATAAAAACATCATGACAACAAATGACAATGAAAACACAACAATCCAAAATCTATGGGACACAGTGAAAGCAGTCTTGACAGGGAAGTTCATAGTTCTACAAGCCTACTGCAAAAAAAATAAAGAAAAGAAACAATGATAATAAATTATCTAACCCTACAACTCAAAGAGTTAGAAAGAAAGCAACAAGAAAAGCCCAGTGTAAGCAGAAGGAAGGAAATAATAAAGATTAAAGCACAGATAAATGACATAGAGATCAAAGAAACAATATAAAAGATCAACAAAACCAAGAGTTGGTTCTTTGAAATGATAAAGAAGATTGATGAACCTCTAGCCAGGCTCACCAAGAAGCAAAGAGAGAGAACCCAAATAAAAAAAATCAGAAATGAAAGAAGAGAAATAACAACAGACTCCACAGAAATACAGAAATACAAAGGATTGTTAAAAAAATATTATGAACAACTCTATTCTAACAAACTGGACAACCTGGAGGAAATGGGCATATTCCTACAAAAAATACAATCTCCTAAAACTCAATCAAGAAGAATCTAAAAATCTCAATAGGCCAATAACTATGGAAGAAATTGAAGCAGTCATCAAAAAGCTTCCAGCAAACAAAAGCCTGGGGTCAGACAGCTTCACAGGGGAGTTTTACCAAACATTCAAAGAAGAACTAAAACCTACCATCCTCAGACTATTCTAAAAAATTCAAGAGGAAGGAACACTTCCAAGCTCATTCTATGAAGACAGCATCACCCTAATACCAAAACTAGATAAAGAAAACACAATAAAAGAGAATCACAGGCCAATATCCTTCGTGAACATAGATGCCAAAATCCTCAACAAATTCCTAGCAAATCGGATCCAGCAGTACATCTGAAAGATCATACACCATCACCAAGTAGGATTTATCCTAGGGATGCAAGGATGGTACAATAACCGCAAATCAATAAATGTGATACATCACATAAATAAATTGAGAGATAAAAAAACACATAGTCATATCAATTGATGCAGAAAAAGCATTTGAAAAAATCCAACACATTTTTTTAAATATATATTTTATTGATTTTTTTCACAGAGAGGAAGGGAGAGGGATAGAGAGTCAAAAACATCGATGAGAGACATTGATCAGCCGCCTCCTGCACGCCCCCCACTGGGGATGTGTCCGCAACCAAGATACATGCCCCTGACCGGAATCGAACCTGGGACCCTTCAGTCCACAGACCGACGCTCTATCCACCGAGCCACGTCGGTTTTGGCTCCAACACATTTTTGATAAAAACTCTTAGCAAGGTGGAAATAGAAGGATCATACCTCAACATTATAAAAGCCAAATATGACAATCCCACAGCCAACATCATACTCAATGGGCAAAAACTAAAACCATTTTCCCTAAGAACAGGTACAAGACAGGGATGCCCACTTTCACCCCTCTTGTTCAACATAGTTACTGGAAGTGTTAGCCACAGCAACCAGACAAGAAGAAATAAAGGGCATCCAAATTGGAAAAGAAGAAGTAAAATTTCATTATTCTCAGATGAAATGATACTGTACATAGAAAACCCTAAAGACTCCATCAAAAAATTATTAGACTTAATAAACTAATTTGGCAATGTTGCAGGATACAAAATTAATGCCAAAAAATCTATGGCATTTCTATACACCAACAGTGAACTTACAGAAAGAGAGACTATGAAAACAATACCATTTACCGTTGCACCCAAAAAATTAAGATACTTAGAAATAAATTTAACTAGGGAGGTAAAAGATCTCTACTCAGAAAACTACAGGAAATTGAAAAAAGAGATAGAGGAAGACATAAATAGATAGAAGAGCATTCCGTGTTCATGGACTGGTAGAATTAACATCATTAAAATGTCCATACTACCCAAAGCAATCTATAGATTCAATGCACTCCCCATTAAAATACCAATGGCATATTTAACAGACCTAGAAAGAACTCTCTAAAGATTCATCTGGAACAACAACAAAAAAGATCCCGAATAGCCACAGCAATCCTGAGAAAGAAGAACAAAGTAGGTGGATCTCAATACCAGATTTCAAGCTGTATTACAAAGCCACTGTTCTCAAAACAGCCTAGTACTGGCACAAGAACAGACATATAGGCCAATGGAATATAATAGAGAATCCAGATATTGACCCAAACCACTATGCTCAATTAATATTTGCAAAGGAGGCATGAACATACAATGGATTCAAGACAGTCTCTTCAATAAATGGTGTTGGGAAAATTGGACAGATACATGCAAAGAAATGAAACTAGACCACCAACTTACACCAGACACAAAAATAAACTCAAAATGAATAAAGGACTTAACCATAAGATGGGAAACCATAAAAATACTAGAGGAATCCACAGGTAGTGAGATCTCAGACATATGTCAAAGCAATTTCTTCACTAATACTGCTCCTAGGACAGTGGAAACTAAAGAGAAAATAAACAAATGGGACTACATCAAAATAAAAAGCTTTCGCACAGCAAAACATCAAGAAAGCCCACTGTATGGGTAACAAATGTTATCACTAATAAATGTTTAATCTCCAACATTTACAGGGAACTCATAAAACTTAATAAAAGGAAGATAAACGAACCAATAAAATAATGGGCAACAGACCTTAATTGATACTTTTTGAAAGAAGACAGAAGGAAGGCCATGAGACATATGAAAACATGCTCAAAGTCACTAATTATCCGAGAGATGAAAATCAAAACGAGAATGTGGTATCATTTCATACCTGTCAGAATGCCAATCATCAACAAATCAATAAACGACAAGTGCTGGAGAGGATGCAGAGGAAAAGGAACCCTCATGCACTGTTGGTGGGAATGCAGATTGGTACAGCCACTATGGAGAACAATATGGAGTTTCCTCGAAAAACTAAAAATGGAACTTCCATTTGACCCAGTTATCCCACTTTTGGGAATATATCCCAAGAAACCAGAAACACCAATCAGAAAGGATATATGCACCTCTATGTTCATAGCAGCACAATTTACAATAGCTAAGATTTGGAAACAGCCTAAGTGTCTGTCAGCAAATGACTAGATCAAAAACTACGGTACATCTATACAATGGAATACTATGCTGCTATAAAAAAAGAAGGAATTCTTACCATTTGCAGCAGCATGGATGGAACTGGAGAGCATTATGCTAAGTGAAATAAAATGAAAGAAAATACCACATGATCTCACTTACATATGGATAATAAAGAACATTAAACCTGATGAACAAAAAGATATATACAGAGGCAGTAAAGCATCAAACACACTGTCAAATCACAGCAGGAGCAGAGACCGGTTTGGCTCAGTGGATAGAGCGTCGGCCTGCAGACTGGGGTGTCCCAGGTTCGATTCCGATCAAGGGCACATACATTGGTTGTGGGCACATCCTCAGTAGGGGGCGTGCAGGAGGCGGCTGATCGATGTCTCTCTCTCTCATCGATGTTTCTAACTTTCTATCCCTTTCCCTTCCTCTCTGTGAAAAATCAATAAAATATATATATTTTTAAAAATCACAGCAGGAATGTTGGGGAGGGTGGGGCAGGGAGATAAAAAATCAACCAAAAGACTTGTATGCATATAAG
>JAAGEH010000208.1:667427-865606 GCA_011751065.1 Lasiurus cinereus | reverse complement strand
AGGGAGATAAGAAATCAACCAAAAGACTTGTATGCATATAAGCATAACCAATGGACACAAGACACTGGGGCGTGAGGGCATGTATGGGAGTGGAGGGAGAGGCAATGGGAAGATATGTACACATGTAATACCTTAATCAATAAAAAATTTTGAAAAAAAATTTAAGCTATACATATATTTAAATCTCTCTGTATACAATGTGTGTGTGTGTGTGTGTGTGTGTGTGTATCTAGAGAGAGAAAAGAGACAGAGAGCACCCACAACATGAATAGTAAATTTCTGAACCTCATATTAAATTACATGGAATTAAGTGGATCATGGGGTCAAGAAAGTATACAATGCATTTTAAGACAAAGAATAATGAATGAAACAGTATATGATTATTAAATAACTAGAGGCCCAGTGCACAAAATTCATGCACGGAGGGGGGAGGTGTCCCTCAGCCCAGCCTGCACCCTCTCCAATCTGGTGCCCATTTAGGCCTGATCACAATAGGATTGGGCCTAAATGGGCAGTTGGACATCCCTTTCACAATCCAGGACTGCTGGCTCCAAGCTGCTCACCTGTCTGCCTTCCAGATTGCCCATAATTGCTTCTGCCTGCCAGCCTGATCACCCCCTAACCACTTCCCTGCCAGCCTAATTGATGTCTAACTGCTCCCCTGCCAGCCTGTTTGCCCCTAACTGCCCTCCCCTGCAGGCCTAGGCCCCCCTAACTGCTCTTTCCTGCAGGCCTGGGTCCCCACCAACTGCCCTTCTCTGCAGGCCTGGTCACCCCCCAACTTCCCTCCTCTGCCAGCCTGGTCACCCCTAACTGCCCTCCCCTGCAGGCTTGATTGCCCCCAACTGCCCTCCCTTGTAGGTCTGGTCCCTCACAACTGCCCTCCCCTGCTAGCCATCTTGTAGTGGCCATCTTGTGTCCACATGGGGTCAGTCATCTTTTACCACATAGGGGCAGCCATCTTTATGTTGGAGTGACACTCAATTTGCATATTATTCTTTTATTAGATAGGATAGAGGCCTGGTGCATGGATAGGGGCCGGCTGGTTTTCCCGGATGGGTGTCCCGGATCAGGATAGAAGCTCCCTTGGGACTTGGGACAGCCTGGACAAGGGGTCTGTGGTTGTTTCCAGGCCAGCCACGCCTCTTGGGGGACCCATGTGGAGGCCTTGGTATCTGGGATTTATTTATCTTCTATAATTGAAACATTGTAGCCTTAAGTAGAGGCCAAGGCAGGCCAGGGCTGTGGAAACTTGGCTTCCTCCATCGCTAGGGCAACTCAAACTTCCTGCTCTCTCCAGCTCCATGGCTGCCACCATTTTTGTTGGGATTTATTTATATTCTATAATTGAAATTTTGTAACCTTGAATGGAGGTCTGTATCTGCTAGGGTGTGCAGAAAACTTGGGTTCCTCCATTGCTGGGGAAACCCAAGCCTCCTGCTCTCTCTGTGGCCACAGCCATCTTAGTTGGGGTTGATGTGCATACTCACTCCTGATTGGTTGGTGGGTGTGGCTTGTGGTATAGCAGAGGTGCAGTCAATTTGCATATTGCTCTTAGATAGGATATAAGTACTATATTGCCATCCATTCTCATAGAAAAACTCAGTTGCAGCGAAGCATAGAATTCTCCACAATATACACCATGGCCCTTACCATACATTTTAATTTCCATATTTAAGTTAGGTGCCATTCACCTCAAACCACAAGTCCCATAAAGTCAATATTCACAACAATCTTCCAGTTCTTGACTCCCTTCTCCATTAACTCATTTGCTATCCTAGTCCAGCCTCTTTGGACTTTCAGGGTGGTAAGATCTTCAGCTCCTCCTAGTTGTCCTTAAGGATGCTGGCTTTGATTTGCGCCATCAGCTCTCCTTACTTTGAACTATCCTGTGACCTCCTGGTTCATAGGTCAACGCAGCTGGCTAAGATCTACTTTTTAAGTGTTTATTTATGCTTGGTTTCTCACTCATTCTTGCCTTGCTTCTTCTTCAGTTCCATGATGTAACAGAAAGAAGTTCCTTGAGATAAGATATGGTTCTAGAGAACCTTTTGAAAAGTCACTTAGCCTCTGCTGTTCTCAGTTTCCTTATCTGAGAAGTGAGAGATTTGGAAATGAGCTCTATGGCCCCTTTAAGATCCAGTCTTTGGGAGTCCACTTGTTCCTCTCCTTAATGGTTCCTCCTGAAAACTGTTTCTTTTATAGGTTGTCAATTATTCATATTTTCTAACATACTTCAATCCATATGTTCCTATTCCCTCAAAGACTTGCCTCTGTGACTTAACTCTTTCTTTCTCATCACTCTGATTTGTTTTCCTTTCTCATGGCTTGGTCTTCCTTCCTTTCTTCTTTCCTTCCTTCCTTCCTTCCTTCCTTCCTTCCTTCCTTCCTCCCTCCCTCCCTCCCTCCCTCTTTCCTTCCCTCCCTCCCTCCCTCTCTCTCTCTCTCTCTCTCTCTCTCTCTCTCTCTCTCTCTCCTCTCTCTCTCTTTCTTTCTTTCTCTTTTTCATCATGCTCCCTAACCCTTGCTGTTTGTCCCTAATTCCCCATTCTTTGTTGATTTATTGATTTTCTTTCAAATGATCAACTTTAACACATTGTTCCTATAATGTTTTCCTTGAACACACAACACACACACACACACACACACACACACACACACACACACACACTCCTTCCCACCCCACTCTATCCTCCACTACCAGCCAGGCTCAGGGCTCTCCTAGCCTACAACCTCCCTTTCCTCTACCACTCTCTTCACAAATTGTTTCCCTTTAGTTAACATAAGTAACATGGAGAAATGAAGGTAAGCAAAAAGAATAAGTTCTACCCATCCTCTTATGGATGTTTAAACTCCTGCCATCCTTTCAGAATAAACTCTGAAAAGAAACACCAGACAAGAATCCATCTGAATGACAGTCCTTGATCTTCACTCCCTGCCTCTGCCTCTAAAACACCATGGCAACTGCCACCTGAAAGAGGCCAGGCTGAAAAATCATCTCATAAGACCAGGGGTTGTTTGCCAGTGCTTGCTTACTTAGTGAAGTGTTGCAAAGGGCATTTTTTCCTTCCTCTTGATTGCCTTGCTCCCTTAATGCCAGCAAAGCAAAAAACATATGGTAGTATATGGAATTAAAAGAAGCATAGTGTGTTTTCAATATTAATTGAAGGACTTCAAATTTTCTTTTGGAAGTTGAATGTTTGTGGTGAAAACACACACACACACACACACAAAAAACACAGGCTGTTCAAAATAGGCATTGCTTGGGCAAATTTCAACCAGCCATTTATCAGCTATGAGACTCTGAACAAGAAAGCTACTATGCTTCTCTAATCTCAGTTTCCTCATTTGTAAAATGGGGTGTTCTACATGTCTAAGATGGGGATTATATAATGCTTCCTTGGCAAAATTATTTTAAAGAGTAAATGAGATTATGTATTTAAAGGGCTGTAATTATTGTTACATCAAGTTTACATACTAGGTCCTTAGCTTAGCTCTTTTGCAATTAAAATTTCTATACAAACTAGTAAAAGAGGAATGCTAAAAGCAGAGGATTGTCCTGAGAGAAGAGGCCTGAATTAAATGCCAAAAAATTCCTGGACCCCCACACAACCATAGTTGTATTTTGAGGGCAAAGCCATTATGAAGCTCTTTAAATGATGTAAAACTGTATTAATTTGCACATCAACAATTTGGCCTAGAGTAGTATATACATTTGAGGGGCATATATTTGGATCTTCTACAAGTCTCCTTTCACATGTACTTGGATTTCCTTGCAACTGCACTGCAGTCCCCAAGGAATCTAGAGCCCATGGTTTAGAAACCGCAAGTCAAGTGCAACTACCTCAAACCCAATTCTGCAAAAGAATCATTTAAGAGCTTGTTTAAAAATCTTAGTGGCCTACCACCAGAGATTCTGATTAAATAGATCTGGGGTAGAGGCCAGGAATGTGACAAATTCTCCATGTGTTTACCGTGAATCCAGAGGAGTGTATAGAACTCTGAGAATTAGCATTCCAGACCTGCTCCTCATTTCTCTCTTCCAAGGATCTCATTCCAATCACCTTCCCTTTGTTCCTCACAATTCTAGGCTTCTTTAATTGGAGTGTTGTGCTGACATCACAAAACAATGTGAAGGAAACTCTCTGAAAGTCAAACATAATGACTGGCTTTCTTTTAAAGAGCAACAACATATCTTTGCTTTTTTAAAGACTTAATGTTGACATTGAAAATACCCTAACACCCATTTTAACTAATTAATAGGCAAATTGTACTCACAAATGGAGGATACAGAGATTATGCTTACATGGTCTGGCTTGAAAATTGGCTCCAAGATGTAAACATCACAACAGTACTTTAAGCTGCTCCTGAAGAGAGAATAAATTATTAGGCCAATAGCCAATATGGAAGCCAAGATAGAAATTGTTGATAAAATTAGAAAACATAAGAGGGAACCACAAAACCAGAAGAAAGAGCTCATCTCTAACACCAGCTCCCTGACCCAGAATATTTTCCCTAGAGCCTCTCAGGTTCCCACATGTGGGAAGGAACTGGGGGTAGGGTGCTAGGATAGGTCCCCTTTCCCTATCCTTTAAGTGCCTCTTCACCTTCAATGCCCTTGAGTGCCTCTTCACCTTCTTGAGAATGAAAGTGCTTCATTTACAAGGTCGAAAGACCACGGAACATTTTTCAAAACTTAAATCACCAACTGAAACAAGTGTAGTGTTGCTTTAATATTCTCTCTGCTATTAAGGTTCTCTCTCTGTCTCTCTGTGTGTCTCTCTTTTTGTGTATGTGTGTCTCTCTCTGTCTACCTCCCTTCCTTCCTCCCTCTCCCTCTTTCATTCTCTCCTCTTTCCCTCCCTTCTTTTCTCCCTCACCCTCTCTCTCCCTCCTTCCCCTCCCCTCTCCACTTCACCACACACAGAAACCCCTTTTCAAAGGGGCTTTTTTCCAACTCAGTGAAGTAAAGTCTTTGCCCCTTTGTGGGGAAGGCTCATTAACATTCCCACAGCAGCATCTCTTCAAGGATTTTACTTTTGTAACTCTGTGGAGAGGTCAAAAGGCCACAGTGGAAAGAGGTAAAAGGGGAAAAAAAATGGTAAATGGGGGAGGGCAGAAGAAAGGAGAGGAAGGGAGAGAGCCTTCCTTTCACAATAAGGCCAGCAAAGGGGGTGGAAAAAATAGGAAAAGACAAGTCAGGCAAGACCCAGGAAAGAGACCAATATCGAACTCTCCAATCTACCTTTGGAGATTTCATAGACTCCTGAGAAAAAACAGAAAGCGATATTTCTTCTCTGCTTTCTGTTTCTCAAAAGGGAAGTAAATGATGGAAACAGTGGGATGAGAGAGTGACAGTTCATTCCACTGAGAAATTAGAAGCCTGTCTGGCCTCAGTGTTCCTGTTTCTCCTACAATTACAGCCTAGTGATAACTGCACCTGCTTACCACAGGGGAGTTAGCTGGATGAATACGACCATGTCAGCAAGAGTTCCAAGGGTGGAATGTGAGGGAGGCACCCAGGGTCCTGACCCCAAAGGACTGAGAAAATAATGGAGATTCAGTGAACTCCAAAGCAAAGATCAGAGTACTTCCCAAATCGCTTCATATATGGGTACCTGCTCCATTTATCACCAGCAATCCTCCTACCATCTGTTGTCTCTCTGTTTCCCTTTCTTAGTATTGCCAGACTAGCCTGGGCTTGTGTACGGAAAGAAATGAAAGAAACATCAAGTTTGTACCCAACACTGTGAGTGAGCTATGCTTGTGAAGATGTAGCCATTAGAGATTTACAACATTAAACTTCAAAGAGAAAAATAATTCCTGCTTTACTAACTGATGGTGTTTTAGATGCTTTTCATCTCCGCCAGAAGGGCAAAGGGTAAATAAGGTCAAAAGAAAAGGACTAGACATTGTAGCTAGAACATAGGGCATATCAGGATATTCTATGCCCAATAGCACAATATTACTCAAATTCAGGTAGGAATAGCATGGTCACAAGTTAAAAAAACATAAATAAATAAAAAGAACCACCTTTAAATGTACCAGCTGAGCAGAAGAGATCTGGTTGGTGACCAAGTGATGTATTTTAGAGATGGAGGATATTCTTAAAGGTCAAACTTCATATCCAAAAGGACATTCTTCCCACAGAATCCTTGACAATTGTTTTCAGCCCCTGTAAGAACTTTTTTTTTTTTTAATATGGAATGCTTCACAAATTTGTGTCTACCTTCCTCCCTTCCTTCTCTGTGTCCTTGCGCAGGGGCCATGCTAATCTTCTTTTTATAGTTCCAATTCTAGCATACGTGCTGTTGAAGTGAGTACTGTGAGGACTTAATACAGAGAACTCACAAATTCCCTGGAGAATCCATAACACTGTTAGAAAATTCCTTTTCTATTGAGCTCAAAGTCCCTCTCTGTTGCTTCTACCCACCTACATCATCTTCTCAGAAGGAGCCTCCCTTCAACCCTAGAAGCTGGACAGGAATGGCAGAGACAGAAAAGCTATTGACCCTGGTTGTTATTTTAAATGAAATTCTTTAAAATCAATCACTTTTTAAAAATATATATTCTATTGATTTTTTTAAAAATATATTTTATTGATTTTTCTACAGAGAGAAAGGGAGAAGGATAGAAAGTCAGAAACATCAATGAGAAAGAGACATCGATCAGCTGCCTCTTGCATGCCCCACACTGGAGATGTGCCCGCAAGCAAGGTACATGCCCCCGACTGGAATCGAACCTGGGACCTTTCAGTCTGCAGGCCGACGCTCTATCCACTGAGCCAAACTGGTCTCGGCCTATTGATTTTTTTTTTTTTTTAGAGAAAGTGGAAGGGAGAGGGATAGAGAGATAGAAACATCCATGATGAGAGAGGAACATCCTCAATCAGTTGCCAAACACAGGCATGTGCCCTGACCGGGTATCGAACCAGTGGCCTCCTGGTTCCTGGCTCGATGCTCAACTGCTGAACTACAAGGGCGGGACATCAAACACTTTTTTTTTTCATGCCAAGAGTCTGTTGGCATAGCATACCTTTAACAATATTTGAGGGGGAGGGCTCAAGAGGGGGATGGTGAATGTTATACTGACTGTCAGATGCACCTGGCTTCCAAGCCCATCTCTGCCACATCATAGCTGTGCAATCTTGGATAGGTTACTTAACCTCACTGGGCCTTTTGGTTCATCTATAAGTAGGATCATCTATAAATGAGATTGTTAAAACATGCCATGCTAATGTCTGAGTTGCAATATTTAAAAAAATGGCATGTACATGAGAATATTCTATAAATTGTAAAGAGCTCTACATGCATGAAGTTTTTATACTGACTGTTCATCTTTATTCTGTCTTTTTTTTTTTTTGCTAAGTTTTTATACACTCATTTTCAACTAGAGGTAGCTGACTTCTTAGCCTCATTATAAGGATATACCAGAAAGTCCATATTTCAAACTATAGCCCAGAAGGAGTCACATCATCAAACAAGGTGGTATAGAATCATGGAAGGATCAAAAGCACTGTGAATATCTTAGAAGAAGAGTTAGAAAAACAAGTGGTGGGTATTTTAAGAACAGACAGCATGGGGAGAGGCCCAGGGCCCAGCAGGGAGGAGAGGGTTAAATCCTTTCCTCTGCAGTACAAAAGAAAAGAGTGTGCGGAAAGATTAGGATTTTTGCTTTTACAATGGGAGCTGCAGAAGCGTAGGGAAGAAGCTGAAGGGGAAAAAAAGGGGGCGTCTCCCCTTTAAAGACTTGCAGAGATTGAGAGAGAAAGAGAGAGAGAGTCAGGGACAGAGAATCAGAGAGAGAAAGAGAGAGAGAGTCAGAGACAGTGAATGAGAGAGAGAGAGAGAGAGAGAGAGAGAGAGAGAGAGAGAGAGAGAGAGAGAGAGAGTTTGTCTATCTCTGGGAAGAGAGAACATCTCTGCTTCACAGTGATTTGCCTGAGGGAGAGGCATCAGTTGGCTTCAGACCCAAGGGAGAGACCAGACCAGGTCACCCTGGTTAAGACTAAGTGAGCGTCACCCCTCCTTCTCCCACCACTCTCTACCCGGGAATGTCTAGGCGAAAGCAGCGGAAACCCCAACAGTTAATCTCGGACTGCGAAGGTCCCAGCGCGTCTGACAACGGTGGGTGCCTGGGGAGGGAGGAGGGGGGAGCTCTGAGTGCAAGCCTGTGTGGGTCAGGCCAGGGCAAGGGGAGGGCCCCCGGGCCATGGGCAAAATCAGGGGGAGGATATAGTCACAGAGGGAGAGGGCTGGAGGGAGGTGGGGGGCACTGAAGGAGTTGAGATACAGGGACTAAGGAGATGACATGTGGTGGGGAGAAGCCCCACTTGGCTTTTCTCAGGAATGATTCTGTTTGTGTTTTCCTTGTTGTTTTTCTCTGGATGAAATGGAGTTTTCAAACTGGCTCTGTCTCCCCACCCAAGAGTTTTCTCCCCAGGTCCCCCTTTGCTCACTGGTCTTTGTGCTGTTGCTAAGTAACATCCTCAGACCTGAAGACTGTCTCTTAGGGGTGGGATTTTCCCCCCTTTCCTTTCTGGAGAGTTGGGTTGCAAGAGAATGAATTGGATAAATGTGGAGATTCCCCTGAGGGAGAAGAGAAAAAAGTTTCTCATTGTTGGGCTGAGCAGAGAGCGGATCAGAGCTCCCAGAGGGAGATAGCTAATGTCGGTCAGATGAAGCCTGGTTTGGGATGTGTATCCGTGTCACCTGGGAGAGAGGCTAGAAAGGGCGGTCTGGATGAGGTGCTTAGGTTTGGGCTTCACGATAGGCCAAGCTAAGAAAAAAAGTATGAGTTAATATACCTGTTAATACATGCATATCATTTTGTGAGGATATTATCATCTGTTTTTTAAGTAATAGAGTTCCTTTATGGGAGTTGGGGTAGATTTCATATATTCTTTTAGCATTCCAGGAAGAGGCAGGCAGTAAAGCAACAGGGTAATGAGAAGTGATATTGTCCAAAGGCTCAGAAACAGAGGCATAGTCAGGATGAAAACTCAGGTTTCCTGAGGCTCAGGGCTGGTGGGGCTCACTCCACTAAATAGGGGTTTCCAAACTTGCTTGATGGGTAGATCTAGGCTAGAGTCCGGGAATCTATATATTTGCAAATGTCCAGGTAATTCTTAGGATCCAGCAAGTGTTGGACATATCGGTCAGTGGTATAGCCATATGTGTTCTCACTGTGACAGTCTGGAAGTCATGACTCAAGGATAAATTATTTGTCTAGCAAATAGTTAATTCACCCAATAATGTAGTGTAGGGTCAGGCGCAAGGGTTCTGAAGCCAGGCTTTTAGGATTCAAATCCAGGCTCCACTACTTGGTTAGCTGAGCAATCTTAGTTGTTTACTTTACCTCCCTATGCCTCAGTTTCCTCATCATAAAATAGGGATGAATATACTAGCTACCTATAAGGTTATTGGGAGAATCGAAATGAGTTAATACACGTATGTACAGCACTTGGAAAAATTACTAGTATAAATAAGTACTTTATTTACTTTGCATGTGAGTATGATTATTATTAGATGTTAGGACAAGTGGCAATTCCCAAAGTGCTGAAATATGACCAAAACTCAGGAATCTCTTGGCAAATTTCAACACTTCTTTATGAGAGGTGTGCCATGACAAGCTCTAGGAGAATGTCTTTGAAGTGACCAAAACTAACCCATGGATTTGGTTTTCCACGTAAAAACATGACTGGAGGTCAGTCACATCAGTGTTCCTCGTGCTATGGATCAACCTGAACAGACATACTGTGTTTCGGGTAGAACACCTCCTCCTCAGAGTCACTGCTTTGCTGGGATCCCACTGCTCCCATATTTAGAGGCTCATGGTGGTGACATCTGTTCCCTCCTGGGACCCATTAGCCCTTCTTAATGCCTCTGCAGGCCGGATGTTTCCTCCTGCTGCTCTACAGGAAACTTCCCTCAGACCCTCAGAATTGCCTCCCAGTCCCGCTCCCCTGCTGGCTTGATTTTGGAACAGCACTTAATCTCCCCCAGCCCAGGAGGCATCCTTTCTCTTTTTCCAAGTCTGCTCACCAATTCTCATTCCACAGCTGAGCAAAAATCTGTGAGGGATCCAAAGGAATCTTCAGCAACTGCCCTGAGTGACTTCTCAAGCTCCTTGAGCTGTAGCTCCCGCTTGGGGCTGTGAATCCTTGGGGGCATAAAGATGCTGCTCCAAAGCCATCCTCATGGAAACCTGTAGGCTTGCGTCCAATGTTAGCATCAAATTTCAGTTGAAATATTGCCTTGAGCCATGAAAATGAGAAACATAAATGTAAAGAGCAACAAAGTAGTAGTAACCGTAGTTACCTCCTAAGATCTGCCTTAAGAAAGCATAAGGGTTATCTGACTAGCATTCTCCTGAAAGTGAAAGATCCTGTGTTCCTTACATGACCTGGAGGGCTACTGAGTCTCATCTATCAAATTGTGGGAGCTAAGAATGAAATCTAAAATTCCTTCCTTTTCTTATGAGATATGTAAGTTTCTCATTTCCTCCTTTTCCACAGATAGGTTTTCTGTTTGCTTATGTGATCTTCAGCCTCCTGACTTCTTCTTTTTTTTTTAAAATATATTTTATTGATTTTTCACAGAGAGGAAGGGAGAGGGATAGAAAGTCAGAAACATCGATGAGAGGGAGACATCGATCAGCCACCTCCTGCATGCCCCCTACTGGAGATGTGCCTGCAACCAAGGTACATGCCCCCGACTGGAATCGAACCCGGGACCTTTCAGCCCACAGGCCGACTCTCTATCCACTGAGTCAAACCGGTCTCAGCGCCTCCTGACTTCTTTTCCTTCTCCCTTTGAGGCATTTTCTTGTTCTGGTAGGGAAATTTCTTTTTTCTTTCTTTTTTTCTTTTCCTTTTTTAATATGTTTTTATTGATTTCAGAGAGGAAGGGAAAGGGGAGAGAGATGGAAATGTCAATGGTAAGAGAGAATCATTGATTGGCTGCCTCCTATACGCCCCCTACTGGGGATCAAGCCCACAACCTGGGCATGTGCCCTTGACCGAAATCGAACCTGGAACCCTTCAATCTGCATACCAACACCTATCCACTTTGCCAAACCAGCTAGAGCAGGTAGGGAAGTTTCTTATTTGGGAGCTCTTATGTGCTTCCGTGCTGAACCTGTGAAACTATGGTCATTACCATGAGCATCAGCAGATATTTATTTAATAGGCTAGGGTGCCACTGAGGTTTTCTGGAGCCTTTGCCTTCTTTTAAGCAATGTTCACTCTATATGACAAGCAAATGCTAAGCCTTTGTTGCACATTTTAAAAGCCTCATCTGTGCAGTGACCTAAGACGTCACCAAGAAACAGTCTGTAAAACCTGTTATCCAGCCATGTTTTTGTTCAGCTTCTTTGACCAGAACACCAAAACCTAACAGAATAGTTATTGCACATAAGTGATGAGAAGGAAATAGTCTATTTACTTTAAAACTCTGGAGAGAGAGAAAAAATCTCTCCCCTACAGAGTCTAGAAATCTGGATGAGAGAACATAAGGGACATGAATAGGGAAAATGTAAACTAGTACATCTGGGAAATAAAGGAAACAACCAGAAACCCAGATATTTAGTGAGAAGGAGAAACCAGGACAACAGCCAAACAGATCTAGAGGGAGAAATGGAAGCTGGCTGACATCAAGAGCAACAAAAGGGGAAGAAAGCAAAATTAGAGTTTTAAGGGCTCTGTTCTCTTTATATCTGGAAGCAGAAAGCATCATCTCTCAGGCTAAGCCCTAAGCCTTTCAGCTCTAGGTACCCCTGGGTCAAAAAGAGAGTGGATAGAAGTAACTCAGGCATGATGTGGCAGAGAATGGAGAAGGAAGCAGAAAGCCTGGTTTTCAGTCCAGCCTGGACTTTGAAGCTATGTGACCTGGGGCAAGTCCCTTCTTCTCCCAGGCTTCCCCTTTTGGCCTATAATTAATGACACTCATCAATAATATTTGTGGAACATTTACTATTTGTCAGGCACCATGGTGAATCCTGAATGTATTTCTTGTTTATTCCTCCCAACTACACTATTATTGCCTCCATTAAAAAATTTTGTGTGTGTGGTAAAATACTACACTCATTAAACACTAACCTCCCCCGCTTTCCTTCTCTCCCCCTCCCCCATCCCTGGCAATCACCATTCTCTATGAATTTACCAAACAGGCACCTCATATAATGGAAGCATATAATATTTGTCCTTTTGAGTCTGGTCTAATTCATTTAACATATTTTCAAGGCTCAACCACTTTGTAGCATGTGTCAGAATTTCATTCCTTTTTATGGCTGTACCTCCATCTAAAAGAAGAAAATCCTAAGCCTGAAATAGATTAAGAATATTTCCCAAAGTCACACACATTATAAAGTGCTGGAACTGAGACTTCAACTCAGGTCTGTTAGATTCTGAACTGGCACTCTCAATGACTGAGCTCAAAGAAGGGGTCAGATCACTTGAGTCCCTTTCAGCTCCAAAGGGCTATGAATTCTGAGTCTCTTGATGTCAGAAAAATACTTTTTTTTTGTTTGACCTAAGATATTCCTATTCTGGAAACAAATATATTTTTTCTCACTTCGCACCAGATGTACAAAGCATTGTGCCTGCATAATCATCCACTGTGCTGCACAGGCCCTGGGTGCATGAGTAGGTGTGGGTGGCAGAGGAGTATCTGTGTGTATTTAGGAGAGAAGAATGAAGAAGAGAAGATGGGACATTATGCCTCAGAAAGAGTCTATAGCAGCAGTTACAGAATCACTTCATAATTATGGACACTGCCAATTAGTGTTGGTCCAATGTTTATAGTAAGTAGGCAGGTGTTTTGTTTCTTTGATGGCTGGAAAATTCTCAAACCCTTTGTAGAACAAAACCTTTTATCTTACAATTAGAAATGTGGTTCAAGAGGCACATTGAGAAAGGCAATGCAGTGGCTAAATTCAGTCAGGTTTAAATCATCAAGTTTTCTTCACAGAATGCATGATCACTAATGTCTGGCTGTGGGCAGAATAGAGAGGGTGCCTGTCAAGAAGATTTAGCAGTGAGCAGCTCATTTTGCCCATGTCCTAATTTTGGCCAGATTGTGCACAGATAAGATTTGTAAGGAGTAGAGTAGAAGAGCTGATGGGAAGGGCAGTACTCTGATAGATACGGTGGTTCTCATTCTTGTCTGGACAGTAAAAATAACCTGAGGAACTTTGCAAACATACTGATGCCTGGATTCCACCCTCAAGGATTCTGAATTACTTGTTCTGAGGTGTGGCCTGACCATCAGGATTTTTAAGAGCTCTCCCAGTAATTCTAATGGGCAGCAAAGTTTGAGAACCACTGTCCAACTAGATCAGTGGTTGGCAAACTGCGGCTCACGAGCCACATGTGGCTTGCGAGCCCCAGTTTGCCACTCGGTTGACTAATGATTTTACCGACCACTGAAGCAGACCACCTTGCTGCGCACTACCCAGCGGTGTTTCTCTTTGTTCTCCCCCAGGCCTTCTCTCCTTAGCCTACAGCAGCAGTTTGATGGCCCGCCTGGTTTAGAGAGCCATCTGGTTTTCCCTTTTCCTCGTCATTTAAGTTCTTTATAAATTTAAACAACCATGTCCAGGTCTTAGGCCTTCATCCATCCCAGATTTTGCATGTGACCCAGAATAGCTTACCTCACCTTATCTGCTATCTACTACACCATTACCAGCTTAGTTTATTCCAGCCAGTGTTTATGACTTCATTTGTGTCTGCCTAAAAATCATGCCCCCCTTTTAAGACAGGCAGTGAGTGCAAAGTGCTGAGAAGTAGAGGGTTCCTCTTACAGGTGGCTGTTGATCTGTCACCTTTCACCAGAGACTAAATTTACTTTAAAGAAGAGCGAAGATCAAATTACGCATCAGAAAGCAAGTTTCATTAAACAGCAAGAAAGGGGACAGTGTTTCCCAGGAGAAGATGAAAAGAAAAGGATTTCTTTTCTTGTAGGAAGACTTGACAAAACAGCAACTTGATATCAAATGTTCACTGCTAATTAACAAATGCTCAGTAGAAAGCTTCCATCTGATTCCCTGCCCTTACTGAGGCTGGAGAGCAAATGGCAGGTAGGAGCCACACAGGGCCCTTTCTTTAGCATTAGGGAAGCCACACAATGTGGATGTGCTTCAGAAAGCACTGGACAGGAGTCAAAATTCTGAATGCTTCCTTCACTGATTCACTGTGTGGACTTGGAAAAGTCACTTAATCCCTCCAAGCTTAAATTTCCTTATGTGTAAAAATAACATTGCCCTAACCTGTGACTTGCCAAATTGCAACAGACCCTCCCATTTCCTCACTGTAAGGGCCAGCCCTGGAAGCACTTAGCTCATCTGTTACAGAGCCATCACTTACAATATTATGATTCTTATGATTATCTGAAGTTTCAAGACATAACTCAGTAAAATGTTTTCACTGAAAAAAAGAGAGCAAAATTTCACCTGGTCGGTGTAGCTCAGTGGTTGATTGTCTACCGATGAACCAGGAGGTCATGGTTTCATTCCCTGTAAGGAAGGGCACATGTCCAGGTTGTGGGCTCGATCCCCAGTAGGGTGAGTGCAGAAGGCAGCCAATAAATGATGCTCTCATTATTGATGTTTCTATCTTTCTCCCTTTCCTCTCTGAAGTCAATAAAAATATATCTCTACTAATAAAAAGATAACGTGCTAATTAGAACGGGAGACCTTCTGGACAAAGCCATGATGGAGGGGCTTTGTCCAGAGGTGGTTAGGGGTGATCAGGCTAAGAGGGGAGAGCAGTTGTGGGTGATCAAGCTGGTGGAGGGGAGCAGCTGGGGGCGAGCAGGCTGGCAGTGGGGACAGTTGGGAGTAAGCAGGCCAACAGGGTAAGGCAGTTGGAGGTGAGCAGGCCAGCAGACAGAGTGGTAAGAGGTGATCAGGCAGGCAGGTAGGTGAGCTGTTAGGAACCAGCAATTCCGGATTGTGAGAGGGATGTCCGACATTCCCAATGAGTCCCAGATTGGAGTGGGTGCAGGCCAGGCTGAGGGACACCCCTCCCCTTCCCCTCTCCCTCCTGCATGAATTTTGTGCATCGGGCCACTAGTAAAAAAAATAAAAGATAACAAAATTTTTGTTCAAAGGTTAAATGATGTTACTACTATTAGGTTGTTTCAGCTGCTTTCAAAAAAGATTCCCTAACCTTGACATATGCCAATGATATTAGCTAACATCTTATTTCAGAAATTAGTAAGATTAATAAGAAAAATGACAAATGTTAGTATATGTATTTCAGTTTATTTTGTTTTGCCACTGACAATGTAAATTCTCTAATCCATAATATTTGGCACTCCCCCCAAAATTTAAAGTTCCATGTATACATACTAAGAGTTTCTCCAGTGTTTGTTCCCACAATACTTCTCTGAGGAAGACAGCACAGCTACAATATTACCACTTTACAAAAAGCGAAAGAGTGGCATAGTGTGGTATGACTGACCACCATGCCTCAATTTACCGGTCAGGCAAGAATAGAACTGGGATTAGAACATGGGTTTACCGTTGCTCAGGCAAACCACAAAACTAAGAACTTGTGGTCACCTGCTGTGAGTGAGATAAATTCTTTTAGGAAGTGGGAAATCCATTAGGATTCATTTCAAGGTAGAAAGGGAAACCCAATCTGGGAGGCATCTTATCCCTACATACCTCTCTCAGAATAGGAGGCTAGGAGGCCTGTTGCCCCAAGCAAATGTTAAGTAATTTCTAGGCATTAAAACTAGGTTGAAGCTGAAAAGGGCTTTAGACCCAGAGGCTGCCAGGCAGCCCCTGCTGCATTTTTCCCATTGTTTCAGGAAGAGCTCCCCTCCCCCAAAGTTAGAGCTAGGTGGGCCAGCATCTCCCCAGGCCCTTCTGTCCTTAATAGTGACAGTATGTTGCAAGAGGAGAACAATGAAGGGAGAGTAGAGAGGATGGCTCATTTAAGCGATGGCTCCTTAAGTAAGCATGAACTTTGTCATTTACGTGTGGAGCCGCTGATCTGTGGAGTAACTTGCATTCAGCTATTATTCCGGCGTAGGCGGGGCAGGGTGGAAGGGGCTTAGCGTTGGAAAAGAGGAGTCCTGAAATGCCTTTCCTGGAAATTCTACCTTGCAGCCTCCCACCCTGAGAAACTGCTTTTGTGGAGGGAGGCGAGGGTAGGGTGGTAACCGAGGTGAGGAAGACAGGATCAACCTTGGGGTGTTGTGTGTGTGTGTGTGTGTGTGTGTGTGTGTGTGTGTGTGTGTTTTGGGGCGGGGGAGGGATGTTGATAGATGAATGTTTTGGGTTCCCCCTGCGCTCTGGCTACTGGGGCTTCTCTGGGGAGATCAGACCACCTCTCTGGAGTCTACGATTTCCAGGCTCAGCGGATCTTTTATGCGAAGAAAAACAGGAGAAGCCTATCGCTTTGCTCTGTTGAACAGGGTTGTGTTTCCCACTGTGCCCCCTTGAGCTTGCTGGGGGGGAGGGGACAGGCCTGGGCAAAGACATCTGGAGATGGGGTGAGCTGGCAGAGGGCAAGGAGAGGTGAACCCCCACCATGACCCGCAGCACCTGTCACTGAGCCTCCGGAAACCCTCCTCCGTCCAGGTTCCCGCCCCCGCACACCCACCTCCGCCCCCGCTCCTTCCTCTGGCAGCTCCCGCCGCCCGCCCCAGCAGTTCCCCCTCACAAACCTCCTCCCCGGCAGCCCCACCCCCATCTCCCCTCTCCCAGCTTTCTGGCTTCTGCTCCTCCCACCTCCGCACCGCCCCGCTCCCCTCCCCCTCCTCCCTGCCCCCGCCGCCGCCGCCGCCGCCGCCGATCTCCATCTCTGCAGTCTGGGCCGCTGGGTGCAGAGGCTGCCGCAGCCCCAGTGGCCACCGCCACCTCCCCCATCCCCATCCCCATTGTCTCCCACTCCACCCAGCCCTCCACCTCCCCCACAACCATGGCGCACGAAGCCGGGAGAAGCTCCCTTCTCAGGGGGCCCTGCGGGGAGCCGGCGGAGCTCGGAGGTGCGGTAGGGTCGGGACTGGGCACGGGAGGGGGCGGGAGGGCCACGCCGGGGCGAGGGGAGGACTTTCGGTGGACGGGATCAAATGCACGTTTGTCCGCCCAGACCCTCGTCCGTGTCCCACACCTCCTCCACGGGCCCGCCGGTGGCCCGGGGTGGGCGGTGGAGGTGGCCGGGGACAGCCCAGGAGGGCACTAGCTTGCCTATTCCCCCACCCCCACCCCCACGCTGGGGTTCTCGCGTCCAGGAGGGTCAGGACTGAGCTCTAGCCTTCTGCCTGGCCTGATGGTGAGCTCATCTCCCCTCCCCCAACCAGCAGCAGTTACGGGGCTCGTAGTTAATTAGAACCTCCGTTTAGCCATTCCGACCGCACCACCCACGCTTTCTCCTCTTCTTCCCAGGTGATGCTAGCGAGGAGGACCACCCCCAAGTCTGTGCCAAGTGCTGCGCACAGTTCACTAACCCGACTGAATTCCTCGCTCACCAGAATGCATGTTCTACTGAGCCCCCGGTAATGGTGATCATCGGAGGCCAGGAGAACCCCAACAATTCTTCTGAACCCCGGCCTGAGGGCCACAATAGTCCCCAGGTCATGGAGGTGGAGCACAGCAACCCCCCGGATTCTGGGTCCTCCGTGCCCTCAGATCCCACTTGGGGGGCCGAGCGGAGAGGAGAGGAGTCTGCAGGGCATTTCCTAGTCGCTGGCACAGGTACAGCAGCTGGGGGAGGAGGAGGCCTGATCTTGGCCAGTCCTAAGCTGGGAGCCACCCCATTACCTCCAGAGTCCACCCCCGCGCCACCTCCTCCGCCTCCACCGCCCCCACCGCAGCCCCCAGGTGTGGGCAGTGGCCACTTGAACATCCCTCTGATCCTGGAGGAGCTGCGTGTGCTGCAGCAGCGCCAGATCCACCAGATGCAGATGACCGAGCAGATCTGCAGGCAGGTACTCCTGCTCGGCTCCCTAGGCCAGACGGTGGGCGCCCCAGGCAGTCCCTCAGAGTTACCTGGGACGGGGACTGCCACCTCCACCAAGCCCCTGCTTCCACTCTTCAGCCCCATCAAGCCCGTCCAAACTAGCAAGACACTGGCATCTTCCTCCTCCACCTCCTCCTCCTCAGGGGCAGAAACGCCCAAACAGGCTTTCTTCCACCTTTACCATCCGCTGGGGTCACAGCACCCTTTTTCTGCTGGAGGAGTTGGGCGAAGCCACAAGCCCCCACCCGCCCCCTCCCCAGCCCTGCCAGGCAGCACAGATCAGCTGATTGCCTCGCCTCATCTGGCATTCCCAGGCACCACGGGACTCCTGGCAGCCCAGTGTCTGGGGGCAGCCCGAGGCCTGGAGGCCACTGCCTCCCCAGGGCTCCTGAAGCCAAAGAATGGCAGTGGCGAGCTGGGCTATGGGGAAGTGATGGGTCCTTTGGAGAAGCCCGGTGGGCGGCACAAATGCCGCTTTTGTGCCAAAGTATTTGGCAGTGACAGTGCCCTGCAGATCCACCTGCGCTCACACACAGGTGAGAGGCCCTATAAGTGTAACGTGTGTGGCAACCGCTTTACCACCCGGGGCAACCTCAAAGTGCATTTTCACCGGCATCGTGAGAAGTACCCGCACGTGCAGATGAACCCCCACCCAGTGCCAGAGCACCTAGACTACGTCATCACCAGCAGCGGCCTGCCCTATGGTATGTCTGTGCCACCAGAGAAGGCTGAGGAGGAGGCAGCCATGCCAGGTGGAGGTGTGGAACGCAAGCCTCTGGTGGCCTCTACCACAGCTCTCAGTGCCACCGAGAGCCTGACGCTGCTCTCCACCGGAGCCGGCACAACTGCAGCTCCCGCGCTCCCTGCTTTCAATAAGTTTGTGCTCATGAAAGCAGTAGAGCCAAAGAGTAAAGCTGATGAGAATACTCCTCCAGGGACGGAGGCCTCCGCCATCGCAGGGGTGACAGAGAGTGGCACAGCAACTCGCATGCAGCTAAGTAAGTTGGTGACTTCACTTCCCAGCTGGGCACTGCTTACCAACCACTTTAAGTCCACGGGGAGCTTCCCCTTCCCCTATGTGCTCGAGCCCTTGGGGGCCTCACCCTCTGAGACATCCAAGCTGCAGCAACTGGTGGAAAAGATCGACCGGCAGGGAGCCGTAGCAGTGGCCTCTACTGCCTCAGGAGCTGCCACGACCTCTGCCCCTGCAGCTTCATCTTCAGCTTCATCTGGACCTAACCAGTGCGTCATCTGCCTCCGGGTGCTGAGCTGTCCTCGAGCGCTGCGCCTGCATTACGGTCAACATGGAGGTGAGCGACCCTTCAAATGCAAAGTGTGTGGCAGAGCTTTTTCCACCCGGGGCAATCTGCGCGCACATTTCGTGGGCCACAAGGCTAGTCCCGCGGCTCGGGCCCAGAATTCCTGCCCCATCTGCCAGAAGAAGTTCACCAATGCAGTTTCTCTACAGCAGCATGTCCGGATGCACCTGGGGGGCCAAATCCCCAATGGTAGTAACTCGCTCCCTGAAGGTGGGGGAGCTGCCCAAGAGAATGGCTCTGAGCAATCTACAGTCTCTGGGGCAGGGGGCTTCCCACAGCAACCATCTCAGCAGCCATCCCCAGAAGAGGAGTTGTCTGAAGAGGAGGAAGAGGAAGAGGAAGAAGAGGAAGATGTGACTGATGAAGATTCTCTGGCAGGAAGAGGCTCAGAGAGTGGAGGTGAGAAAGCAATATCAGTGCGAGGTGATTCTGAAGAGGCATCTGGAGCAGAGGAGGAAGTGGGGATGGTGGTGGCAGCAGCCACAGCTGGGAAGGAGATGGACAGTAATGAGAAAGCAATTCAACCTCCTTTGCTGCCACCGCCACCACCATCAGAAAGCCTGGATCAAACACAGGCGAGGGAGCAGGGCGGCAGTGATGTTGCGGAAATCACAGAAGAGGGGGGCAAACCAGAGAGGAGCTCAAGCCCAAAGGCAGCACACTCCCTCGAAGGGGAAGGCAGCAGCACTAGCTTGGTGGAGGAGCTGAGCATGCAGGAAGTGATGAGAAAGGAGCCAGGAGAGAGCAGTAGCAGGAAGGCCTGTGAGGTGTGTGGCCAAACCTTTCCCACCCAGGCAGCTCTGGAGGAGCATCAGAAGACCCACCCCAAGGAGGGGCCCCTCCTCACTTGTATTTTCTGCAGGCAGGGCTTTCTCGAGCGGGCTACCCTCAAGAAGCATATGCTGCTGGCTCACCACCAGGTACAGCCCTTTGCCCCTCATGGCCCTCAGAATATTGCTGCTCTTTCCTTGGTCCCGGGCTGTTCTCCTTCCATCACCTCCCCAGGGCTCTCCCCCTTTCCCAGAAAAGATGACCCTACAATCCCATGAGCCTGTTTTTTTATACCTGCTACCCTTTGACCTACTTTGCAGAAACTGAGAGCTCTGTAGAAGGACCTCTAAGATTTAAGAGGCTTTATTTGTCTTTTTCTTTAATTTCTTACATAGTATGTCCCAAGTGGTTTTTCTCTAGTCCCTGAGCTTGGAAATCATGCTCACAGGAGGATGACACCCTGAGGATTTTTTCTTCTCCATTCATTGTACCTGAAGGAAATAGATTCTCTAAAGCTTTCACATTCCCAAGGGAAACCCTCCCCAGCTGCTCTGGGGTGACCCTTCTCCCCTCCCCCCTTTCCCTTTGGCAGGTGCACCTGAGCACCCACATTTGGAATTGCAGCCCAACGCAAAGGGACCAGCAGCTGTCCCTGGAGGGCTCAGTGCCACTCCTCTCTGGTGACCAGGTCAACCTGCAGGGTTTCTTCTCCCAAGACATTCCTGCCCAACTGGTGAGGGTGGGCCCTCCTGTCTTTCTGAAACCAGAACATGGCTTTCTTGTCCAGTGACTTGCCCACCCAAGCCTGGAAGTTCCAAATCCACTTCCACTACCACTTCAGCACCATCAGGGCTGTTTGGTCCAAGAGCTGTGGCTGGGGACATGCCTCCAGTAACAGGATTCAGAGAGGCTAAGGAGAAAAGAACCCTCCTCTTCTTATTTCAGCCTCCTGCATCCAAGGCAGTGCCTGGACAGCTTATCATAGAAGAGAAGTAGCAACCTGTGCATTCCTTTCCCCTGCTCCAAAAGGTGCTAGCAATGAAGGTGCAGCAATATCTGTATCTATGGCTCAGCCTAGAGAGTAGGGAGAAATAAAGGGCACACTCTTGCCTGTAAGCTTGATAATCACATTGCCAAGACATCTCCAGCTTCTCATATTCCTTCATCATTGCCTCTCCAAGTTAGGAAACAAGTGGATTTCTTGCCAAGATGTCTCCCCTGGAATATTTTAGGAAATGTGAAGTTAGTTCATATCTTTAATAAGCACTGTTGGTGAGGATAGTTGAAGAAGTAATGATGGAGAGTTGAGGAGTATTGCTGACCTACAGGGCTTTATAGTGGGAACCTGTGTGATAAAGAAAGGGACATGATATAAGGGAGTGGACCTCGAACTCTTGATTGGATGGAGCCCATGAATGTTATTTTGGACTAATAGTGACTTAGTGTGCAGCAGTGCACCACAGGCCATGGGAGAGTTCCTAGCACTAGTATGCTTCTAGTTTTAGATTACTCCCTCCTTTATTCCCTGGCCCCTTGTATTTTCATCTTTCTCTCTCAAAGCCCATTTCCTCCCCATTTTGCCTGTCCATGGACTGGGGCTTATGTCTTTGCTACTATCTGGTTCTTAGAATCCCAGACTTTGGGAGATGAGCTCCAGATGGTGTCCTCCCTGTCTCTCCATCTTATAATGAGATGTAGTATTTACTCTTAACATAGGATCATTTGGAGGAGAAAGTGTTGGTTCTGCTAGTGACTGATTTGAATGATGGCTTCTCCTCTGAAGATGTAGGCTCCAGAGCTTCCTAACATAGAAAAATGTGAAGAACAGACAAGGGAGATGTTAGTGTCTTTCCCTTTTCATTAAAGGTGTTTTAACCAAATATTTATGTGTTTCTCCTTATTTCATGACTAAATAGCCAGCTGGGGTGTGATATGTCGTTTCCTAACATTGAGATTCCCTTCCCACTTACATGTCCTGCCAAAAGCTGAGCATATGGTGTTAAAATGTTTAATTTATTCAGCCTTGTCTTAAAACATTCTCCAGTGAATGTAATTTCCCTGTGGAAATGAACTTTGTGTTCCCAGAAGGTTCTGCAGGGAAGTTGCCCACCGTGTGCAATCACTGTCTAGGTTTTCTTTTTGCCTAGAACCTTCTACCACCAGGCTTTTATGTTTTATTTTGTAGAGGTGTTTGTTTTCTTTAAAGGTTGGAAGCTGTTTACCAATCTTTCCTAAACTCGAGGCCAGCCTGGCTGACATCAACTAATTTGCAGAACCAAGATGAGTTAAGCTTTATGATCCTTGAGGTCAGATATTATAAACAGAAAGAAAAAAATAATTCAACCGTAATAATTTCTACCAACAAGATAAAGGACGATTTTAAAAAATATTTTTATTGATTTCAGAGAGGAAGGGAGAGAGAAAAGAGGAATATCTATGATGAGAGAGAATCATCCACTGCCTTCTGCACACTCCACACTGGAATCACAAGCCCCACACTGGAGATGGAGGCGACAACCCAGGCATGTGTCCTGACCAGGAATGGACTATGACCTGGTTCATAGGTGGGCGCTCAGCCACTGAGCTATGCTGGCCAGACCAAAGAAGGATTCTCAGCAGAGGATGTACATTGGGGGTGGAAGCATGAAAATGAAGAGCATGTCTATAGGCTAATATGCAAACTGTCCCCTTGGGAGTTTGACCAGGAGTTCGATCACTCTTTATGATGTGTGCTGACCACCATGGGGTGGCTCGGAACGAAGGAAGGCCCCAGCCAGCAGCCAGAAGACCTCAATTGGCCAGGCCTAAGGACCCTACCTATGCACAAATTTCGTGCACTGGGCCTCTAGTATACATGTATATATACACACACATACATATATATATATACATTTTCACTTTGTTTCTTTACAACATGGTAAAGTTCATATTTAATTCTGCAACCTTGGTTTCGTAATGAGAAGATAATCTACATCGGCCTGTGGACTCAAGGGTACCAGGTTTGATTCCAGTCAAGGGCATGTACCTTGGTTGTAGGCACATCCCCAGTGCAGGGTGTGCAAGAGGCAGCCGATTGATGTGTCTCATTTCTCTCTTATCGATTTTCTAGCTCTCTGTCCCTCTCCCTTCCTCTCTGTAAAAAAATCCATTAAAAAATATTTTTTTAAAAAAAGTAAAGAATGATGTTTAATTCTAGTTGCCCCCACCAAAACAGTACAGGTTCCTTTAAAAGGTATTAATAAATAGGAACACATGGAAATCTTGTGAACTCAATTCAGGGAAGAAACAGCTTCTGTCTCTTTAATTCCTGGCAAAGCTTTATAAATCTGTTTTCTTTTCAGCCTGTGGAAGGAGGTGGGTCACCAATCCTTCTATTTTCTTTACCTTCCCTATCCCTATTGGACATAGATAATGCCACTTAACTAATTAAACTAGACTTGCCCTCTCTTTAGACACCTGTTCTCATTATGGTAACAGCTGTCAATGAGACTTCTGCTGATGATACTTCCTTGGGCAGGTCAGCACTGAGCCTGACTCCCCACTGCCCTCTTTCTGTCTCCATTCTTTTTCCTACCTGTGCTGCTTTTTCTTTCATTGACCTCTCTAACCTGACAGCTTTTATTTTTATTTTCTCTTTTCACCTTAAATTTCTTTCTTTTAGAGCGTTTAGTCTCCTTATTGCAGCCTCCAAGCCCCACCATTATATATAATCTCAATGTTTTCATTGATATTTTTAGAGAGAAAGAATGGGAGGGAGGGAGGGGAGGGAAGGGGAGGGAAGGGGAGGGAAAGGGAGAGAGGGAAACATCCATTGGTTGCCTCCTGCACATGCCCTGACCAGGGATCCAGTCCGCAACCTAGGAATGTGCCCTTGACTGAAAATTGAACTAGCAACCTCCTAGTGCATGGGAAGATGCCCAACCAACTAAGCCACGCTGGCCAGGGTGCATTTCTCACTCTTAATGACTTCATTTGGCCATCTTTTTGAAGGTGAATTAATTCTAACCTACTGGAATGAGTATGTAAATAAACGTAGCTTGCAAAACACTGTACATGAAATAATCAGTGGATCCAGTTCAAACTTGATGGATAAAAAGCATTACTATTAGGAGGGAGAGACAGCTTCTTTGCTTATTCATTCAGTTAATTTCTGAGGATTTTTTTTTTCTTTCAGAGACCAAGTGTTGAGTAGATACAGCAGTAAATAAATATGACACACTTCTGCCCCTAAGTGTGCAGTCTAGGAAGAGAAAAATGTAACATTTTTAGATGGTGGGAATAAATACTTTGATAGACACAAACGATGGCCTGTAGGTTCCCAGAGGGGAATAACTAACTCAATGCAAACATGGAGAAGGGTGAGGGGGTGTACAATTCTCTTGAATTCAGCTTTCTTAATAACCACTTTAAAATATACCAACTCAATCCATACAACAAACTAAGGACCAATACAGTTACCATTTAAGAACCTACACAAGATATACTGAGTCTCCTTTGGCAGATGCAGAGATGTGCTGTCTCAGAGGTGTTCCTTCAAGAATGAAATAGCTGCTCCAGCTGTCCTGCTCTTCACCAGCCCCAGGCCAATGGCCGAGCCAGGTGGTGGTGGGGGGATGGGGGCCCTTGGAAGTTGTGACTCTAATGAGCAGTTTTCCTAAGGAACTTCCCATCGTGCTGGCAGAGACATTGCCAGGTCTGCATTATAGTCTGACAGTTCTCCCTCCCTGACCTCCTCCTCCCCCGTGTTTTTAAAATCTCTATTGAAAGTATTACATATGTCTCCTTTCTCCCTCATTGACCCCTTCTAGCCTGACTCCTGACCCCATTTTTGTTTTTCATTTTAAAAAATTTATTTTTATTTATTTCAGGGAGAAGGGAAGAGAGAGAGAAACATAAATGATGAGAGAGAATCATTGATAGGCTGCCCTCTGCATACCCCACACCAGGGATTGAGCACACAACCTGGGCATGTGCCTTGACTGGGAATTGGACCATGATCTGTTTCATAGGTCAATACTCAACCACTGAGCCACACCAGCCAGGGTGGCCCCCCACCCTCATTTTTTCTTAAATATATATTTATTGATTTCAGAGAGGGAGGGAGAGGGAGAGATAGATAAAAACATCAATGATAAGAGAGAATCATTGATCAGCTGTCTTCTGCATGGCCCCTACTGGGGCTTGAGCCCAAAACCCAGGCATGGGTCCTTGACTGGAATCAAACTAGGCATCTTCAGTCTGCAGGTCAACACTCTATTCACTGAGCAAAATCAGCTAGGACACGCCCGCCCCCCCGCCCCCCCCCCCCCCCCGCACAATTTTTAACAACTGATACTCCACAATAAAACTTTTGGTCTCAGCATCTGCTTAGAGACCTTGGCCTTCATGAACATCCAATTATCTTGATAGATAAACCACTTGAAAAGAGAGAGGTGAAAGAGAGAGATATTCTAGAGATTGAAAGACCTTCAGATATTTCAACCTTTGTCCAAAAAGGCCTAGATTCCACTGACATATTTTAATCTCTCTCAAACTCTTGCTCCTGGGACTCTGGTTACCATCCCTGGACTTCTCAGTAGAGCAAGGGACATCTATTTCCTGATTCCTAAAACAACTTCCCTTTCTATGTCCTTCCTTGTCTTTTCTAATGTTTAATTTAATAACAGATTGTCTAACCCCAGTGGACATATTTTGTTTTTGATCATAAAAAACTTAGGTCCATCAGGTATGGCCCATTGGTTATAGTTCAATTCCCAGTCAGGGCTCCAGCTTGATCCTCAATAGGGGGCCTGCTGGAGGCAGTCGATCAATGATTCTCAGCATCAATATTTCTCTCTCTCTCTCTCTCTCTCTCTCTCTCTCTCTCTCTCTCTGAAATCAATAAAAATATATTTCAAAAAAACAACAAAGAAACTTAGGACCTGGCTGGTGTTGCTTAGTGGTTGAGCATGTACCCACGCACCAAGAGGTCATCAGTTCAATTCCTGGTCAGGGCATATGCCCAGGGTTGTGGACTTGATCCCCAGCAAGAGGTGTGCAGGAGGCAGCCCATCCATGTTGATGCTTCTCTCTCATTGATGTTTCCATCTCTCCCTCTCTCTCCCCAAATCAATAAAACATATTTTTTTAAAAATAAAATACTTAAGAAAAAAACAACAACACATTTGACCAAAGATCCTTTGGTTAGTACCATGGATGTTTCAGTAATTGATTGCTATGTAACAAACCATCCCAAAACTTAGGGTCTTAATAATTATGTATTTCATTGTGACTTCATATGTCTGCGCAGACTTCAACTAGGATGGCCTGCTTAAGTTTCAAGTGGTGAGGGCTGAACTCACCCAAGCAGCACTGATTTGGGCTGGAGCATCTAAGTTGGCCTATTTCTGGTCCCTCAGCTGAATGGCTGAAGTGTGGGAGCATCTTTCATAGATTCATCCTCCAGGGCTTCTTCCCCTGCAAAGTCTTTCAATCTCTAGAATAGATCTCTCTTTCACCTCTCTCTTTTCAAGTGGTTTATCTATCAGGATAATTAGATGTTCATGAAAGTCAAGGTCTCTAAGAAGGCAAGAGCAGAAGCTGCAAGGCCTTTTAAAGTCTGGGCTCTGAAACTCAGTATCACTTCTGCCATATTCTGTTGGCCAAAGTTAGAGGGCCAACTCAGACTCAAGAGGAGGGAAATGAGCTTTACCTGTTAACAGGAAGAGTGGCAGTCACACTGCATAAGAGCAAATTGGATGGAAGGCATTGTTGTGGCTAACTCTGAAAAGTCTACTACAATATCCTATATAATAAAAGCCTAAAATGCAAATTGTCCTCTCAGGTGGTTGATTGACTGGGAGTTTGACCCAGAGACCAGGAGTTCGATCACTTGCTATGATGTGCACTGACCACCAGGGGGCAGCATGGAACATGGTGAACACTGGTGATGTGGCACTGGCAGCAAGTGGCAGTGGATGTGCTGCCAACCCCGATGGGCCCTGATGAGAGTGGGACTGCAGTGGGATGGTGGAGCAGGTGAATGGCTGGTGCCAGGCCAAGGTGGTGGGAGTGGGAGCCTGATTGCCCCACAGATGGCAACCAGAGGTGGCAATGGTGGGGGTTGGGGCCGCCACGCAGCTCCCAGGTGCTGAAGGAGCCAGGTGAGGAGCCTGGACCTGACTGATTACCCCACAGGTAAGATGGTGGAACAGGTGAGGGGGTGGCGCAAGGCCAAGGTGGGGTACCAGGCAGGGATGTAGGCCTGTGAGGCCAGGGGCGTAAGCAGGGGCTGCAAGACTGGGGGTGAGAACTAGGGCCTGATCTCTGCAGACCATCCCAAGGGACTCCACCCATGCACAAATTCGTGCACTGGGCCTCTAGTATATGAATAAAAGTTAAGAAATGTAGTGTATGCAGCACTCATCAGCTCACAACTAGGCTTATACCTGTTTGGGTAGAAGAGATGTAGGTGAGGTTCTTTCCTCTCTGCAGTGCTTAGAATTGTATGCAGACCAAGGGTGGGCAGACAACAAAGCAGCAGCTTTCTCCCCACCCCCACCCCAGTGGCTAATTTTTTTTTTTTTAGCAACAAACTGGTTTCTATCTCTCTCCCTCCATTCTTCTCTCTGAAATCAACAAAACAATTTAAAAAATAAATAAATGCTTCCTTAAAAAAAAAAAAAAGAATCTAAATGTAGAGCATGCTAAGTGGCTCTCATATGATCCTAAAATTTGCCTAATTTACTACTGTAATGATTTACCCAAAATGAATGTGAAAGCAAAGATCTCTGGGGGCTGCCATTCCTCTGGCTGATTTTCAAAAGTACTTGTGCTACTTCTTTGGCTTTCTCTGAGGGTGAGAGGGGGCAATCCAGGCCTTAGGAATCCCAGAGCTACCAGAAATTAAGTCTCTTCTGATAGAAAATTTTTCCTTGCTTAGACAAAAATGCTTATCCTTAGGGGTTAAGCTGAAAATTCTGACTTGAAGATGAACCAACTGCTTCATCTTCTGCAAGGATATATCCAATACTCTCTTTCTCTCCAAGATTATTTAGTTTTACTGCTATATAAACTTGTATATATATTCCATTTCTATTTGTTCAGGTTCTTGAGAGAAATAGCAATCATATAACAAATGATAAACCCAGACTTGTGAATTATTAAATGTTAATTTAACAGTTCTATAATATAGCAATTATAGGGCTATCTTACTTTAGTAAGAATACACGTGTCTAACCATAGGGCCATCAAGGATACATCCCAAATGAAAGTACAAAAGCAACTCTTATTAACTTCCTGAGGGTAGTTGCTAGACCAAGGTTATTAAGAAGCAAATCCTGTTAGATAGAGCAGTCCCCTTGTAGGTTTCATTATCTCATATCAGCCAACCTTCTCAAGCGTATTTCAGCTGAGGAAGTGTGGAGAACAGCTATAATGTTTGGACAGGTTCAAGCCTCGGACTGATGAGAGGGCACAGTCCTCTCGTGGCCAGGGACAAGTCCCAACTTGGAGGGCAGAGCCCTCCCAGCACAATTATAGCCAACAGCCATAGCTGTAAGCTTGAACCTATGGTTCGAACCCGTGGCCCCACGTGCCTGAGTGCTGTGGGCTGGATAGAGTTCAGGTGCATGTAATTGGGTAGATTCGAAACCCAGAGAATGTTGTGACCAGACTCAGCTTTTTTCTCTTGTCTGTCTTTTCTAAATCCTTCACCGCCCGACTCAGGCTCACCCCTGGCCTTGCTAGTGTGGCATAAGGAAGACAGCATATCTGCTTCAGTGTAATCCAAGAATTAAATGTTCAGAGATGCTCTTGTGTGTGCATACTCATTTCTGTGTCCTCTTCTTCTAGGCGCATATATAAAGCTACACATCACAAAAGGCAGTTTAAATACCTAAGAAATAAATTAAATTCAGAAAATGAGATGGGAATTAGTATTCTGATCACTACTAAATCTCTAAAATACCTATTAATGTAGTAGACACTCAAAATACTTAAGAAATATATTAAATAAAATAGTTAAAATACTTAAGAAATAAATTAATTTTTTTTTTTTACAGTATGTATCAAATTGTCGGAGGAATTCGTGATCCCTCATTTTCAGTATCTGTATTACAACTGCCGCTCTAGGAGGACTAGCTTAGTCAACTCTCAAGACTAATCTTAAATTCAACATGGCCGCATGCGCGCCTATAAGCAACATGGCCGCCCTGCCAGGCACCAAGATGGCGACCACAGCCTCATTGCGCCCGGAAGCACCAGAGAGCGCCAATAAGAAAACATCCGCCCTTCTGCCAGCACTTAAGATGGCTCCTGTTTCAGCGTCAAAGCTGCGCGAAACCGGAAATGGCTTTTCATTTAGCGCAACGCCGGGACCTCTTTCCGTTTAGCCTTGGGGTGTCCGTGTGAGAATTAGATTTTTTTCCCGGAGCTTCAACTGGGAGGTGCTAGTATCCCGCGCCTGATTCGAGACTTACCCAGGCCGGGAGACGAGGATGTCGGACACGTGGAGCTCTATCCAGGCCCACAAAAAGCAGCTGGACTCGCTGCGGGAGAGGCTGCAGCGGAGGCGGAAGCAGGACTCGGGGCACTTGGGTGAGGCGCGTGTCGCTGGCCGGTGCTTAGCCGGGCCGGGTGGGAGGGAACCTGGAGGAAAAGACAGCTCCCGAGTGGAAGCCCTTCTCCACGTGGCCATTGCTTTAACGCCGCCTGCATTGGCACTCTCTCGCCTCAGCAGCACGGTCGAGGTGCCCACCCCGGGCGTCGGGTCTCGCAGTCGCTTTCCCAGCACCAGCGCCCGGGCCCCATGCCCGCCACTGCCTGGTTGCTCTTAGGTCTCCGAGGACGCCCGCCCCGTTTGCTGGGCCTCCCAGCCCCGTTCCCTGACACACACAGTCCCCTCCTTCTGCTGCTCCCACGGCGATGTGCTCTCCCCGAGCTCCTGGTGACTGGCTTGTAGTGGCCTTTTCTTGGCGGCCGTGGGCACCGTGAGCCAGCCCTGGACCTTGTTGTCCTTAGTGCCCATGTCAGTGGCCCGCGCCGAACTGGTGTAAGCTCACTCAGCTGAGGAGGAACTGGCATTGTTTCAGTGACTTACGTACGGAACTGGAATCTGAAAGCACTGTTTTGTTTTTTGTTTGTTTGTCTTTTAATCCCCCAGCCCCGCTTCTGTGTCACGGTGGTAAAATGAAGGAAGCGCATCACCCATTCCCAGCACAGTCCCTGAATTATCTAAGGCAAATCAATGATAAAAGATCTACAAGAATAGCGAATCTCTGTACCACTATTGTGGTAGGTTATTCCAGTGTTTCTCAATATATTCAAATCCAACACTGAATCTTGTCTTAACATATCAGGACCATGCACCCATTCTGGTCCCCGGAACTAGGTGCCCTGGCAGGACTCTCACACTATAATTAATAAATATCTATTGAGTTTCTACAGTGTGCCTGAGTGTAGTCAGACAAAATAAGTGTGACATTGACCATGCTCTCAAGGAATTGGAAATGTAGTTGGGGACAAAGGGTATGATACATGTAAAGGCCACATGAATGCTTCCACAAGAGTGCAGAGAAAGAACTAACGAGAGTTGGTTTAGTCAGTGAAGGCAATTATGGAGTAGTTAGCACTTGGAATTTTTTTTTTTAACTTTTAATCACCTTTGTTGGTTTGTTTACTTTTGTTTGTTTGTTTTTGTAATCCTCACCCGAGAATATTTTCCATTGATTTTTAGGGAGAATGGAAGAGAGGGAAAAACTGATAGAAACATCTATGTGAGAGAAAGGGCCCTGGGAGGGAGGAGCCTGCAACCAAGGTACTTGCCCTGGACCAGAATCAAACCCAGGACCCTTTGATCCACAGGCTGATACCTTATCCACTGAGCCAAACTGACTAAGGGCTGGAATTTGAGGGCTATATTATACTTAGATAATTAAAAAAGAAGTAAGAGGGTAGGGTTAGTGGAGGAAGAAGTGCAAGTCATATGGCCAGGGATTAATTAGTAGGCAAGCTTTGGAATAGTTACTGAATTACCCAAGAGGAAGGCTTTTTTTTTTTCTTTTTTTTAAAAAGATATATGTTTTTTATCGATTTCAGAGAAGAAGGAAGGAGAGAGAGAGAGAAACATCCACAATGAGAGAGAATCACGGATTGGCTGCCTCCTGTAATTCCCCCACTGGGGACTGAGCCCACAACCCAGGTATGTGCCCTTGACCAGAATCGAACCCGGGACCTTTCAGTTGATACTCTATCCGCTGAGCAAAACCGGCCAGGGAAAGACTTTTTTTTCTTGATATATAAACTTCAGTTCTTTGACCTCTTTTAGATCAATTTTCTGTTTCGTTTTTTTTTTCTTATTCTTTGGTTTCCTCTGTTTCTGGGCCTTTTATACATGCATATCGATTTATTTATATTTTACTTATTTTTTATTTTTTTAAATTGATTTCAAGAAGGAAAGAGATAGAAACATCAATGATGAGAGAGAATCATTGATTGGCTGCCTCCTGCATGCCCCACACTGGGGATCGAGCTTGCAACCCAGGCATGTGCCCTTGACCAGAATTGAACCTGGGACCCTTCAGTCCACAGGCTTATGCTCTAACCACTGAACACATGGTCAGGTGACATGCATATCAATTTTAGATAGAAAATATAACAGTTATATCACTATCATAGACAAATGACCCCATTGCTTCTTTTATTTTTTAATTATGGATTTTATAGAGAGAGGAAGGAAGAAAAGAAAAACATTGATTTGTTTCAATTATTTATGCATTCATTGGTTGATTCTTGTATGTGCCCTGACTAGGGATTGAAACTGCAACCTTGGTTTATCAGATAATGCTCTAAACAACTGAACTACCTGGCTTGGGTCCCCAACTGCATCTTAATTTATTATAGACTCCTATAATTGGGATTAAAGTATTTCATCAACTTTTTCAAAAATAGCATTCTGGAAGGATATGATTTGAGGCATTTCTACTATATACATGTGTGTGTTCCTGAAAAACTCTGCTTTCTTTAAAAGCCTGCATTAAAAATAGCAGGGCTTGCCCTGGCCAGTTGCTCAGTGGTTAGAGTGTTGGCTGAAGGATCTCCAGTTTGATTCTTGTTCAAGGCACATATCTCAGTTGTAGATTCATACCTGGGCCTTATCAGGGCACATGCAAAAGGCAACCAATCAATGTCTCTCTCACATCACTGTTTCTCTTTGTCTCTTCTCCCTTCCACTCTCTCTAAAAATCAATGGAAAAATATTCTTGAGCGAGGATTAACTAAAAAAAAAAAAAAAGATTAATTTTACAGACTTATTGCTTCCTTTAAGAAAAATTACACATTATTCAAAGAAGATCTAAATTTGGTTCCTAACTAGAGAAAGTAAAATGTTTATGTGATTTCACTCTCCCTGGTATCAGTAAGTTTAATTATAAAAACACATTTTCTTTAGCACACAATAGAGTATACAGATGTTGCATTATAAAGTTGTACACCTGAAACTTATATATGTTATTAACCAACTAGAGTCCTGGTGCATAAAATTCATGCATGGGAGAGGGGGGATGTCCCTCAACCCAGCCTGCACCCTCTCACAATCTGGGACCTCTTGGGGGATGTCTGACTGCCATTTTAGGCCCTATCCTTCAGGGAGGATCGGGCCTAAACTGGCAGTTGGACATCCCTCTTGCAATCCAGGACCACTGGCTCCGAACCACTCTCCTACTTGCCTGCCTGATCATCCCTAACCACTCTACCTGCCTGCCTGATTGCTCCTAACCGGACTTCAGTTGCCGGGTATGAGTGCCTGGCCAGCCCTTTTGTGCCTCCGCTCCTCCTACCAGTCTCTATGGGGTTTCCACCTTCAGTCCTTGGGTATCAGAGTTCTCTTCTATGAGTTTTCCATTGATTATTCAGGAAGCCTTTCCATATTCTAGTTGTAATTCCAGCTTGTTCCTGGGAACATGTCCTTGCAGCATCCTCCTACTCTGCCACCATTTTTAATCTCTCCCTGAGGGCTTTCTTATCCCTCAATGTCACTTGAAGTCTTATATTGCTGCCCTCAGCTCATTTGCTTTCTTTCTTTTTTTATATACTTTAGAGTTTCCTGTCTAGATTCCATGTATTCTGATTTAGAAATAGCAAATAACATTTGGATGAAAAGTTGGTAGGAAAGAAATTGAGAGCATTAACATCTATCCAAATTTACATATTGTTATTTTAAATGTGTTTGTGGTGTGTTTTTGTTTTGTTTTGTTTGTTATTATTCCTCACCAGGAGAATGAGGGTATTTTTTTCATTGATTTTTTTTTTTTTTAGAGACTGGAAGGGAGGGAGTAAGAGGGGAGAGAGGAGAGAAACATTGACATGAGGACATGATGCCTTCGTGCAGGTGCCCTGACCAGGGTTGGTGGTTGAACCTGCAACCCAGGTACATGTCCTTGACAGGGAATTGAACTCAAGCCCCTCTAGGCAACACTAACAATTGAGAAACACCAGCCAGAGCTATATATTGTTATTTTAAATATAATAGATATAATAATGTCAAATGGGTTATTTTTTTATTTGAACTACTAGCACTTAACTTCATTTAAAATAAAGTTAATAGAGAACTTTATCATAAAAATAATGTGATTTACTATATATTTAAGCCAAGTGTCTGAAGAACCATTTTTTTTGTGGCAGTAATGAAAAATAATATGGTAGTGAATAAGTATGTTCCCAAACAGAATTTTGATTAGATTACATACAGAGTGAAAGTCACTTTTTAAAAAATTGATTCTAGAGAGAGAGAAGGAGATATCAATTTGCTGTTCCTCCTATTCATGCATCTGTTAGTTGACTCTTGTATGTGCCCTGACCAGGGATTAAAACCGAAAAACCTTTGGTGCATCAGTTCAATGCTCCAACCAAGTGAGCTACCCAGCCAGGGCAATAAGTGTTTTTGAGTTCTGGGTAATATGGCTCAGTTGGATGGACATCATCCCATGCACCAAAGTCACTGGTTTGAGTCCAGGTCAGGGCACATGCACAGTGGAAGCATCTGATTGATGTATCTCTCTCACATCGATGTATCTCTCTCCTCCCTCTCTGTTAATTTATTTTTTAAAAAGAACATTTTAGCCAAAACGGGTTTGGCTCAATGGATAGAGCATCGGCCTTCGGACTGAAAGGTCCCAGGTTCTATTCTGGTCAAGGGCATGTACCTTGGTTGTGGGCACATCTCCAGTGGGGGGAGTGCAGAAGGCAGCTGCTCGATGTCTCTCATCGATGTTTCTAACTTTCTATCCCTCTCCCTTCCTCTCTGTAAAAAATCAATAAATCAATATATATATAAAATAAAAAGAACATTTTAGCCCTGGATGGTCTGGATCAGTGGATAGAGTGTCGGCCTGTGGACTTTGAAGGGTTCCAGGTTCACTTCCATTCAGGGACACATGTCTGGGTTGTGGGCTCTGTCCCTAGTTGGGGGCATGCAGGAGGCAGCCAATCAATAATTCTCCCTCATTGATATTTCTATCTCTCTCCCCCTCTCCCTCTCTGAAATCAATAAATATACGTTTTTTAAGAAACAAAGACCAACCCCAAAAGTATCTAATTTGTACTTATATAAAAACTAGAGGCCCAATATACAAAATTTGTGCATAGGTAGGGTTCCTAGGAGCTGCCGGCCAGGGCCTCCCTTTCCCTGGCTGTCGGCTGCCAGCTGGGGTTTCCTTCATTCTCTGCCATCCCCTGGTGGTTATCACATGTTCTAGGGAGCATTCGAACTCCCGAGGGGACAATTTGCATATTAGCTTTTTATTATATAGGATATATAAATAAAATAGATTAGTATCTATCTGTGTAAAATCCCAGTGACCGTTATGGTGGAATGAACAGAACAGTCGGTCACTATGATGCACACTGACCACCAGGGGGCAGATACTCAAATGTAGGGCTCACAGCTGGCAAGCGCAGTGATGGTGGCAGGAGCCTCTCCTGCTTCCACGCAGCACTAAGGAGCCGTGTGAAGTGGTAAGGAGCAAGCAGGCAGGCAGTTAGGAGCAAGGAGTCCTAACTGCTCACCTGCCTGCCTGCCTGATTGCCCGCCCCTAACTGCCCCCCCTGCCAGCCTGGTTGCCCCCAACTGTCTGCCCCCTCCCCAACGCTGGCCTGGTCACCCTAACTGCCCTCCCTCCCCCCTCCACACCTCCCGCTGACCTGGTCGCCCCTTACTGTGCTCCTCGCCAGCCTGGTCACTCCCAACTGTCCACCCTGCCAGCCTGGTCACCCTATGCAGCCTGCTGTTCAGTCGTCCTTCCTGTCATTTTGATCATGATGGCCCCTGGCTCTTTATATATTAGGATAATATTTAACAGAATTCTAGTATAGGTCCTGAGTTTAATATTTCATCTGGCCATGGCTGGTGTGGCTCAATTAGTTGGGCATGGGACCATGCACCAAAAGGTTGCTTGTTCAATTTCTAGTATGGGCCGTGCAGGAGGCAGCTGATGTGCCATTCTCACATCAATATTTATTTCTCCCTTTACCTTCCTCTCTTTCTAAACAAATCAATAAAAATAGATTTTTTTTTTTAATCCTCACCTGAGGATATTTTCCCTTTGATTTTTAGGAAGAGAAAGGGAAGGACAGAAACATCGATGTAAGAGAAACACATTAACAGGTTGCCTCCAACCAGGGCCAGGGTCCGAGGAGCCTGCAACCAAGGTACGTGTCCTTGACTGGAATTGAATCCAGGATGCTTTGTCTGCCGGCTGATGCTCTATCCACTGAGCCAAACCAGTTAGGGAAAAAATAGATTAAAAAAAAAATACAGTCAGGAAATATTTTGTGACTAGGCTTCAACAAATTATAAGATTTTTAAGTTTGATATTAAAGGTTCTATTATTCTAATCTTTACGACTGTCGTTTGTATATCTTCTGATGTCAAGTGGCCTTAATTCATAAAAATTTAAACTCCATTTCTCAGAAAGATTTAATCGTAGTGTAGGTTGTTGAAAATATTTCTGGCTTTTAAATTCAGGTTGATTATACCAGCATACCAGTTGTCACTTAGAATAGCTTGAATGGAGTTGGTATGGACATTTAAATTTACCATGCTGCTCATTTCTTATAAAGTACATGAAGAACAAGGAATTATGAAAACTCTCATTCAGTAGAGAAAAGGTAAGCTCTTCCCAGAAAACTGAGGATTATCTTGGCAAAGTAGTGAATGAATGCTCAAATATGTTTGAGGAAAAGTTAATCTAGTGCTAAATTTGGTTGGAGGATTTCCCGCATGAAATGAAAGAACTGTGTATTGTGAATGCTGGAGAATTTGACTCCCGAGAAATATATATATTTTTTAATTGAGTTCAGAGAGGAAGGGAGGAGATAGAAACATCAATGAGAGAACATGCCTGAAACCAGGGATCGAGCCTGAAACCCAGGCATGTGCCCTTGACCAGACTCGAACCCAGGACCCTTCAGTCTAGAGGCTGATGCTCTATCCACTGAGCCAAACCAGCCTGGGCACCCTTTTTCAGTTTATATTCTCTTCATTCCTAGATCTACGGAATCCAGAGGCAGCACTATCTCCAACCTTCCGCAGTGACAGCCCAGTGCCTACTGTACCCACTTCTAGTGGCTCCAAGTCCAGCACAGCTTTAGTTCCTGAATTAGCTACAGACCCTGAGTTGGAGAAGAAGTTGCTACACCATCTCTCTGATCTATCCCTAACATTGCCTACTGATGCTGTTTCCATCTGTCTTGCCATCTCCACGGTAATGACCTGATAAGACAGGGTTGGAATCTATCTTTTTTTTTTTTTTTTTCAGTTCATGGTCGGTGTCTTATTGCCTTCTCTTACTTCCCCAGCCAGATGCCCCTGCTACTCAAGATGGGGTGGAAAGCCTCCTACAGAAGTTTGCAGCTCAGGAGTTGATTGAAGTAAAGCGAGGTCTCCTACAAGATGATGCACATCCTACTCTTGTGACCTATGCTGATCATTCCAAGCTCTCTGCCATGATGGTCGCTGTGGCAGAAAAGGGTTCTGGGGAGGTAACAGGGACTATCACAGGTCAGAAGCGGCGAGCAGAACAGGACTCGACCACAGCAGCTGCCTTTGCTAGCTCTTTGGTCTCTGGTTTGGCCTCTTCAGCATCAGAAACAACCAAGGAGCCAACCAAGAAATCAAGGAAACATGCTGCCTCAGATGTTGATCTGGAGATAGAAAGCCTTCTGAACCAACAGTCTACTAAGGAACAACAGAGCAAGAAGGTAGGGGCAGATGGAAATGTTTTCATACCTATACTTGGGATTATAACTTTGGTTGAGAAGAATTTACCCCTGGCACAAGGAGCAATTCTTAGAATTGAAGGTTTAGAATAATGGTTATCAACAGAGGATGATTTTGCCTTCCTCCCTCCTTGCAGAGGACATTTAACAATGTCTTGAGACATTTTTGATTGTCACAATACAGGAGAGTGCTATAGGCATCTAGTGGTTAGAGGCAAGGGATACTGCTAAACATCCTACAGTCATAGTAGGACAACCCCCATACAACAAAGAATTATCCAGCCCTAAATGTTAATAATGGCTATGTTAGAAACTCGGATTTAGAGAATCTTTGTTACTGGATCTGTTTGGAAGAATCATAAGATCAAGGGCAGGGGAATCCATTTCTGGTTCAGTTGTTTAGAGCATTGTCCCAATACACCAAGGTTGTGGGTTCAATCCAGTCAGGGCACATACAAGAATCAACCAATGAATGCACATATAAGTGAAACAACAAATTGATGTTTCTCCCTTCTTCTCTTTCTAAATATTAACAAATAAATTTTTTTTCAAAAAGATGAATCCAAATGTAGGAATAGGGGGAGATGAATGGAAATTAATAGTGGACCAATAATTATAGAAATTGATTAAACAATGTGAACTGGCAGGACAGCAAGTTCTCAGTCATTTTGTTCAGTGTTATTTCATCATAACATTGATGAGATGCCTTAGGAACTTTGTTAATATCTATTAGCCTATGGTAAAATCAGTTTTGTTATACATCTTTTCACTTAAAGTTACAAAACCTATCAACAATGTTGAACTTACAGTATAGTGGTTCTTGGTATAAATAATGGAACCACATGAATTCTCTTCCATTTGCTACTTCTAAGTGTGTGAATTTGACAAGTTAAATTGACAGTAGAGTTCATTGTGCCTTCTCAGTACTTAACATAAGTGGTTTTGGTGGGCATTTTTATCAAGTAGAATTTACACAGGTGATATAAGGGCTAATTTTATCTACAAACCCTGTTAAGTCCAAAGCTTCTTCTGTCATAGGTCAGTCAGGAGATTCTAGAGCTATTAAATACTACAACAGCCAAGGAACAATCCATTGTCGAAAAGTTTCGGTCACGAGGTCGGGCCCAAGTGCAAGAGTTCTGTGACTATGGAACCAAGGAGGAGTGCATGAAAGCCAGTGATGCTGATCGGCCCTGTCGCAAGCTGCACTTCAGGTCTCTTGGGAGGGAGAGAGGTGGGATGGGTCTCCTAGTAGTCATTCCTTTTCAGCACGTTGCTTCCAATCATTGAGATTATGTCTTTAATCCTGTTATTAAAAGGTTTTCATATGTCCTGGCCAGCATGGCTCACTGGTTGAATATCATTAATATTTGAACCGGGAGATTACGGTCAGGGCACATGCCCAGGGTTGCATGCTAAATCCACAGTAGGGGGCATGCAGGAGGTAGCCAATCAATGATTCTCTTTCACCATTGATGTCTATCTCTCTCCCTCTTTCTCTCTGAAATCAATACAATTATATTTAAAAAAGAAAAAGGTTTCAATAGTTTGTCAAAGACCTCCAGATTCTGAAAGTATACTTTTAAAAAAATGTTTTATTTTTAGAAAGGAAAGGAGAGGGATAGAAAGATAGAAACATTGATGAGAGAGAAATCATTGATTGGCTGCCTCTTGCATGCCCCCCACTGGGGATCAAGCCTGCAACCCAGGCATGTGTCCTGACTGGGAATTGAACTGGTAACCTCTTGGTTTCTGGGTCATGCTCAACCATTGGGCCACACCAACTGGGCTGAAAGTATACTTTTTTAAAAAATTTTTTATTTTATTGATTTTTTACAGAGAGGAAGGGAGAGGGATAGAAAATTAGAAACATGGATGAGAGAGAGACATTGACCAGCCACTTCCTGCATGCCCCCACTGGGGATGTGCCCGCAACCAAGATACATGCCCTTGACCAGAATCGAACTTGGGACCCTTCAGTCTGCAGGCCAACACTCTATCTACTGAGCCAAACTGGTTTCAGCTGAAAGTATACTTTTAGAAGTAATGTTCTGTGGGAGGAATACAGGCTGGACTCCCAAATAAATGCAAGTGTATGGGGGTTTTTGTTGTTGTTTTTTAATCTTCACTTAAGGATATTTTTTTATTGATTTTTAGAGAGACTGGAAAAGAGAGGGAAAGACAGGGAGAAATATCGATGTGAAAGAAACACATCGATTAGTTGCCTCCTGCAGGTGCTCTGCCCAGGGTCCAGGCTGGGGAGGAGCCTGCAGTCCAATCAAGATATGTGCCCTTGACTGGCATTGAACCCAGGACTTGTTGGTCTGCAGGCTAACACTCTGTCCAGCAAGCCAAATTGGTCAGAGACAAGTATGTGTTGTTTTTTTTAAATATATTTTATTGATTTTTTACAGAGAGGAAGGGAGAGAGATAGAAAGTCAGAAACATCGATGAGAGACATCGATCAGCCGCCTCCTGCACGCCTCACAGTGGAGATGTGCCTGCAACTAAGGTACATGCCCCCGACCGGAATTGAAATTGGGACCTTTCAGTCCACAAGCTGACGCTCTGTTCACTGAGCCAAACCGGTCCCGGCAGTATGTTTTTTTTAATGCTACTTTCTTGCAATAGCAAGGCACTTCTATCTCTGAGCCCCAGTGCAAGTTAGTTCTTTGGAAGGAAGATTATCTTAGGAGAAACAGGACTCTAGGCTCTTAGGTCAGTGTTATACTATTCTAACCAGCAAGCCCTTCCTTCCTTCCTGTCATAAGATAAGCAAGTCTTTGCTCAGAGAGCAATTAAAACTCTTCATTAGTCTGAATTACGGATATTCAAGTCCCCTGCCTCCCCCTTCTCTGAAAACTCTTGAAGGAAGCTCTAACAATAGAGAAAATTAGTAGATAGGAAATTGTGAAACAATTCGTTACTTGAACTGTTGGCTCTATGGAATACCATCTTGATTCTGATTTTGCCTTTTTATGTCCCCAGGCGAATCATCAATAAACACACTGATGAGTCATTAGGAGACTGCTCTTTCCTTAATACATGTTTCCATATGGATACCTGCAAATACGTTCACTATGAAATTGATGCTTGCATGGATTCTGAGGCTCCTGGGAGCAAAGACCATACACCAAGCCAGGAGCTTGCTCTCACACAGAGTGTTGGAGGTGATTCCAATGTAGACCGACTCTTTCCACCTCAGGTACCTGTTGGCTCAGAAAACTTACTTCAGTTTATGGACTTAATCTGAATAGGGCAGCCATACATGTAGGAAAGCAGGGCATAATTAGCAATCTGTTTTTCTGATTGGGAATGGAGTGGGATAGATATGCTTAAAAGGGAGTAGGAAAATAGATGGAAAAGAGGGACTGGGGCCATGAATCTCAGAGTGAAGGAAGGGAAGATGACCAAATACCACCTCATGCAGTGGATCTGTTGTGATATCCGCTACCTGGACGTCAGTATCTTGGGCAAGTTTGCAGTTGTGATGGCTGACCCACCCTGGGATATTCACATGGAGCTGCCCTATGGGACCCTGACAGATGATGAGATGCGCAGGCTCAACATACCAGTACTGCAGGATGATGGCTTTCTCTTCCTCTGGGTCACAGGCAGGTAATGCAGTTCAAAGATATGTAGTATGGGCAGGTATAGTACAGAGTGAGTACTGGGTGGGGATAAAATCTTGGGTTTTCCTAGCTGTGCTATTAAATGTAAGACTGAGTCAGCCTTTTTTTCCTACTGAGACCTAATGCCTACTTATAACAAATTATACCTTGAGTTCTATTTAACTTTATATTTGTTCCTTGTGAAAGGTAAGGTCATTGAGAATAGATACTATGTTTTGTTTTTACATTCTTAAATCATCCTGTTGCCTTAATAGTGTCTTGCATGTAAATGTTCACTGAATGTCTACTGAAAACAACACATATCTTGAAGCGAAAGAAAAAATAGGCATGGAAGTAGCTGTTTAATCCTTTTTTCTTTCTAGGGCCATGGAGTTGGGCAGAGAATGTCTGAACCTCTGGGGGTAAGTGTTGCTTTCTTTTGGGTGAAGTACATAATTGCTATATAGATATCTGTTTATTTCTCCCAGAGTATTCCTGTGATTCCCTACCTCTGTAGAATAGATGGTACTACCCCTAAACTGGGAAAGCCTGATTAAAGCTCTTGTTCTTTCTTATGCCCCACAGTTATGAACGAGTAGATGAAATTATCTGGGTGAAGACAAATCAACTGCAACGCATCATTCGAACAGGCCGTACAGGTCACTGGTTGAACCATGGAAAGGAACACTGCTTGGTGAGCAGCAGTGGGGCTCAAATCATTAGGTGGAGCAAAAAAGAGGCATTATGTGATTTCTTGTTGAAAAAAAGTTCAAATGTTGGGTTCCATAAGGTAATCTGTTCTCTGTGGTGAGCAGGTTGGTGTCAAAGGAAATCCCCAAGGCTTCAACCAGGGTCTGGATTGTGATGTGATCGTAGCTGAGGTATGTGCTTCCCAGGCATCCAAAGTTTTCACATTTTAATTGATACTAGTTATTGAGGTCAGGGGTATTCTTGTCCCAAGTTCTCTCATTTGGATCTTAAAACATAAATGGAAAGGACTAGAATTGCCATCTTGGGTAACTTAAAAGTAGCTAGACCAGTGGTTGGCAAACTGCGGCTCATGAGCTGCGGTTTGCCACTCTGTTGACTGAGTTTGCCGGACCACTGGACTAGACTAAATGTTACCATGTAGTTGGAAGCTGTGAGGATTAGGCAATTGTGGCATATTGGGTGCAAAGAGGTAAAGGGTGGTATATGACAGTGGTCGGCAAACTCATTAGTCTAACAGAGCGGCAAACTGCAGCTGACGAGCCACATGTCGTTAGTGAGCCGCAGTTTGCCAACCACTGAGCTAGACCCTTTATTTCGTAGGTTCGTTCTACCAGTCATAAACCAGATGAAATCTATGGCATGATTGAGAGACTATCCCCTGGCACTCGCAAAATTGAATTATTTGGACGACCTCACAATGTGCAACCCAACTGGTAAGGTGACAGAGAACATGCTAGCTAGCCCCCATGGGCAAAAGTATTTATAGTCAAGGACATTAGTTAGTAGAGTTTCACATCATATTCCAGTATTCTGTAAATGGGCTTCAGAGGATTCATAAGCTAACTAAGCTTATATTTTATTTTAGACTGTTTTATAGGATTCTGCAATAGTCATTGGAAACCTCACAAGATTTAGGATTCAAACCACTCACTGTTCTCTAGATTCCACTTTTACAACCTAAAGATATTCCTCAGTTAGTCTGTGTATGTTTTGAATCTGTCTCCTGGTGGTTACTAAGAATCTAATCTGTCAAGAATTTTAACATCTTTCATTCTGTTAGTAGAGCTTTAAAAGATACGCTGCTAATTTTTTTAAAAAAATTGGATTTACCTGTGTGACATTGGTTCACAAAACCATACATACAGGTTTTAAGTAAATTCAATTAAAAAAATAAAATTTTTAAAAAGTAGGAGACATGCTGTTAGCATTTTACTTATCCAAGGAATACTCACTGACAGCAATAGCTTTGAAACGTAGGTCTGGTTTGCCATCAGTTGTTAACCCTTAAGTGACACAGATTTTGCATATTTTAACATCAGAATCTGTCCATTCCTAACCAGTTATGCTACCACATACTATTCTATTAAGGTCTTTTAAAAAGAATTGGCATAGGTATTTGATGAGATGATAGGGAGTCTTAATAAAAGGCATATTTTAACAATATTAAGCCTTTTAATTCTGGGAATTTTGGTTTTCCCCGTATTTCCCCTTGCTTCAGGATCACCCTTGGAAATCAGCTGGATGGGATCCACCTTCTAGATCCAGATGTGGTTGCCCGGTTCAAGCAAAGGTATCCAGATGGTATCATCTCTAAACCTAAAAATCTATAGAAGCACTTACAGAACTAAGCATCCATAGCTATGGCTCTGCAGGCTGCATCTGGAGTAATATTTGTACAATAACTTTTTATTTAAATAAAATTTTGTATTGTAGTAGGGGTTTTGAGGTCAAATTTTGGCTTTGCCACTTAACAGTGTGCGAACTCATGTAACTCATCCCTCAGTATGATTCTTGATAATGTAAACTGGAAATATTACCTACTTCATTGGGTTGTGGTAAGGGTTCAAACTAAATGAATGGATGGGAAGCATTAAAATGTTGGTTATTCAGTATAGCCTGAAAGTGATTAGTAATTAATACTACATGAACATGATAATAAAGAAAGGGCTCTCGAGGACAGCATTTCTCAAAGTAAGATTTGAGTTTCCCTTAAAGTTATCACTAGATCTATAAGCTCTAAATATTTGCTGATTCTGTTACTACTATGTGGTTTGGTAGTCTATTCTTTGGCTTAAATTTTCAAGAAAAGTGAAGTAAGTGCATTTTTAGATTAAATTTAAGTGCTTAGGGTGTGCAGAGAATGGGCTTATGTAAATTATGTAAGTGAAACCACTTCTGGTATATTTTTTAAAAGATAGCTTATCAAACATAACTGAATACAACTTGAGATTTGGTGAAACTTCTTATATTAAAGATGTAGAGTTCTGCCTTTCACACCCAGAAACTGTGATAGCTGAGGTAAGGAGAGACAATGACTACAGAAATATTTGTAAAGAATAAATAAGAAAATCCTAGATAATATATTATTTTCCCTTTAGCCCAGTGTGCCTTATTGAAAACCTTTGTTCTCAAAGCAATGTATAGATGTGACATTACTATCTCGCTGTTTAAAAGGTATCCTTTAATTCAACATTTTATTCCTTTTAAAAAGGATGCACACAGTGGTAGGCTCAAAGCTGATATGTACTCTCATAATTTTAATAATCTTTTAGGCAAGTCCTATGACAATTATACTAACAAGGTTCCTCAAACCACCCCACCCCCCTTCCCACCACCACCCCTATGTTCTGTTTGTCCATATTCCCTTCACCCTTTCCTCTGCTATTGTCACTGGCATCTCTGCTTGTACTTGAAAGTAAAAAGCAACCCCAGATTACAGCAAACTCAATGGCCCTGGCTCCACAGCCTGGCCCCTTGCTGAAGAGAGGAAAGGGGAGAAGTATGAAGGGACCATCATGGGCTTAGTTCAGTAGAATAGTAAAATCCTACTTTACTATCAGAAGCCCAGCTTGAGTTTTAAAAGCAGGGTCTTGGACATGTTCCTGGCAGATAAATCTTCACTGGCGTGGAGAACAGGAAGGACTATTTTACAAACACAACTGTGTTCGAATTTCTAGAGGCTAACCAGGCCAAGAAGACATCCCTAAGAGAAAAAAAGATACACATAAACAGAATTATATTAGATGTATTCTTTCTTAACTCTGTCTTAAACAAATAGGTTTTCAATGAACTTCCTATAGCATCAAAGTGAAATGGTACCACTCAGGAGGAATATTAGAGCAATGGGCCTAAAAGTCAACAGTGGTTGGCAAACTGTGGCTCGAGAGCTGCGGTTTGCCGCTCTGTTGACTAATGAGTTAAGCCACTGGGATAGTGGCTTAATCACAAAGAACAACAACAGCCTGTAATTATTGGAATCAAGAGTCCAGGTCAGTGGTCGGCAAACAGAGCAGCAAAAGTTTGCCGACAACTGGTATAGGCAATCCTACTTTACTGAAGAGGATTTGATATAGAAAATACCAATGCCTCGTTTCATGAATGTAGATAAATCCCCAAGAAAATTTGGAGAGATGGACAAAATCTTCAGAACTCCAACTCCTGCCATACTTAGCACCTTACTATGCTATTTATCACTTATCCATTCTTCCTCAAATTCTAATTCCCTAAATGTTCTGATTTGCACTAAGGAGAAAGGCGAAGCTAATATTCAGTCACTAACTGCTTACTGTGTCATCATACATTTAAAGAGTATTCCTAAAGGTAAATGTGGTACCTGAGAAGTGTGACTGCTAATTATCTTTATCTGTGTAGCAAATGTAAGCTCTTTATAAGCAGGGGAACTTTTCTAATAGTCTTACAATCAGACATACACATGTATATACCAACTTACTTTACCTAAGGTAAGGTATACTCTAAGGTAATACTGATATGCTCAGAGTTACCATGTTTTCTAATAGTTAATTTTAGCAACACCTGAATTATAAAAAACTATAACTCACCTGCAGTGCTTCACCACACACTCATTGCTGCAGTATTCATTGTCCCAGTCCTTGCTTGCAACGGGAGGGTTTTCACAACCAGACCTCACACAGCGAGGCTGGGGTGAGATCGTCACTGGAGACCCACTCACCAATTCAACATCCATTTGAGAAGGAGACTCAACCTATGAGAGGAAGAAAGCACCAAAGATAGATTAGAATGGCTACCTACCTTGCCAGCCACTAGTCAAATTAACTTTGGAACCCAATAGAGCAACAGGAGTTAACATCCCACACATATGGGGGTAACATTTCAAAAGAAGGTGAGTTTTTGGTGTCTTGATTTTTATCCAGTTTTAGAACTTTGCCAAGCAAACTGACATGAAGCTTCTTCCCATTAGGAGAATGCTGGCTATATGCTAGTATATTGACCCTTTAACAACTCAGGTTTGAACTGTTAGGTCCACTCAAGCGTATGCAGGTTTACCTGCACAGTTTTTGATCCAGGTTAGGAACCCATGTATGTGGAAGGTCAACTACTAGTTTTACGTGTGCACTGTGGGTCACTGTACTCTTTAATTTTAATCTTACCCATCACTGAATTTATTCCACACTTGAATATATAAAATCAAAAGCAGAATGTGAAAAGAGGTTGAGTCACCTCAACCAAGATTGCGAGATTTAAGAGAGGACAAAATGTGCCAATAGAAAAAGTGAAAGAACTTTTGGAGATTCATTGTTTCCTCCTGATAGAGGGATTATTTTTCCTTATATTACTGCTTCATCAATTGTGGTGCTAGTCTCAGACCCATATTTAAAAACAACCACTGGCCATGTATAAGTTAAAGCTAGGGTAATGGACATCTATTTATGTCACTTTGGACTCATTGATACGAACCAATTGAATTTTTCTAGCTATATCTCCTATCCATTTCCCACTGAAAACATCAAGCCAAGCAGTCCAGATATAGGAGAAATGGAAGCAAGTGAATCTCCAAAGTTTAGGATCCTTGGGTAAATGCCTCCAAAATATAATTCTGAGCTTGGGTTTTATCCTCTCAAGTCAAACCACAGTATTTTGCTTAAAGAATAGTCTGGGAAAGGAAGCCCTCTTAATGCTTTTCATCAAGAACACTACAGAATATTATAGGTGGGAACTCTCCTTTACAGGCTGTTTCATATTTCTGGTTGCCAAGCATTAAGTGCTAATGGCAACCCCTACTTTTATTGGATCTTCAGAGGAGACTGATCATCAAAGGAAAGACATCTGAAAACTGGCTCACCTCAGGAACTACATCTGTGATCATCTCACAGATTGTATCAGTAGAGGTCTCCTCCACTGTGTGGGCCTCAGGGCTTGTGTTCATAGGCCGCTCAGGACTACTTTCCACAGCTGGTGGGACTAAAGTGGTCTGCATTTTCAGAGTGGGTCCAGGCACAATCTTGATCTGCAGAGGAGGTGGCTGTTGCTGTAAATTGATTCGAGCTTTCTGAGGTGGAGGTTGTTGCATGGCCTGAAGTGGGGGAGGCTGCTGCAGAATGGTCACTTGCTGCTGAGTGGGGGGCTGAGGCATCTGTTGCAATGGAGGAGGTTGTAGTCGGGGTGGAGGCAGTTGCATAGAAGCAGCAGCTGCTGCTGCTGCCTGCAACACTGACCGAGTAACAATCTGGGCTTGTTGACTAGGCTGTATAGTAGCTGTGCTGCTTTGGCCTAGTTGGATCCCCCTGGAGGTCACCACTGTGGCTGGAATAACAGTAACCATCCCTCCTTGGGACATGGTAATAGATGAGGGCAACATCTGTTTGGTAATAATCAACTTGGTGATATTAGGCTGACCCCCAGCCCCAGAAGATGCCTGATTGGCCACATAGGATGAAAGAGTGGAGTTAACAACAATGGAAGGAGACAGGGCAGGGGGCTCCGTTGAGGCTGGTGCTGGAGATGCTGGGTCAACAGTAGCAACAGGAGGTGGAGAAGGAGTCTGTGATGGTGGCACTGGATCCAGCTCCACTGTTTCCACAGTGGCCTAAAAGACGACCAAAAAAAGAAAAAGCTATTCAGAAATTTACTGTATTCCCTGGGACATAATCACTTTAATCACCTCCCAAAAGACAATGATAAATTGAAAATAAAAAAATAAAAAGGAAAAACACACACACAGCTGTGGGTGCTACTCTGTCTAAAGTAAACAATGAAAATAAACTCACAAAGACTGTTTAGTCAGATTTATGAAGGAAATAAGAAACCATGCTGTATATGTTTCTAAGCTTTACTAGTTATTAAGAGGTTGCACAAACCAGCAATGCAAGAAATGCTAAAAGGTCTGCTGTAAAAAAAATAAAAAAGAGGTTGTACAGGTTTTTTGGTGGTATTATCTATAATAATAAAAGAGTAATATGTTATTAGGCTGGACATTTCCTAGATGTCCTTTTGGACAAAGCCACGGTAGCGAGGGCTGAAGCAGAGGCGGCTAGGGACGATCAGGCAGGCAGGTGAGCAGTTAGGAGCCAGTAATCACAGACTGCAAGAGGGATCCTGGATTGAATAGGGTTCAGGGCGGGCTGAGGACTCTCCCCATGCCCACCCATGCATGAATTTTGTGCACCGGGCCTCTAGTAACTAATAAACAGCTTGAAAAAAATCTTTTATTGGTTTAAATATCCATCTGCCATAACCCTCTTACCTGACACTCTTGATTGTCTTTATAAGCAGCCAGAGCTTTCAGATACTCTTTCTTGGCAGCCTCAGTTTTCCTCTTATATACCTGTAGGAAAGAAAAACTGTTTAAGAAATGCCCAAACGCCTAGAAAAGTCTGATAATTCTATTCATCACTGAATGACCATCTCAGTCTGAATACTGAAAACTCCAGCTTGGCCATTGTTGCTCAGTGGTTGAACGTCAACCTATGAACCAGGAGGTCATGGTTCGATTCCCAGTCAGAGCATATGCCTAGATTATGGGCTTGCTCCCCAGTATGGGGTGAACAGGAGTTAGCCAATCAATAATACTTTCTCATCATTGATGTTTCTATCTCTCTCTCCCTCTCCAAAATCAATAAAGATATATGTACTTTTAAAACGAATACTAACAATTCCTTTTAGTGAGTATACTTTTGAAAGCTAGTAATCAAGACAGCCTTCATGTCAGACTTTCCAGTGACCAAGCATCTGAAAGCCAGTCAATCAACAAAAATCTTGCCAACCCTGGCTGGTTTTGCTCAGTGGACAGTGTCACCCTGCGGACTGAAGTGTTCCAGGTTTGAGTACAGTCAAGGGCACATGCCCAGATTGCGGGCTCGATCCCCATTAAAGGGGGTGCAGGAGGCAGCCAATCAATGATTCTCTCCAATCATTGATGTTTCTATATCTCCCTCTCCCTCTCTGAAAGTAATAAAAATATATTAAAAAAGAAAGAGAACTAAAAAAAAAAAGTCTTGCCAGAATAACTACACTTCTAAAGTTAACACCAACCCATGCCCACTTTGATTAGCAAAACAAATCCTGACCCCAAAACTATTTCAGATCAGTAGTCTACTTAGTCTGGGATTGTGCCTAACCAGTATCCTCTCCCTTAAGGAATGTGTTAAGTTGTTTGCAATGATAGCCACAAGAACTCTTTCCATTTTGTATAACTCTTCTTTCATTATGCATTCCGTTGACCATTAAAATGTGGCTGAAGTGACACAAAAAAGCTTGGGCATCTGTTTTTGCCCTCTTGGGTTGCTGGTCAACATTTGCCATACTATAAAGAAGCTAGTCTAGATGTGGAAGATATAGGCCGTGAGAAAGAGAACCAAGGCAACCCAGCCAACAGGTAGCACCAACTGCCAGACATGGGAGCAAAGTCACCCTGGCCAGACATACCAGCTATCCCTTGACTACAACCATGGGAATGTGCCTAGGAAAGAACATTAGGAAAACCACCCAACCAATTTGAAGAAACATGGGAAATAATAAATTGCCATTTTTTAAAATATATTTTATTGATTTTTCACAGAGAGGAAGGGAGGGATAGAGAGTTAGAAACATTGATGAGAGAGAGACATCAATCAGCCGCCTCCTGCATGCCCCCCACTGGGGATGTACCTGCAACCAAGATACTTGCCTCCAACTGGAATCGAACCTGAGACCTTTCAGTCCACAGGCCGATGCTCTATCCACTGAGCCAAATCTGCTTCAGCAAATTGCCATTCTTAAAAATTTGTGGTGCTTTGAGTAGCAACAGATAACTAATACAAGTTTTCTAGAATAAATTTACCCTTTTCAAATTCTTAAGTAGCAGATTCTCTTTGACACAAAACCTATATAGTGTATAATTATAGCCATTTTAATTCTATCCTTAATTACATAGTATCACAATTTTCATTATTTATTTATTTTAAATACTAGAGGCCCCTCAAATAAATACAACTGGAGGGTCCCTCAGCCCAGCCTGTGCCCTCTCGCAGTCTGGGACCCCAAGGGGTCCCTTGTGCTGCCACAGAGCTGGGAGAGGCTCCTGCCACTGCTGCTGTGCTTGCAAGCCGTGAGCCTGGCTTCTGGCTGAGCAGTTCTCCCCCTATGAGAGTGCACTGACCACCAGGGGCCAGCTCCTGTGTTGAGCATCTGCCCCCTGGTGGTCAGTGCACATCATAGTAGCCATTGTTCTGCCATTTGGTCAATTTGCATATTAGAGTTTTATTAAATAGGATATTTATTCCAAAGAAGAAGGGAGAGGGAGAGATAGAAACACTGATGAGAAAAAAGCATTGATTAGCTATCTCTTGCATGCTCCTATAGGCCCTGACTGGGAATCAAAATAACCTTGAGGTTCACACTCAACCACTGAGCTATAGTGGCCAGACATAATTTTCATTAAAAAAAAAAAAAATCCACATTGAATTTAGGGAGATTAATCATAGTTTTTAAGTTTAAAATAAGCCAATGAGGAAAATCCTAAACTAAATTTTAAATGCAAACTTGGTGGATTTTAGAGTTAGCCACAACATGCAACTTATGAAGAAACAGCCTAATTTTACAGTGGGGGGAAAAAATGAGGCTTAGACAAGCTAGATTCAGTGTTTCTATAATATATGATACTTTTTAGTTAGTATATGGCTGTAGCTTCTAAGACAAAGGATCTGTAAATGACATTAACAAAGAGGTGAAAAAAGAACATGTAAGAAAGTTAAAAGAAAACTTAAGTTTTCATCCCTTTACTTAAAAACTTCTAGAACATTCCCTATCCACTAGTTCCTTATTATTTGCTCACCTGTTTTTGCTCCTCTCCAAGACTATCCCACATGGAGGCCACAATTTTTGAAACTTCTCCAAAAGTGGCATTGGGATTCTGTCCCTTGATGGCAGCCTGTGTATCACGAAAGAATAAGGCATATGCTGAAACTGGTTTCTGAGGTTCATTAGGATCTTTCTTTTTTCTCTTCTTTGGGGTCTTCTGCTTTTTCCCTGCTTCCACAACAACTGTCTTCTGGCTGGGAAGTTGCTGCAGGGGAGAAAAAAGAGAATTACAAGAAGGAAGAAGGGAAGTATATCTGGAGAACTGCAAGAAACGGACTTTTATATGGGGAAACTAGCCTCATGGAGGAATTTTCAGAAATACTAAAAATAAAGGCAGTAAGATTAAGATATTAGTAAAGTATGTGAGGACTAATAAGAGTGAAGATTGGGAGGAACTTTAAAAATTATAAATTGAGAAGCAGGACCCCATACCCAGAAAGGAGCAGAGGAGATGGCAGAACAGGTGTAATGATACTAAGTAGCTCTGTATGCCAAGAATTTTATCCCAGAATATCACAGCAGATTTGAATTTTGGTAGGGAATGCCTTACCCTCCGGAAATCTTCAACACCATCTTCATGAAGTGAATTAGTAGGTGAAGGAGTGGTTGAAAGACGATCCTCAGGTGACTGGGCAGGTGGCAGAATGGTACCACCCCCTAAGCTCAAACCAAGTTGAGAACTCAGTTCTGACTGATCAATGGTGGTCAACTGGTTATGCCCCATCAAGCCAGAAGTCATGTCTGTCATTGGTACATCAATTGTAACAGGTGGATTGGCGCTATACTGAGTTCCTATAGAATGGTCCAAGTCCTGAGAGAAGCAGAAGGACTAATTAAACACTAAATATAAAGAACACACTCTTCCCCCCACCAAGTTCAGGATAGTTTATAAACACCCTACTCATCTACATTGTATCATTGTTTAGACTCTAAACATAAAATAATTTGTCTACATATAAAACATTAAGCTTTTTAATAAAGTATATAAACTAATAAAGTCACTTCTTTGTACTCCAAAGCCTATTCTAAAACAACTAAAAGTAACCAGAGGTCTTAATTTTGGACAAATTAAAGAGTTAATAAATTATTTGGTAATCTGGAGGTAGTAATGACACAAGGAGTAAAGAAAAACCTCTCTGTACACTGCTAAAATAATGGCTTTTAACGTTGCAATACACAGGCAATCTGAGTAATAAGGCTAAAGTCAAGATGTTTCATATAAAATAAAAAGTGTGGAGATGTGCTACTAATGAGATATGCTGGAAGCCAAATATACTGATTTATAACACTTACTAACCCCTAGTTAATACATTTTGTTCATGCTGTTTTTGAAAAAATCAACGTGCCAGCTTTCACACTCACATTTGAATCCTAGGATGTGAAGGCTATATTAAAAGGGGGGAGACCGCCTGCAAATCACAATAAATCATCTTCAATTTAGGGTTAATCTTTAGGTAACTGGACATTTTACTACTTTAAACCATTTTTTTTAGTAAAATTGACTTAGATGATACATTTCATTCATTCAATGGACTTCAAGTCTTTACCAATGAGCCTTCATCCACAAGAGTGAGAAACATGTAATACTCAAGTGCAATAGGGAACAGAATCCCTTTTATCTTCCCTAACACCATGCCCAGAAGCTTGGGTAAGCCTGAACATATCTTGCCCCTTACCATGGTCAAGCCCCCACTCAGGAGCCCCCCGCCCTGCTCCATCAAGCCATGGGTCATGCCCACAGGCATGTCCAATGTCTGGACCCCATATTGAGCTGAAAAGCTGCCATCCTGAGAGGAGGATGGGTCTGCCAGATCATCAAAGTGGCCAACCACATCTGAGACAGCCAGTGACGGATCAGAATCCAAGGAGATAGGTGGGATTTCAAATTCTTCATCACCCAGGCTTGGTGTATGGAATGTCTGTAAGGGGGAAAAAGAGAGAAAAAATAATTAGTGGGAAGAGGAGGAACTGTATACTTCTAAGTGAAGAACATGACTGAGTACTGAAAATTCTCAATGTACCTCTTTCCAGCCTGAATCCTATTTTTGTTATCAATTTCTTAGGACCTGTTTAGATTTACAAATAAACTTCTCTTTCTCATATCCTTGGATGTATGGCTCATACAAAGCTGCCAACATCAATCACAATTTTCAACTCTTTTATCTCTTTTCTACTTTTATCATTTCCACGTTCCTAAAATATTATGTCTATTATTCTAATGAATAATCCTCTCAGCAGCATTAGTAAGGATTCAGACTTTATTACCTGTTTAACTATGATGTTTAAAGTCTCTCCAAAGATTCTAAGGATTTCACTGCTACAATGCCTGAGCTGTTAGACCACAGAAATTCATTGTCAACCAGACAATTATATTCCGTTGTTTTATTTTCCTTTGAAGCTTTTCCTATCATGGGTACCTTATCTCCCTCTAAAATGTATGCACTTAGAATTTCCTATATCTTTTCCATTTTAGAAATCATGATGTTAACAACAAATAAGATTCCTATTTGTACAGTATTTTTGAAAAATCCAACAATGCCAAAATAAGGATAATAGTGAAGAGAAAAACATGAGTTACTGTCAAAAAACAAACTGGTGCTCACTCTGGCAGCACATAAGCTAAAATTGGATGATTAATTAGCATGGCCCCTGCACATGGATGACACGCACATTCATGAAGCATTCCATATCTTATTTTTTAAATGGCAAACTGGTTTGCTATCAGCTCCTGAACATATTCTTAATCTTGCTCTGACTAAACCTTTCTGTTAAATGAGGAAGAAAAAGATTACTCCAGCTGGCTACAGACTCAATCCCTTCCTCTGAATCCAACTACAAAAATAATACACTCTTTCTATTCCGAATGGGACCACTATGCACAGAGCTAACAGACCAACTGCTGACATAAGACACATTAAATGTTATGGTTCCTTTTGACATTAAGAAACTAAAATGGCATCCACCGGCGTGGCTCAGTGGTTGGATGTCAACCTATGAATCAGACAGTCATGATTCGATTCCTGGTCAGGGCACATGCCTGAGTTGCGGGCTCAATCCCCAGTCGGGGGTGTGCAGGAGGCAGCCAGCCAATCAATGATTCTCTCTCATCATTGATGTTTCTATCTCTCTCCCTTTCCTTCCTCTCTGAAATTAATAAAAAATATATTAAAAACAAAATTAAAAAACTAAAATGGCATCTGTAGCACTAGAGCAATACACAGGGTGGGGCAAAAGTATGTTTATAGTAATGAGTATGCAAAACACAGTTTATTCTTATATTAGTTATTGTATTATTTTCCATATGAACTATAAACTTGTATTTCCCAACCATGTAAATATATCAAGAGCCATTGGTGTCACTAGAGGTCTTGGTGGAAGTCCCAGCTCTGCCACTTACTGTGTAATCTAAAATGAATTTTCCTCATTTAAGGAAATGGTAGTTGTAAAGATAATCTCCTTATATGGTTTTTATGAGGATTAATTGGAGTTAGCACACAAAAGCTAATCATATTGCTTGATATAAATAATTGCTTAATAACTGTTTTAACATCTGAATTATTAACTTGCCAGCTGCCCTAACCAATTATCATGGATAATTGAAATTTTGAAAGCTTTAAATTTTATCAGTCTGTCATATGGTATACTAAATGTCAAATGATTCAGATCAAATTCAATAGATATCCACACTTTTTTCATATTTAAACAATGTATTCTAAGAGGTCCTCTGATTTTTCTACAGCCAGAAAGGGTCTCAGTAATATCATTTTTATTTTAATGAAGACAGTGATAGAAGAATATTTCCAGTTAGGAGAAACTAGGGAGAAAAAAGTATGTTTCTGAAATGCCCAATCTCGCTGAATCATATTGGCAAACAAACATAAGTTTGAAGACAAAAAGATATGTATAGTTTCATTTCTATGTTTCCGTCTTCCAAGATCCTTACTATTTTACTTAGCATGGTAAAAATTTGGTAGTTTTCTGGGCTATAATATGACAGTAGCATAAGGAGTACAGAAGCAGGCAGTTCCTGATGGAAAAAGTAAATATCTCCATAAGAACTGAACTCTTCTCAGTACACAACTCATAATTTGTTATTGTGTGAAAGTTCTTATCTCTAGGTTTATGACACTGACTTTATTTTACCACCTTAAAAATTTGTTTTTTTATGCATTTGAGAGAGGGAGAGAAGGAAGGGTTGATGGAGGGAAGGAGATATATTTGTTGTTCCACTCTTTTTTTTTGCATTCATTGATTGCTTTTTGTATGTACCCTGACCTGGGATCAAACCCATAATCTTGGAGTATTGGGACAGCACTCTAACCAACTGAGCTACCCCTACCCAGCCAGAGCTTACATGACACTGAAATTTCAGTTTAGATTTACGTGAGCACTTTTCAGGAAGTGGGTACAAAGATTTTTTTTTTTAACCAAATTCTCATGCAAACAAACAAGCTACAGAGACAAGAAAAAAAACAGGGGAAACATTTATTGTGCTAGATCAGTGGTGGGCAAACTCATTAGTCAACAGAGCGACTAATGTGACTCACGAGCCACAGTTTGCCGACCACTGTGCTAGATCCCATCGTTATATAATAGTAGTTTGAAAAAAATTTTAAAGATAGATTGTTTTGGCAAAGTAAAAGATGCCTATCCACAAAAAGGATGCTTACCATACAAATAAAAAAGCAACTCTGCTGAGATATTAAATAATTTGTTAATGAAAACTCTAAAAGAGCAAAAATTCATATACAAAATAAGAGACAAGTGTTCTACAAAGGACTAGCCCTCACAAACCATCTGGAGTGCACTCGTGCACTACACTAAAAAAAACAGACATGCAGAGATCCCATTGTGTTGAATTAACAAGGCATTCTTTGTATGTACAACCTCCTGAAAACAACTTTGTTACCATACTTTCTGGCGTATAAGACGACTTTTTAATCCAGGAAAATCTTCTCAAAAGTCAGGGGTCATCTAATACACTGGGGTGTCTTATGTTTACATGTTTGATGACAAACAGCCTTATGTTTATAAGTGAGTTTTCCTGCTAAGTACCTGCATGTCATAACCATTTGAATTAAAATTAACATATTGAAATCAAATCTGATGTTTTTTTTTAATTTTTATTTGGTGTGCATTGGAAGAGGGGCAGTCTTCCCAAAAGAGGTGAGTATATCCCAAACTCTATTATTTTAACTGGAAAAGTTGGGGATCGTCTTATATGCCGGAAAATACAGTAGTCACTATCTGTGGCTTTAATGGTATTGTGTATGTTTTGGGGGAAGAGTGGGAAGGTGGGCTGTGTTGTTTTGTTTCTTTGGTTTTCTTCCTTTAAGTATGAAGAGTAATAATGGCAATGAGCCCTAGCTAGTTTGACTCAGTGGATAGAGCGTCGGCCTGTGGACTGAAGGTTCCCAGGTTTGATTCCAAGCATGGGCACAAGCCTGGGCTGTGGGCTTGATCCCCATTAGGGGGCGTGCAGGAGGCACTCAATCAATGATTCTCTCATCTGTTTCTCTCTCTCAATCCCTCTCCATTCCTAAAATCAATAAAAGTATATTTTAAAAAATAATGGCAATGAATAAGAATATGGAAGGGTAAACCACAATGCTAGAATAAACACAGAGACTTCCTCTAAATCCCTTTTACTACACAAATGATTTGAAAGATTATAGTTAAAATCCAATTATGAAAACCCAACATCGATGAGAGAGAGACATCAATCAGCTGCCCTTTGCACGCCCCCTACTGGGAATGTGCCCGAAACCAAGATACATGTCCTTGACCGGAATCGAACCTTGGACCTTTCAGTCTGCAGACCGAAGCTCTATCCACTGAGCCAAACCAGTTTCGGCAGTCTTTCTAATTTTAAACATTCTGGTGGATGTGCAATCGTATCTCTTTGATTTTAATTGGCATTTCTTTGATGAGTGATGATGACCCTTTTTCAGATGCCTAGTGGCAATTTGGATTTGCTCTCTTGTGAAGTATGTGTTCAAATCTTTTACCCATACTAACATTATCAGGTTATTGCTTCCTAAGTTATATAAATGTGTAGTCACTATGTTGTACAACTAAAACTAATATAATATTGTTTGCCAACTGTAATAAAAAAAAAAAACAGGGAGACAGGATTTAAACAGAGGTCTCTCCACCATGCATTGCCTCCTATCATGACATAGAAAGTACTCAATACAATGAATGCCACCGTGGCTGAGTAGCTCAGTTGATTAGAGCAGTGCTCGGCAAACTCATTAGTCAACAGAGTGGCAAACCGAGGCTCTCGAGTCACTGGATTAGAGCATTGACCCACATGACAGATTGCAGGTTCAATTCCCCGTCAGGGCACATTCAAGAAGCAACCAATGAATGCATAAATGGGTAGGACAACAAATCAATGTTCTCTCTCTTTAACTCTTCCCCCCTCCTCTAAAAGAAAAAAATTAAAAATTTTTTGCTAGTTCTGAGTGGCTCACTATAAGACCAGATACAACAAAAACCATAAACCGATTAAAATAAAGCTTAAAAAACACACACACACACACAACAGGAAAGGAAGGCAATGAGGAGAAGAACTATTAACAATCACAAAGTCCAGGGCTAAAAGAAGTCACGGAAATTTAGTTATCAGCTTCTGGACAAAGTACCTTTGTCTTTTTAAACGTCTTAAAGTCATAAAAGCAAAAAACAAAGGAGAGGCTCAAACCCAGAAAGTTTCTAGATGTGGACAACGTGAAATTTACCACAGTTTAAAGAAATTTAAATGTGGAGACCTGATTTAGAGGAAATTGCCAAGGATGCACTTTCTTTTTCTTGTAAGGGAGTCTTTTTTAACCATACATTTTTTTTATTGATGTTAGGGAGGCAGAGGGTCAGAGAGAAACATCCATGATGAGAGAGAATCACTGATCAGCTGCATCCTGCACCTCCCGCCTGGGGACTGAGCCGGCAACCAGGCATGGGCCCTCGACCAGAATCGAACCGACCTCCTGGCTCATACATGTAAGCTGGGCAGCTCAACCCCACCGAGCCCTGCCTGCTGGGAGCCAACGCTCCTCTTTCTCAACATCACCAGAAACGATTACTGTAGCCGTCTGACAGCTGGAGAAGCTGGGACATCCAAAGGGGAAGTAACCTGAGTCACCGGCAAACAGAAGCACGTGTCTCACTTCCTGCATGTTTTCTGGTAACAACTTCCTTTCATCCTGTCACTAGCAACGCAAGCTAACTTTCCTGCTTTCATCGCCGCCGAGTAGGTCATTTGAATGCAACAAAGACCCCCCTTCAACAGAGCTGTTTCAAGAATGAACACAGGCCCACGGTTAACCCCTTTGAGGCAAGCTCCTTCCCTCACCCCCGTTTCTTTAGCTGAAATACTCTCTTCCCTCGGCGATCCCCCCCCCCCCCCCCGCCGGGGGAGAGGGTGGGGGTGACGTCTCCGCAACCAACGGAGACAATTTCCCCGCCTTCCCCTCCAGAATCACGCGGAAACAGATGAGCTCTTTCCTCCGCCCCGCTTTCCTGATGACAGCGGCCCCCCAGGCCTCCCCATTAGCCCTCAGGTTCTAGAAGAGTCTACATCCCACAGCGGCCTCGGCCCCCGGCCCCCCACCGCCCTCTCCCACCGCTTCCCCGCGCCCCAGCCCTCCCCGCGGCGCCCGCAGCTCGCGCTCACCTCGGCCCCTGACAGGAAGGGGTGTGAGGGCCCTGTGATCGTCAGGTAATTGTCATTTCCTCCGGGGAACTGGAAACCAAAAGAAAGCCGCGGGGATCAGTTAGGGGAGAGGGGCGGATTCTGACCCCCGACTTTCAGACCCACACGCCCCAAACCCGGCTCTCCCGGCAGCCCCGTCAACTGTCTCTCCGCCCGGCTCCCCGCCTCCGCTCCAACCCGGCCAGCCGCGCTCTCTCGCCAGCCTTCTCAGCGATCAAGCTCCTTACCTCCATCTTCACACAACGGCTACCACCGTCTCAGCCCCCTCATCGTCCCCACCGCCCCCACAGGACCCGCGACCGCCGTCACTTCCGCAAGGACGCGCGTCGCTCGCCGCCGATTGGAAGGCGCGCCTGCGGTTGCGACTCCCGCCGGCGGGGCCCAGCGGACGGAGAGACTAGCTACCGCCCCCTGGAGCTCGGAGGGAGATGACACGTAGGTGTGTTAGAGGCGTTCCGGGAGGCGGCGTCTGAGTCATGCCGTCACTCCCACCCAGAGAGGATTTCTGGGGAGAGCAATAGAGACGCGATCGGGACTAGAGGGGCCGGAGATGGGCGGAATGAGTGGCTAGAGAGGCCGGAGGTAAGTGGCTGTTGAAGTCGGGCGGACCCGGAATCCAGAGGAAACAGGACCATGACTTATGCTTATCTCTTCAAATACATAATCATCGGGGACACAGGTAACCGGCGGACGACTGCCCTCCTGGCTGGGGCGGGGATCCCCAGCTCCCAAATCGGGCCGTGGGGGCGGGGCTCGGTAGGCTGGGCGGTTAAGGTGAGAGCGGGCGGGGGCGGGGCGGGGCGGCGGGGCGGGGCGGGGCTCGGGGTCTCCTTCCCCAGTCCCTGGCGCCGGACTCTGGGCTGCTCCCCGGCCACGTGAAGGCGAGGGTGTGCGTCCTCCCGCCCCTTTTAGGTGTGGGGAAGTCATGTCTCCTCCTGCAGTTTACAGACAAGCGGTTCCAGCCTGTCCACGACCTCACCATAGGTAAGTGCCTGCGCCTGTCCCGGAGCAGATAGTGAAACCAGCGAGCTGAAGAGGAAAGTGAATAGCCTTCAGGGTTGGAAGTAAAAAGTTCGCTTTCGCTCCTTTTAAACTAGTCCCAAGTTACATTAAATGAAGAGTGACCAATCAAAATGCTGTAAAGGGGAAGAGTTGTAATGGGGAGCAAATCATTGAAAGGTAAGTTTAGAAATGAGCACGAGGCATGAATTAGTTGCTGTAGGATTTTTTTTCCAAACGCAATTTGAATGTTGATGGGAAAAATTGCACGAAAGCATAATTTACAAACTCGCTTTGCCGGAAATTATGGGTAGCCTCACAAATGTTTTGTAAAGTAATTACCAGTGTGTAGTCTTTTTGTGTGTTGGAGAGGAAAGTAGCAAATTGAAGAGCCATCCCAGACTTAAAATTAAAAGCTAGATGAAACTAATCCTATATAATAAAGAGGTAATATGCAGATTCACTGTCATGCCATCACAAGATGGCAGTGCCCCTGCCACCGGAGTTCCTTCAGCCCTGCTGGGGGTCTTGGGTCCTCCTGCACCCGCCACTGACTGAGGCTCAGGCAAGCAGGGCTGGCCTAGACACATGTAAGCCTAGGATGGCGGCTGCCCAGCTGCCCAGGGCTGGTACCAAGCTCAGATAACCAGGGTTGGTCAAGGCTTCGCTTGTGCTGCCGGCAGTGGCAACAGCAGAGGTGTGATGGGGGATTCACCTTCCCCTGATCTCCTGGGTTGCCTCCTGTCCCTGAGGTCTCCTGAACTGTGAGAGGGAGCAGGCCAGGCTGAGGGGATCCCCCCCCCTCCCCACTCCAATGCCTGAATTTTCATGTACCAGGCCTCTAGTAATTTATAAAGAAAGCGGTATGTTAGGGTTCCAAAAAATGCACTGGTGATCCTGGAAAGTATAAGCATCTCCCACACATTTGTGATAAAGGATGGCCTGCTGGGGCCTTAGTATTCCCAACCCTATAATGTCCATAACTTCACCCCAGACAAAGAAATGTATAAAACTAGCCTTCTTGCCATGCAAATTCAGTTTCTGAATAAAACCCTGACTCCCATTCTTACCATATTGCCACTTCCAAGCCTCAGGATATGGAAATCTGTAGCTACTGCTACTTATAAACGACTTACCCAGAGCCAAATAAATAATGTGGTTACAAGAGAATAGCATCAACAGGAAAATATTTTTGGAAATGACTATTAAGTGGACACTCACACCATGATAGGTGCTAATGATACAGTGCTTCACAAGGCAAACTTTGCCCTTAAGTAGCTCACAATTTCTAATATAGGAGGTGGAACTGGGAGTAGATACAGTGTAGTGACAAGTAAATTCCTATTGCAAAAGAGGAGGAGAGATTGTCACCTCTCAGGAAAAGCTGAGAATTGAAGAATAAGCAAGAGTTAGCTAGGCAAAGGCGTTGTAGAGATGAGGGAAAAGTGATCAGGGCAAGAGGGAATAATAACATGTGCATAGGGTTAGGAATGATGGAGATCTGTCCGGCTACCTTTGGAAAATTGAAAGGGGTTTAATATGGCTGGAGCATAGAGTTTGAAGTGGAGAGTGATAAAAATGAAAGGTAGAAAATAAATTAGGGACCAAGTTTTGAAATACCCTGAGTAATAAGAAATGACAAGTTTTAAATCTGAAGAATGATATGATCAATCATGTTTTCACCCAGAGTCCATTACAGGCTCTGTTTCTTTCCTCTGTACCAAGATAAATGCAGTCTTCTGTACCAAGATAAACAAGGCAGTTGGATAGAAAACATGTGCAAAATATAAGCATCTCTGAGTGCCTAACTAGAGAAAGTTGCATAAAAGGAGATGAAGTTTTGTGTTTGTTTTTTTTAACCTTCCCCATTGAAATTTCATTCCTATTTTCCAGAAAAAAAAAGGGGGGAGGGGAGAATTTAGAGACATTTTTCAGTAGCTATCACTATTCTTTTTTTTTTTTTTTGATTTTTTTTTTTACAGAGAGGAAGGGAGAGGATAGGGATAGAGAGTTAGAAACATTGATGAGAGAGAAACATTGATCAGCCTCTTGCACGCCCCCCACCGGGGATGTGCCTGCAACCAAGGTACATGCTCTTGACCGGAATCGAACCTGGGACCTCTCAGTCCGCAGGCCGACGCTCTATCCACTGAGCCAAACCAGTCTTGGCCATTATTCTTTATTTTTATTTTTTAAATTATTTATTTTTTATTATTATTTCAGAGGGGAAAGGAGAGGGAGACAGGAATAGAAACATCTGTGATGAGAGAGAATTATTGATGAGTCTCCTGCAAGCCCCCCACTGGGGATGGAGCCCACCACCTAGGCATGTGCCTTGACCTCCTGGTCAAGATTGATGCCCAACCACTAAGCCACATTTGCTGGGCTGATTTTTAAGTTTTGTCTTGATGTTACCTTGAAAGAAGATAGATGCCAGGAAAACCAAAACCTTTATTCACACTGTCAGTTTCCATACTCCTATGAGAAAAACTATTTTCTAGTGAACTCTGGGAATTTTTAGAGTATCAATTTTTAAATGTATCATTCTTAGGAACCTATTTCTTAGGTAGGCTCTTTTGTCAAACAAAAGTTCTGGAATTGCAAAAATAGTAATATTGTTTTATATAGAGGACTTAAAAATGAATTGAAGAAAATGCTAAGAAATATTTTCAGAATTTTAAAAGCTTTTTTTTTAAAGTTATAAAATTAAACATTACTTAATCTTAAACATGAAGTAATATTGCTAAAAATTTATTCACCTTTTCTACTTTGTTTTATCCCCATATCTGCTCTTTGGTTACATTTCTGAGGTTATCATCTAGAACAGTTTTTAATTTTAGAAATGAAACTTCAAGGAACACAAAATTAATTGGAGCAAATAGGCTGTGATAATGGGCTTAGTGGCATTGAGGGCAGTCATTAGCATATTGAGGGTGAGATCAGGCAGGCAGGCAGAGGCAATTAGGGGCGATCAGGCAGGCAGGAGGACAAGGTAGGGCAATCTGGCCAGCAGGGGGCAAGGCAGGGGTGATCAGGCTAGCAGGTAGAGGGGTTAGGATCAATCAGGAAGGCAGGCTAGTGAATGGTTAGGAACCAGTCGTCCAGATTGCTAGAGGGCTGTCTGCCACAGGAATCAGGCCACAGGGATCGGGCCTGAATTGGCAGTTGGACATCCCCCAAGGGGTCCCAGATTGGAGAGGGTGCAGGTCAGGCTGAAGAACCCCCCTCCCTGCACAAATTTCGTGCACCAGGCTTCTGGTATTGAATAAAACAGGAACTTCTCACTTAATATGGCTGTTCATGAGAATCACATTCTTTCTCTTGGTCTTCACTGACAGGTGTGGAGTTTGGGGCCCGTATGGTCAACATTGATGGAAAACAAATCAAACTGCAAATCTGGGATACGGTGAGAGAGGACAAAATAATTTAGTTTGTAACCAAGATCCAAATATAACACTAAAGGTCGATGAGCACGGAAGGGGCTTTGTGGGTGGGGCTAATGGTGGGGGAGAATGAAATCAAAGCGATAGGGAAGTTTTCACTTCCCTTTGTTACAGTTACAAATTCAGAATGCCATATTTTTAATATTTTGTTTTAAACCACCCAAGTAATATATACATTTGTTTCAGTAAAATAAAAGCCAACAATATAAGAGTATAGAAAAAGAAGTAAATGTCACATAAAGCTCTCTTCTTTCCAATGTTGGTTTCTACTTTGCCAGAGTAAACCACTATTAATAATTCAGACGTTTCTTCTGTATCTAGATACAGAAATAGAAACATAAACAAATATATGGTAGTGGTTTTGTTTTTTGTTTGTTTTTAGAATTGTGACAAAGTAGACCTGCTTTTGTGACTTGAGTTTTTGTTTTTTTGTTTTTTTAATATTTTATTGATTTTTTACAGAGAGGAAGGGAGAGGATAGAGGGTTAGAAACATCGATGAGAGAGAGATATCGATCAGCTGCCTCCTGCACGCTCCCTTCTGGGGATGTGCCCACAACCCAGGTACATGCTCTTGACCGGAATCGAACTCGGGACCTTTCAGTCCGAAGACGCTCTATCCACTGAACCAAACCGATGTCAGCGGGTTTTTGTTTTTTAAACAGTATCTATGTTATGGAGATTTTTCCATGTTGATATATACAGGTCTACCTCATTTCTTATAACCACTGCATAAAATCATAGAATATCTGTACCATCATTAATTTAACCATTGCCCATGATGGAAATTTAGGTGGTTTCAAATTTTTTACTAAAATTGCAAAGTTTCATTGTTTATTCTTAATTACTACATCTATATTCAGATATTTGAGGATTTCTGTGGTATACATGCCCAGAGATGGAAATTCTGGATCAAGGGTTATGCATATTTTAAAATTTGACAACTGTTATTCTGCCAAAATTTAGTTGACTTAGTGTAATTTTATCCAGGTAAATTGTTTTCTTATACATTATCTCATTTGGTTTGTACTTTTATTTTCCCTAAGAAAAATAATATTATAGTCTCTAAGTTAAAGGGAACTACCATATAGTTTCTAATGTTCAGCTAAAATCTCTTTCTATTTTTATTTACTTATTAATTGATTCTGTATTTTCCCTAAACTGAAAACTGAAGCAGTTCTCAAGTTTTTTTTCTTTTTCCCTCCCTTTCCCTGCCCCCACATGATATACCTCAACACAGAGATTTTTGTCTTAAAAGTGGTTACCTGGTGCTCTAGGCCCTTTGTGCCCAGAGCCCTTTTCTGGTGGTCTCCAACGTTGTTACCACTTTTGGATGCACTGATTGATCAAGGTGCTTTTAACTGCAATGATATTTTCATGTACATTTGTTGGTTGAACCAGTATTTATAAACATTTTAGTAACCTTTTGCCCTTCAGATTAGATTTTTCATCTTATCATATTGGATTGCCCTAATTATAGGAATGTGAATCACTTCACACCCCTAATAGTGTTAGCACTTAGCTAGATACCTCTAAAACTTATCATCATAAGACTTACTTCTTTTGACCAGTTAGCCTTTTTCCCCCCCACAATAAAGCCTGAAAGGTATTGTTCTATATCTGTTGTCAAGGTTAAGTTCATATATTTCTTAGATAGCTGCCACTTATTCTCTTCTCTTTTTATTGTTGGGGTCTGTGGGTGCTTTTTCACTTTTAATCCAAGTAAGTATTGTAATTCCCCTCTTATCCACTGGTTTTTTTATTTCCCACAAGATAGATTGGGCACTCTAAAGAGGCCACAGGACAAATTCTGAGGTGACCAAGAGTGAAAGCATATAGGTGTCAGGACTGGTATTTGCTAGAGTCTGCCTGTTTAACTGGAACCTGATTAAAATTTGATCTTTTGATGCCAGAAGACCCAATATCTGCCCTTAGTGTTATGGTCATGGTTATAAGAGTGTCTGAGCATTGACTTGCTTGCTTTTCTCTTTTTTCTTAAGTGGTAATATGACACATGTGGATCATAAAACAAGAAAGTTGATGCTGAAACCAGTTTGGCTCAGTGGATAGAGTGTCAGCCTGTGGACTGAAGGGTCCCAGGTTCGATTCTGGTCAAGGGCACGTATTTTGGTTGCAGGCACATCCCCAGTGGGGGGTGTGCAGGAAGCAGCTGATCGATGTTTCTCTCTCATCGATGTTTTTAGCTCTCTCTCTCCCTTTCTCTCTGTAAAAAATCAATTAAATATATTAAAAAAAAATAAGTTAAAAGTCACTGCTCTATTGACAGGATCCTTAAGAACCACATGGCCTGATACTCCCTTGTGAAGCAGTTGGCCTACTTCTTCTTTTCTTTTTTTTAAATCCTCACTCAAAGATATGTTTATTGATTTTAGATAGATAGATAGATAGATAGATAGATAGATAGATAGATAGAGAGAAACATTGACTGGTTGTTTTCTGTGTGTGCCCTGACTGGGAACCAAACCCCCAACCTGTTGGTGCCCTGACTGGGAATTGAACCCACAATCCTTTGATTTATGGGACGATACTCCAACCAACTGAGCCATACTGGTACTGGTATTTTTAAAGAGATGAAGTTATCCAAGGATTAGGATTACGGATAAGGATCAGAGAGTCATATTACTTTTTTTTTTATTGATTTCATGGAAGGAAGGAGGAATAGAAAGAAAGGGAGAGGGGGGAGAGAGAGAGAGAGAGAGAGAAACATCAATGATGAGAGAGAATCATTGATCAGCTGCTTCCTGTATGCTCCTAACTGGGGATGATCCTGCAACCTGGGCATGTGCCCTTGACCCAAATTGAAACTGCGACCCTTCAGTCTTCAGGCCAATGCTCTATCCATTGAGCCAACACAATTAGGGCCATATTACTTTTTTTCTTTCTTTATTCTGTATCTATATTTGCCCAAATAACCATGCTAACTGAAGAGGCATTGTACTATAACTAATATACTAGTTGTACCAGTTAATAATGGTGGATTTTGTAATCAAAGAAAATGCAATAATTTCAAGAGAAACATCAAAAGTGCTTTATTCAAAGTAATGTCCATCACTAGCTACACATTTCCCCATCTTTCAGGTAATTTGTGGATACCGTCCCAATAGAGCTTTTCTTGTTTTGAGGCAAACCATTCAGAGACCCAATTGTCCACTTCTTGGTATGTTTTCAAGTGCTGCTCAGAAAGTGCATGTGCCATTGATCAGAACAAGTGGTAATCTGAAGGAGCAACATCTGGTGAATATAGCGGGTGGGTTAATATTTCCCAGGCAAGATCTTTTAACGTGTCTTTAACTGGTTTTGAAGTGTGTGATGGTGTGTCTTTCATGAAGCAAAATTACTTTGTTGTGATTCTGGCACATTCTGGCCATTTCGCCATCAAAGCGTGGTTCAAATTGATTCTTTGTTTTCAGTAGCAATCAGTATTAATGGGTCAAGGAAGCTCGTAATACACCACACCTTCCTGATCCCACCAAATGCAGAGCCTTGTCTTCTTTCTGAAGCCATTTGGTCTTGCAGTCGATGTTGATGGTTGACCTGGATCAACCATCATGATTTTGTACGTTTGGGATTCTCAAAATAAATCCACTTTTCATCACCAGTCACAATTTGATGCAAAAAAGCCTTTCATTCTGTTGAAGCAATGTTTTACTGATGACTTTTCAGTTTTTCATTTGTCTTTCATTCAGTTGATGTGGCACCCATTTTCCTTCCTTTACAATCTTTCCCATTGCTTGTAAATGATCAAAAATTGTTTGCTAAACAACATTTAATTTTTCTGCAAGTTGTTGTTGAGTTTGATATGCCTCTTCATCCAATAATGCTTGTAATTGTTGGTCTTGAAACTTTTTCGGTTGACTTGGACGTTCTTAGTCTTTCATATCAAAATCATCACTTAAAGCGTTTAAAAACCAGCATTCACAAGTATCTTGAGATGGATGGAGCATGTTCATCATAAGCTTCCCGAAATATATGATAACTTTTCCTTCAAAATAAAGTAATGAATTAAAACTTCACGCAAATGCTCTTTTTGGCATAAAATTCCACATTTTTAAGTGTAAAAATATCACCAAATTTGACATATGAAGTTTTGAAGCTTGCTGTCAGTACAACAAAATAGCATACATATCAGATCACCTATATATCAACATATGTGTAACTCCATCTCTTGAAAAAAATTCGCATTAACTGGTCCACTTAGTGAAATATTAATTAAATAATCCCAAATTAATTTGTATTTTATTTTAGAATGCACATTGATTCTTAGGAAATGAGTGTATCTGACTTTGTAGCGATTTATACTTCCAAGTATCTATCTTGAAACTACAATATGATGCTTCCACTTGGAAGAAATTAGAAAACTTAATTCTCTTTATCAGACCTCCATCTAAGTCTTTGCTGCTTCATATTTTTTAGTTGGGATGGGCAAGGTACCTCAGACAAATGCAGATAAGCCCAATTTGAATCAGTCACTCTTTCTAGCTTATTGGCTCACAAACTTTGATTCATGAACTGGGCTGAGACAAAGAAATAAAGTGATATTTATTTATTTATTATTCATTATTTATTTATTTATTTATTTAAACCTATTTTTATTTATTTCAGAGAGAAAGGGAGATCGAAAGAGAGATAGAAACATCAATGATAAGCCGAAACCGGTTTGGCTCAGTGGATAGAGCGTTGGTCTGCGGAATGAGGGGTCCCAGGTTCAATTCCAGTGAAGGGCAGTACATTGGTTGTGGGCACATCCCCAGTGGGGGCGTGCAGGAGGCGGCTGATCAATGTCTCTCTTTCATCGATGTTTCTAACTTTCTATCCCTCTCCCTTCCTCTCTGAAAAATCAATAAAAATATATATATATAAAAAAGAAAAGAAACACCTATGATGAGAGAGAATCATTGATCAGCTGTCTTCTGCATGTCCCCTACTAAGGATTGAGCCCACAACCTGGGCATGTGCCCTTGACCAGAATCAAACCTGGGGCCCTTCAGTCTGCAGGCTGAAGCTCTATTCACTGAGCCAAAGTGGCTGAGGTATGATTTGATTTTAAAAGACATTTTTGATGACCCACTGGAAGTATTCTTAGCTGCCTAAGTTAATGCTACATATAATTCAACCATTATGTGGGTCTCCCTCAAACTTTTCCTGTTAGTTCCTACTAGGCCACAGAATAGGAGGGTCTTTCAACAATAGAGGAGAAAATGTCGGTAAGAGATAAAAGCAAAACAGGAATAAATTTAAGACAATATCATTAGGGCCCCTGGCCAGAGTGGGCTTAGTTGGTTGAGGATCATCCCATGCACGGAAAGGTTGCCGGTTTAATTCCCAGTCAGGGCACATGCCAGGTTATGGGTTTGTTTCCCAATTGGGGTGCTGTATAGGAGGCAACTAATTGGTATTTCTCTCACACTTCAATGTTTTTCCCTCTCTCATCTATTTCTGTCTCCCCCTTCCTCTTTCTGAAAAATCAAAAACATATTTTAAAAAACTGTTAGAGAATAATGCGTTAAGTGAGTTCTTGGAAGGAAAGCATGTTTTAAATTTTAAATTATTACTAACATTACCAACAAATTCTTTAGAATTATTTTTGTATTCTAATGTTCTAACAGGTATGCAACTCAACAAAAACATTTGAATGATTCTTATTGGAAAGAGATTTAGTGTTATTGGAAAAGTAACCTTAGAATTAGTGTACTGGAATTCTCTTCTCATCTTCAAACCCGGGTTTATATTATATGATGTCATGATCAAGAGAACAAACTTTTGTGCTAGGAAGTATTAAGATCCTAAGTTTAAGCTATGGATTCAGCATTTATAAACTTTATAATTTTTGGCCAGCTATTGAACTTACCGCTTTGAACCTCATTTTTTCCATTTGTGTTACTACTAGTGTCATCATATTGTCATTCTACTATGAGAAAGTCATTTCTTTTCCCATGTCCAATTTCAGTTTTTCCATCTTTAAAATATGAATATAGCTTTCCATCCCAAGCTTTAGTTTTTTTTAATTTATTGATTGATTTGAGAGAGAGAGAGAGAGATTTGTCGTTCCACTTATTTATGCATTCATTGTTTGGACTCTTGTATGTACCCTGACCAGGGATGGAACCCCTCAACCTTGGTGTATTGAGATGATGCTCTGACCAACTGAGCTTTCTTGCCAAGGCACCCAATCTTCATGTAGGAATATGAGATTAATTGATTTCAAGAATGTGAAAACTTTACTAATGTTATAGATTCATTTAACATTTTATTCATATTATTATTTAAAGGATGCTTTTGCTTCCTGTAAGGAGGGAGGGAAATCCCATCAGGAAAACAAAAGTACCCATTATGTGGAGGCATTAATAAATTGCTCAGTTATAAATAAAACTTACTATCTTAACTCTAACTGGAAATTAGAGTGTGAACAGTTGAATTGTTTTTTTGTTTGTTTTTTGTGTTTTGTTTTTGTTTTTTAAGGAAAACACTGTTCTGGGCCCTGGGCTTCTTTCCATGTTCAAGTGCTTTGTGTCTGACTAATTTTCTGTATTGATTCATTGAAATGAAATTTTCATTAGACAGGGTATTGTCATTCTAAGATAATTTTTCTTTTTATAGGGAAAGGAATAGAGACAGAAAAGAAAGGTTAATGTAATGTGTTCAATATCATGTTTGGATTGACAGTACATATACTGAGTTTCTAGTCCTATTTCTAGTTATTCTAGTAGATATTGATTGGTAAATGTCTTTGATTGTCACATTGACTGTGGGGTGTAACTGGCATTTAGTGCCTAGAAACCAGGGATGCTAGTCAACAATTTGATAGGTGGTCTCACAGGAATAATTGACCCATTCGAAATATCAATTACATTACCTTTGAAAAATATTGGTTTCCCACCTGGGTTTTTCCCTGAGCAGTCATGTTTCCTTTCACTAAATCCCTTTTCTTATAGAAATTTTTTAAACTATTAAGCATGTGATCAAGTCAGCTCTCTGGCAAGTAACCTTGTTTTGTTGGGATTTTTTTGTTGGCATGTTGATGGGAAAGGCTGGGCAAGAATCCTTCCGTTCTATCACCCGTTCCTACTACAGGGGAGCAGCTGGCGCACTGCTGGTGTACGACATTACAAGGTGAGTCAGATCTGATGGGTGGGAGGGAGACTCTTCTCTTTGTTCTCAAAATTGGAATGCTAAAGAGGAATGGCATCTTAATTTTTTTTACACATGTATCTTTTCTCCTTTTCCCATATATTTGGAATTTCTTTGGCATTCGGATCCACTTTCTAAACTTTCCTGTTGTAGGCGTGAAACCTTCAACCACCTGACCTCATGGTTAGAGGATGCCCGGCAGCACTCTAGTTCCAACATGGTTATCATGCTGATTGGGAATAAATGGTAAGTTTTTATTTGAATAAATAATAAATACCAGCAGTCATCTGGGTACTCTATGGGCACTGAATCACTTGGTCCCCAACTTTTTTAGTTTCTGGTGCTCTTAGTATCTCAGTGAAAAAAATTATTGTGGTAAAATATGTATAACATAAAATTTATAGTTTTAATCATTTTTAAGGGTACAGTTCTGTGGCATTAAGTATGTACATATTGTTCTATAACCATCACTACTATGCATCTACAAATTTTATCTCCTCAAATTGAAACTCTGTTCCCATAAAATACTAACTCCACATTCTTTATCGCATTAGCCCCAGCAAATATCATTCTACTTTTTGTCTCTATGAGTTTGCTTACTGGTGGAGCATTGATCCATGAACTGGGAGGTCACAGTTTGATTCCCCATCAGGGCACATGCTCAGGTTGCAGACTTGATCCATAGTATGAGGCACGTAGCTGATAGATGTTTTTCAGCATTGTTTCTATCTCTCCCTCTCCCTTTCTTTGAAACCAATAAGAACATTTTCAAAAATTAAAAACAACACCCTCCATCTCCCCCAGATATTAGGGAAAACAAAGTGTGTGAAAGCCTCAACCAGAAGCTGTGCAAATTATGGTATTAAAAGAAACCTGGTATAATTGGACTGAATCAAGGGGGAATGGTATCAGATGAGGTTCAGGGACCAGAACTAGTGGCATTTACAGGCCTTAGTAAGGAGTTTTGATTTTATTATAAACACAACGGGAATCATTTAAGCAGTGAAGTGACTTGATAAGATTTTAAAAGATTTCTCTGGAGGGAAGCAAGGGTTGAAGTGGGACCCCAGTTGCAGTACTCTGGATGAGAGAGAATAGTGGCTTGGAGTAGGGTGATGATAATGGAGAGAAAGAGAAAATAATTTTAAGATACATTTTGGAAGCACCTCACTGTGGAATGGATAGGGTATTTGGAGTGAAGGAGGGAAAGGTGTTAATAAAGGTATTTTGGTTTTGCCTTGTGCCATTTACTGAAATGTGGAAGCCTACAGCAGAAGCAGGTTGGGAGGAAAATATCAAGTTCCATTTTGATATAAGTTTCAAGTTCCTTTTACACATCAGAGTAGAAATGAAGAACAGGCAAATGTACAAACAAGCCTGGAGCTTAGAGGAGCATCTGGACTAGAACAGCTTTGGAGTGTTGACATTTAGATGGATAGATAGTTCTTCCCTCTCTGTATATAACTGATGAACAATAAATATACATTTTGTATATTTGTTGTTCTTTAATGGACTTATTCCTTGATTTTTTTTTCATGATTGAAATACTAGAAGCCTCTGAAATGAAAATTTCTAATTTGAGAAGTAAAAAAAGTCTACAAATACCTTATTTTACAGCCTTTTATTCCGTCTTTCCTAAAGTTTTTCCATGTGACTCTTCATTTCCTTTCTAAGTCTTTTGCTCTATTCCCCTGCCCCATATTACCCAATATATAATTTTTTCTGAATCCTTCATTTACCTGATGGCAAGCTACTATTGTATATGTTAATAATGAGACTAGTGAGAGTTGAGAATTAAGGCACCTGTGTTCTTATTCCTGGCTTTTTCTCTTCTTGTGAATTGCTTCCAGTGTAGGAGGGAGACACTCATTAAGATGGGATGGGACATCTATGACTTTTCTGCTTTCTGACAACTGGAATTTCCCATTCATTTTCTTTCTGTTGCTTCCACTGGATCTCATTTGAAAAAAGCACAGGGCATAAACCTTGAGCAACTATGAGCTTGTCTAACCATTTATAAACTCTATTCTCTGTAATAGAGTAAGATATTATCCTCAACCATGCAGCAGCCATCATGGATCTGAAGCATATTTTCCAAGATACCATAGAAATCAGTAACCCTATAAATATCATGTAGGGTCTATATTCCTTATAGATTAACTGACAGTTGAAACAGTTATGGGATTATTTTAGAACGAGAGTTTCTTTCATTTGGATCTTATTTTCATTTTCTCCCCAATTAATCTCTTGTAGTGACTTAGAGTCCCGCAGGGATGTGAAGAAAGAAGAAGGGGAGGCTTTTGCTCGGGAGCATGGACTTATATTCATGGAAACTTCAGCCAAAACGGCCTGCAATGTTGAAGAGGTACTATTTGGAAAAAAGTAGGGAAAGCCTTTCAGAGATTACATCATATCTGTCCTTTTATTCAGAGACATGGGTAAAGAAAGAATGTTATGTGGTCAAAGTGACCACATGTCTCCTTTAAGGGAATCACCCCATTTCTTTACCTTGATTTCTAAGGTTTTATTTTTACTTTGGGTAACATTAATTGTAAGCTTGGATTAGACAGCACTGTTACTTGTAAATTACTTTAGCTGGAGGGTCTCATGGGTTGTGCTGTAATCATTCCTCAGTCTGGTGTTGACTGTATCAATTAAGAAGAGAGCCTATTTACCAACCTAGGAACATCTTGGATCAGTACCAAAATACCATATAATTCCTTTTTTTTTCTTTTTAAAACTACTCACAACAGCTTTTACAGGGACTGTGGGGGACCTTCTACATTTTTACTCTGTTCTTCTAATGGTTCCTAATCCACTTTATTTATTTACTTTTTAATCCTCACCTGAGGATATTTTTTTCATTGATTTTTAGAAAGTGGAAGAGAAAGGGAGAGAGAGGAACACCGATTGGTTGCCTTCCGAATGCCCCTGACCAGGGCTGGGAGCCTATAACTGAGTTACATGCCCTTGACTGGAATCGAACCCAGGACTATTCAGTCCACAGGCTGATGCTCTATCCACTGAGCCAAACTGTTAGGGCTCTAATTCACTTTAGAAATTCAAATAGGAATACTATTTGTATTCTCTTTTTCTTATTTCTCTACCTAAACTGGAACCTAAAATATAATTTATGTCTCCTTTAGGCCTTCATTAACACAGCCAAAGAAATATATAGGAAGATCCAGCAAGGTTTATTTGATGTCCACAATGAGGTGAGAAAGGGTGGGACTGACAATTAAATTTGCTTTGTCTTAAAAGCTACAGTAAGCTCCCTAGAAAGTACGCATCCACTAACATTACACAAGTTGAAGCTATGCCAATTCATACTTGTTGCTTTTTATGTAGGTGCACAAAAACCTGTCATTATTTTCTGGTTTTGTTTGTTTTTTGTTGTTGTTTTCTCAAATCTGAGACCTAGAATGCTTCAAGTGATTTTATTAGTTGGTGATCTAAAAAGCTTATACAGTATGAGAGGTTTTCTTCTCAACCTCATTTATTTACTATTTTGGTGCTTGAGAGAGGTGTAATACTTAATTGCTCAGCAGAACCATTATATAATAAAGCAAGTTTGGGGGCAAAACTAAAAGAATTATATGCTTATATACTACTTCTACTCTTTTGACTGCTCCTACTCTTTCCTAATCACATCCTGATTCACATAGCTGTGAATCTTAAGTGTAATAGTTATCTTTAAAAAGAACACAAAAGCCATTTCTAGTCCTCTATAACTAGCCATATCTAATCATCTAATATTTATAACACAGCTGGTCGTCTCATCTTCACTGTCACAGATTGTTCTTCTACAACAGTCTGGTTAGGACACATGGTTACTTGCCAAGGTCATATCTGCTTCTACAAAGAGTAATTAGTGATTTCTCCTTTTTGTCCCCTTCTTTTCTCCTGTTTACTTGAGCACTTGAGGTGGGCACTACTGCTTCTTTTCTTTTGCAGGCAAATGGCATCAAGATCGGTCCTCAGCAGTGTATTTCAACATCAGTGGCACCCATCGCCTCCCAGCGGAACTCTGGTGACATAGAATCTAACTCTGGCTGCTGCTGAATGTCTGGCCTGGACTCTGTTTTTTTTTTTTCCTTCCTGGAACAGCTTCAGATCAATAGGCTTACAGAGGTCTTATTAACTTTGGCTGAGAAAAGCCTCCTTTCAAGGTGTGATGTTTTGCCTTTCCACCTAAAGACCGGGGAAAATTGAGCCCTTATTGACCTGTCCCTTCTTCAGGGACGTGAGCATTCCTTATAGATTAGGGCTTCTTCTTATACCCTATTTTTATTTCTCAAATGTTAATATCAAAGTTGATTGTCATGGCAATTAAAAAATAAATTATTTTAGAAGTATATCTAATCTGCTCCCCACCAGGAATCAGTAACGTGGGTCTGGGACATTCTGCTTGAACACTTGAGATTACTGAGATCTGACTAGCCTTTGGATGATAGATCCTCAGTCTTTGAATTTCATTGTCTTTCCACCTGTCACTTTATAAGAGTTCTTGCAGAAGGCTGCAAGAGTTCTTGAACTGCTGAAGAATGCTGAATACTTCTCTACCATCTTATTACTAGTCTTAGAGTAACTACAAAACTTTTGAGAGCAGTGGAATTGCTCCTGGACCTGTGGCCACTTATTACCTAAAGAAAACATCTTTCCCTGTTTGTTTCTTTTAGGGACCAGACCTAACATTACAGTATATCTCACTAAATAGACCCCTACTATTTCCTCATACTTCTTAATGAGATCTATTGAGACTTTTTATTCTAATCAAGCTATTCTGCTTACTTATTGGATATGACATATTTACTTCCACTTCTATGCCTTTGCACATGCCCTACTCTCTGCTAACATTATACTCAAAGTCCAAAACTTTCCTTCAGAAAGTCTTCTTTGATTGACCTAGGGATTCTAAGCAATTACTGACACAGTACCCCTTAGCTTTCATATGTTGTTTATTCATATGTATATTTATTTGTATTTATGTTGCTTTGTAAATACGTTTTATAGTTGTTTTGTGCGTGGAATCTGTCTCCCCACATAGGATGTAAGCTCCTTGAGAGCAGGGTCCACGTTATCCCTGCACTTTGTGAAGCATTCCCTCCACCATTCCTTCGCAGTGCCTAGTGCTATTTATGTGATCATTGAATCTAACTGACATACTTAAAAACTCAGAACAGGTCTATTTTAGAGTTCAGAGGAAACAAAAGGCCTTAGAGTCTTCTCTTTGTAACTCTATCTCAATTTCTCCCATCTGCTTACCCTGGAATCTATAGTGCTCTTCTCTCTCTCCTCTCTTTCCCTTCTTAGCTCTTTGCTTCCCTTCCATGCAGTGTACAGTAAAGTTGCCTGCTTCTAAGCAATCAAATAAGTAGGTATTTCTGCAGCTATTCTCCTTTTTTTTTAATTTTTATTCTCCTTTTGAAGAGCATATAATACTTATCCTAGCCAAATTTGCCTTTGCTTCCCTCTTCATTCAGCTTTCCAGGTCAGTTGCTGTATCTTTTTGCCTTGCTGTCCCATACTATTCCACAGCACTGAGTCTCATGAATTTTTCTAATTTTTTGTTGTTGTTGGTGAATTGCTTCATTATTAAATATATGCATGTATCCAAGCTGCTCATATTTCATGTGTCATTTCTGATTGATCTCAAACATAAGTAAATACTCTCCTAGGAAATTCTATCAAAGATTTTGGAAGAGGTACTCCTTGAGATACATTCATGCCATAGAGGGTTCTGCCACCAGTTACCACTGCACCACAGGAAGTTGGGAGACATTTGGGATATTGATTTGCTTATGCTTTTGTTTTTTTAAATCTGACCTCATTCCAAAAAGGATTTAAGGCTGTTGAATTTGGGGTTAGCCTGCACCTTCAGATGAGGGACAAAACTAAAGTAAATAAAATTGTTTTGGTACAGTTTTTCTTTACCAACCAAAAAATATTTAGTGTTTGTAGGCATTGATCAATGATAGCATTCTGCCTGGAGCGGCTGCTTTCAGACATTAAGTGTACCAATTTAATGTTTTGGAGAATATCTTGTTAAACCAAAAATCCTACATCCAGTTCTGTTATCCAAATCATTCATAATCTTCTAATCTTGGGTATTTCACCAATTGTAAGATAAACAGGAGAAACAAAAGTTTCTGGACAAATTCATGACCTGTGTTGATCATTGCTGATGCTCTGAGTGAAATGGTTATGCATTATCATAGAAAATGGATCTCCCATGCCCTAGCCTGTTTGGCTTAGTGGGTAGAGTATCACCCTGCAGACTAAAGGGTCTTGGATTCAATTCCAGTCAAGGGCACATGCCTGGGTTGTGGGCTCGATCCCCATTGTGGGGCGTGCAGGAGGCAGCCGATCAATCACTGATGTTTCTATTTCTCCCTCTCCCTTCCTCTCTGAAATAAAAATGTATTAAAAAATATATATATAAAAATATATTAAATAAATATATTTAAAAAAAAGAGAAAATTAAATGGATCTTGCATCCCTGATGAGGAATGGTAGCTATGAGATAATATGGGTGTTGATTGGTTTTTGAAGGCCAACACCATTGGAAACCATATTATTTATAGCAATCTGTAACTATTGTAGATCATTGCAGACAGCAATACTTATTAGACCAGGCATACCCTTTCTCCTTTCTATAATGTAATGCCTATAACTGGTTCCTTTGATAGCAAGTTTATTTTGTATCAAATAGGCAGAAGGTTCTCGTTCTAGAAACTACTAATAAGATCGTATCTGCATGTGCAGTTGCACACAGTTTTGATAAATCCGAATACCTCAAGTTTGATATAACGGGAGAATTTGGCCAACAGACTGTACAACATACAGGGAAATGTATGTGGCCAAGTTTTATCACTTCTGTATAAAATATGACTCCTATGACTCCTTAAGGTCTCTGAACTCCTACCATGTGTGACCATGCAAACATGCTATTCATTTAGAAACTTCTCTCAATGGTCTGGAAATGCTCCACTCCTCAGTTCAAAAACAAAAACTTCTGGTAGCAAGGAGAGATTTAGTCTAGGACACACAGGAAAATCTCATCGACCACAGGAGAATTTAAGGCGCCATTAAATTATTTCCTATGTGTTGTGCAATTGTGCACCTGAGGCCTGTATAATTTTGTTAAGCAGTGTCACCCCAATAAGTTCAATAAAAAGGGGAAAAATCTCCTTTTCTATGTAAATGCAGTTATTAGAACATTACTCTCTGCTGCCTATGTTTTTAAGGCTGTCCCTTAATGGCTCTCTTCCTTACATATAATTTCTCTTTTAAGTCTTCTATCATTTGCTTTATCTGTATTTACAAGTAGTTTGGGTCTACTGATGAATTTAGTCCTTTTCTAAAAAAAAATAAAATGTTGTTGTACCCTAAATCCTGTTTTCTCATTTCCAACGGACTCCCAGTCCAATGTACAAAGTGAGAACACTGGAAAACTTGCAAGTGAAGCAAGCCTAAGGATTAGAAGCATCTCGAGTAGAGATATAACTTAGGTTGGTCTTAACGCTGATGTCCTGGGGAGTGAGGTGACCATAAAGATTATTCCAGGAACTGGGAAAACCCGCCGCCTTTCTAAGAACTCTTATTTTATTTATTTTTATTTATTTATTTATTTTGCTGCTTTGATTTGAAAAGATCACTCCTAGGAGGGGGTGGTGGTTGCTTCTCAACACATTCAGCAATGTTCCAGTTTCTCCCCATCGTGAGCAAGGGACATTCTTATTATATAAAGGAGCTGGAGCTGGACCCCAGCCGTCCGACAAAACGCCGAAGAGAGAGCTTCACTTCCTCTAAGCACTCCCTCCTCCTGCGGCCCCAGGGCACCAGCTCGACCCAAGATGGCTCCCCAGAAACAGGTAACTAAATGTTTCCCTTCAGAGCGCCCCCCCACGGCGGGGGCAGAGGAAATGCCCAGAGGCCTGAACGCCTGCGAACTGAGCCAGCCGAGAGGAGCTCCCACCGGATTTCATTTTCAATCAGGCATATCTGTTGCTGCCTACGTACACTTCGGAGCCTTTTAGGACCTCCCACCCTCGAGAGACTTCCTGGATGGGACTCACACAACCCTGCTGGAAGAGGCCGGGCATCGGCCCTGTCATTGGTGGGAGGAAGCTAGGTGGGCGGAGCCGGGCGCGAATGGACTACTAGCAAGCTAGATTGAGGCGAGGGCTGGCCATGCTCCGCCGGAAGGCGCCTTGTTCTCCGAAAGGGTGAGTTGAAACGCTGGCTGGAAAGGAAGTGCCGGGACTGGTTCAGGTAGGCTTCCCGTTCGTACCCGCTCCTCAGTGCTGGCCCGAGGGTCTTTGCAAAGGCTAAGGCTCCTAGGATTGGTTTCAGTAACTCAGCCTCGTCCTCGATCCACCGCCCCTTGCCTGCCCGCCACTTGTTAAGGGATCAGGTGCTGGGTGATGCTCCGGACTGAACCATTCTCCTTTGTGAGAGGCCGGGGGAGCGGCCGGCCGCCGGCCGCCGGGCCAGAGCCGCGCCGCGCCGCGCCGCGGAGGGAGCTGCCGCGGCCGCGGTGGAGTTTTAGGGCTTGTCCTTGCGTTACGGGGCGTGGTGTAGATTTTAAGGCAGCTCCTTGTTCTCCTTGCACCACCTCCAGAGGAAGGAGAACTCCCCGGCTCCGTTTGGTTACTCCATACTTGGGACTCGGTAGTGAGAGATTAGGGTTATTGTGTTTGTTGGGTTTTTTTCGGCTTGTGTCCTTGTATTTTAATAGTCAAAGTGGGTAGGAACGCCAAGGGTAAGCGTGTGCAGATTGTTACACATTATTACGTGTAATTTCTGTGGGTCTTGAGGAGAGAAGAGCAGGCTTTTGGAGAGTGTTTAGAGGCGGGGGCGGGAGTGGGGGCGGAGAGGAGCCCAAACCTTGCCTCCTCCCCATTGACAGGTCTGCAGAGCTGACTGATTTTCTGTTGCATTATGTAAACTCTTCACCGGCAGGAGACCCCCTCCCCTTACCTATAAGCGAATGCAATTTCTTTATTTACCTGTCTCTCGTGTCGCAGGAAACTTCCCTGCCATTGCAGCCAGCAGCTGTGCAAATGCAGCAGCTCCTGCCTGTGACGGGGGCAGGCCTGAAGTGGTTGAGGTCTTGGAAGAAGAGCTGCACAGTGTCGGTTTAGAGGGGTAGAGGTGTTGAGTGAACCACTCTTCTCAGTGACTGAGCACAGTGAGCCAAAAGTCAAAGACTTAGTATTCGAAATCTTTTTCTTTTAAAGAACGTCCCAAACACCAGCCAGAGGAGCTGCATGCTCGGTGACCACTGCATCTTGCCACCACCCACAGCGACAGCCCCAGATCGTTTGCTCCTCTGTTGTTCTGTTCTGAGCCTGTCGATTCTGTAGGGCATCTCTGACTGGGTTATCCTGCTATCAGCTCAGGGCCCATTCTGTGTAGGGCACTTTAGATACTAGATGTTGAGTTTGTGGTGTGAATAATGTCCTCTGTTAGTTAATTAGATAATGTCCTCTGTAGAATTTCTTTTGGGTTTGGTCACCAAATAGATTTCAGAACAGATTGTCAACTTCGTAGGGCCAGAATGTGAGAAGCTTCCCATTCCAAGTATTTTGGAATTATCCTGCCCCTTAACAAGAGTTACGATAAGGAAAACATTTTTCGTTTAAAAAGGCCTGAGTTGCAAGAGTGGCATACCAGTGCGTCTGCAAGGCAGGATGAAGTTCGCTGGCTAAAGACAGGGTAGGTGGGTGTGTGTGTGTGTCGACAGGCTCGGGTGGGAGGTTTAAAAGTGAAGTAGCAAAGAGGTAATGGATTTTGATAAGGCATTTGATGAAGCAGTGTACAGGTACTTGCACAGTTCACACTTTCTCCACGTTGTTTGATCTATCTTCTGCATCTGACCTTTTGATTTTGTCAGTTTCCACATTGACCAAATACATTTAGACAGGGATAGAAAATGACATAAATCTGCTGAGCTGGCTGTGAATCACTAGGAAACACAGATCTTGTGTTTCCTAGGACAGCCTGTCTGCAGCATCGCTGGGTGCTGGAGTGGAAGAATCCTGGCATTATAATAACCGCCACTGCAGAGTTTTTTGGTTGTAAAATGAACAATTTGACATTTTATGTGAAGGGTCAAGTTTCTGATAGCTAAGGTAAGATGGTGAGGTGGAATCTGTCTTAAAAAGAAAAAAAACATTCATTGCACACATCTTTTAAAAACAGCGAGATCTTTCTAAGCAAAACTACCACTTAAGGTTAATTGGTGGGTGCCAAGAACTGTGCTTGCTTACTGAAAGAATGAGATTTGATATTCCCATCTGCTGAAATACTGTAACACTTTCAGAACATTCAGAGAGATGCCAAACGCTTTAGAGATACTGTGTCCACAGCTCTGCAAGAGTTAAGATATCTTCTGAGCTTACATTGAGCCTAATACCTCAGGGATAAATAGAGACAAATATTTTTCTGGACCTTTCACCTTCACCCCTAGAAATCAGTCCTCTTTGGGGCTTGCATTTGAACAAGTCCCTAATCTGCAGGCCTTTGCATGAACTACCCTTACACTACCGTGACCAACCTAGTACTGTGTTTACTATCTTATCTTTAACATTTGATTCTCTCATAGGCAGTCATTTCATATTTTATTCAGCTTAACTTTATAGAGCTCCCCTTTAATACATTTTTTATCCTTTTATATACAAAGTTAGTGGTCTCCCTTTCATTCTCCATTACGATTTTGTTCACTTCATGTTTTTATTATTTACTGACATTGCACCTTTTTGCTTCTGTCTTGCTGAGGCCTTTAAAGGAAAATGTAGAGAAATATTAATGGTTTCTAGTACCCAAGTGATAGTTGTATTTCTACATGAAACTGTTTACCGTTGCCTGAAAGTTTATTTAACCACTTATTACATTCTAACTTTTATCCTGAATGATTTTTCCCTCTTTTGACCTCTCAGTTTTGTCTTATGCGTGTACATATATGAAGTTGTAATTTAGCTCTTTTTGTGTGTGTTCTAACTCTTTCATACTGCCTTTAAGATTTTCATTGTATTTGTATTGCAAAATAAGTCCATCTTTTTGTAGTTACTGGATGTTTTAAATTTAAACTACAAATTTCTCATTACGCTCTTCTATAGGTATCTGTACATTTTTTTTTTGACCTTTTACTTATCCATTACTTTCTGTCCTCCACCAGGTTCTTCGTTGTTTAATGAAGCAAAATGATCAATTAAAAAATATATTAATTTTTGCCTTCACGTTGCAGCAGGAGACTTTTAAAAATAAAACACTTAATTTCTACCCATTAATGTATGTTACATGATAATCAAAGTCCAGCAGGCCTAAACAGAAACTAGATTGGCATGGATCATTGCTTTACATTTACCTTCAGCAGAGATGGATCCAGGAATGTATTCTAAACAGTGTAGGGAACCTAGAGAGTGTTCTAGCCTTTTCAATTTCAGACTATCTAAATATATTCTTATTAGTGTGTTTGCGAAGATTTCTCAGAACATCAGGCTCACTCCTATTCAAATAAAAATACCCAAAAAATTCAAAGACAAGTCAAGAATTTTAACAAGAAACTTGCTCTTAAGCATAATTATTTAGAAAATATTGGGCGTGTCATTGAAAGAATGAAAACATCCCTTTTCCTCTGTACATTTCCAGAGAAGTTTATTGTGTATGGCTTAATTTTATTTGGCATTTTCAGACTTTATTTCATTTTAAAAAGGCAATTATATGACATGCTACTCAGATTACTAGCTAATAAATAATAGGACTTTGCTTCTTTTCTCCCCTGTATGTCAGCACATTAAATGTGATAGTTCTAATTCTTTTGGTAATGCCCCAATACCCAAGTACCTACTAATTCTATAATAAGACTTTTTGGTTTTGAGAGTCTGTAATTCTAAAACAATGGTCGGCAAACTGCGGCTTGCGGGTCACATGCGGCTCTTTGGTCCCTTGAATGTGGCTCTTCCACAAAATACCACAGCCTGGGCGAATCTGTTTTGAACAAGTGACGTTAGAAGTTTAAGTTTAAAAAATTTGGCTCTCAAAAGAAATTTCAATCGTTGTACTGTTGATATTTGGCTCTGTTAACTAATGAGTTTGCCGACCACTGTTCTAAAACAATGTCAGTACTTCTCTGAGAAAGGAAGTATATTAACTTAATTTCTAATTTCACCTGAGAGAAAGGATTTCAAGCGCTGTAAGATCTTTCAGGTTTCTCTAGTTGTCTTTCATTGTCATTATAGAAATCCTTGGAATATCCAAAGGTTTTGTGTTTTCTTTTTCCCACTATGTACTTTTTTCTTCTTCTTTTATTGAATATACTTTTATTAATTTCAGAGAGGAAAGGAGAGGGAGAGATAGAAACATCAAATGAGAGAATCATTGATAGGCTGCCTCCTGTCCGCCCCACACTGGGGATTAGTCCTGCAAGGTGGGCATGTACCCCGACCTGGAATCAAACTGTGACTTCCCCTTTCATAGGTCGATGCTCAACCATTGAGCCACACTGGCTGGGCCCCCACTACATTCTTTCATTTTTTTCTTTCACTACAAACTTCGGGAGTCCACTGCATCTTTGGGAATTAGTACTTTGGGACCTGGAATAATTTGTACATTGTCCCATTAATGATATGTGATTTTCTTTTTCGTTACATTCTTGAGGAAATGGTGATTTCAGTAGTTGGGCTGCCTTTTTAAAGTCCAAATCATAGCAGGATTTATTTTTTTTTAATCCTCACCTTAAGATATTTTTCCCATTTATTTTTAGAAAGAGTGGAAGGAAGGAAAGGGGGGAGGTTAGATGGGGAGAAAGAGAGAGGGAGAACAAACATGGTTGTGAGACACATTGATTGGTTGCCTCCCACATTCCCTGACTAGGTCCAGCATCAAATTTGCAACCCAAGTACATGCCCTTGACCAGGAATTGAAACCACGACCCTTTGGGCCTGTGGCCAGTGCTCTAACCACTGAGCGACTGGGCAGGGCCCTAGCAGGATTTTGTAACAGAACATGATTTTATCAGATATACATCTGCCTAAATAAACTGAATGGTAAAAACTTTGGATTTTTGAATAAGGACTACCAAGTTGCATGGATACTGAACTTTTTACTTGGTGGTTTCTTCATTGCTTCTAATCAGTGCTCAGTCTTTCTCTTTTTACCTCTTGTCTGTGGAGTGGAGCACATTAGTAACACATCAATTCTCCTGTAAAATGTAGTGCTTTTGCTTATTTTTCAGATATGCCTCCTGTTGGGACAATCTTTTTCATAAGGTCTTATATATAGGGAATGATCACTCCTCTCCTAAAGACCATGGGAATCAAAAGTTGAGGCAGCTGGATCTGGGCATATGAACTACCAAGAGACAGCCTGCTTAGTTGGAGAACGTAAGTTCCCATGAGCAGGCCTTGTGAAGTAAATGGAGTAGTAGGAGACAGATACTGACATCATTCCTACAAAGATGAAAAATGATTAATTGAATTAGCTGGATGTTGCCCTAGACACCAGTGCTGGTTGAAGTCTTTTCCATGAGCCTGAGGTTAAAGGGTTTTACTGCTTTCTCAGCAGAGTCTTTTCATCCCACCCAGCAGTCCTGCTATTGTAATTGTGAAACTTTTACATCTGTTTCAGTATTCCACCATTATGCTTAGTACATCAGCTCAGCCAAGTCTCAAAGGAGTAATTTTGCTTTGAGAGAAATCTTTAGAGGTACTCTTTTAAATTATTGGATAGGGAATAATAAATTTCTTTTGATGTTCCTACTGTGTGCCAAACATTGTACATTATCTTTTTCTTTTTAGATATGTTTTTATTGATATTTAGAAAGAGAGGAAGGGAGAAAAAGAGAGATAGAAATATTGATAAGAGAGAAACATTGATTGGCTGCCTCCTGCACGCCCCCACTGGGGACAAACCCACAACCCAGGCTTGTGCCTCAACTGGGAATTGAATCTGTGACCTCTTAGAGCATGGGTCGATGCTCAACCACTGAGCTACACTGGTTAGGCTGCACATTATCTTTTAATCTTCAGAATAATTCTGAAATGTATGTGATGTTAACTTCATTCTATAGAAAAGAATAAGAGAGTGAGGTTAGATAACTTAACTAGGAGTAGGACTCTAGTCTGTTGGACTTCAAAGCCCCATCCACTATCTAGCGTCCCCTATTTAAAGGTTCAGTGCTGACCCCTGTGGGAGAACTCTCTTTGACCACAACATGAGACAAGTTGGCATCTGATAGCCTGTTAAAGCTGTACCTTTAGCAGGGTAGAACTTTGAGAATATAACATTTTTTTTGTATCTTTGTCTGTTAAAAGGCAAAAAAAATATAATAGTTTGTTTCTTTTATTTAAGTTGGTTATTTTGAAAATAAGAGCATGTGAAATACTTTAGGCTCCACATAGGAAAATCACTTGGTCTGTCTTACAAATAACTCCATATTTTTAGCCAATGCACATCAAAGTAGCACACTAAGTTTTCATTAGTCACATGTCACTGGGGTCATTTTTTGTGCTTAGAGACACAAGTGTGATAACAGTGCTTTATATGTTTCTCCTCCTCCTGCCACACACATATTTTTAAAATAAATGTTGCAATGAAAACAATCCCTCATAAATAAATATTTATATTTTTCTGTTAGGCTGAGCAGATGTATGTATATTGCCCCAATAAAGGTAGAGCATGTAAGAGTGGTGTGGAGGAGCATAAAGAGGACCAGGATACTGTTACCTAAATTACATATATATTGTTACTATGCTGAATGACCAAAAGTGACATCATACAAGGTGGACGTGTTGATCCAGTTATATATTCCTCATCTGTAGTCCAGAATGTTACTTTCACCTTGGTGACCATGTGCCAGTGAAGAGGAAGATCCAGTCTAACTTGACCAAAGGACCTAAAGATTAGATTAGGCTCTTATTTTCTGTTTCAGAGAGAGCAAAACTCAGAGGTTTTTACTGGGGGGGGGGACCACAGACATAATGAGGCTGACTTAAAAATGAATCCATGCCCTATTTTCGAGTCATATGGGTATAGTGTCATCTAGTTGCTGCTTGCCACAGCTTTAAATTAACCACCACTGAGTCTTTATGGTCCCAAACCTAAAGAAGATGACTAAAATTTCATTACTTTCAACACTGTCCCACTATAGAAAACAGTGTTTTTATGGGTATTGCCTATAGCCCCCCCCCTTTTTAAATATATTTTTTTGATTTTTCACAGAGAGGAAGGCAGGATAGAGAGCTAGAAACATCCATGAGAGAGAAACATTGATCAGCTGCCTCCTGCACGCCCCCTACTGGGGATGTGCTCGCAACCAAGGTACATACCCTTGACCGGAATCGAACCTGGGACCCTTCAGTCTTCAGGCTGACGCCTCTATCCACTGAGCCAAACTGGTTTGGCTGAGCCCCTTTTGCTATATATAAAAGCTGTGTTCAGTTTTACAGGTCCTAAAACATGAAGATGCTTATGATTTTATGATGCCTCTTCTGAATGCTTCTGGTAGAAAAATGTGTCACTGCCCATTAATTTGTTACTAATCTCTGCATTCTGAGAGAAGCCCTTTCTTTTGCCAGAAACCTCCCCATTACCTCTCACTCCCATAAACCTTTAGCTGGAAGTTGAACATGCATTCCTTCAACAAATGTATATTGAATGTCTATTACCATCCTATAGGCAAAGGGAATATTGTAATGACCAAGTTACACACAGTCCTTGACCTGTGGAATTTGCATTCTAATATGGGAGGGGGGGAGCATCAAACAATTATACTATAATCAGTTGTTCAGTCTGTACTACAAAAAAGTTGTGGATGTTAAAAGACAGTTTATAACAAGGGCATGTAACCAAGAGCATAATGTAGTAGGGTGGTTAAGATTGTGACTTCTGAAGCCATGCTGCCTGAATTTGATTCTGGCACTGCTTTTGCCAGCTGTGGATGTTGAGAAAATTACTTATCATCCCTTGCCTCAGTTTTCTCATCTATGTATAAAATAAAGATAGTTATTGTAGGCTTAAGAAAATGAAATGGGTTCTATATTTGCATTGTTTAGAAGAGTGCTTGTCTTGTAACGTATACCGCATAAATTTGGCTTTTTGTCTTGAAGGTCAGGGAAAAGCTTTTTTCGAAATGATGATGTTGAAATAAGCTTTGAAGGATAAATAAAAATTAAACAGGCAGGATGGAGGGGAACCAGTTAGAAGGCAGTTGCACTAGTTCAGGAGACATTACGCATATAGATAATTTGGTGAGAAAAGTGAGTAACAATTGAGGCCATGCATGTGAATTAGATGTTCTTGAAAAGAAAATATAGCATGATAAATAAAAAGGGTTCTAAGACCAAAGCTTGGTGAACTTGAACAATTAAAGGCTGGTAGAGGAGAACTAGTTAGAGGTAGGAGGAAAACCAGAAAAGTGTGGTATATTGGAAGCCAATTGAATAAATGTTTCAGCGTGTGACTGACTTTTCTGAAATCTTTATGGCCTTTCTTTGGATCTCTGAGAGTCTTAACTTAGGTCTCTCACCATTCAAAGTTGGATACTGGTGATTTAGAACATCTCAATCTTAGGTTTAGACTGAACAAAACCAGTTAGTTGAACATGGTCCTCAGACTCTGGAATTTAAAGTGTAGCTATTCCCATTTGCCTTAAATTAGATTTAATACAGAGAAAGAGAACTAGACTGTACATTCAAGCTCATAGGAATTAACTTGCTGAAATTAATTATTTGAGGCCAGTAATTGGGGTGATGATTTCACTAAAACTGATTAGGTGGAGAACACTGTAAAAAACAAAATTTTTCCCCAACTATCCAGCAATGTTTGTTACCTCCTAGGACATAATGTATATGCAAAATATTGTGCTAGGTGTTTTATTAATCCTCATTAGTGGTCCTGTAACTTGATCCCTCTTTGTAGAGAGAAATGAACTAGACTCAAAAAGGTTAATTTACTTGGTGGGAAAAGATTTGAACCCTCATCCCTCTGACTTGAAAGCTCATTATACCTCCATGTACAAATATAAGTGAAATGCAAAATATAAGATAATTATTTTTAAAAAGTACTTAAAATGCTGTGAAAGCTCCTATCACAATGATTACTTTTGGCTTGACAATGAAAAGTAAGGATCAAGGAAGTTTTCAGTTATTAAATCCAATGGACATTTGTTATTGGACATTTTTGCTTGTTCAGTATAATCGATCATTCTTTCTCCCCTGCAGTACTCTACTCTTTTTGCTTCTGTGACATTGCCCATTCTGCTTCTCTAGTTTTTCCTTCAACTGCTTGGTAGGTATAGCTTATTCTGATTCTTAAATCCTGGTGTTCTCCTGAGTTCCTCCTTAGCTTTTCTCACCAAAAAGCTCATTAATTGGGTTTCCATCTAAGTGTTTTGTTTAGCCTGTACACAGTTTTAAACACTTTAAAAATCCTGGCTGATATGGCTCTGTGATTGAGCATCAGCCTATGAACCAGGAGGTCACTGGTTCGATCTTGGTCAGAGCACATGCCCGGGTTACAGACTCAATCCCCAGTAGGGAGGCTACTGGAGGATGCAGGAGGCAGCTGATCAGTGATTCTGCCTCATTGATATTTCTTCTTTTTAAAAAAATATATTTTATTGATTTTTTTACACAGAGGAAGGAAGAGAGAAAGAGAATTAGAAACATTGATGAGAGAAAAACATCGATCAGCTGCCTCCTGCACACCGAACCAGGTACGTGCCCTTGATCAGAATCGAACCCAGGACTAAGCCAAACTGGTTTCGGCCTCATTGATATTTCTAACTCTTTCTCTTCCTTCCTTCCTCTCTGAAGTCAATAAAAACATTTTAAGCCGAAACCGGTCTGGCTCAGTGAATTGAGCATGCGTCTGCGGACTGAAGGGTCCCAAGTTCGATTCCGGTCAAGGGCATGTACCTTGGTTGTGGGCACATTCCCATTAGGGGGTGTGCAAGAGGCAGCTGATCGATGTCTCTCTCTCATTGATGTTTCTAACTCTCTATCCCTCTCCCTTCATCTTTGTAAAAAATCAATAAAATAAAATAAAATAAACATTTTAAAAAGTTATTTACGTATTTATTTAGTGTACTTTTAAAACCTAGATTTACATAAACTTTATTTCTGGCTTGAGAAAAATCTCTCAACCTTGGGTGTACATTTCCATATGGCAACACTTAACTAGAGCTAAATAGCAGCTACTCTCTTTGGAATAGACATGAGTTCTCCAATTCTTCACAGACCCCAGTATTCTCTATTGTCTCCCCAACAATATTGGTGCAGTTTTTCATATTCTTGCTTTGCTCTTCACACTGCCTGTCTAATCCTCACTCTTGAAAGGGCTATTTTGATACTGGTAACTCTACATTTATCACCAAGCCAACTGCTAGATTTATATATCCAACCTCCTATTGAATATCACTAAACATACTATAGGCCGCAAACTCAACATGGTTGAACTCAGCTTTGCCTCTAAACTCCAGGTTCTACCATTTTTTATCTCATAAGCATTAATCACCTCTTTTCCTTCCTTCCCATCATTATTTTTTGAACCACCACATTGTTGTGATTTAGGCTCTAAACATCTTGTTTGCAAACCATAAAAATCAAGTTGGCTAACTTAAGCAGAAAGGGAATTTATTGGATGGACATTGTATGCCTTACAAAATCAATGGTAATGCTAGAGAATCTGTTTTAAAAAATTATCTAAAACCAAGGTAAGTTAGAGATATGGAAAACATAGCCAAGATTACACCACTGAACAGTCTGTTTAAGAGATGCAGTAATATTCTGCTGAATGTTGTCTAGCTGCTTGTTTTGGGTCTTTGCATTACCTATTCAAAGTCAAAGCTCCCCTAAGGTCTGTCCAGTTAAGTTAGCCTAGGGTCATGTGTGTACTTTGTCTCTGCCCGGAAGTAAAGGTGAGAGCTCCGCCTCCAACATCCTCCTCCGTCCCCCTGCTCTCTGGCTCTGTAGTGGGAGTTAATATCCAGCCTTCCATTGAAGACTCTTATCTGAATTATTACCCCAATGTAGGAAAGGGGCTTTTGGTTGTTGGGCAGAAAGAAAAATCAGCAAATGTCATTATGCAACCCTTTTCTAGACTACCGTAGTAGCCTCCTTACTGCTTCTGTATCCTCATCCCCCAAATCTGTTCCCTAACAGCCAGAGTTAGCTAACCAAAAGGCAGTTCTGGCCATGTCATTCCCTGTTTCAGTGGTTCCTCATCCACCTGTAAGAAAATGTGTTAGCCCTAGCCAGTTCACGCAGTGGTTAGAGCACCAGCCCACGGACTGAAAGGTCTTGGGTTTGATTCTGGTCAAGGGCACATACCTCAGTTGCAGGCTCTATCCTCAGCCCAGGTCAGGGCATATGCAGGAAGCAACCAATCGATGTGTCTCTGTCATATTGGTGTTTCTCTTTCTCTGTCTCTTCCCTCTTTTGTTTTCTAAACATCAATAAAAAAAATATCCTGGGGTAAGGATTAACAAAAAAATTTTTTTTAATGTTTTAGGATGGTATTCAAGGTCCTTCTTGCAGGGTCTGGCCCTTACCTATCCTTTCCATCTCGTCTCCCTCTAATTTACGCTTTGTCAAGACTGAACTACAGAACTACTTAGTTTCCACTACATGGCTCATGTTGTTTCTCATTGCTGTGCTTTGTTTTGTTTTCCTCTATACTGTTCTTGCTGCCTGAATATCTTTTTTGTAGTTAACTCTTCCTCCATTAAGAAAGTCTAAATTAATCTGTTTCTGTAATAGCCCTCTACTTATTTCATTGCACATATCATCTTGTATTATAATTGTTTACATTTGTCACTGCTGTCATAATTCCCACTCTTTACCCTCTCCCCACATTTATACTCAAATATACTCCTATATATTGAATGTAGAGGTCATATCTATTCTTTGGTTCTCTAATACAACCACAATACTTGGTATATCATATATTCAAATATAGAGAAAATGAAGAGGCATTTGATGTAGATCTTAGAGGATAAATAAAATTTTGATAATGCAAAGAAATGAAATAAGGATGAGGTTTGGAGCCTGAGTGAGGGGAAAACAGTATTGCTGTTTACAGAAGTGGTAACTGGGTGTTCCTAGCCATAGCGGCAATGCTAGAATGTTTAAAAATAGGAGCTCTACAGCCAAGTTAATCTGCTTCCTCGTTTGTGTCCTAGAGTACAGAAAGTAGAATTTTAATGGTTACATTTCAGAGGAAATGTGGTCAGATCATCAGCAACTCTTTAATAACAGTTTACTTTGGGGGATTTAAGCTTGCATACCATCACTCTGGAGTTGACTAGTCTCATTGGGGATTAGAGTGATCTCAAGTGGCATAGCGAAGTGGACACTGGCCAGTATGCCACAGGAGTTCAGTTTTAACAGAATGAGATGGGGGCAGGAGACTGGGTTTTGTGGTGAGTTGAGGGCTGTTTTGGAGGGGAGGGGCTGGGAATGTTGGAGGGCTCCTGGAAAGAGAGACTGCTGCCCAAGGGTTGGAGTGTCAAGAATGCAAACCAGCATTTGGAGTTGTAGCAGAAAGAGTGCTTTATCTTTTAAGAGTACAGGCCTCCATACCCCAGCACTGGACTGCCTCGCTCCCATCATGGAGAGAAGATCTGGCTTCCTTTAATGGGCAGGGGGATAAGTTAAAGTCACTACAGCAGAAGAGTTGACAGGGCTGCTAGAAGGCAGGGAGTTCAGCAGGAGGCAGAGTTTGCCTGGAGTGGAACCCTCCCTCCTGAGTTTATGCTCTTTAGTGTACAGAATACAGTGTTGGTGGGAGGGAATTTAATCCCTAGGACTAGTTTCCCGCAGCATGAGACAGTTCCTCTGGCCAGGCCCCTTTTTTTCCAAGCAAGCTGCAGGCTTCGCCTGGGCCCTAGAAACCGGATAGGCCTCTCCGTGCGCTCTCAACCTAACCCGAGGTGGCGGGGGAGGGGAAACTCTTCCAAGTCCCACCCTTTGCGCTGTTTTGCGTCTTTGCTTCTCTGTGAGTGGCAGTCCAGTTTAGCCAATGAGAGCGCGGGGCGGGCTAGAGCATGAGTTAGGTTGCGCAGAAGGAGGGGGAACTGGTGCTGGAGAGACAGCGAGAGGGGCGAACCGGCCCCCCACGCCGCTGCAGGTAAAGGCACCTCTATTCCTACACGAGGGTGAGGCACAGCTCCTTTTCTCCATCTGGGCTTATCGAGCCTCCCAGCCTGTAGCTTCCGCCCTAACATTGCTTCCACCCGGGCATCCACATCCCCCCTCCCCCCTCCCCCCCCGCATCTTCCCGTCTTGGCCATCTCCACTCTGGAGGGCACCCCGCTAGCTCCCTCCTTCAAGTGCATGTACTTCATCTCCATTTGGGGGGCGCCAGTTGCCAGAAATCTCCCTCTTCTGCTGTGTGGGCCTTACTGGCACCAACCCCGGCAGTATGAGCAGGTAATCTACCCGGGTCCCCGCCACCCCCACCCCCACCCCCAGTCGCGTTTCCCTGTTCATAAACCCCTGACTTCCTTACCTTGCCCCTTCCCTCCTTTCATATGAGTATATGATTTCTGTAGTTTCTCCTTTACCCCCTGGACATACGTACATTCTTTTAGCTTTCATAGTTGTCTATTTTGCTTTTCTTGTTTATTCAGGAAGGCTCACTTTACATCTTTGCCCCTAAATGTCCATACATCTGCTGGAGGTGTGAGTGCTTTTTCCTTAAGTAATTGGGAAAACGAAAACAGGGTAGTCACATTTAGCAATGAGAATAGCGAAGACAGAGAAAATGGCCTAGGATCTCAGTCTTCTTGAGAAAATCTGAGTGGCTCCAAGTTAAAAGCTCCAGTTCTTATGGTCTGTACCCTTCCAGCCTTTGCTGTGGATCCCTTGCTAATCCTAAATTGTGATTAAATTCACCTTGAGTATTTGTTTCCCATTTCTTTATAAGATTTGAGAACCTTTGGGTCTCACAAATGTCTCCATGGTACAAATTTTAAACCCTCCTTTAAAATTATATTGGTGATTTTCATTTTAGGCCTTCTGATTATTTTATTTTCAAGGGATTCCTCATTTCAAATTAAGCTGCTTCTGAGCATCTTGTGTTTCAGTAACATGTGTTTATATCTGTCTGCAGCTGATCCTCTTCAAAGGATACAGTTTCCAATAACAAGATTTATACTTTGAAATAAAATAGTTTGTTATTTTCTGAATGTTTGAGCAGTTAGAGGTTAACTGGGCATCAGTGGTACTTTGTAAAAATACATATTACCAAAAAAGAAAAAGAAAAAGGCAGCATTTGTCGATATGCGTACATTATCTCTAATAGGATGGTCAGTGCAGAAAAATCTGTTAACGGAGAATGGATGTTATCTATTAGACAACTGTTGCAGTGTTTCTCATCCATCATAAGCAGTAACTATGATAAACTCCCTTTTGAGGGACCATAAGAAATCTTATCACACTACAGGTGTCGATAACCCCTGAGCCAGGGATGCTTCTTTTTTCTCTGCTCCAGCACTCGCCGCCCCCCATCTTTTATACATCCTTACTAGCCAAGAAAATTTTGTCCAATTTTATTGAATATAAGTAATCTAAACACTGAGGTGTGTTTTCTCTTTCCACTTGCTAAATATAAAATTAGGACATTGAGTACACATTTTCAAACTACTATGCCTTCCATCTCCCAGTTGAGAGTCACTGCTTTATTGCAAATTATGGGGAGACTGAGATGGGAAAGTAGAGTAGAATTAAAGTCCTTTATGATTGGACAATTAAAATGGGCAAGGTAAGAAGACCTGTAAAATAAGAAAAGGAGAGTTAGAACTATAACAACAACAACAAAAAAAAAAACTCAAGAAGAACTATATTAAAGGTGATAAAACTGCAGAAGAACAAGTTTAGAAATACATTGAAGAAAAAGAGAAGAAGGAGGTGAGTTCTACCTGGTTTGGCTCACTGGATAGAGCATCAGCCTGCAGACTGAAAGGGTCCTGAGTTCTAATGTGGCCAAGGGCACATGCCCCGGTTGTGGGCTTGATCCCTAGGAGGGAGCGTGCAGGAGGCAGCTGATCGATGAGTCTCTCTTATCGATGTTTCTATCTCTCCTTCTCCTTCTCTGAAATCAATAAAAATATTTTTTTTTTAAAAAAGAAGGAGGAGGTGAGATGCAGTACTATTATATAAAAGTATTTCCTAGTATAAACTGGCTTGTTATTTGGAGAATATAGGTGATGGTCTTGGATTTTAACCTTAACTGACTAATTTGTTCCACTTCTCCCCAACTCATCCCTCAAGGTTTCTGTCATTAGTTTGGAATTAGTGAAAGTGATGGATTGTAGCCATTAAATTCTGTCTTTCTTTTTGAGATCATACATGTGTTTATGTATTTTGGGCAGGTATGACTTTCTTACCCAGGTACTTGCTTTACTTGGGGCTTCTAAGTGCTTCATATATTTCTGTGCTTAACATCTATTTTTACTACCGTGGGATAGATGAGCTTTGTAGGATAGGCCAGCTGTGGATACAGCCAGGATGATCCACAAGTAGGAATAGAAGGAGGGATGAAGAAAGTTGGAGATATGCTGGGAGATGTTTAATCTTTTAAGGGGCAAGGACATCTTAAAGATGGGAGTTAGAAAAGGAGCCGGAGAGCAGGCTTTAAAAACATGTAGAATTCCTAAAGGTTTGGCTCAGTGGCTAGAGCGTGGGCCTCTGGACCAAAAGGTCCCAGGTTTAATTCCAGTCAAGGGCATGTAGCTTGGTTGCAGGCTCTTCCCTGGCCCAGGCCCTGCTTGGGGCTGTGTAAGAGGCAACCAACCATGTGTTTCTCTTACATCAGTATTTCTCTCTTTCCCTCTCTCTCCCATTCTAAAAATCAGTGGGAAAATTTCCTCGGGTGAGGATTAAAAACATGTATAAGAGCCCTGGCTGGTTTTGCTCAGTGGATAGAGCATCGGCCTATGGACTCAAGGGTCCAGTCAGGGGCACGTGCCTTGGTTGCAGGCTTGATCCCAGTAGGGGGCATGCAGGAGGCAGCCGATCAGTGATTTTTGTCTCATTGATGTTTCTCTCTCTTCCTCCCTTCCTCTCTGAAATCGATAAAAAATATATTAAAAAAACAACAACACATGTAAAAGATGAATTAGATCAGTAGAAGTGAGTTGATGGGATGGGACTGAGAAGCAGTGAAACTAGGTGGTGTGTCTTTATTTTATTTTTTTTAAATTTTTAATATGTTTTTAATAGTTTTTTTACAGAGAGGAAGAGAGAGTGATAGAAACATCAATGAAAGAGAGACATCTATCAGCTGCCTCCTGCACACCCCCTACTGGGGATGTGCCCGCAACCAAGGTACATGCCCTTGACCAGAATCGAATCTGGGACCTCTCAGTCCACAGACCGACACTCTGTCCACTGAGCCAAACCGGTTTCGGCGGTGGTGTGGTGTCTTTAAGTCAGTGATGAAGTTTTTTTTTAATTATTGGGCCCAGACTGCACCAAGAGAAGCAGAAATTTGACCTAAAAACTGGGAAGGGAGATAAATGGTAAATATAGAGACTTAGCAAGAAGTCATGAAAAGAACAAAATACCCCATGGAAGAAAAGGCAAGTTATAAACTATTATCAGCATAAACTAATTAGTGGAAACTTTCATTATAACTTTTATATGGCATCTCTTAGTTATTTAGTGTAACTTCTCTGATAGTAAATAGGAGATGAAAAATAATACGTAAAAAGTAAGGGCATAACTAGAAAAAAGTTGATAATAGTGTTGAGGAAGTTTATAAGAGTAGATTTTTATTAAATCAAATGATCGCTTTTCTGATCACCATTTAAAAAAAAATGTTTTTGTGTTTGTTTTTTTTTTAGAGAGAGAGGAAGGAGAGGGAAATAGAGAGATAGAAACATCCATGAGAGAGATACATCCATTGGCTACCTCCTGTATACCCTCTCATGCCCCTATATCCTACTGGGGATTGAGCCTGCAACCCAGACATGTTCCCTGACCAGGAATCAAGCCAGGGATCTCTTGATTGATGGATCTGTGGTCAACCATTGAGCCCACACTGGCTGGGTGTGATCACCATTTTGAGTAAATTATTTAACATTGTTGGAGATGCCACGTAGACTTTATCATCTACTGATGAGTACCAGCTACTGATGAGTCTGTTCTTTTTATCTGTGTCCAGGATATATTTATGCATATTAATAAATTGTTTTGTAGGGATAACTGAAATGGATTAAGGAAGAGGAAAAGTTTTGGGGTTATGTGGGAAAGCCTTCTTCAGTAAAACTTAAACTGTATCACTGACAAATTTCCTCTTTACTGCCTCTAAAACTTAGGAGAAATGGTCTTATCAATCAAGGCTTTCCAAGATTGTCAAATATTGACATCATATGACAAAGAACAGATACAACTTTTTTTATGTAGCTTAATTATTGCTGATGTACTTACAATTTCTTTTCTTAATTTTTCCTTTTTCCAGCATTCTCACGAACTTGAAGCCCCAGGTGTGGATTTAGTAAACATACTTTCAGTTATTTGTAGAACAGTTTTCAAGATGGAAAGCTTTCTAACTGTCTCATCTTAAAATTAGTGAATAATGCTGAAATCAGTATGGCTCAGTGGATAGAGCATCGGTCTGCGGACTGAAAGGTCCCAGGTTCGATTCTGGTCAAGGGCATGTACCTTGGTTGCAGGCACATCCCCAATAGGGGGCATGCAAGAGGCAGCTGATTGATGTCTCTCTCTCATCCATGTTTCTAGCTCTCCATCCCTCTCTCTTCCTCTCTAGAAAAAATCAATAAAAATATATTAAAATTAGGGAATACTATTTAGTGGCTGGAAGGCCTGAATGGTTCATACCAGATACAGCAAGGTAACATATTAATTCATTAAATGTATTTTGAATATTTACTGTATAGATGATATCCTGTTGGTTCTTTAGGGATCTACAAATAAATAAGATATGGTCCCCATTATCAAGAACTTTTTTGTCTCTGCGAAGGAGGAGCTGGGCTACCATGCAGGATTGTGCAGGGTGTACATTATACATACTCATTATCAACAATGATAATATGACAGTTTTCCAGCAGATGGCAGACAAGCATCTTCAGGAGCGGGCAGCTTTTTATAATTTGCACGAGGGAACCATTTGGGTCTTCAGAGGATATGAACAAGAGACTCATCATTTTAGTATAATTTTTAGTCATAAATACTTCCAATAAGGTGTAAACAGTGCTGTGGTATTTAAAAAAGGTGAGGGACCAGGTCATCACAAACCATTCTGTTGTTAAAGGGGCTCACCTTATGGAGAAGAAGACCTTTAAGGGTAGGAAAGATTTCAGCTTCGAGAGAGGTTAGGGGTGTGATGGGATGTTCCAAGTTTTTATCTTAAATATGAGAAAGGGGAGAGGGGATTCAAAACAGAGATACTAAGTGTAGGTTAATTAACATGTTAACTAGAATAAACTTTACAAAACTTCCCGGGTAAAATTATACTATAATCTTATTAGCAAGATTATACTATGAACTTTTTTAAAGGTATTATTTTTGCCATTAGTAAGTAAAAGTATCTGAAATGCAAGGGAAATTTATAAAATACAATATATTCAGAAACCTCTATCTGGCAGCCACTGAAATGCTGCTAGTATATCATTAAAGTCTGTCAACTTAAGAAACCTAAGTAGAAGATGAATAACTTAAATTTTCTGATCTTTACCTAAGAATGATAATTGTAAAAAGAAATGGACAAAGACACTTCAATGATCTTGACAGACAGAAGCTTCAAAGTGTATAGGTGTAAGAGTCCAAAAAGGGGTTGAGTTTATTTTTTTGTTTCAGTTTTAAAGCAGAAATGTGGCTGTTTTCTTCTTTATTTCTGCCTCAGATTACCCATATTTCCCTCTTATTATTTTGATGTGATTTGATTTAAGAGTGGTACCTAAGGAGAAATTTTTCCTGGGGTCACCTACTTTGCTTATTTTTCATTTGTCTTCCCACAACAGGAGTTCTACCATCTTCCTCTGAAGACCTAGCCATCTTGCTCCATGAAGGTCAGGACAATCTGACATGCACTTGTTTCTTGCCTCTTTACCTGAAGAGTAGTCTTCCATTGTGTACATTTTTTTCTTAATAGGGGAGGGGAGGGGAGAGCCAATACCCCCCCTCCCCTTCCCTCCCTAGATCTTGGGGGAAGTACCCTTCATTGCTTTCCCAAGATGGCAGACCCCATCATGGATCTGTTTGATGACCCAAATTTATTTGGCCTGGACTCTCTGACTGATGACAGCTTCAACCAGGTCACACAAGACCCTATTGAAGAAGCCCTTGGACTACCAAGCTCTCTGGACTCCTTGGATCAGATGAACCAGGATGGTGGAGGTGCTGATGTGGGGAATCCATCAACAAGTGACCTGGTCCCCCCACCAGAGGAAACAGCCCCCACAGAACTTCCCAAGGAATCAACAGCTCCAGCTACAGAATCCTTAACCTTGCATGATTATACCACTCAGCCCGTCAGCCAGGAGCAGCCAGCCCAACCTGTCTTACAGACACCAGCGCCAACATCAGGACTTTTGCAGGTCTCCAAGAACCAGGAGATCCTGAGCCAAGGGAATCCTTTCATGGGTGTCTCTGCCACAGCTGTGTCCTCTAGTAGTCCTGGAGGGCAACAACCTCAGTCAGCCCCTAAGATTGTTATCCTTAAAGCCCCACCAAGCTCCTCAGTCACTGGTGCCCATGTGGCACAAATTCAGGCCCAAGGTATCACCAGCACAGCTCAGCCCCTAGTGGCTGGCACAGCCAATGGTGGAAAAGTCACTTTTACCAAAGTGCTAACCGGCACTCCCCTTCGACCAGGTGTTTCCATTGTCTCTGGTAATACAGTGTTGGCCGCCAAGGTCCCTGGGAACCAGGCTACTGTTCAGCGCATTGTCCAGCCCAGCCGACCAGTAAAGCAGCTGGTCCTACAGCCAGTTAAGGGTTCAGCTCCTGCTGGAAACCCTGGGGCCTCAGGGCCCCCACTGAAGCCTGCAGTTACACTGACCTCTACACCTACTCAGGTGACTTGAGTGAAAGGGGGAGGTGAATTTTGGTTTAGTAGAGGGCCCAGCAACTGTGTGAGAGAGAGCACACAGAGCTAGCTTTAGGAAATCCTAAATAAATTCCATCTTTGCTTTTTATTAGTTAGTGTTGACAACCACATTCTTACTGCTTATCAGGTAGAAGCAATTAGTGTTAATATTTTTTTGAACCCTTACTACCTATTTACACTACTTAGCTGATACTAAACAGGACAGTTACAGTCCCTCTACTTACAGAGTTCATGGTCTGCCAGGCAAGACAGATGGCTAGACAAGAATTCACAATAATGTATGATAGAAAGTTTTATGAGGACTATAGGATGCTATGGGAACAAAGAATCATTTTGGGGGAAAAGTATTTATATTTGTAAGACTTAGACAAGCTATGTGTGTCTTTCTCCTGTTCTTATTACTGATTGTCCTTCTCCTGCTTTGCCTATTGAAAAGGCTAGTTTCTATTCTAAGAAAATAGAGGCTCTTGCCTCTGAAAAAAGGCCAAAGAGTTTAGGAGGGAGGGCAGTAGTAGTAAGATAAGTAGGACCTGTAGAAAAAGACTATAAGAAGGTAGAGTTCAGTTCAGGAGAGTTCCAAAAAGTGGAATGACTACCTTAGAAGATAACCCTCATATCAGGAGTTTTTAAAAGATAGGCTTGATACTTGTGCTACAGAAAAGATTCTATCGAGACAGATAGGAGGATGAACAAAATGAATTATACTTTGTTCTTCCTCTCAGTTTTTATGTTTTTAGGATGAGGAAAACTGCTGTAAATATTTAGGTGTATATTATTCTTTAATGAACTTCTTGCATTTTCCTTTCTTCACTCTAGGGTGAATCGAAACGCATCACCCTGGTCCTCCAGCAGCCACAGTCTGGAGGTCCCCAAGGACATCGGCATGTCGTGCTAGGGAGTCTACCAGGGAAGATAGTGTTACAGGGCAACCAACTAGCAGCCCTGACTCAAGCCAAGAATGCCCAGGGGCAGCCTGCCAAAGTAGTAACTATCCAGCTGCAGGTGCAGCAGCCACAGCAGAAAATCCAGATCGTACCACAGCCTCCATCATCACAGCCGCAGCCCCAGCAGCCACCCTCAACCCAGCCAGTAACACTCTCCTCTGTGCAGCAGGCTCAGATAATGGGACCAGGACAGAGCCCAGGACAAAGACTTTCAGTACCACTCAAGGTGGTACTACAGCCACAGGTGAGACTTACATGGTTAAGGGAGGAAAATAGACCTTGGTCCCTTGTTAGTTCCCTCAGCAACCACTGGCTCTCAATCTAGACTCATACCTCTGAACTGAGATGTAGACTTCCATTTCTTTCACCCATGGAAACCTTGATTTAATTATATTATGGAAAGGTTTGAGGGTTATTGTTGGCTTTGGGATAAGGGGTGATTTATCTCGTATTTGTTTTTGAATTGTTTCATTTACAATCTTTTCCTACCTTTGTGAAATAAAGATGGTTTTAAATATCATTTGAAAGATAAAGAAATAGTCTTAATGAGGCCAAGTGATTATCACTCCTTCCCCGCACAGGGAGATAAAAGGTAAGCTGAGAGTAGAATTTGAATTTTTTTACTTTAAGTCCAAAGACCACTATTAGCTATATTGTATGAACATTTCCTAGAATAATTGAGATGGATATTGAAATTAGGAGCATGGCTAATGGTTATTGAAGTTTAATTTGGCACAATTTTTTGTTCTTGTTGTTAATCTTCACCAGAGGATCTGTGTTCCATTGATTTTTAGAGATAGGGGAAAGGAGGGATGGAGGAAAAAAGAGATGTGATAGAGACACATGAGGTTGCCCCCTGCGTATTCCCTTACCTAACTTGACAGGGACACGCCTGGGGCCAGGGATCGAACCTGCAACCCAAGTACTGCCTTTGACGAAGAAACAAATCCATGACCCTTTGGTGCAAAGGCTGATACTCTAATCATTGAATCATGCCAGCCAGGGCTAACTTGGCACAATTCTTGTTTTTTACCCCCTTCGCACTAAAAAAAAAAAGTGTCCAGATTTAGTGGGATTTGGATCTGAACCTGATTCTTGAGGAATTAGAGAACTAAAGTTTCTGGCGTACCTGCTTCAGAGCTGTTTTATTTATCTACAAGCATGTTGACATTTTAGTGTTTTCATTTCTATAGGCTAGCTCTTCCCAAGGGGCCTCTTCTGGACTTTCTGTAGTTAAAGTCCTGAGTGCCAGTGAAGTGGCGGCTCTGTCCTCACCAGCAAGCTCTGCTCCTCATATGGGGGGCAAGACAGGAATGGAGGAAAACCGCAGGCTGGAGCACCAGAAGAAACAAGAGAAAGCAAACCGGATTGTAGCAGAAGCCATTGCTAGGGCCCGTGCTCGAGGTGAGCAGAACATACCTCGAGTTCTGAATGAGGATGAGTTGCCCAGCGTTCGGCCTGAGGAGGAAGGTGAAAAGAAACGCAGGAAAAAGAGTAGTGGGGAGAGGCTCAAGGAAGAAAAGCCAAAAAAGAGTAAAACATCTGGTACCTCCAAAACCAAGGGCAAGAGTAAGCTGAAGTAAGTACTACCCTTTGGTACTCTGATGGGACATTTGAGGGCAATGCACTCATTTTTACATTAATGCTGAGAGGAAATACTTGTATTTAGCAGCAATATAGTTCAAAATGATTTGTCTGCTGGTCTCTGTCAGAGAAGATAAGGCCTTTCTTTTCTGTCTTAATGCTCATATGATTTGTTAAACAGAAATTTGCATATTTTGAAAGAGAATCACTAAGGCACAGGAAAAGATCCTTGTGTTTGGGGTTACATTTAAAAACTGTGGCTATGTTTTCATATATTCTTCCTGATTTGGTATCACTGTAGTGCGATGAATTCCTCAGTATCCCCCTACCACCCACATTAGGAAAAGAGCTGCTGAAGACATAGCTGCCCTGTTCTTGCATCTCATCTTTGAACTAGAAAAGGCAACTGCTGATAGTCTTAAGCAGTGTTGACAGCTCCATGCTTGCCACATCATTCTTGTCACACTGAGTGTTCTCTTCTTTCATGTCTCTCTTACAGCTTCACTCCTTTCTCCTCAGCTTCTATTCTGTAGGATTTTTTAGCATTTAGGGTGAAATTATAATAATTCTTTATATTTGTATATGACATTTTAGCTTTTAGCAAACAAATTTCATGTGTTATTTTAGTTGATCCTCCACAGCTGTCAGACCAGGTATCATCAATGTTTACAAAGAGGAAACATGCTCAGCTAGTGACAGAATGGGACTAAAATAAGGCCTTATAATTCTTAGTCTAGTATTCATTCTGCTCTCTTATGTTACTTTGCTTCAGATATTTGTAAATACAGTGGTAGTAAGGATTTGACAAATCTGTTATAGAGGTCAGCTAGTGGTTTAGAAACCCCAAAATCTTTGCCAGACACCCCACAGATTAAAGATCTAGATCCTTCTGTCTATCTGAAAGCTTCATCTGTAATGGGTTAGATTAATTATATTTTCATACTCCTAAATTTTCCTTGCCCTCATTGAAAATGATTTTGTTTTTTCCATTTTAGCACCATCACTCCTGTGGTGGGTAAGAAGAGAAAACGTAATACCTCATCTGATAATTCAGATGTAGAAGTCATGCCAGCCCAATCACCCCGGGAAGATGAAGAAAGCAGCATTCAGGTAAAAGAATCCCTAAAGAAGTTATAGAAAAATAATGTTTAATTCTGAGAGTGAAGCTAGGAGTAGATACTAAAAGACTATAAGCCTATGCATATTTCAACAGTTTTTCTAATCCAAAGATAGGCCTGAAAGGTAAAAGAGATGGGACCTGGTCATGGTCATGTCTTTTTAAATGTTTGCCTTTGAGGCAAAAAGCATATTATTATAAAAATAGCAATATTCATTTTCCCAAATTCTAGTTTTCGAACACTAAACAAAAATGAAATGATGTTGCATGATTATTATCATGGATATGTCCATACTTTGATTTTTGTTAAAAGTATCCTTTTTGCCTTACCTTTTCTACACTCAAGAGTTCTGACTCTGAACTGGGGTGCTTAAGTGCAATGTTGTTTTTTTCTACCTTTTGATGATGACGGGCATTGGAAGAGAATAAAAGAAGCTAGACCAGAAGAACTTTAGTTCTCTATCTCTGATTGTTGCCTTGTGATACCATCTTTGGCTCCAGTTTCCAACCATAGATAGAACTTGGTATTAAGATTCAGGAGACTCTTTGGCCTGGCCCATTTACTTAACTTAGCTGTATCTGTATTCTTCTTCTGTAAATGGAGATTTGGACTAAACAAATCTTAAGTGCCTCTCAAGCTATTAATATTTATCAGTGCCTTTCTTCTTTCTTAATATACATTCTATACATTGGCAAACTGATGCTTGTCCTTCTGGGGAAAATTAAGAATAGCCAAGGGAGCATCTGAGATCTTGCTTCCCAGCATGTCGTTAGTTTGGCTCAAATAAATAGTTACAAATATTAAATGTCCATTGGTGTAGAAATAGTTAAGTGAAATTATGAAAACTTTTGTAATAGACCACTACATGGCAATTAAAAACAATGAAGTAGAGTAAGGTATGCTAATCTGGAAAACTCTCCACATTAAAAGAAAAAGCTAGATATAGAATAGTGTATATAATGTAGGCATACCTCCTTTTATTGTTCTTCACATATATTGCAATTTTTACAAATTGGAGAAAAGTCCCTCCACCAGCAACAAGGTTATGACTTGCTGAAAGAGCTCAGATGATGGTTAGCATATTTTTTAGCAATAAAGTAGTTTTAATTATCTACTTTTTTTTTTTAAGATAAAGCTATTGTACACTAAGAGAGAGACTGTGTATATGCATAAGCACCTTGAAAGGAACTGTGGGCCACGAGGCTGCGATGGGCACAAGGGCAGGTCTTGGCCCATCCTCCCGCCCTTACCGGCCCCTCACCACAGTCCCAGGTTCCCTGTCTGCTGGCAGTCCCGCTCCCACTGCTGCTGCTCCCACATGCTGATGGCACTGAGCCCGCTCACACACACTGATGGCACAGAGCGATTGGGGCTGGTGCCAGCAGTGGGTGAGAGTGGGGCTGGCACCGTCAGTGGGCATGAGCAGCAGCTGCTGCCCCAATTACCCATCAGGAGCAGGGGGAGGTGGAGAAGCCCTCAGGGGCAGTACAGGCCAGCAGCAGGTGCGAGCAGTGGCTCTAGCGCCAGCAGTGGGTGTGAGTGGTCACTCTGGCACTGGCAGTGGGTGCAAGAGGCAGCTGCCGGCCTTGATCCCCCCTCAGGAGCAAGGGGAGGTGGAGAAGCCCTAATGGGCAATGGGGGCAGGCAGCCATGGTCCCTCCCTGGCTGGTCAACCTCCCATGTCCCTCCCCAGCTCCAGTTGTGCACTGGTAGGGTCCCTTAGCTTGTCCTGTGCCCTTTTACAGTCCAGGACCCCTCAGGGGAGGTTGGAGAGCCGGTTTCATCCCAATCCTGCAGGCCAGGCCAAGAGACCCCACTGTTGCATGAATTCGTACACAGGGCCTCTAGTTTATTTATAGATATAGATATAGATATAGATATAGATAGATAGATAGATATATTATACACACACACACACATCTCTTTGAGGAAAGGGATTGAAGGGTAAATGGGTCATAGTTACATAGTTTCAAATTGGTTCATGAATCATGAAGTTTTTTTTTTTTAATTCTTTGACGGTTTATCATTTTATTATTTAGGTAAAAAATACACAGGGTGGGGCAAAATTAAGTATATATAGTTTATGTGGAAAATAACACAGTAATAAATAATAATACAAGAATAAACTATTTCATCTACTCGCAACTGTGAGAAAAATGACAATAGTGCAAAAGAGTAAACACCATCAAAGTCTCTTGATCTAGATCCCAGCCATGTTCCATCACCTCAAAGTTTCTTTAAACCCTCTGTAGTCAGTTCACCCTTCCCCCTTAGGCAACCATTGTTCTGATTTCTAGTATCATAGACTAGCTTAGCCTGTTCTTGAACTTTGTAGTATATACTTCTAGTCTCACTTGTTTCATTATATTTTTGAGATTCATTAATGTTGTTGAATGTATTAGTAGTTCACTGTTTTTTCTTAAGAAATATTTTTATGAATATACCACAATGTTTATTCATTCTCCTCTTGATGGACAGTTAGTTTGTTTCCAGTTTGGAGCTATTATGAATAAAGCTTCCATGAATAGTCTTAGTATAAGTATTTTATGCATATAGGTTTGGATATCTCATAGCTAAATACCTGGGAATGGAATAGACTGTAGGGTAAACATATGATCATATCTATACTAATAAAAGGGTGATAGGCAAATTGGTCAGGACGCCCTTACAGTAACAACTGAAAGCAGGCTGCATGGTGTGACAAGGCTGGTAGGGAAGTTAATGAGGGACAACCAAACGACTGAACAGCAGGCTGCGTGGGGTGACCAGGCTGGCGGGGGAGGGCAGTGAGGAGTGACCAGGCCAGCAGTGGGGGTCAGTTGGAGTCAACCAGGCCACGGGGGAGGGGAGGGAGATAGAAGTTGGGGGTGATCAAGCTGGCAGGGGGGGCAGTTAAGGGCAACCAGGCCAGTGGGGGGGGCAGGTACTTGGGGATGACCAGGCCAACAGAAGGGGCAGTTAGGGGTGATCAGGCTCACATGCAGAGGCGATTAGGAGTGATCAGGCTGGCAGGGGGGGCAGGGCAGTTAGGGGCGATCAGGCAGGCAGGCAGGTGAGCAGTTAGGAGCCAGCAGTCCTGGATGTGAGAGGGATGTCCGACTGCCAGTTTAGGCCCCGTCCCCAGGATTGGACCTAACATGGCAGTTGGACATCCCCCAAGGGGTTCCAGATTGGAGAGGTCACAGGCTGGGCTAAGGAGATCCCCATGCACAAATTTTGTGCACCAGGCCTCTGTTAGCTTTATAAGAATCTACTGGCTACCAAAGTGATTTTGTCATTTCTCACTTCCACTAGTAAGGAGAGTTTCATTTCCACATCTTCAATATTTGGTGTTGTAAATGTACCGCATTCTTTTCATTTTTATTTTTTAAATATATTTTATTGATTTTTTTTACAGAGAGAAAGGGAGAGGGATAGAAGGTTAGAAACATCGATGAGAGAGAAACATCCATCAGCTGCCTCCTGCATACCCCCTACTGGGGATGTGCCCAGAACCAAGATACGTGCCCTTGATTGGAATCGAACCTGGGACTCTTGAGTCCACAGGCCAACACTCTATCCACTGAGCCAAACCAGTTAGGGTTGTACCCCATTCTTTTTAAGTAATTTAATAGTATTCTATTTGTTTATTATTTTATTTTTATTGTTAACACTATTATAGATGTCCCCCACCTCCTCCCAGACTTTGCACTCCTCCCTCTGTTCCTCACAACACTGTTGTCTGTGTCCGTGAGTTATGCATATATATTATTTGACTATTGTCTTTACCTTCTTTCATTCAGTCTGCCCTACCCATTTACCATCTGAAATATGTCAGTCTGTTCCATGTACCTATGCCTCTGGTTTTATTTTGTTCTTCATTCTATTCATTAAATTAAAGTCCACTTATAAGTGAGATCAAATGATATTTGTCTTTCTCTGACCGGCTTATTTTGCTTAGCATAATAATCTCCAGGTCCATTCATGTTATCGCAAAGGGTAAGAGTTTGTGTTTTTTGTAGCCATATAATATTCCATCGTGTATATTACCACACCTTTTCTATCCATTCTTGTATTGATGGGCACTTGGGCTAGTTCCAGTCTTGGCTTTTGGAAATAATGCTGCTATGAACACAGGTGCATATACAGCGGTACCTCGAGATATGAGTGCTCTAACATACGAGATTTTTGAGATACGAGCCGTGGAGCGAGCGCTTTTTGCTTTGAAATACGAGCAACATTTGAGATAGTAGTAATCGCTCGGATCGGCCGGCTGCTCACGACCCACCACTTTACCGCGACTCGAGCGTCTCATAGTTTCCCACGCCTCAAGGTTACGGAACGAATTAAACTCGTATCTCAAGGTACCACTATATTCTTTCTGATTGGTGTTTTGGGATTCTTAGGAGTATTCCCAGAAGTGGGATCACTAAGTCAAAAGACAGTTCCATTTTTAAGGTCTTTGAGAAACTCCATATTGTTTTTGACAATGGCTGCATCAATCTGCACTAAGGCTCCTTTTCTTCACATCTACACTTGTTTGTTGAGGATAAGTCATTCTCACAGGTGTGAGATATGTCTTTGTAGCTTTAATTTGCATCTCTTGATAATTAGTGACTTTGGGCACTTTTTTTTTTATATGTCTACAGGCCATCTGTATGTCCTCTTAAGTATCTATTCAGGTTCTTTGCCTGTTTTTTAATTGGATTGTTTGTCTTCTGGGTGTTTAGTTTTATAAGTTGTGTCAGATGTATCATTGATTGGCAAATATGTTCTTCCATATAGTAGGTTCTCTTTTCATTTTGCTGTGCAGAAGCTTTTTAGTTTGATGTAGTCCTGTGGTTTTGTTTTTGTTTTTGTTTTTTCCTTTATTTCCCTGACCACTAGGAGTTGTATTGGCAAAAGATTGGCTATGAGCGATATCAGAGATTTTACTGCATATGTCTTCTAGGGTGTGTGTGTGTGTGTGTGTGTGTGTGTGTGTAGTTACATTTAAGTATTTTATCCATTTTGAATCGAGATCATCTGAGGTCTGTGCTCCAGGAATGTTTCTTGTGGGTTATATACACTCTAGTTATAGTTGTGTCTTGTTGACAGTATTCCATTTTTTGACTATGCCATATTTGTTTAACCAGTTCATTAGTCTTCTACTACAAGTAATGTTACAGAGTTTTGTACACATGTACAAATTTATCTGTAGGGTAATATTTTTGAAGTGGAATTGCTGGATCAAATGATATTGTCAAATTTTCTTCTATAGACATCATGCCCATGTATACTCTCACTAACAGTGTGTGAGCTCCTGTGCACTTACAGGTTGCTGGTTTGATTTCCAGTTAGGGTACATGCCCTCATTGTGGGCTCAGTCCCCCATAGGGGGCATTCAGGAAGGAGCTGATCAATGTTTTGCTCTCACATCAGTGTTTCTCCTTTCCTTTCTAAATATCAACTTTAAAATCTTTAAGAAATAAAATGAAATCCCTATAAAATTATTTATTCTTAGGAAATTTATCATATAATGTTTTCTGCATCAGTTTTTTCTTTAAATATTTGTTTTTTTACTTTAGAAAGGAAGGGAAAGGGAGAGATAGAAACATCAATGATGATAGAGAATCATTGACCGGCTGCCTCTTGCTGGGGATGGAGCCTGCAACCTGGGTATGTCCCCTGACTTGGAATGGGAACTGTGACCTCCAGTTAATAGGTTGACAGTCAACCATGAAGGCACACTGGCTGGGCTGCATCAGTTTTATTATTTGTCTCAACCTTGTTTATAATGGATTATATAGAAATGTGTCTCTGTTTTACTATTAAATCTTTGATCCTTCTGTAATTTTCTCTCATCTTTTTCTAGATCAGTGATTCTCAACCTTCCTAATGCCGCAACCCTTTAATACAGCTCCTCATGTTGTGGTGACCCCCATAAAATTATTTTCGTTGCTACTTTATAACTGTAATTTTGCTATTGTTATGAACTGTAATGTAAATATCTGATATGCAGGATGTATTTTCATTGTTACAAATTGAACATAATTAAAGCATAGTGATTAATCACAAAAACAATATGTAATTATATACTATGAACTATTTATTTCTAATTACAAATAAATGAAATTTTGTCTTGAATCATGGTGTAGCATAGGTAACAGTCTTAATATAACAGCAGTAAACTACATTGCTACACTTTGGTACACCGAGGAGCAGTCTGTTGGTTCCTAAGACCATGGGAAATAGGTGTTTTCCAATAGTCTTAGGCGACCCCTGTGAAAGGGTCATTCGACCCCCAAAGGGGTCGCGACCCACAGGTTGAGAACCATTGTTCTAGATGTTAGCCCTTTGTTTTCAATCTCATTTATAAAGTATCCATTTTTTCCTCACTGATTATAAGTGTTATTTTTATCATGTTCTGAATCCACATAAATGTTTTAGTCTTGCCAAAACTGGTTTGACTCAGTGGATAGAGGGTCTGTCTTGGACTGAAAGGTCCCAGGTTCGGTTCTGGTAAAGGACATGTACCTTGGTTGCGGGCACATCCTCAGTAGGGGGCGTGCAAGAGGCAGCTGAGCAATGTCTCTCTCATCGATGTTTCTAACTCTCTATCCCTCTCCCTTCATCTCTGTAAAAAATCAATAAAATAAATATTTTTAAAAAATTTAAATTAAAAAATATTTTAGTCTAATTTGGGTACTATTTAATTGACCTGTTTATCTGTCCTTGGAAAGGTAGCAAGCTTTGTTATTAGTATAGCTTTTTATTGTCCTTAATATCTGCTAAGGCCCCTTATTACTTTTTCCTGCTTATTGTTAAATGTTTATATCTCCATTTGAATTTCAGAATCAACTTATCTCATTAAAAGTTTTTTTTTAAATATATTTGATTGATTTTTCACAGAGAGGAAGAGAGGGACAGAGAAACATCGATGAGAGAGAAACATCAATCAGCTGCCTCCTGCACACCCCGCACTGGGGATGTGCCCGCAACCAAGGTACATGCCCTTGACCGGAATCGAACCCAGGACTCCTCAGTCCGCAGGCCAACGCTCTATCCATTGAGCCAAACCAGCTTTGGCACATTAAAAGTTTTATTAATCTTGTTTTGTCAAATTTATGTTATTAGGGAGAATTAAGTGTTCTTTTTCCAGAATAGTATTAGTATTTTCAAGTCTTTGTGTCTTCCTATAGTGTTTTAAAGTTTTCATTGTATATATTTTATATATTTTTACCAAAACTTATCCTGTAGATAATCTTTCTTTCATTGATTCATTATATTTTCTGATTGGTTTGATAAAACAATTCAGCAAAATAGTATATTCAGTACACATAGAATAATTTTTCATGGTTTGACAGATAAGCTTTTTATCTTCCTTTGGTTTTATTTTGTTCATGGGATTTTTAAGTTAAATCTAAGTATGACAATGGGCAAATCATTTTAAAGGTAATTTAATAATTTTTGCCTTTACAGAAGAGACGCTCAAACCGTCAAGTTAAGCGAAAAAAATATACAGAGGATTTGGATATAAAGATCACAGATGATGAAGAAGAAGAAGAAGTGGATGTAACTGGTCCAATAAAAACTGAGCCTATCCTTCCTGAACCAGTGCAGGAACCAGATGGCGAGACTTTGCCTTCCATGCAGTTCTTTGTGGTAAGCTGTCAACTTAAGCAGTGTGTCAGGTTTGTCTTGCTGCTCACATACTCTATTAACTGCATCTTTTGCTACAGGAGAATCCCAGTGAAGAAGATGCAGCCATTGTGGACAAAGTACTTTCTATGCGGATTGTGAAAAAGGAGGTGAGGCCTCTATCTTCTTCTTCTTCTTCTTCTTCTTCTTTTTTTAATTAAATTTATTGATTTAAAGATAATACTTCTATTTCTCCATATTTATTTATTTATTTATTTATTTATTTATTTGACATTGAGTAATAACAATGTATAAATTTCAAGTGTACAGTTCTATAATCTATATATTGCATCATCTGTATATTGTATTGTATGCTCAACACCCAAAGTCTGGTCTCCTTCTATTGCCATACACTTGACATACTTCACCCTCTTCAATCTCTCCCTATGCCCTTCTCTTCCGGTAACTACCATACTGTTGTCTGTGTCTACTAGTATGACTTCCTTTGTTGCTTTCTGTTTCATATTGCACATATGAAAATATTGCCCCTTTCTATCTGACTTATTTTGCTTTGCATGATACTCTCGAAATCTATCTATGTTATCCCATATGGAAGCCCCTATCTTTATGTCAACCAATATTACATTCACAGGCTTTATTTAATGAGCACCTTTGGATGTCAGGATAATTGTTACTCCATCAGTAACATGATGGAGGAATGCTAGCTCGAAAATAGGAATTGTCTTATTGCCTCTTCTTTTGTTTATCTGTTTATAATGGGTAAAGGCTTATTTTTTTCCTATCACGCCTTTAGTATTGAAGTACCAGGTTAGTTTTTTTTTTTTTAATTCTTTTATTAAGATATTACATATGTGTCCTTATTCCCCCATTATCCCCCACCTCTCATTCATGCCCCCCCATTCCAGGTTAGTTTTTTAATTCCTAAGTCAATAATATATTCTGGGGGCATTGATAGGAAGTTCTATGTATGGATAAAATTAAAGGTTCCTTCTTTAACCAAGTATTAATAACTAAATTTTTTCTTCTCAGCTTCCTTCTGGACAATATACTGAAGCTGAAGAATTCTTTGTCAAGTACAAGAACTAGTATGTGATCATTTTTAAAGCTTTTTACCCCAAACTCCAAAGGGTTGTAAAAAGTTCTCCTGTGTAGTCTATCCTGGGTGGGAATGTGTCTTTTTTTTTTATAGTCTCCTAGCCCAAATTGTTTTTAGTGAGGAAAAGTGGCTATTCAGAGAGAAGTTTAGGAATTGACATGACTCTTACAGTTTCCCAAAGGAAGGTGAGATTAGGGTGGTTTCTGATAAAATCCTCTGTGATCCTCTTACTTATTCTAACATTAAGACCTTGATACTCAAAGTGAAATCCATGGGTTAGCAGAATTAGCATCATTTGGGTGCTTGTTAGAAATGAGTACTTCTAAGCCCACTCCAAACCCAGGTGGTTTGTGTGCTGCAAATACAAGTTTAAGAGGGTATCTCCGATTTAAGTTTGTCTTTATGTCTGCTTCTTGCTAATCCCCAAATCTCAAATAATAGCCTGTCAGTTCCCCTTTCTTGCACCATGATTGACTATTTCCTTCCCCTTCAGTTCCTATCTGCACTGTGAATGGGCTACCATCTCCCAACTAGAGAAAGATAAGAGGATCCATCAAAAACTAAAGCGCTTCAAAACCAAAATGGCTCAGATGAGACACTTCTTCCATGAGGTAATTGGGAATAGGTATTGCCTATTTATTTTACAGAAACATAAATTATTGGTGTTACCAGCCTTGACTGGTTCTTTAAAAGACTTACAGTTACTTTGTATACATTGCATTGGATTTTGAATTTGCCTTAATTGTCCCATGCAGAGTTTTGCCAGGTCTAAATATGGTCTTTTTAATAAATTATAGAGTATTTTAATATTGACTTGCTCAGTAGTCATGAAGTATTTTCAACACGGATGATAAACTAGCCCCTGGTTTATTTGAGGCATTCTTATTCCTATAATGCGGGTCTTTAGCAATTGATGGTATCAGTAACCATAAGCAACCATATTGTTAAGAGACAGCATTTATTTTCTCAAATTTCTAATCCAGTATAACTCGAAATAGTGATAAAGGAACTTTAATTTCCCATATCTAGTGTTACTACTAAACATTGGAGCATGCATGCATAAGGGTCTTTTTACCCATATTTAGCTCTCAGTTTTGCTTTGAAAATTTTGTGTATATTCCCTTTGCCAAACTGGGATTTTTCATCTTTATATATTTAGAGTACTAAGTGCCTTGAGAAAAAGGATTATTTTTCAAAGCTTCTGAAAGGTAAAGGGGATAAGATCTAGTAAACAAAGACTGAGAGATGGAATAATGTGTAGCTTCAGCTAAAAAACAGTTCTGGCTGGATCCATCTGATGAAGTTAACTTTATACCACCAGGTTTGCTCATAAATGAATTATTTTTCACATTACTTAGGGCAAATAGAACCATGTAGGCTTTATAATTTCTTTTTACATGAAAATAATAATAATCGGGTTGCGTTTTTCATCCATGTTCTTTTAAAGCCTAATTTGTGAAATGTACAATGGAGCTAATCCCCTTCCAGCTGGTGTTAGATGTACAGTTTGTGACCATTGAACCGAGCTCTACTAACTCAGATGCCATTTAAAACTGCCTTTTATAGGTAGGCGTTTAATCAGATTAGTCATTCATTTATTCATCATTTATTATGTGCTAGTCACTATGGTAGACAAACCAGACAAGATCTGTGTTTGCATGCACCTCACTGTCTGGGGAGGGAGATTAAAAAATAACTCAAGTTGTGGTAAGTGCTAGGACATAAAGATGTGATGAAATGGATATTTAGAATTCTTGGAAAGTTCAAATAGGAAGCAGAACAGAAAAATAGGTGCAGGGGGATGAGGAGTCAAGAGGAGTCTTTTTAAGCTGTCAAATAGAACATATTTGTATGTTTATGGGAATGATACCGTAGAGAGAGATTCCTAAAAAGTTGAGAAGGGTTTAAACCAAAGCATATATGGAGAGAATGGCCTGTGTTAGGTAGAAGAGACACTTTATTGGTAACAGGCAAGAAGATGTATGCAGACACAGGTAGGTTTATAAGATTTGATATGAAAATGTGGAACTTCCTTTTGATCTTATTGTTGGCTTTCCTGATTTCTTTAGGATGAAGAGCCCTTCAATCCAGACTATGTAGAGGTGGACAGGATATTGGATGAGTCTCACAGTATTGACAAGGACAATGGGGAGGTGAGTTGGGTCACGGAGGAACATGAAAGGCCTCTTACAGATTTCTGCTGGTCTGCTTGTCTTTTCTTTCTTTCTTTCTTTTTTTCCAGAAAAATCCCTTAGATGAAAAAGGTATTTCACATTTTTCAGAGGGATTCTTAGAATGATATTGGAAAGGAAAGGGGGAAAAGTGAGAGGCTAAAAGGAAAGATTTCCATAAAGTTAAACATACATTATAAGTTCTAGGAGCTATGTTAACAAGTATTCATTCACCTTGGTCTCCTTTTCTCAGATTTTATATGGGAGACCCTCAACATTCACTTGGGGGTGAGAGGTCAGGGGGAGGGATACGTCACAAATATCTAAATTTATGAATTAAAAATACTTGAACAGGCTCATAGCTTTCTCTGTATGGTCGAGAGAGTTATTTCCTGAGCTTTCCATCAGTTAAATGCATTTTTATTTGTTATTAAAATAGACATACTGCATTTGAATCTGTCCCTTTGAAATGATGGTGGGGTCCTACTCCCACAGATTCAAATTCAGTAGTTCTAGGAAGGGATGTAATGATCTGTATTTTTTTAAGTTGGTTCTCCAACGGGTTCTCATGTATAGCTTGATTTGGGAATCACTGCACTAAAGCTTTTTTAGATTGGGGAGCAGATTTTAAATATGCTAAAACACTTGCTAATATAGATTCATAAATCACCTTTTTCATTTTTCCAATTAAGAGTCATAGAGCTCTAAGCCATCATTAAAATCACCATTCTCCCATTTAAATTTATTTTCAACTTATTTAGGCTGTGACTAACCACTCTTCATTTTCTTTTCTCTTTAAGTAATAGTTGTTGGTTGGCTTTGTAGGTCCATATTTCATAACACTTTTTATCACATCTGACATTTATTACTTACATAGTGATGAGTAGAAAACAACAGAATCTCATTAAGCCGTCAGTCAGTACTGAGTAGTGAACTGGGCTCATCCTTATAGGACCTAAAAGTCAAAGTCTTCCCTCTATAAAATATAAAGTTTATTTTATAAGCCTAAGGCCTATTAGAATTCCATGTGTCTTTAAATCATAATAGGCATGTCTGGGATTACATATATCTGCTTTTTTGGGTTGGAGTGGGCATTATTGTTTTTTATTTGTGGGTGGTGAGTGGGAACAGACCAATTATTAAAAGAGGTTAGTTAATATATTTTCAGGAGGTGAACCTTCTTAGCCTTGCTCTCTGCCACCATACTTACCCTTCCAAAAGTAATTGGCTTTTGATTAGATCCCTGTGTATTGTGTTGCAATGGGCATGATAGATGAAAATGTTTTAGTATGCTGGTACTATAATTTATGCTCCCAACATTGAATAATAATATTCTTTGTACCCATTATCTACCTGTCCAAAATCTGTTTAGTTTATCATCCTTTTTACATTGCCTGATAATGGAAACGAATCTATCTATATAAAACCCTAATATGCAAATTGACTAAATGGTGGAACAACTTGTTGCTATGATGCTCAACACAGGAGCTGCCCCCAGCCCTTAGGCCCTGACCAGTAGCGGAGGACAGTGCCAGGTCAGCCAAGGCGGATGCGAGTTGGGGGTCCCAATCACCCTGCTGGTCGCCAGCCAGGCCTAAGGACCCTACCCATGTATAAATTTCGTGCACCAGGCCTCTAGTATTACAATAAATATTAAAGTCCATGAATAAGTAAGTTATGATGTTGGACAAGTGGCTTTACATAGAAAATTATCTGTGAGCCCTAGCCAGTTTTGCTCAATGGAAAGAATGTCGCCTGTGGACTGAAGGGTTCCAGGTTGGATTGTGGTCAAGCGCACGTACCTAGATTGCAGGCTTGATCCCCAGTTCTGGTTGGGGCGTGTGTGAAGACAACCAATCAATATGTCTCTCTTACATCAATATTTCTCTCTCTGTCTCTCCCTTCCATTCTCTCTAAAACCGATATCCTCAGATGAGGATTTAAAAATAAAAAGAATATGATCTGTGAATCAGTGCAATAAAGAAAAAGGTATGAGAGCACCTAGATTAACTCTAGGGATCCTTGTTCTGTGACTCTGAAAACTTCTTTGTGGCTGTTTCATAAATTTGGTAATTAGAGGCTTCTATTGATTATGCTAGGCCCTTCTTGCTTCATATAAGCAAAAATGGAAATGCAATTTATGAAGTGATCATTGTGAATCATAAGAATACAAGCTACTTCCGAGACCGGTTTGGCTTAATGGATAGAGTGTCGATCTGCGGACTGAAAGGTCCCAGGTTCGACTCCGGTCAAGGGCATGTACCTTGGTTGCGGTCATATCCCCAGTAGGGAGCGTGCAAGAGACAGCTGATCGATGTCTCTCTCTCTCATTGATGTTTCTAACTCTCTGTTCCTCTCCCTTCATCTCTGTAAAAAATCAACAAAAATATATTAAAAAAAAAAAAAGAATACAAACTACTTACCATTGGTCACTGTCCCTTCCTTTGAAGTGTAATACATACATAGAGCATAATACTGTAATTGGAGCTTCAGCATTTCTTCCTCTTCACGGTTACCTCTCTTCCATGAAAGCTCTCTAGTGATCTCCTAGCTTTTCTGAAGCTTTCAAGGAAGTCTCTTTTCCATCGTATGATTAGCATCTGCACTCAAGAGATGTGCAAAAGCTCAGAAGCCCACTGATTTCAACGAGCTTTGCTCCTATCGTTTTAGGCTGTTCCTGCTTCTAAAAGTAGCTTGGCTATTTATTACTTTGTCAAATTTAGTGCCAGGAGAATAGTACGGAATAGAGCCGTATCTTTTAATTTCAACATAATGTAGAAAAATAAATTTTTTTCTCATGTCTTGGTTGATGAGTATAATGTTTCAGTGCTTATTGTTTTAGAAACTATTATACTTATCTGTTTTAGAAACAGATTCTAAAAAATTGTATGGAAGAATGATCAAAGCCATAGTACATCAGCAGGTGAGCAGGTATTTTCTGCCTGACTTTTTCAGCATCTTTTTAAGGTATTGACATTTTGTGATCTGCTTCTATAGTCAAATTCTTATCCTTTTACAACAGCAGATAACAGAAAATCAGTGTATAAAGGCTTTGGCTTCTTCTCTTCTAGCCTGTAATTTACTACCTGGTGAAATGGTGCTCTCTGCCCTATGAGGATAGTACATGGGAGCTGAAAGAGGATGTTGATGAGGGCAAGATTCGAGAATTTAAACGCATCCAGTCAAGACACCCAGAACTCAAAAGGGTGGTAAGTACATTTGCATTTAGACTAGAGTATAAAGTCCATATAGGCAATGGCTTGATTTTTCTCCTATAGAAGTTTATATTGTTTTAGCTTATGAAAAATTTCAAACAAATACAAAAGTTGAAAAAATAATACACCCATTACCCAACTTGAATAATTACACATAGCCAGTCTTGTTTCATTTATATCTCTACCCACTCATTTCCCTGTTTCCAAGATTGTTTTAAAGCAAATCCTAGAGTTTTATATTTGATTTGTAAATATTTCAGTGTTTATACCTAAAGATAAATAATACCATTATTATCCCTGAAAAAATTTAACCATTCCTAAATATCATCAAATAACCAATCACTATATATATTTCCCTGCTTCTCTTCTAATTTTTGTTAAGTTGTTTGAGTTCAGTTATAAATAAGGTCTATATATTATTATTAGTTAATATGTCTCTCTTGATTTCCTTTTCTTCCTTTGCCATATTCTCTAGAAGAAACCAGGCGATTTGTTCTCTAGGATTTTCCATAGTCTGAAGTTTGCCAGTTCCCCTTGGAATCTTTAAACAGATTCCCTTGTATTTCACAAAATGATTGTATGTAGGGCAGCACTGTTTATTAGCACATTTCAAATAATCAATAGTTACATGTGGCTAGTAACAAAACATTTGTCATTGTAGGTAGTTCCATTCGATGTCACTGTTCTAGAGGCTTGATCAAATGTCACTGTTCTAGAGGCTTGATCAAATGGGGGAAGCAGGCCACTGAATCTGCTTCATAGGTGGTTCTTTTAGGTTGTCTTTTGTGCTATTAGCCATTTAGCATCATTGCCTAGATTTAGTCTTTAAGGGTTTTTAATGATGATATTTTAATTCTATTATTCTTCATTTTATTAACCAGAATCTTCTACACAAAGAAATATGTTTCACTTATGTTTGGTCATCTTGAACTACAGATGGTATAGGAAAGGAGGATAAATGCTTTATCCTTTTCAAAATAATGAAATAGTTTCCTAGCATTAGCATTCTCCAAAGATGACCAGTGGGATTTTCCCTTTTTTAAAAAGTGTCATTATGAACTCATGAATTTGAATATATTTAACATGTTTTAATCCAAGGAATTGTGTTTTTTAATGGACTTCAACTATTAGAAGTACCTAAAAAGTTTGTGTAATTGTGTTAATGTTTCCACCCCATTTATTCAAACTTTCTATTTTTAAGAATCGTCCACAGGCTAGTGCCTGGAAGAAGTTGGAGCTATCACATGAGTATAAAAACAGAAACCAGTTACGGGAATATCAGTTGGAAGGGGTCAACTGGCTGCTCTTTAATTGGTATAACAGGTAAAGAAAAAGTGGGCCTATAGATGGAGGCTTAGTTCGGGGTAATTTTTATTTTCTGTTTAAAAAGGTTTTTTTACATACTTTTAAAAAGATGATATCTTACGACATGCTTTTCATTTTCCATCATGAATCTGCAGGCAGAATTGCATCCTGGCTGATGAGATGGGATTGGGCAAAACTATTCAGTCCATTGCCTTCTTGCAGGAGGTATATAATGTAGGCATCCATGGTCCCTTCCTGGTCATTGCCCCACTGTCCACAATTACTAACTGGGAGCGAGAATTCAATACATGGACAGAGATGAATACTATTGTGTATCATGGCAGTCTGGCCAGCCGGCAGATGATTCAGCAATATGAAATGTACTGCAAAGATTCACGGGTGAGTTGTATTTCATAGGAATGTTACAGTTTAGAGAAGAGGCCAAGGTACTTGGTATTTTAGAGGCTTTTAATATGAATAAAAGACTTTTGTTAAGGCTTTCTAATTTAAGGCATTTTAATCCAGATTGTGCAGGGCATGATTTTGACTTTGCTATTTTGACCCAGTGGACATTTTGAACCAGAGTAAGTCCTGATTTTATTTATGAATACATATATTTTAAACAGAATTTTATCAGAATTGATGAGTTTTCATCAAGAAATTATTTTCCAAAATGAAATTCATTTAGCCAGTTTAATTTCTTGATCCATACAGTGGTGAACTTAAGCCATTTTCTTTCTTTTTCTTTTAAGTCTATTAAAATTTTCACCAAGATTAGTTCTGCCCTAACCAGTTTGGCTCAGTGGATAGAGCATTGGCCTGTGGACTCAAGGGTCCCAGGTTCGATTCCAGTCGAGGACATGTATCTTGGTTGCAGGCACATACCCAATGGGGAGTGTGCAGGAGGCAGCTGATCAATGTTTCTCTCTCATCGATGTTTCTAACTCTCTATTCTTCTCCCTTCCTCTCTGTAAAACATCAATAAAATATATTTTTAAAAAAGATTAGTTCCTTCTATGTAAATTTGAAAATAAAAATTTGAATAATCTAATCTTAACATCAGATTTTATAAAAAAATCATTACTGTGATTATAGTTCTAACAATCCAAATTTATTCAAGTTATATTTTGCTGCTGTTAATTTTATTAAGATGATTCAAGTCTTCTGTTCATTTTTAGACATTAGCCAATAAATATTATGATATACTATATTAGTGATTTTCATTTTTAGTTTTAACTTGTATGTTTTAGCAATACTCAATATGTATGGATTTCAATATTAACCAACAAAAGATCTAGAGCTGAGATACATGAGCTAGGTATACTACAGAGTTGAAAATGTCCAGCTTTATTAAAAAGGCCTGACATTTTTCTAAGAAGCTCAATATGTTGAATGATTTGGCACATTGGGTGATTTGGCACTGTTTTATCAGGAAGATAAACAGCAGCTGAAGAGGCTGGTGGTGCAGTTTTATTGCCTATTAAGGCTGCCTGAATATAGAAAAGAAAATGTATACTTCAGAAAACTTCCTTATTTAGGTACTTTTCTGACTTTACTGCTTTCATGCTTAGGGGCGCCTCATCCCAGGTGCATACAAGTTTGATGCCCTTATCACCACTTTTGAGATGATATTGTCAGACTGTCCTGAGCTTCGTGAGATTGAATGGCGCTGTGTTATCATAGATGAGGCCCATCGACTAAAGAACCGTAATTGCAAGCTGCTTGATAGTCTCAAGCACATGGACCTGGTGAGTTCCTCACACTGACTTGTGGGTAGAGACACCTGGAATTTAGTAGAGAAAAGAATGGTATCTTGATATTGGGTGGTGGCTATAGCCTATGGCAGTTTTCGGCAAATTGCGACTCGTGAGCCACATGCAGCTTGCGGGCCGCAGTTTGCTGCTCTGTTGTCTAGTGAGTTTGCTGACCACTGGACTAGACTAAATGTTACTGTGTAGTTGGAAGCTGTGAGGATTAGGTAATTGTGACATATTGTATACAAAGAGGTAAAGGATAGTATATGACAGTGGTCTGCAAACTCATTAGTCAACAGAGCGGCAAACCATGGCTCGTGAGCTGCAGTTTGCCGAACACTGGTCTATGAGAACAGTAACCTTAAAGTCATAGAAATTTTAGAATTGGAAGGCAACTGTGGGTTAGTGGTTCTCAACCAGTGGAGAGGTGGGATACTATATTAGTTACCTAATACTGCACAACAAAATACCCCAAAATTTAGTGGCTTAAAACAGTAACTATATTTTTCATGATTCTCTGGCTCAGCAAGTTGGGCTAGACTCAGCTAGGCCTTTTCTTTTGGTGGACTTACCTGGAGTCAGTAAGGCAGCTGCAGCTAGTAATTGGTGTTGGTAGTTGGGTGGGGTGCCTGGATCATCTTCCACATGGCCTGTCACCCTCCAATTGTCCAGACTTTGCTTTTTTAAATGGTAGGATCAGGGCAGAATTTTAAAAGGGCAAAAGCAGAAGCTACAATGCCTTTGAGGTATAGGCTCTGAAAGTCAACATGATATTATTCTTCTATATTCTCTTTGTCAGAGAGAGCAAGTCACAGGCAAGCCCAGATTCAAGGGGTGAACCTTGATAGGAGGAACTTCAAAGAACTAATGGCTATATTTAATCCCACATCTTCCCTAAAAGAGGACATATTAGTATATAGGAGTTGAGTGTGGAGAAGCATATGTAATTACAAAAAAAGCCATTCTGAATATTTCTGTTTATAATCTTAATATTTAAGTTAATTCAAATATGTTGAATAATATCAAAAATTTTCTTAAATGTTTTATGTTTATCCAAAGAGGGAGCAAGTGGAATAAAGGTTAAGAGAATAATCTGGTCCATTCCCATAATTTTACAGATAAAGAAAGTAAAGCTAAAGTTATATGCTTAAGAGAAAATCCCAAAAGACTTGTGTTTTTGAGTCTTTTCAATCTTCTGTTTTCTCCATTTCTAGGAACACAAAGTACTACTCACAGGAACACCACTGCAAAATACTGTGGAGGAGCTATTTAGTTTGCTTCATTTCTTGGAACCATCACAGTTCCCCTCAGAATCAGAATTCCTCAAGGATTTTGGGGATCTCAAGACAGAGGAACAGGTAGGATGACTTTATTTGATGAGGTGCTAACCTCAGACAAAAAGGTAGTTTGTACTAAACAGGCATCTATTGCTATATGCATCAAGGGTCTTTCTGAACTTCTTATAAACTTGTTCCTAAATCATGTGTGGCATTTTCCAAAATCTACATTTTTCAGATACTAGAAAGCTCTCATTGTATTTCTTAATGTTTCCACATACAGTGAGAATGTTTGTCCTCATATTATTGGTCTCATTTCTCTCTGTCTCAGGTTCAAAAGCTACAGGCCATTCTCAAGCCAATGATGCTGAGAAGACTGAAAGAGGATGTTGAAAAAAACCTGGCACCCAAACAGGAAACTATTATTGAAGTAGAGCTGACCAACATCCAGAAGAAATACTACCGGGCTATTTTGGAAAAGAATTTCTCCTTTCTTTCTAAAGGGGCAGGTCACACTAACATGCCTAATCTACTCAACACAATGATGGAGTTGCGCAAATGCTGCAACCATCCCTATCTCATCAATGGTGAGGAAATTTCTGGAAAATATCTGCCATTTCTTCCTTGTTCCTCCTTCCTCTTTCTTTCTTTCTTCTTTCTTTTTTTTTTCTTCTTTTTTTTCTCCTTTTTCTTTTTTTTTTTTTTAAGAAAAACTGATACATCCTTCAAATGGGAAACAAGACAAGACTGAGTTTAGCATAGTAGTTAAGAGTGTGGGTTTTACCCCTGGCTGGTTTGGCTCAGTAGATAGAGCATCGGCCTGTGGACTGAAGATACCCGGGTTCGATTCCAATTAAGGGCACATGCCTGGGTTGCGGGCTTGATCCCCAGTGGGAGACATGAGGGAGGTGGCTGGTCAAGTGGTTCTCTATAATCATTGGTGTTTCTATCTCTTCCTCTCCCTTCCTCTCTGAAATCAATAAAAATATATTTAAAAAAAAGAGTATGGGTTTTAGAACCAAACAGTCTGGATTTCACTTTTTTAAAAACATTTTTATTGTGGTTTTTTTGTGTGTTTTTAGTTTTTAGAGAGAGAGGAAGGGGAGAGAGATAGAAACATCGATGAGAGAGAACATCAATTGGCTGCCTCCTTACTGGGGATCCAGCCCACAACCCAGGCATGTGACCGAACTGGCAACTTCTGGATGGGTTGATGCTAAACAACTGAGTCACACCACCAGCTGGGCAGTACCTTCCATTTCTATATTACATGTTTTACTTTCTAAATTATATTCACTAGGAACAATTGACTGATTCAGCCTAATTTGGGAGTGGACGGGAAGGAGTTTTCCTTTTGAAACAATTCTTATGTGAAATATCTTTTATTTTTTTAATCTTTATTAACAGTATTATAGATGTACACTTTTTTTTCTCATTAACAATCTCTACCCCATTCCCATTTTGCATAACCTCTAAAATTTAATTAGGATTTGCTGTTTAGAATTTTATGAATAATATTCAAGTCATTCTGTTCTCTGGTTAATGTCATTATTGCTACTCCATTTTGCTGTTTTTGTTTTCAATGCAAGTAGGATGGTAATAGTGTTTTGCATGTCTTAGTCCACACATTTACATATTTTTTACCCAATTAATAATTTTAAGCCTTACTTGGAATATTTTAATACAATTGAAGATTATTAGAATTTCGGGAGTGCTGAAATTCTGTCTGTGATATGTTGATCTCAAGTCAGATTACTCTTATCTCCTTTATCTCAGTTAAATAAAATATAGCCTTAGTATGTTTTTCTGGATCTTGCCATCAAGTTTGATTTTTCTTTTGATAGGTGCAGAAGAAAAAATCCTAACAGAATTTCGAGAAGCTTGCCATATTATACCTCATGACTTCCACTTACAGGCCATGGTTCGTTCAGCTGGCAAATTGGTTCTTATTGACAAATTACTTCCAAAACTTAAAGCTGGTGGCCATAAGGTTCTGATCTTCTCCCAGATGGTACGCTGCCTAGATATCTTAGAGGATTATCTAATCCAGAGGAGGTGAGCAAAGAATTATCCCTTGCCTTATGTTTATTGTATCATCATACAGCTGCAAAAAAGTTGTAGGATCTGAGTTTAATTTGATCAGGACTGTGATAAGAGAAGTATTTAAGATTCTGATTCTCAACTTTCTGTTCAGCTTTTGGTCAATTGGAGACCTGGTATTGATCCTACTCTGCTTTTTTTTTTATCTCTTTTTTCCCCTGTGACTCCCAAACAGGTATTTATATGAGCGTATTGATGGGCGAGTTAGAGGGAACCTTCGACAAGCTGCTATTGACCGCTTCAGCAAGCCTGACTCAGACCGCTTTGTCTTCTTGCTATGCACCCGGGCTGGTGGACTTGGTATTAATCTCACAGCTGCTGATACCTGCATCATCTTTGATTCAGACTGGAATCCACAAAATGACCTGCAGGTAAAAGAAATCATGTTTTAGGGACTAATACCCACCCTGGGAGGTTTTTCAGCAGATTTAGGATCTTAGATACTTGTACTTCGGAGAGTATGGAATTGTTTACTTAGTAAGGGTGGCAGTCTAGATCAGAGGTCAGCAAACTCTTTCTTGCAAGGACCTGATAATAAATGTTAGGCTTTAGGGAACACATAGTTACTTTTTGTTTTAATATGTTTTTATTGATTTTTAGAAAGAGAGAGGGATATAGAGAGAGAAACATCAATGAGAAAGAGACATCATCACTTGGCTGCCTCCTACATACCCCCTGCTTGGGGATTGAGACCACAACCCGTGCATGTGCCCTGACCAGGAATTGAACCAGTGAACTCTTGGTTTCTGGGTTGACACTCAACTGCTGAGCCACACTGGCTGGGCCAGAACACATATCTTCTACTCTTATAACACAAAAGCAGACATAGACATTATGTAAATTGTCAGTAGGGCTATATTCCAGTAAAACTTTATTTATAGAAACAGGGTGTCCATACAGACCAGAGTTTGCTGACCCCTGGTCTACATGATAGGGCAATAATTTCATCTTGAAATATACTTTTGATTTTGAGTTGATCTCATTACTGCTTTATAGATGTGAATTGGTACTTTTAGTCAGCGTCCACACCTCCCATTTTAAGTAATCTTTGCCCTTTTCTTCTACTTTTTATATATAGGCCCAGGCACGGTGTCATCGAATTGGGCAGAGTAAAGCTGTGAAAGTGTACCGTCTCATCACTCGGAATTCTTATGAGAGAGAAATGTTTGATAAAGCTAGCCTCAAGTTGGGATTGGATAAGGCTGTGCTACAATCCATGAGTGGTCGGGATGGCAACATTACAGGAGTGAGTTCTCTTGGTCTATTGATAATGTTTGTACCAGGGCATAGAGATAGAGACAATAAACTAATTTTGCATTGGAATCTGACCACCCTATTTGGATTCTCAATTTTTATTTCTTTTTTAATATTTTTAATTTTTAGAGAGAGAGGAAGGGAAGGAGAAACATTGATGTGAGAGCAAAACATTGGCTGCCTCCTGTATGCCCTCTACCAGGAATCAAACCAGCAGTCTTTATAATCTTAAAATATAACAAACTAAAATATTATATCATTAGATAATGTTATCTTTGTAGTCTTTTCATCTTTCTATTGGATTTTGTAGATCCAGCAGTTCTCCAAGAAGGAAATTGAAGACCTCTTACGAAAAGGAGCTTATGCAGCCATAATGGAGGAAGATGATGAAGGCTCCAAGTTTTGTGAAGAGGACATTGACCAGATCTTGTTAAGACGAACCACAACCATCACCATTGAGTCTGAAGGAAAGGGTTCTACCTTTGCCAAGGTATGTTCTATCTGGGCCAGAGGCTAGATAAGCAGAGATAGACACAAGAACCAGGGGAAGAGAAGTTATTTATTTTATGCTGATTTTACTCCCGGGTCAAAAGTTTTCGTTTCTTCCGTTTCTTTTGGAATCTCTTTTTCTTCTGTGCAACCTCCTCTTCTTTTTTAGTGAGGATCACCCCAGTGTGGCAAGGAGAGCTCATGTGTGGGTTAATCCGCCCATGAGCTCTGTAAGTTCTGTACTGCACCTTGGGAGTTTTGTTCGCCTGGAGATGATCAATGACCAGAAAATCTACATCTAAACCCTTAAGTTCAGCATTTTCTCTGTATTTTTAAGCATGTGCAGCAAAATTCAGTACTCTTTTTTTGGCCACTGTTTGGCCTGGACACACACCTACCAACTCCAGTATTTGTCACAATGAAGGGACACACATTGTCTCTGTAAAGTGGCATCCTTCATAAACTTGGTGGCTTTTAGGATATGTGTACCCTTGATAGCTTAGTGTTCTTAAAATGAACATGAAGATTTAAACCTCTTGGTTTGCATCATTTTTGAGGTTTTCGGGAACAAGTAAATAGCAAACCATTTTCAGACATCACTTCAGGCTGCTTTTTAAGAAAAGTTAAATATATTTTTTAAAGCAATTACTGGTTTCCCATTTCTCAGAAAAGTAGTATAGTCAACTTTACTCTGTTCTTTTGTTCCTCACCAGGCAAGCTTTGTTGCTTCTGAAAATCGAACAGATATTTCTTTGGATGACCCCAACTTTTGGCAAAAGTGGGCCAAAAAGGCTGATCTGGACATGGATCTACTCAATAGCAAGGTGAGCTACCTTTTCCTATAGGGAGGAAATATTACAGAAGACATAGTATTCTCAGGAATCTTTATAGCTGCTCATTTTCTTAGATGCTGACTTTGGTTTATAATAGCGTATTATATAGAAAGGCGGTTGAAAAAACTTTATACATAGTAGCCCCCAGAAAACTGCTTAGATATTTACCACTTCATTTTATTTCCTGAATCCCTGCAGATTATTTAGCATGTCCTAAAACAATCTCTCTTTTGAGTATCTAAAAACTTACATCCAAGCCTATTTCAGTCCCTAATTACCTTAATGCCTTTCCCATGATCCTATCATAAAGAGTTACTTCTCTTTCTATCCTTTGCATAGAATAACTTGGTGATTGACACACCTAGAGTACGAAAACAGACCCGCCACTTCAGCACTCTGAAGGATGACGACCTGGTAGAATTCTCTGATTTGGAAAGTGAAGATGACGAGCGGCCACGCTCTCGCCGGCATGACCGTCACCATACCTATGGACGCACTGACTGCTTTCGGGTGGAAAAGCACCTATTGGTATATGGGTAAGAACTCACCTTGCCATCAGAGGTTGTTCATCTCCATCTTGATAGGCACCCAAGTTGGAGATTTCAAACAGAAGACAATAGGAAAAACTTTATTCTGTTACCATGTTTCCCAAGATCTTTTTGATTTCCATCTTTTTGGGATATGCAATTCTAGGGACTGAGGGATATTATTGAATTAGAGTCCCTAGGAATATATTAATATAATTTCCTTTTCTTCTAGTTGGGGACGGTGGCGAGATATCTTATCTCATGGACGCTTTAAGCGACGTATGACTGAGCGAGATGTGGAGACAATTTGCCGGGCTATCCTCGTGTACTGTCTTCTACACTATCGTGGGGATGAAAATATCAAAGGTTTCATTTGGGACTTGATTAGCCCTGCTGAAAATGGCAAGACAAAAGAATTGCAGAATCATTCTGGTAATTGCCAACTCTTTACTTATCATCGTTCTTTAGGTTATCTAATCCTTTTCAGGTCCAAGGAGTTTTCTCAATCCAAGTCTTCAATGTTTCCCCTTCTCCAGGTCTATCAATCCCTGTGCCTCGTGGTCGCAAGGGGAAAAAAGTAAAGTCACAAAGCACTTTTGATATCCATAAGGCAGATTGGATCCGGAAATACAACCCTGATACTCTGTTCCAAGATGAAAGTTATAAGAAACACTTGAAACATCAGTGTAACAAGTAAGAATGGAATTTGACCAAGACTAAAGTGTTTCCACCTCAAACTTTCTACACTATTATTGAGCCAGCTCTTCCTCTCTTCTTCATAGGGTGCTATTACGGGTACGAATGCTATACTATCTGAGGCAGGAGGTGATTGGAGACCAGGCAGAGAAGGTGTTAGGGGGTGCCATTGCCAGGTAAAGTTCTTCTGTAGTTTTCTACTTGCCATCCCTTATTGAAGAAAAAATTGTTTTATTTATTTCATTTTATATTATATTTATACCAGATAATTAAACTCTACCTAGTAGGTCTTTAATTCTGTATCTGATAACTGCAGAAGGAAGTAGACAGCTGCATGAGCATTTAATGGATAAAAGAAGATACTTGTAGTACTCTCTCCAAGGATGATTATTTTAATTTCCTGCATTGCTGTACTGACTCTACCCTCTTATACATTTTTACCCCCAAAGGAAAATGTTTACTATAAAAATTCAAGATTCACATTATGATAAATGGTAAATGGAATATCCTCTTGATAAGAGTTCAACTTTTACATTTTTATTTTTTCTATTTAATCCTGCCATCTTTTTTTCTAGTCCTCCCGCACCTTTTCCTGTCTGTGGTTACATTGATAGATTCCCTCCTTCTCAAGTTAGGATTATCATTACAAATCTTAATACACACTTTAACTTTACCAACATCTAGGTAATATTTGTAATCTTCCTTTACCTTCATTCCCAAGTATACTTTTAGTGGTCCATGTTCTTGGATAGAAATGTGGCATTTTATTTTTCAGTTTTCTGTTGATTTTTGGTGTTGTCCTCTTATACCTTTAGTGAGATTGACATATGGTTCCCAGTAGTGGATCAGCTGGAGGTTCCAACAACATGGTGGGACAGTGAAGCTGACAAATCCCTGCTCATTGGCGTGTTTAAGCATGGTAGGTACCTTCTTTTAGTCTGTTCCTTTCCTATTGTAGATTTATATCCACAGATAGAACATTTAGCAAAATGCTCATGACTAATAACTGACTTCTGTGATTGATTTTCAATAAACTTATGTTTGAATGGGAAACTAGTTCTTAAATATTCAGAGCTGAGCAGCTGTCTCTATAAATAGATGTTCAAGAAAGACCAGATGGATAGTTAAATCCCAATGTAGGGAGTCTTCCATCTGTTCTCTAATAATTGTTACCATTCTGTATGTTGTGGCGTCTAAGTTAAGGTTCCACAAATTAGGGGAGGTAATGTATGCTTACTATAGTAGAAGGGTAAATGTACTTAATTTGTATGACTTTATTGTGGCTTGCTGAAAGTATTCTATAACATCCCATTTTTCTAAATGTTCAGCCGTCACTCTGAACCTTTTATTAAAATAGGATGCTATAGAAGTAGAATAGGAGTGGGACTGAGAGAAAATACTTCCTCTTCATTTTTGCCTAATGACAAATCCCAGGCATTAAAAGCATTGAGTGCTAAATTCCAGCCCACTGCTAAGACCGGTTTGGCTCAGTGGATAGAGCGTCAGCTTGCGGACTGAAAGGTCCCAGTTTCGATTCCCGTTGGGGGCATGTACCTTGCTTGCGGGCAATCTCCACTGTGGGGCGTGCAGGAGGCGGCTGGCTGATCGATGTCTCTCTCTCATCGGTGTTTCTGGCTTTCTATCTCTCACCCTTCCTCTCTGTAAAAAATCAAAATATATTAAAAAATAAAAAATAATAATAAATTCCAGCCCACTGACCTGGTGAATTCGAATATTATTTCTTTTTTTTAGAATACTTTTCCTGTCCTGGCTGGTGTGCTCAGTTAGTTGGGCTCTCCCCGTGCACCCAAAGATTGTTGGTTTGATTCCCTGTCAAGACACGTGCCCTGGTTGTAGAATCAGTCCCCAGTAGGAGACATGCAGGAGGCAGCTGAACAATATTTTTCTTCTCTCTCCCCTCCCCCCCTCGGCGCTCTCTCCCTCCTCCTCTAAAAATCCATTTTTAATAATTACAAACAAAAAAAAACTTCTCTGTTTATTTTTTAATTTTTTTTGTTAACTTTTTTTAAATAAAAGTAATGCACTGATCTCATTAAACTTCTTAAAAACATGCTTAGTTAATGTTTTTAAGAAGTTTAATGGGATAAGAAAAAGTGAGAGCATTTGTATGTACTCTTACGCTTACTTAGAAGAGTATAAACATACTAAAGTGTATTCACTCGTTCATTTACCATTCATGAAAAGTTCAGTCTATTTGCAGGTATAAGTTTTTAATCCTTCATTTGAAAATATGTGACTTTTCCCTAATTTTTTTACTTTTTTAGTTTCACCATCTGTGTAGTAAAAATAACAGGAAGACTACCAATTAAATGGCTGTCCCTATAAATAGATGTGCAAGAAAGATCAATGTAGGGAGTTAAATCCCACTGTAGGGAGTCTTCCATCTGTTCTCTAATAATTGTTACCAATCTGTATGTTGTGCCATCTAAGTTACATGTATAACTATTTTCAATAAGTAGTATTAAAGCTCTCTATAACTCTATAAATTGCTATAAAAATGTTAAATGTAGTAATACTAGAGGCCCAGTGCACAGATTCATGCACCAGTGGGGTCCCTTGGTCTGGCCTGTGGGATCAGGCTGAAACCGGCTCTCCGACATCCTCCGAGGGATCCTGGATTGCGAGAGGGTGCAGGCTGGGGAAATGGGAGGTTGGCTAGTCTGGAAGGGACAGCAGGAGGACATCAGGGCATGTCTATCCCATCTCACTCAGTCCCAATCGCCCAGACCCCAGCAGCAAGCTAACTTACTGGTTGGAGTGTCTGCCCCCTGGTGATCAGTGCACATCATAGCAACTGGTTGACTGGCTAACTGTCTGCCCCCTGGTGGTCTGTGCATGTCATAGCAAGAGGTTGAGCTTCATTAGCATATTATGCTTTGATTGGATGGCCGGACCCTTAGCATATTAGGCTTGTAGTATATAGGATAACCCAACAGTTGTCCAAGTTAACATTTAAACTATATTTTGCATTATGAACAAAGGAGCCCATATAATATACAAAATAAGCATATAAAATGAGCATAAAAACAAAATGATTCCATGATTTTCTTCAATTTATGGCCCTTTTTCTTCTAGGCTATGAAAAATATAATACTATGAGGGCAGACCCAGCTTTATGTTTCTTGGAAAAGGCTGGTCGACCAGATGACAAAGCTATTGCAGCAGAACACCGAGTGTTGGATAATTTCTCTGACATAGTAGAAGGGTAAGCATTGGTGTTTAATTCTCATAAAGTTCTTTGGCAACCCTATAAAGGCTATTAGATAACTTGTGCTAAGAGATAACTAGCCTTGACTGAACACATTGGGATTCTTAATGGTGGTTATACTTATGAATAAGTTCTTAACAAAAAGTGAGACCAGCCGAGACCGGTTTGGCTCAGTGGATAGAGCATCGGCTTGCGGACTGAAAGGTCCCGGGTTCGATTCCGGTTGGGGGCATGTACCTTCTTGCGGGCACATCTCCACAGTGGGGCGTGCAGGAGGCGGCTGATCGATGTCTCTCTCTCATCAATGTTTCTGACTTTCTATCTCTCTCCCTTCCTCTCTGTAAAAAATCAATAAAATATATTTTTTTTTAAAAAGAGAGAGACCAGCAGAAAGGACTCCATAAATTGGCTTAAAACCATGCATTGCCATAAGATACAACTAAGGTTGAAAATTAGTTATTCCCAATTGGCTTGTTTGATGTTCTGTTCCATTTTCTTTGCAATATTTTTCTGTACAGCCACAGTAGCTGAAAGGATAACTGGTCTTCTTAAAAGATAATAGCCAGGTAGCTCTTCTATATCACTTATGTGGTAGAGCCTTAGAAAATTTTAGCTCTGGTTTATCATCTCTTAGTGGTGGGTTGACATAAAGGCATTACTCTACCTGGATACATGCCTCGATGATGAGTTGCCATGCTAATACTGAGCCACCAGGTGGGGCAGTGTTGTCCTACTTGGGTGCCAGTGAGTTGAACAAAACTTCTCATGTGGAGACCTGAGAGGCATGTGAGAGAGTTGGCTTGGTTCATGAATACTCACACATCTTCATGGTTGAGAGGTTTCTCTTTCATGATCATAACCTCAGGTTACTTCATGAATTACCCTCAAAGGAAATTTGGCCGTTTATTCATTGCAATAATAAATGATTATTTATTATGTCACTCTTCTCAGTAGAGCAAAGTTGTAAAAATAAACAAGCATAGGTTATTCGAATGAAATAAAAGTATATATTTGGGAAGGAAATGGGTAATGGGTTAAACAATAAACAAGGCTATCAAGAGACAAGTATGCTTATTGGTGTTTTATTTTAAAGCACTTTAGAGTGCACTTTGTCAATTTCTCCCTGTTTTTTATTCTTTTGGATGCTGTGCCTAACTTACTCAGAGCTTAGCACCTGGCTTGCCTTTCCTTCCAGCATGAAAAATAAAACTATTCCATGCTGGATTGTATGTTTGGCCAGCTCTTTATCCTAGATTCCTCTTTGTGAAAAAAGATATGTTGCTAACATTTTTCTCATGCCTCTGTGTAATTTTAGGGTTGACTTTGATAAGGATTGTGAAGATCCTGAATATAAACCACTCCAGGGTCCCCCAAAGGACCAAGATGATGAGGTGAGAATTGTCATTTAAGTCTACTTTCTCTCTTACTAGATAGTTAAGTATTCTCCCATTTCTCAAGTCCTGAAGTATATTGACTAATTTATAATACAAAATGAAAAGTAATTACCATTTGAGAATATAAATTATTATAGAAAGGATTTTAATGCTTCTGGAGGAGATTAGGGATGACTTTGTGGAAGGCCTAACCTGGACATTGGAAAATATTATTTTTAATAAGTTCCTGAGTCCCGTTATCTTCAAGCCATTACTAAGAACAGACTTTTCGGGTTCTTCTTTCTTATTCACTTAGTTAGTTACTTGCAATTTTTTGTGGGGGTTCCTTTCATTAGAATATTTTCTTAATCTCTTGGTACTATAGAAGGACACACTTGAGAAAGTGATTTCAGAGTATCAACTTCTCCCCTTTCCCTCTTCCCTCCATCCTGTGGGGTGGATCTCCTTCTCTAGGGTGATCCTTTGATGATGATGGATGAGGAGATCTCAGTAATTGATGGAGAAGAAGGTAAATGTCTAGGTCACCTAGTAAAATTTGTGTGGGATGGTGAGTTTGGGGAATTATCAACTGATTCTATCCTATCCTGGGATTTCTAAGAGCTTTGTCTTTGGGTGGGTTGAATTACCAGTATTATCTGTATTATCTTTCCTGTACTTCTTTTTCATGCTACTTTGGTTCCCACAGCCCAGGTAACCCAACAGCCAGGCCATCTATTCTGGCCTCCAGGCTCTGCCCTGACAGCTAGGCTTCGGCGCCTAGTCACAGCCTATCAGCGTAGCTATAAGAGAGAGCAGATGAAAATAGAAGCTGCAGAACGTGGGGACCGGAGACGGCGACGTTGTGAGGCAGCCTTCAAGCTAAAAGAAATTGCCCGGCGGGAAAAACAACAACGGTAAAATATGGCTGGGGATTTGGGCTAAACTATAAGCTTGTCTCTACTATAGGCCCTATAGTGAAAAGCATCTTGGAAAGAATTTATTTGAAATTCTCTAAAGAGGGACCATCTTCTTTGCCCTTAGTTGTTATACTTCTTTGACTTAAACTTCATTTTATGTATAATTATAACTCCCAGGAAGATCTCCTGTATACACATTGTCATTATTTGCTCACATCATTTTTCCTATAAATAATAATTATTTGCTAATTTTTAAATTCTTACATGTTACAGAATACCTCTTAACTACCTCTTCTGCTATCTTCTGGGCCTTTATTTTCCCCCTAATTTCAATTTTTGTATATTCAAAATTCAGATACTCTAGGCCACACAAAGAAATAACCAGTTTCCCTATATCCTTCTGATCACTGTTGTCTGATTCTTCTTCCCTTTGTAGATGGACAAGGCGTGAACAAACTGATTTCTATCGAGTAGTGTCTACCTTTGGTGTGGAGTATGATCCTGACACCATGCAATTCCATTGGGATCGCTTCCGCACTTTTGCTCGATTGGACAAAAAAACAGACGAAAGCCTTACCAAGTATTTCCATGGCTTTGTGGCCATGTGCCGCCAAGTGTGCCGTCTTCCCCCAGCAGCTGGAGATGGTAAGCAAAACTAGAGATTTCTGGATGTGTGTCAGGATGGATGGTGACAGAATCAATTGTGGCTCATTTCTCCTCCCACATTTATCTCTTCCAGAGCCTCCAGACCCTAATCTGTTTATTGAGCCCATCACTGAGGAAAGGGCCTCACGAACTCTCTACCGTATCGAATTGCTTCGGCGCTTACGGGAACAAGTTTTATGCCACCCCCTTTTAGAAGATCGGCTGGCATTATGTCAGCCTCCAGGTCCTGAATTGCCCAAATGGTGGGAGCCTGTTCGACATGATGGGGAGCTTCTACGAGGGGCAGCCCGTCATGGGGTGAGCCAAACAGATTGCAACATCATGCAGGACCCAGACTTCTCTTTTCTGGCTGCCCGAATGAATTATATGCAGAACCATCAAGCAGGAGCACCAGCTCCATCCCTGTCACGCTGCTCTACTCCACTGCTACACCAGCAGTATACCTCGCGCACTGCCTCACCATTGCCCCTGCGCCCAGATGCTCCTGTTGAAAAGCCACCTGAGGAGACAGCTGCCCAGGCCCCCAGTCTGGACAGTCTAACTTTAAAGCTGGAGCATGACATGGTAGCCAGGAGCCGACCAACTCCTCAAGTCTATGAGATGCGAGTTGCTTCCTCTGATACCACTTCCCTGGTTTCCCGGAGTGTCCTACCAGTCAAACTGGAAGAGGAGGATGATTCAGACTCTGAGCTGGACTTGAGCAAGCTGTCACCGTCATCCTCTTCTTCCTCATCTTCATCCAGCTCCAGTTCCAGCACTGATGAGAGTGAGGATGAGAAGGAAGAGAAGCTAAGTGAGTACATGTGACAGGCTATTGACCTTCTTCCCCTTTTCTAAATGCATCCTCTGAAAAAGATTGATTTTTTTTATAGAGATCTGTTATTCTCTGAGTCTTTATTTAAAAGCCTATATAACAATATTCTTTCATCTCTGCTCAAACATTCTGTATGATCTCTAGCTGCTGATAGGTCCCACTCAAAACTCTATGATGAAGAGAGTCTCCTGTCCCTCACTATGTCCCAAGATGGATTCCCAAATGATGATGGAGAACAAATGACCCCTGAGCTTCTGCTGCTACAAGAAAGACAAAGAGCCTCTGAGTGGCCCAAGGTAATAGCCTCATTCCTGGACATGTAGAGTCTAGAAATATAGTGTGACACAAAAGAAACAAGGAACAGATGGTTCTGATTTTCTTTGTGTTTAGTGCTAAATGTTTTTTTATAAAACTCTTCTCAGTTGACTTAGGATTCTGATACTATTAACTCCCTCCTTTCTGCCTTATGATTGTACCCATCTTGATAATGGTGGTATTATGATTATCACAAGATCTCATAGATAATATTCAGGCCCTGAAACCAGTGTTGACTTCTTTTTCCCCACTCAGGATCGTGTCCTGATAAACCGTATTGACCTCGTCTGCCAGGCTGTACTCTCAGGGAAGTGGCCTTCTAGCCGCCGAAGTCAGGAAATGGTAACAGGAGGAATTTTGGGGCCAGGCAACCACTTGTTAGACAGTCCTTCATTGACTCCAGGAGAATATGGTGACTCTCCAGTCCCCACACCACGAAGTAGCAGTGCAGCTTCCATGGCAGAGGAGGAAGTTTCTGCAGTCACCACAGCAGCAGCTCAGTTCACCAAACTTCGCCGAGGCATGGATGAGAAGGAGTTTACAGTTCAGATCAAAGATGTAAGCTTCACATTTAGGTATTGGGAACTCCTTTCACTAAACTCATTTAGTTAGGTAACTTAAAAATGAAAGGAGGAAAAAGAAATTCGAGCTAGCCCAGCTGGCATTGCTCAGTGGTTGAGCACTGATGTGTGAACCAAGAAGTCTCCAGTTCGATTCCTGGTCAGAGGACATGCTCAGGATTGCAATCTCAATCCCCAGAAGGTGGCAGCCGATCAGTGATTCTCATCATTGATGTTTCTATCCCTCTCTCTCCCTTCTTCTCTGAAATCAAGAAAAAGCATATACATTTTGTTATATTTCTAATTTCTACCCTTTGGTGCAGTGGCCTTTTCACTATCATTGAGTCAGAAGATGATTCTATCCCAAGTTCCCCTTATTTTTAAATAATCCTTATTTTAAAAACATGTGCCATATGACATCTTGGGTTGGTGGGTTGTCTTACTAGGAGGAAGGATTGAAGCTAACATTCCAGAAGCACAAGTTGATGGCTAATGGAGTAATGGGAGATGGACATCCTTTATTTCATAAGAAGAAGGGGAACAGAAAGAAGCTAGTCGAGGTGAGTGGTAAAGAAAGTCTTTAACAAGTTGATTAGATAAGAGCTTTTTATTCTCATTAAAGGCACTTGGGATTGAGGGACTAGAAGATGTTAGAGTTGTTTTATGGCTACCATTGGCTCTGCTCCCCTTCCCTTCCTGCCCCAAAGAAGAGTATGTGCTCATGGGGGTGGATTCTGGGTTTGCAGCTGGAGGTGGAGTGCATGGAAGAGCCTAATCACCTTGATGTGGACCTGGAGACTCGGATCCCTGTCATCAATAAGGTGGATGGTACTTTGCTGGTGGGTGAGGATGCCCCTCGCCGGGCTGAACTGGAGATGTGGTTACAGGGTCATCCAGAGTTCGCTGTCGATCCCCGATTTCTAGCGGTGAGTGGCAGTTTCATCCAGCAAGATTTAAAATCATTCCCGTGACTTTTATGCTGTGTGAGATGGAGGAAGCATGCCATAGTATATCATTGTTTCTGCATCTTCAAAATAGGTGTAGTACCTACCAGTGATCCTACCTTACACAGTTGTAAGGGTCAAAATAAAATAATTTTAAAGCACCTGTTAAATTGCTAGGCAAATATTTGCTATCAAATTATTATATAACTACCTAAAATTTCTGAAGAGATCTACTTAATTGCAGTTTTTCACTAGGACTAATCTTCTGTTTATCCATGCAGTAAGCACTTTATTGTCAAACTAGGCACTAATACCTTAGTAATTACTCTAGAGATTTTTATTCCTCTAGGATAACTGATGCTTTTCTATTGCAGTATATGGAGGATCGCAGAAAACAGAAGTGGCAGAGATGTAAAAAAAATAATAAGGTAGAATTGAACTGTTTGGGAATGGAACCAGTACAGACCTCCAACTCTAGGAATGGAAAAAAGGTAAGTGAGACTGAGGCATTACTGCTCTTTTCCCACACTAGATGTGACTGGAGAAATTTAATGCTATTTATCTTTTTTCCAATGTGTGTCAGAGAAAATGTGTCTTCACCAATAAGGAAGTCAAAGTAATGTTATTGATATTTTTATAGTCCTGGTGGCATCGTTATCTCTAGAAAAGAATAAAATTCTAAAAACTTAATTTCAGCACTTTAAACTTATTAAAATATAAGAATTAGTAAGATGTGTTAGAGCATTCAAAGCCTTATCCTACTCTTCTACTGATTAAGAGGTTTTTCAGTAAATCCTTTAACCTTTTCTTTTTGCACAGCCTGCCTGAAAAGAGAGAGGTTTGGACCACATAATTTCTGAAAGTTTTATGATTCTATATATTTTAGACGTGATTTGGGGCCTACTAAGGAAAACAATCATGGGGTTTGGGTTGAGAATCACTAACAATATGCCAGTAATAGAAAAAGTACAGAAAATCATGTTTTTATAGTTTTATCCTAACAATATTGGTCAGTAGGTTATTATTTTCAGGTATATCTGTGTTTTATCATGGTTACAGACCTTCTGGTTTAAGTACCCATATCCTTTCCACCAACATAAAACTGCAAGTTTCCCTTGGCTGTGTTGTTCTTACTTCGGGTAAATAGTTGTATTTCTTTTTTTTTTCGTAATATGTTTTTATTGATTTCAGGGAAGAAGGGAGCCTATCATCGATAGGCTGCCATTCACATGCCCAGTCTGACTGGGAATCGAACCCTGACCTCCCAGTTCATAAGTTGATAACCACTGAGCCATGCTGGCCAGGCAGTAGTTGTTTTTAAACAGATACAAATCATGGTTTGGTTTGGTAAGCAGTCATTTATAATAGATTAGCACTTTTGCCTACTCACTTTATTTAATCATTACACATTTGATCATTTTACATCCTTTTACATGATCTCTCAACAAAATTGATCTATAAATGAACAATCTTTCGTATTTAACCAATTCTTAGAACATTATTTTGCACATAATATATATTTATGAGGCCTATTTTGGTGAAAGTTACATATAAATTGTTTCATATAAATATTTTGTTTCATATAAAATAAAGAATGTTCATTTTTCCTCTTAGCCTCCATGGGACCAAGTGGGTAATAAACAGAATAGTTGATATGAGAGGCTGATTGCTAAAGGCTGGAACCTTCTCTGTCTTGAATTGATCATTATAGAGCAGCCTGTAAAAAAAAAAAAAATGCTTTTCTTCCTTTAATTCTAAAAATAGTGTTACCTCAACTACTTTTGCTAATTCTTTATAGTCCATTTATAACTCTTGAGAAAGAAAGGATCATAGGAAATCACAGAAAATCATGACTAGTACAGAATTCTTATATAGAATTGATCACTGTGTCTACCACTACATACTTGATTATTGGAGTTTAAGTGCTATTATAATATTTTAAAAGTCTTTACAAATAGAGTTTTGAAATGTAAGATAGAAAGGTATATTCTCATGTGAAATGGTAGGCTTAGATTGGGCAATATCCAGAGATAGAGATAACCCATTGTCTGAATTCAGTGACTGTTTACCCAGTATTATACATATGTCTAGCAAAGCAGAGGCATTAAAAGTAATAATTTCCAGCACCAGTGAACTTAACCAAAATTTACAGTCAGAACATCTAGAAGAAGCAACTTAAAATTCAGCAGATATGTAAGTTTTTATCATTGTGAAAAACGTATTACATTTGGTGAGAAGCTAGCTACAATCTTTTTGGTGTTCTAGACATCTAAAAGTATAACCTGAACTCTCTTTGGTTTACCCATTCTGATCTGATAATGAAGGATAGTATCGTAAATATCAATACAGTTTTGGGCACTTCATATGGTAAGATCATGTGAACAAACTGCTGTCAATAGAGTATACTGTACAAGTATTGATTCAGTGTCTTACTCAGACACCTCATTAACAAAGGTAAGCATTTGTGTAGTAGTTGGCAAATGTACTGGGGGGGGCGGGGAGGAGCAAAACTCTGCATATGAATATCAGTATGAAATCCTTGATCTTAGCATCAGAATGCTTCAGCCAACTACCTCCAGCATTTGCTCCTAGAACTCTGTTTACTTTTGTTTCATTTTCCCCCTTTTTTTTTTACTCTTTTTTGTTGTTGTTGTTCTTCTTTGTAGAGTCACCATGCTGAAACTGTATTCAATCGGGTTTTGCCAGGGCCTATTGCACCAGACAACAGTAAGAAGCGAGCCCGTAGGATGCGACCAGACCTTTCTAAGATGATGGCCCTGATGCAGGGTGGAGGCACTGGTTCCCTGTCTCTGCACAATACCTTCCAGCACAGCAATAGTGGTCTACAGTCTGTGTCATCTCTGGGTCATAGCAGTGCTGCTTCTGCACCTTTGCCTTTTATGCCGTTTGTGATGGGTGGTGCAACATCATCCCCTCATGTAGACTCCAGCACCATGCTTCATCACCACCACCACCACCCCCACCCTCACCCCCACTATCATCACCATCACCATCCAGGCCTGAGAGCCACTGGTTATCCTTCTTCACCAGCCTCTACCACTTCTGGTACTGCCTTGAGGTTGCCATCACTGCAACCTGAGGACAATGAGGACGATGAGGATGAAGATGATGATGATGATTTATCTCAGGGCTATGATAGCTCAGAAAGGGACTTCTCACTCATTGATGATCCTATGATGCCAGCCAACTCAGACTCCAGCGAAGATGCTGATGACTGAAGCCTCAGCTTGGTCCCCATTGCTTGGGTGGCTGCTGTATTTTCATTTACTCTGGCCCTTGGACTATGGAAAAGTGGGAGGGGCAGGGGAGATGTGGGAAAACGCAAGATTCCCACTCAAGGAGGTGAAAGGAAAAAGAAAACTTATACCTAATTGCTTCCAAATTTGAGCGGATTGGGTGGGCAGGGGAACTCCTTAAATAATACACAACCACTTCCTCATTTCTGGGGAAGGAAAGGAGACTAGAGCAGCTGAGGTGCTCACCCCTCCCTAGAAACCTCCATTAACCACAGACTATGTAGCGCTGGCCCTAGCCTCTGGCAGAGCCTGTTCCTGGCTGAACTGTGGATACAGCGGGAGGGTCAGGAACTGTTACCTTCCTTCCCTTGGCATTAATAAATTTAAGTTAATCCTTCCCCACTCTTCCCTTGTTCTACATCTGCTCAAATCCAATATAAATATTAATTTTAAGTATTGCTGTTCATGCTGGGTGATTTCAACACCACTTTCCTAAAGTCCATTACTGTTCATGCCAAGTTAACTTGGATAGGGCAGTCAGTTGTACTCCATTAAAGGTTATATGTAAGTGTAGGCTGTCCAGTTTGCTAAAGGCAAGGGAATTAAGCTAAATAGTAGGCAAAATGTTCCAGTTTCAAACTCCCAAGTTCTGAGAAGAGATGGGAGAATTTCGGCAAGAATCACGAAACTTTTGTTTCAAATTAAATAACTGCTTTAGGGAAGCCTGAAGTGGTTCACTGAACTGCTGCAAGGAGACTGGCAGGAGAATGTCAGGACTCTGAGGTTGAATCCTCTTATATTAAGCCATTTGTTTCTTACAACCCTTCCCCTACCATTCCAGCGCTCAGATGAAGCCTGGGCATTTTTGTCCCCCTTTCTGTCCTTACCCCGTAACTTGAGTGGTAGTTTCATGGGGAGGATGGGCGCTCCCTGACTTGAGCTCGCCTTGTCTTCCTGAAGACCCTGACCCAGCGTCCTGACACCGAAGATTTTTCCAGCCCCGGAGCAGCAGAGACTCTGCTTCCCCACCATTTCTCCGAGTGGAACGTACCACTCCCACGCCAGATCCCGCCCTTTCTGGTTCCCCTTCCTTTGACAATGGGTGGGGCCATCCCACCCGCGCGCGGTAGCTTGCGAGGGGCGGGGCGACGTGCCAGGCCTCCCGCCCCCGGAGCTTTCCCAGCCGCGGCCGCCTCGGCGAAAGCGCGGAACTCCTGGGAGCTGCGGCCCAGCGGAGAGTAAGGGCGGAGGCAGAGCGTCACGTGATGACGTCGGCTAGCGTGCGGTTGCTAAGTTAACAAGAATATCCCGCGAAAATCTAGACTTTGCACGTTTTGTTAGTTTCCTCATTCTTCTTTCTTCCCATTAGCCTCCCGAGGGAGGATTTTTTTTAAAAAGCAAAACTCAGCGCTGTCGGGACCCGGAAGCGGAAAGGGCATCTTTGAGGTCGATACTTCCGGGTCACTGGGAGAGTGCGGGATTCCGGGGCCGAGAGCGGGTGGTGGAGCCGGGACCTCGCGTGAATCTCGGGACCCGAGGAGGAGCGGCGTCTGTGGCTATGGCTGTGACTCTGGATAAAGATGCTTATTACCGGCGAGTGAAGAGACTGTACAGCAATTGGCGGGTGAGATAGATCCCGTAATCTTCCCTAGGGAGCCCCTCTTTTACATCCCATAATAACCCCGTTTCTCGGCGCCCTTTTTTCCCTTTCCTTCGAGAAATCCCGTCTCAGTGTCGCGCCCCTTTAGTTGCTCCAGCAGCATTCGCCTCTGGCGGCCACGAGCTCGGCCCCGTAACAGGGAATCCCCCGCAGTCACCTGCGGCCACCACCATGTTCTCCGCGTGCCGGCCGGGGTCATGCCTAGCAGCCACCTCTCGTAGTTTCTTCCCGCCCTGGAAGAGGCTTGCATCATCATCCCCTCCCACTCCGTGCTCGCGTCTTGCCGCCCCCTCCTGCGGTGTTCACACCCGCCCACGCACTCTCTCCGTCCTTCCCGAACCGGAGTATTCCCCCCCAGGTCCCGCCAGAATTACAACGATCTCCGTAAAGGATGGACGGAGGGATTAGGAGGATGTGAGTTGGGCTCTTCGCGTGCATTCTTTGCGGGCCTTTTGCTACAGTTAAATAAATACTGTTTACCTGCAACCGCCTCATGTTCTAGGCCCCGGTGTGGGTAACAGAAAAAGCTGAAAACCTGCAGGCATTCGTAATACAAAAAAAACGATGTGATGCATGAAGCCTGATTAGTTTTCCTCCTTGGTAAAGTGTCCAGGGCACGTTTACAGAAAAAGAGCTGTTGCAATTCCCAGTCTTTTAAAGATTGGGCGATTTTGTTGCTTGAAAAACGTTCACTGTTAAAATTTATACTTATGGAAGTAATTTGTCAATTCAAACATTTGGTCGCATCCTGTGGTGCAGCCTGAACTGTCTAGATTAAGTCTGGCCTCTGAACTCTGTCATCCAGGGAAGATAAGCTAATAAAGACTTTAAGACCTGAAAAACGTCCTGGCAAAAAATGTTCAGTTCTGATTTCAGCATTGTAAGTTGCCTTCCAAATTGATCCTCTATTAAAAATCAAACTATTAAAATTGATCATTTCCCTGCCATTCACATTAAAAGTTCCTGAGCATGTTCCTTCTTTTGAGAAGAAATGCATTAGTTGAAAATAAAATGCATTTGGTAATTGAAAATAAAATAAAATTAGACAATTTTCATAAAAGTTACATTTTATGAAAGTAAAAATAAGGACTTTATGCTAAGCAAGTCCTAAACATAAAATTTATTTCTAAAATGTTTTTGTTGATTGGTTTTTAATGTCACATTTTAAAATTTGAACATGATGCATGTTAGAAAAACTCTGAAGGTCCCAATATCTTTTAAAGATTAATATGTGATAATGTGCTGGTAATAATCAAAAGCCCACTCTTCTCCCCATAGACCCCACAATCATATACCTTTGATGTGGAGGTTGTTTCTAGTCTGGATAATTCAGAGTTTTTCAAATTATTCATCCTCATGAAGCCATTCATGAAAACAGATCAATTTAGAGCTCACCATTCCCCTATGTGATAATTAAATGCAAAGCATGAAAGTAGGAAAAACTTGGGGCCTAAAGACAAATTGGCAAACTTAATCTCAAGTGACAGTCTTTAAATCCATGGAAGTTCATTTGTTGGCCCCTTTTTTTGTTTCTCAAAAATAATGAAAATTTATGTTAGCCCACCTATTTAACTAGTGACATCATTTGAAAGGGAGATTGTTAGATGTTGATAAGACCCTGGCATTATAAAGTTGCCAAGTCATAAAATTACTCATTAGCAAAATTTTGGGCTTATTATTATAAAATCTTATTCAAATTGGCTTACTTTTTTATAATTAAATTTTAATAACTATGCTCTGGACCTACCTGTAAAATTTATGTTTAGTCTTTCTAGTAGAGTGCTTTAATTCTGATCTGCTTATGTAGAGATCATAGTTTTGGGGATAATTTCTTTTCTTTTTTTTTAAATATATTTTATTGATTTTTCACAGAGAGGAAGGGCGAGGAGAGGGATAGAGAGTCAGAAACATCAATGAGAGACCTCGATCAGCTGCCTCTTGCACGCCCCCTACCGGGGATGTGCCCGCAACCAAGGTACATGCCCTTGACCGGAATCAAACCTGGGACCTTTCAGTCTGCAGACTGACGCTCTATCCACTGAGCCAAACCGGTTTCAGCTGGGGATAATTTCTGATTGTTTATTCTCTTGCTGTCCAGAAAGAGCAAAATATGTAGGTGCATGCTATATTTGGTTTGTTTGCACTTTTTCCTTTTAAGAAAACTCATTGAAATAAGAGAAGAACTTGAAGTTAACTATATAACTCCCAAGCCTGTGTTATCAGCTCTCATCTTTAAACCTTTATTATGACAAAAATTAGAGGCCCAATGCACAAAATTCATGCACAGGTAGGGTTTCTAGGCCTGGCCAGTGATCAGGACCATTCGGTGCCCAAAGATCACTGCAGGGTCGGCAGAGGAGGCAATGGTTGCCGCATCAGATATGGAAGGAACAGACGCTGGACGCTGAACCGCCACTGTATGGTTCTCCCCCTCCCCAACTCCTCCCTCACTGTCACTCCACCACCATGGCAGGTGGGTGGCAGGCTGATCGGGGCCTGCTGCCAGTGGGGGGCGGGACAGGGCATGGGAGGTTGGCCTCCAGCCCCCAGGAGGGAGCTGGTTCTTGGCATCTCTTAGGAAAGGGGCTGCATCTGCTGCCACTCACACCCGGTTTCCCGTTCCAATCAGGGCCTGCCAGCTGCAGGGAGGGACCATGCAAGGGTGGAAGCCAGGGGAAGTTGGCTGCATTGAGCATCTGCTCCCTGGTTGTCAGTGTGCATTATAGCAACTGGTCGTTCAGTTGTAACCATTGCTTAGGCTTTTATATATATATAGATAACTAAGAAGTTAGCTTGGGGTCCACATCCACTTTTTAATCTTAGATACCTTTAAACATAAGCCTTTCAGAACTCTGTGGTTGCACAAGCTAACACAAGGCAGATCAAACTCTTCAACTACATAGAATTGTAGAAAACCAGAAAGCTATGACTGCCCCCTCTTTAAAAAAAAGAAAAAACAAAATGGGAGCTAATGTGGCTCCTAATCTCTCCTATCTGCAAGTTGAGTTGGGGTTAGATATATATTATGGAGTTACTGCAAATAAGATACAATTTCATAACTTATGTCCTAAAAACAATTGCTGTACCACACACTTAATTGAATAGAAATTTTTAAAACATTAAATCTCATACCTGAGAAAATAGGATCTGCCAAAAAATCAAACAGGAGACTTACATAGTGTCTAGAACTTGTTTTATGACTCTGGGATGTTTAAGTCTAGTCCAGTCTTGCCTCTTATTTTAAAATTAGAGGCCCAGTGCATGAATCGTGCATTGATGGGGTCCCTTAGCATGGCCTGTGGTGATTGTGCCAAAATCTGCAGTCCAATGCTGCCTGCTGCTCCTGCCTGCCACTCCCACTCATTCCAGTCCTGCTGTGCCTACTGTGGGCTCATGCCCAGTCATTCCTGATTGGGAGAGTCTCACGCCTCCGCAGTGGCACTCACCAGCCCTGAACCCTGCATCTGGCACCTATCCCAAGGGGTTGAGGGGCTGGAAAGCAATCAGCTCTTCAGGCAGGTGGTGGAATGTCCTTGCCAGCCCAGGATTCGGATCCGTCTTGCAATGTTCGCACAGGTTGTTGGAAGCCTCCTGGTGGCTTCTTTTATATCATTTTTTGTGGAGCATCTATGGAGGGGAAGTGGCCATGGTGCCCAAGGCTGACTTCCAGGAGGACAGCAGTGCTGTCGGGATTGTGCTGGTGGCACTGGTTCTTTGGTGCCTGGCTTGTTCTCCAGATATTGGACTTGCAGGTCTACTGAGGAAGTAAGTGGCTGCCACCAGGCTGGTAGACCACCAGGAAGGGTTGGTCAACTGAGCGGCACTCCCGCTGTGGGAGCTCACTGACCACCAGGGAACAGCTCCTGTGTTGAATGTTTTCCCCCTGGTGATCAGTGCACATCATAGCTACTGGATCGTCATCCTTAGGCTTTTATATAGAGAGAGAGATTAGACCTGCTACAAACAGAAAAGGTTTGCAGCATCTTTGTATTTTTGCAATAGGAAACTCCGGATGTTAGTGGTAGGTCATGTGAGAGGCGGTGGTCTTCTCCTCTGTCCTCTTATACTTACTAGGTCCTTATTCAGAGCTTCCCAACCTTTCATGATTGTGATTATTTTTAACCAAGTAATGGGATTAGTATTGCATGTGATTCAAGGGGGGAGGTTCCCATCATTCTGGCGTCTTGGCCCTTTGAGAACTGAGGGATGCAATATCCAGGCACAATTATAATTCATTTGAGACTGCCTATTAGGACATCCTGGACTTCAGTCTATCTGCCTTTTATCCCAAAAGAATTCCGTAAAATATCAAAATCACAACTGTTTTCTTTTTTGAACATATTTTTGAGAGAGAGAAGGAAAGAAGAAAGAAACAGTGATGTGAGAAAAATCAATCAGCTGCCTACTGAGGATCAAGCCTACAACCCAGGCATGTGCCCTTACCAGGAATCAAACAGGTGACCTTTTGGTTCATGGAATTAGGGACGCTTAACCAACTGAACCACTTCTGTTGGGAAAATACCAGCTGTTTTCAAAAAGAATGCTGATCCAATGCATTAATTTATGTGACTCAACCTGTCAGGATTGAGGCTCCAACCCTAAAAAGAAAATTTTTGCTCTTGAGAAAACTAACCTGTAGTGTCAGTGCTTCTCCTGAGTGTTGCTCTCTGGCTCTGCTGCTTTTTTGTCATGGACAAATTTTTTGCTCTGGATTGCTTTCCAAGACTAGGCAATTATCTGCTGTGACTTAGGAAATATAGGCAATTCCCATACTACTTTCCCTCGATAATATTCATCTCAGTTCTTACGGTTCCTCTATCTCTGGAGGGAGATAGGGAAAGGTTTAAATAATGCTTTGGTCTCTTAAGTAAAGAGGGGTAAAGAAGGAAGTAAATGCCTGGACAGGTTGGAATTCGTTTATTCTTGCTTACTCAACTTTTATAGTCTACTCTGTTATCTACTTTTTTATGTTTATTTTTTTATCCCTATTACCAAGTTTAATTAGTGCCTGGAATATTGTAGGCATCCAGTGAACGATGATGATTATTTCTGAGCTTTCATGACTCCCTTTCTTGGTTTGAAAAGGTTTTTATCCAGGTTATACTTAGGATGACTGGAAGTCCTACCTGTCCTGAAACTATCCACCTTCTGTCCCTGTGTAAATATTAAAAAAAAAAATTTTTTATTGATTTCGGAGAGAAAGGGAGAGGTAGAAATATCAATGATGAGAGAGAATAATTGATCAGCTGCCCCGTGCACACCCCACCCTGCCGATGTGCCCCAGCCTGGAGTCGAACCATGACCTCATGGGTTCATAGGTCAATGCTCAGCCACTGAGCCATGCTACCTGAGCCCCTGTGTAATTATTAATGGTATACTAGTGTTTTTTTAATTCTCAGAATTGTCTCAGTTTGGATGATAAGTTGTGTGAGTATCCCAGCTATCATCAGAAACTTCAAAGTGTTTCCTCTTTTAATGTAATACCTAATTGGTTCAAAGAAAGGTAGTTATTCCTGTTCCCTGCAATATTTCCCCAACTTTTAGCATTCAGATACTACCTGCACATTTTTTGCTGATTCCTAACCACCTATATTATTAACTTGCACTTTAAAAATTATTTTAAGTAATACATAGGCTTGAAAAAAAAAAAAAGTTCTAAAAGCCTTTTTAAAAAGTCACCCGGCCCTAACCAGTTCAGCTCAGTGGATAAAGCATCGGCCTACAGATTCAAAGAGTCCCAAGTTCAATTCCAGTCAAGAGCATGTACCTTGGTTGCAGGCACATACCCAGTAGGGAGTGTGCAGGAGGCAGCTGATCGATGTTTCTTTCTCATTGATGTTTCTGACTCTCTATTCCTCTCCCTCTCTGTAAAAAAAAAACCAATAAAATATATATGTATATTTTTTAAAAATCACTCTACTCCTTTAAAAAAAAAAAAAAAAAACAGCCCTGGCCGTTCTCAGCTGTTAAGAGCATCAGCCCGCAAGTTCGATTCCCAGTCAAGGGCACATATCTGGGTTGCAGGTTCAAAACCGCCTACTCTCCCCTGAATGGGAGCACACATTCAGGAGGCAACCAATCAGTGTGTCTTACTCTCATCGATGTTTGTCTCTCCTCCCTTCCTCCCTCCCTTCCTCCTACTTTCTGAAAATCAATAGAAAAATATCCTTCAGTGAGGTTTAACAACAAAAAAGGTTACCTGCCCAGAAACAACCACTTTTAGTTCTCTTTCTTATTTTGAAGTAATATCTACATACTATTAATTCTTGGTTTGTTTATTTTTTCATGTTAACTGTTTTGGTAAATTAAGATTTAAAGTTAGTTTTTTATGCTATCACATCTATTTTAACTTTTCTACCTCCTGACACTTAAGATTTCTTCTCAATACATTATTATGAAAGATTTTAAACATTCAGAAAGGTAAAAGAATTTTCAATTAAATACTCACATACCAGTTAACTCACAGCTCTGTTAACTAATGAGTTTGCCGGCCACTGGATAGGGGCTTAATCACAAGGAACAAAAACAGCCTGTAATTATTGGAATAGAGAATCTAGGTCAGTGGTCGGCAAACTCAGTCAACAGAGCTGCAAACCGTGGCTTGCGAGCTGCAGTTTGCTGACCACTGCCATATATCCACCACCTAGATTATACAATTAGCATTTTATTCTTGCTTTATCACACATTTGCCCCCTCTATAAGTTTTTTTTTCCCCACAGTTTTTAATAAAATCAGTAGTCAGTTTAAGTGCTCATGTAAATAGTTTCACTGGTTGGTGAAGTAACAGAACAATTACCTTCCCTTTTTCTCTATGGTTTTTATTTTTCCTGGCATTCATGATTGCCTCAATTTTTCTCTCTTTTAAGTGTCCTCAGCCTAATTTTTGTCCTGTGGGTCTGTCATCTCATCAATCTTTTATTCTAAAATTCTTCACTTTTCAGACATCTTATTCTCTGTTTTTTAAGTACTACCACCACCACCTATCCCACCCTTTAACCTTACATTATACCATTCTATCTGTATAGGTTGCTCTCCAGGCCTATTGAACTTGGGGATTTGCCGATGTTGAGTCCCCTATATATATGTCTTGAGTTTTTTTCTATTTTGTTAAGAACATTTTCTCTAAGAGGCTCTTAAGAAAGAATATAGAAAATACGTATTTCTGAGCCCTTGTATGTCTTAAAAAGTTTTGTCTCTACTTTTTGTTAATAATACAGTTCAGTGGATATAAAATTTAAGGTTGAAAATCATTCAGAATTGTCAGAATTGAAGCTATTATTTGTCAGTCTTCAAACTTACAGTATTTTGAGAAGGCTGATCTGATTCTAGTTCCTGTCACAAAAATTAAAATGAAGCTTGGCTATATTCATTCATATAAAGAAAAACAATACGAAGCTCTGCATGAATGGAGCCTCTCAACTTGTTGGGATTATTGTAGAGTGAATAAACTGGCTCAATCTATGGAGGACCCCCAAATGTCAGTGGCTGAAGTGTTTTCTCTGAATTCAATGAAGATGCACAAAGAAAAAAAAAAATCCTTTAATTCTTTTCTTTGGGCATTTGTTCCCAATTGTCGTTCAAAATGCAGATTTTTGTTTAATTCCCCAACATTTTGCACTTTCCTTCTGCTGGGCCTAATATCTGAGTCTATAGCTTTCTGAGTTAATTTCTTCCGAGAATAAAGCAAGTCTTTTTATGGAGAGCGTTAGGGATTGTCTCAGGGTTTCCAAGAACAGGAGGGGTCCTTCACTTAAACTTTGTGACCAGACCTTCTGTTTTTAGCCTTGAACTCATCCATGTACAATATATCCTATATCCCTTCCTTGATACTTGGTGCCTCCTGAAGCTATGCATATTTATCATCAGTATCTTCACAGTGAGAATACCTGAAAAACACTTGGGGTGTTGCTGTCCCAGCTCTGCTTAGTCACTTAACCACTTTGTCCATTTCCTCTTCCAAAACAGTTTGACTTGGATGTCAAGTGGAACAAACAGATTGGAAGGTGTCAGAATTTGGAGATAGAAAAGATTTGGTAGATGTTGAGAAGCTATGCATACCAGAGATCACTGCTGCAAGATAATTTATCTATAGAGGGGAGCATAGGAGTTGCAAGTCCAGATTTAACAAGGGGTCCAGTCTAAGTCCTAAAGACCAGCTACGCAGGAGAGAACAGATTAAGAATTGGGGACTTTGTAAGCAGCACCGAATTGAGTTCCAACCCCCTCAAATGGCCAGACTGGCATTTGTAGCTAGCTGTAGGACCAGTCCAGGGGTAAGGGCCTACTATGATGATAGCCTGGCACTTTAAACACACACACACACCAAAAAAACTAGTCCCCTCCACTCCCAATATTTCAGAATGAATTCCAGATATTACTTAATCAAAATATTTTAGTATTGTATATAGCTTATCATGTGAGTTTTACAAGAAGATTATTTAAAATCTCACACAATTTCAGACTTTTTTTGTTATTATTGTTGTTAATCCTCACCAAAGGATGTTTTTCCATTGATTTTTAAAGTAGAAGGGAAGGAGAAGAGACACAGAGAAACATCAATTGGTCCCCTCCTGCACATACCTTGACCAGGGCTGGGCATCAGACCTGCAGCCAAGGTACATGCCCTTGACCAGAATCGAACCCTGGACTGTTCAATCTGTAGGCTGACATGCTATCCACTGAGAAAACTGGTTGGGACCAATTTCAGACTTTTTAAATGTAATCTGTATAAGGTATTTATGCCCCTCAAAGGGTTTGAAAATAAAAAACACTGTTCTCGATTTTGCTGTCAAAATACTTGGTTTGATTGTAATCTTTTTCATTGAGTCACATTTTAAGAAAAATTTTATCCAGATTTATTATCTTTAATATCTTAAATTCTGGTGTTGTTATATTTCTTCTGGGGTTAGAGCCGATTTGTTTTTATAAAGACTCAACCAAGAATATTCTATGAAATGGTCAGAGCAAATGGTTCCAAGAGAAATTAGGATTCATCCTCTTACCTTTTAAAAAAATATATGTATAATAGAGATGCCCAGTGTACGAAATTTATGCAAGGAGGTGGGGGGGGGAAGGTGTCTCTCAGCCCAGACTGCACCCTCTCCAATCTGGGACCCCTTGTTTAGGCCCAGTCCCAGTTGGACATCTCTCTCACAATCCAGGACTGCTGGCTCCCAATCGCTCGCCTGCCTGCCTGCCTGATTGCCCTAACCGTTTCTGCCTGCCAGCCTGATCACCACCTTACTAATCCCCTGCTGGCCTGATCACCCCTAACTGTCCACCCCTGCAGGCCTGGTCACCCCCAATTCCCCTCCCCTACTGGCCTGGTTGCCCCCAACTGCCCTTCTCTACAGGCCTAGGTCCCCCCCTCAACTGTCCTCCCCTGCAGGCCTGGTCGCCCCCAACTGCCCTCCTCTGCAGGTTCGGTCCCTCCCAACAGCCCTCCCCTGCTGGTCTGATTGCTCACAACTGTCCTCCCCTGCTGGCCATCTTGTGTGTTGGAGTGATGGTCAGTTTGCATATTACTTTTATTAGGTAGGATATTAGAGGCCTAGTGCATGGGTGTGGTCCCTAGGCCTGGCTTGCGATTGAGGTGCAAGAGTCTGGCATGGAAGGGCAGGTTCCAACTGACCTCTGGGCAGTACCTGGGCTCCTAGGCTCCCATGTATTCCCCTCTGCCTGAGTCATTGGGCCCCTGCCAGGCTCCCTCAGCACCTGGGAGCTAGGAGGCGGCCCTGCTGTCTCCCCACCCCCACTGCTGGTTGCCATCTGTGGGGTGATTGGGCCCTGTTTGTACCTGCCTTGGGCTGGCATTGCCCACGCACCTGCTCCACCATCCCTCCATGGTCCCACTCTCATCAAGGGCCTGTTGGGATCAGCAGCACCTCCACTGCCACCCTCTGCCAGCGCTGAGTTGCCTGCCATGTTCCATGCCACCCCCTGGTGGTCAGCACACGTCATAGCAAGTGGTCAAACTCCCGTTTGAGGGGACATTTTGCATATAAGGCTTTTATTATATAGGGTGTGTGTGTGTGTGTGTGTATTGACTTCAGAGAGGAAGGAAGAGGGAGAAATAGAAACATCAGTGATGAGAGAGAATCATTGATCAGCTGCCTCCTGCATGTCCCACACTGGAGATGCAACCCACAACCCGAGCAAAAGCGTTGACCTATAAACCAGTGACCCTCCTGGTTTATAGGTTGATGCTCAACCACTGAACCAGGCCATCCTCTTACCTTTTTGATCCGTAATGGAAAACAACACATTTTACTAGTATATGAATTAAAATCCTTGAGATTTTGGTTTGTTTGTTTTTCCCTATTTTAAAAAGGGGGGGGGGCTTTTTTTTTCCCCCTTCTTTGCCTACTTTTAATTGTATTTAGGTTCCTTTGGGTGATTTTCCCATATTATTAATGATTAAGTCACAGGATTTTACTCTGTATACTTTAAAAAATGAATTATATTTAGAATTTTTGTATATGTTGATGCCTTTTTCTTTGTTGAAGTTTTTGACTCAACTAAATACCAAAAAATACTAAAGGGGACTTTCTGGTTAGTTTCAGTGTTTTAATAAGTATCTAAAACATGTGAGCATTAAACATAGGGAGTTCCTGTTACTAATTTTTGAAGGTTATCAAGGTAGCAGTAATATTACTGACATAAAAACCATGTTTATTAAAGAACTAGGGGCCCAGTGCATGAATTCATGGACATTGAAAGGAATTGTGGGCTGCAAGGTTGTGGTGGGCATAGCGGTAGGTCTTGGCCCATCCTCTGCGGCCCCCAGTCCCCTGTCTGCCAGCAGCATGTTCAATCGGCAGTGCCAGCAGCAGGTGCGAGAGACGGCTCCTGACCCCGATCGACCTTCAGGAGCAGGGGGAAGTGAAGAGGCCGTAAGGGTGATTAGTACCACAGCGGGTACGAGTGGGGTCGGTGCTGGCATCAGGTGCAAGCACAGGGTAGGACTGCAGCGTATGGGAGCCAACAATTTTCAGTAACCACCAGAGGCTCACCCTGATGACAGCAACTGGTGCCTTGCCTTGGTCTGGCGCCCCCCACTCACCTCCACCATCTCACCGCAGCCAATACCCACCATGTTCCATGTGCACCTCCTGTTGGTCAACGCATGTCATAGCGACCGGTTGTTCTGTTGTTCCACTGTTTGGTCTATTTGCATATTAAGGTTTGATACAGCTAGATTGGCGTATACATAGCAAAAATTTGACCAACCTGAAGAAAAACATTTTCTCACTGCATATCAATGGGTGAATGCATACAGTCTCTAGTACTTTTAGTTATATGTTTTGTTGGATTATTTGGCAACTATAACCCTTAAAATGTGGAGAAGAGTCTTAGTAGATGTTTTTCTTGATTTTTACCAAGTCAGAAAGGTTTGACCTTATAACCCACAAACAATTACCAGTCCTTTGGGCTGATAGTGCTGTCCAGAAGTGGTTAATGGTTAGAGGACTCACATGTAATCTCTAATTTCAAAACTTACTACAAAGCTGCAATAGCCAAAACAATGTGGTACTAGTGTAAGGGTAGACATGTAGAATTGAGAATAAATAGAATTGAGAATCCAGAAATAAACCTTCACGTTTACATCATTTGATATTTGACAGTGATGTCAAGACAGTTCAGTGGGGAAAGAATAGTCTTCAACTTACGGTACTGACATAACTGCATACCCACATGCAACAGAATGAAGTTAAGCCACTTCCTCACACCATATACAAAATCAACTGAAAATGGATCATAGATCTGAATATAAGAGCTAAACTATAAAATTACTATAGAAGAAAGTATAGGTTTATCCTTGAGGTAGATAAAGCCTTCTTAGATATGACATCAAAAGCATAAGAAGCCCTAGCCAGTTTGACTCAGTGGGTAGGGCGTCAGCCTACGGACCAAAGGGTCCCGGGTTCAATTCCAGTCAAGGGCATATGCCTGGGTCGCAGGCTCGATACCCAATAGAAGGTGTGCAGGATGCAGCCGATCCATGATTCTCATCTATGATGTTTCTATCTCCCGCCATCTCCCTTCCTCTCTGAAATAATTAAAAATATATTTTTTAAAAAGCCTAAGAAAATGCCCTGGCTGAGTTGCTCAGTTGGTTGGAGCATCTTGCCATACACCTGGTCAGGGCGCACATACTTATGTTGTGGGTTTGATCCCCAGTCAAGCACTAATGGGAGGCAACCGTTCAATGTTTCTCCCCCTCTCTCTTTCCCTCTTCCTCTCCTTCTTTTCTCTCTCTCTCCCCCTCCCTCCTTATTTCTAAAAAGTATTCTCAGGTAAGGATGTTTTTTAAAAGCACAAGAAAATAAAATTAAAAAATTTATGCTTCAAAGGACAACATTAAAAAAGTAAAAAGAACCTACTGGGTAAAAAATTTGCAAATTAATAAGAGATATCCCTAACATATAAAAAGAACTCTTGCAATTGAATAACTATAATAAAGCAGTAATATGCAAGTTGACCCTCACACCATACTGCCAATACATGATGGCTGCCCTCTCCAGCTCCTCCCCCAACCCCACCCCTGATCAGCCTCTCACACCCCAATTGAGGGTGAAGCAGCTAGCCAACCCTCCTTTCCGCCCCTCCCTCCACACACACAGCCTCTTCCCTAGGCTGGCCAGGCCCTCATGCTTTCCTGGGGTTGGGGGTATCTTAGGCAGGCTACAGACATGGTGTTGGTCAGAGTCCATAAAACCTCAGAAGTGACCAAAGACCAAGGCGGAGTGGAAAGATCCATGGCGTCTTGAACCTGTAACCCTGGTGTCTGCACACCAAGCCTTGGGGCACACCGCACCGGTGACGCCTGTGGATGAAGGGTAGAGCAGGGAGCTGGGAGGGGCCTAGAGTCTTCTGGAGCAGCCCGCCTGCCGAGGTTGCTGTGACCCGCACACTCGGCCTTGGTCAAAGCCCCTGGTTAGCTCTGCTGCTTGCCTTCCAGTTGTGGCTAGCCCTGAGCTGGCTGGCATTGCACTCAGAGAAGCAGCTGTCACTGGGCTCAGTTAAATAAGAGAAATCAAAGAGCCCAGCATAAATATCCTCCCAGCCCCTTCCTACGCCCTCGGGCAAGGAGGGCTGGGGATGAGGGTGATGGAAAATGGCTGCTGCTTTGCATTTTATAATGAAAAGACTCCTTTTATGTAGCGAGGAGAGTTGATTTGTTTCCAGCAACACCTGGCATGTTCCCTGCTCCAAGCCGTAAAGCCTGACAGCACCTAGCAAAGGTGTGTCTGCACAGCCATGTTGGTCTGGCTCCTGGGACATTGGGAGCAAGTTTGAGCTGCATTGATTTTTTTTTTTAAAAAAAGATAAAGATTGAAAAACACCTCTTTGTACTCAAATGGCACTATAAAATGCAGATTACAACTTCTGGGTTGATTTTGAGGCAAAGTGCAAATAGGTTCATGGGAAAAGCAGAAAAAAAACAAAAGGGAGAGGATTCTGCCATCCACAGCACTGAACGTTGGTTTTTGTGTGTGTTTTTTTTGTTATTTTTTCTACTGTTCGCCAAGTCAGTATATGCCATTTAAACCACTTTATGGTGTTAGGTAATGAGCTAATGCTTCCTCTATTAAGAGCAAGCGACAGTGCCTTTCATATGAACCACATACATTTAATCCATTCAAATGGAGCATACTGAGTGGAGAGAATGGAATGTGTCATTATATAAAGAACTTGGCATTATGATGCTATCTAGCTGAAGATCTTATTTATTTTGCAATTTACAGAACATAGACAAATCAGGCATTGAAAGTCAATGTACATGCATAAGTGCATGACTTTATTTTCATCCATAATGACCAAACGACTGGTCATCAGGAGGTGCATTGATGGGTCCTACGGCATGGTGAGTCTGGGGTCTTGTGGCGCAGTAGGTCTGGGTGAGGCTGTGTGGCACAGGCCAGAGCCAGGGAACCTGAGGCTGTGCCCCTGGCGTCGGGACATGAGGCTGCATCCTCCACCTGTCTGGGCTTGACGGGGTTGGGGCCAGCCAGGTCTTGATGTCACGCAATGGGGGTGGGGCCAGCTGGATACTTCTATTATAGGGAAAGTGCAAATAGCAGTATTAAAGTATTTCCTCTAATTCCCTTTTAATGTGCATGAATTTCATGCACCAGGCCACTAGTAAAGTAATAACACACTTATGGAACGGCCAAAGGGTGTGAATAGGCACCTCTCCAAAAAGGTATACAAATGGTCAGTAATCACGTGAAAAGGTGCTCAACTCATTAGCCATTAGGGAAATACAACTCAAAACTACAATGAGATACTACATCATATCTATTGGATGGCTATAGTAAAAAAAGACAACAGTATTAGTCAGTACATGAAGGAAATCCCATACATTGCTGTTGGGAATGTAAAATGGCATAATCACTTTGGAAAACAGTCTGGTGGTTCCTTAAAAAGTTAAATAGTTACCATAAGACCCAGCAATTCCTCACCGAGGCATATACTCAGGAGAAATAGCTTCACATTAAAACTTACATGAATGTTCATAGCAACATTATATATAATCTCCAAAAAATAGGAATAACCCAAGTGTGTAGCAATTGATGAATGAATGCAATATGGTATATACGTACAATAGAATACTGTTATTGAGCAATAAAAAGGATGAGGTTCTGAAACTTGCTGCAACATGAATGAACCTTAAGAGCATGTTAAGTGAAAGAAGCCAGACACGAAGGCCACATGTTTTCTTGTTGCATTTATATGAAATGTCCAAAATAGACAAAACCATATAGACAATTAGATGAGTTAGAAGGAGATGGATAATGATTGCTAATGGGTTTGTTTTGGGGCGGTGAAAATGTTCTAGATTGTGGTGACAGTTGCATAGAACAATGGCTGTGAAGTTGTCAAGGAAATGTACCTTAAACTTAGAATTTCTCTTAGGAAAAAATTATATACATTTTAAGTAAATACTGAAGTCACTATTCCTATTTTGCCTGGTGTAAGAAGGAAATGACCAAATTACCTACTCTTTACTTTTCAGAAAGGAGAAGATGAATATGCTAACATTGATGCCATTGTTGTATCAGTAGGTGTTGATGAAGAAATAGTTTATGCCAAGTCAACTGCCTTACAGGTGAGCCGTTCTTAGCCCTGACCATCATTGAATCATCTACGGCACTGTTCAATATAGTAGCCACGTAAAAATTTAATTCCTCAGTTCCAAATCTAAAGTACTCTATACTGGCTGCCAGATTAGAGCAGATGAGAATATTTTCATCTTAAAAAGTTTAATATCAGCACTAATCAGAAAATAAGGAAAAAAGAGAGGTATATAAATTGGGACAGATTTAACTATATATCAAAAAAATCTGAACAGTGATTACATAAAATATTTTTCTCTTGGATACTCTTCAGGGATCTAGGTGTTTTTTTGTTTGTTTGTTTTTTTTAATATATTTTATTGATTTCTTACAGAGAGAAAGAGAGAGGGATAGAGAGTTGGAAACATCGATGAGAGACATCGATCAGCCGCCTCTTGCACGCCCCCCACTGGGGACGCGCCCGCAACCAGGATACATGCCCTTGACCGGAATCGAACCCGGGACCTTCCGGTCCGCAGGCCGACGCTCTATCCACTGAGCCAAACCGGTTGCGGCAGGGATCTAGGTTTTTATCCACATCTCTACCATTTATAGAGTTTAGCCCTTGTGCTCATCATACACAGATTGCTAGAGCTTCAGTCATTACATTTGCATTCCAAGCAAAAAGAATGGAAAAAGGGAAGAAAATTGGAGATGATCTTCCCTTTTTAAGGAGACTTGCTTCAAGTCCCACAGAATATTTCTGCTTATAATCTGTTGGCCATACTTAGTTGCAAGAAAGGATGGGAAATAAGTCTTCATGGTGAACAGTTTGCTTAGCTCAAAATTCCATCTTTTAAAATACATTTTTACTGATTGTAGAGAGGAACATAAATTATGAGAATCATTTATCGGCTGCCTCCTGCACACCTCCTACTGGAGATTGAGTCCGCAACCCAAGCATGTCCCCTAACCAGGAATTGAATCCTGACCTCCTGGTTCATACATAGGTCAACACTCAACCACTGAACCTCGCCAGCTGGGCAAAATCCCATCTTTTTTAGAGATAAAAAATTAATAGTTGGTACACAACTAGCAATATTTGGGAAAGGTAGAATGCACTGTTCCCTAGGGCTTTATTCTGTCCCATTTTATGCACTTCTGCCCTAAAAATATAGTAGTTTCTATAAAACACAAACTGCTCCAACGTCTGATGGTCTTTGTTATGGAATATTTCAAACGTATCAAACTAAATAAAATAATGATATTAAACTCCTGTTTACCCATTATTTAGTTCAGTAAATTGTCAACTCCCGGCCAATTTTATTTCATTTGTCCACATTCAGGCCCTCTCCTATCCCTGATCATTCAGAAGTTAATTTCACATAATCTTATCTTAGAAATATTTCTATACAAGTACATTAATTTTTTTATCAGTAAAAACTGTTGTCATTATTATCTTTTCCGATAGACATGGCTCTTTGGTTATGAATTAACCGATACTATCATGGTCTTCTGTGATGACAAAATCATTTTTATGGCCAGCAAAAAAAAAGTGGAGTTCTTGAAGCAGATTGCCAACACTAAGGGCAATGAGAATGCTAATGGAGCCCCTGCCATTACACTGCTGATACGAGAAAAGGTCAGAACTAATAAAGAATATGTCATAAATATGAAAGAATGTTTACAAAAGTGATCAACAGAAATGACTTTAGGAGTTTAAAAGAATATGAGGGGAAGGTTGTAGCTGAGGTGGTTGTAATTTCAAAATTTTGTCATATTTTCATTGTTAAGAGTTGAACAACCCTGTCAGTTCTTTGGCAAAACAAACTTTGTCCATACTTGAGGATACTATCAACTTTCGATTGTTTTTATCTGAGTACCTTAATTTGGAACTAATAGCTTCAAATATCCTTAAGGAAATTTAGATATAACTTAGTTCTAGTTTTTATTAAATGTAATTTTATTTTTATTTATTTATTTATTTATTTTTGGTCATACTGCTCACCTGAAAAAGATTTTTTTTCTCAGAATATTGTTCACCTATGTATTTGAGTTTCTCAGCTGTTCCTTGGAGGAAATGATCTTGTCAATTTTTATGGCACTTCGCCTAAGCATATAAAAGTATACAAAGAAATGTGTTATCTTTTGGTGTGTTATTATTTTCCCTAAAGAAATGGGTAGGACCTGGGGTTAGAATTTATTCTTTCCAGGGATTAGAGTATTTGTATATGCTGTTTTTTACTAGTAGTACATAAATGTCTAATTCTAAAACCAATTGACAAATCCCTCTCCTTCCCTGTGACACCAATAGAATGAAAGTAATAAAAGCAGCTTTGATAAAATGATTGAAGCCATTAAAGAAAGCAAGAATGGCAAGAAGATTGGAGTGTTCAGCAAAGACAAATTCCCTGGAGAGTTCATGAAGAGCTGGAATGACTGCCTTAACAAAGAAGGCTTTGACAAAGTAAGAATACTCCTGGGAAGAAGCAAATTGAGAGTTGAGAAGGCAAAAGTGTGATGGACCTCCATAACAGATAGTGCAGAGAATATAGGAAAACTATATTATTTTACATTTACATTTTACATTTCCTTTGATTGACCAGTAAGCTTTTTTTTTTTTTTAATATATTTTTATTGATTTCAGAAAGGAAGGAACGGAGAGAGATAGTAATATCAATGATGAGAGAGAATCATTGATCAGTTACCTTCTGCAGGCCCCACACTGGGGATAGAGCTCACAAACTGGGCATGACCGAGAATTGAAACCTGACCTCCTGGTTCACAGGTCAACGCTCAAACACTGACCCACATCGGCCAAGCCAGTAAGCCATTTTACTTTTCACTTAGGTGTGAGGCATTCAGGAGATAGTTGAGCTATTTAGAGTAAGTCTCTTATCCAGAAAAATTTTGGTTTTTTTACCCTGATAGCCTTTCTTCAACCTTTACAAAAATGTCTAGAGAGGAACATTTACATTTAAAATGGTAGTTTAATGACTCTTAAAATGTACACAGTGACCTGGTAAAGAGTTACTTCAGATGTTTATTCAATCAAAAAAAGGAATATTTAAATATTCTGGAAATTACTAGTGAATTGTTTGCTAAATAACCTAATATAGTCACTTATAATATTCACTTTGGGAGAGATTAATTTATCTAGCAATTCTATATCTGCATGTTAAAAACTCTTACCCCTTTGACTGCAGATAGATATCAGTGCAGTTGTGGCCTATACCATTGCTGTAAAGGAGGATGGGGAGCTCAACCTAATGAAGAAAGCAGCCAGCATCACTTCTGAGGTCTTCAACAAGTTCTTCAAAGAAAGAGTCATGGAAATAGTTGATGCAGATGAGGTAAATGGAGAGGGCAAAGTCTTTTTACTGTTTTAATAAACCAGAAGTACCTTACCATACAGTGTTTCGGTATGTTCAGCTTTCTTTAAAATTAAGCCTTTGATAATTAAGTTGGTGGTGTATCATTGTGCCAGCTCTATTCCAAAATAACTATAGCCGTGCACTATAGTTTCTCGTGTTTACCCAATATTTTACTTGAGAATTTCTTAAATACTTGTGATCTCCACATAGTATTGTCTAAATTTGATTTGGACATATATTAGTATGTTATCTAATGCACAGATCATTTCATAAGATTTTTATAGCATCCTAAGGGATACCAGTATATATGTTGTCATCCATTGATAACATCCAAAATTGTAGCACCCCTTTTTGCCATCCTCTAGTAAGTATTGTTTTATTTTTGGGTACACTTATAGAAAGTTCGACACAGCAAGCTAGCTGAATCTGTGGAAAAGGCCATTGAAGAGAAAAAATACCTAGCTGGGGCAGACCCTTCTACTGTGGAAATGTGTTATCCTCCTATCATTCAGAGTGGTGGCAACTATAATCTCAAGTTTAGTGTGGTGAGGTAAGTTTGAGAATTTCAAAATAAAACAGAGCATTTCAACCTTTAGCCTATTTTTCCTTTGACCATTCTGGAATTCAGAAAATTGGGAGACAGAATAATTATTAGTCTACCTTCTATATTGCCTTCTTGTCTTATTCCATGCATATTTCTATTTTATTTCACATAGTTACTCATTTCTTACTTGAGTATTTGATTGTAAGCATTTTTCAAATGATTAAAAATGCCTGGCAAAAAAATCCAAAACATCACACACACACACACACACACACACACATAAAAATTTTATTAGGTGTTCTATAATGTAATCTTTTTAATTTTAAAAAATATTGTAAAGAATTCTTTTTCTTTTCCTGGTCAAACCTGAAGGAACTATCAGAGTGAATACTGCATTTCATAGTGGACCAGTGGATAAGTGACTCCTTACCATCATACTATCAATAAAAGCATAATATGATAATTAGACCGGACAGCTGGATGACCTTCCAGACAAAGCCAGGGCCAAGGCAAATTGCCACGGCTGCAAGGACCAAGCCCCTTGCACAAATTTCATCATAGGACCTCTAGTTAGAATATAATGTATAGAAAGTAGTATATCCTTTATGTAAATAGGAAACAACTCAACTTCTTACTGAATGTTTACCCTAAAAGTTTTGGTCACTAATTTTATTCCAGGTCCTTTATAAACTGATTTATTAAAAAAAAAAAATGTAGGTCCTTCTTCTGATTCAGCTTTGGGATATAGCAGGGAAAATTAGTGATTACAGATGTTATGTGTCAAAGATATTAAGACTTTCTTAGTTTGGGTAATCAATGAAATGCTTTCTTCCTTTGATTTCTAGTGATAAGAATCACATGCATTTTGGGGCCATCACTTGTGCCATGGGTATTCGTTTCAAATCTTACTGCTCCAACCTTGTTCGCACTTTGATGGTTGACCCCACTCAGGAAGTTCAAGAAAATTACAACTTTTTGCTCCAGCTTCAAGAGGAGCTGCTGAAGGAATTAAGACACGGTGAGGTGCCTTACAAAAGGTTTGGAAATCAAGTAACAAAAGTGTTACTAATGTTTATGTGACTTTATGTCCCTGGAACTCTCATACTAAAGACAGAATTAGATTTTACTAACCTCTAATTATCCTAGTATTTTAGTTCTTTTTTTTTCTTAATTTAATAAATCTTTATTGTTCAGATTATTACAATTCCTCTTTTTTCCCCATAGCTCCCATCCAACTGGTTCCTTACCTCCCCCACCCCCCGTCCTCATCCATAAGTGTATGATTTTTGTCCAGTCTCTTCCCACACCCCCAAACTCCTTTTCCCCCGAGAATTGTCAGTCCACTCCCTTTCTATGCCCCTGATTCTATTATATTCACCAATTTATTCTGTTCATCAGATTTTTAATTCACTTGATTTTTAGATTCACTTGTTGATAGATATGTATTTGTTCATAATTTTTAACTTTTATCTTTTTCTTCTTCTTCCTCTTAAAGAATACATTTCAGCATTTCATATAATACTGGTTTGGTGGTGATGAACTGCTTTAGCTTTTTCTGATCTGTGAAGCTCTTTATCTGACCTTCAATTCTAAATGATAGCTTTACTGGGTAGAGTAATGTTGTTTGTAGGTTCTTGCTATTGATCACTTTAACTATTTCTTGCCACTCCTTTCTGGCCAGAATAGTTTCTGTTGAGAAGTCAGCTGACAATTGTATGGGTACTCTCTTGCTGCTTTTAATATTCTCTTTTTGTTTTTTGCTCTTGGCATTTTAATGATGATATGTCTTGGTGTGGTCCTCTTTGGATTCTTTTTGGTTGGGGTTCTGTGTGTTTCCTGGTCTTGTAAGTCTATTTCTTTCACCAGGTGGGGGAAGTTTTCAGTCATTATTTCTTCAAATAGGTTTTTAGTATCTCTCTCTCTCTTCTTCTGGAACCTCCATAATTCTGATGTTGATACACTTGAAGTTGTCCCAGAGGCTCCTTACACTATGTTCACATTTTTGTTTTTGCTTTCCTGGTTGAGTGTTTTTTGCTTCTTTGTATTTCAAATCTCTGACTTGGTTCTTGCGTTCCTCTTGTCTGCTGTTAGGACTCTATAATATTTTTTTATTTCAGTCAGAGTATGTGTAATTTCTAGTTGGTCCTTTTTCATCTCCTCTTGGGTCTCACTAAATTTATCCATCTTTTCTAGCATATTCTTGAAAAACCTTATAACCATGGTTTTGAACTCTATATCCAGTCATTTGCTTTCCTCCATTTCTTTCCTTTGTGATCTGTTTCTTTGTCTCCACATTTTGGCTGCTTCCCTGATTTGATAGAGTGGCTTTGTGTGCTAGGTGTCCTATAGGGCCCAGTGGCTCAGCCTCCCCAGTTACCTGAGGTGGACACTCTTGATGCACCCCTTTGTGAACTGTGTGCAGCCTTATAGTTAAGTCTTTTTTTTTTTTTTAATTAATTTTTATTAATTTTTTATACATATCTCCCCATTGCCCCCCCTCCCTCCCAGGCGTACCCCGACCCCCCAGTGTCTGTGATCATTGGTTATGTTTATAAGCATGCATACAAGTCCTTTGATTGATCACTTATTTACCTCACCTAATCTTTCTGCTATAATTTCAGTCTGTTTGATGCTTTATGATTTTTGTCCTCCTGAGAATTATCAGTCTACTCCCTTTCTGTGCTCCTGATTCTATTATATTCACCAGTTTATTCTGTTGATCAGATTTTTAATTCACTTAATTTTTAGATTCACTTGTTGACAGATGTGTATTTGTTGTTCATAATTTTTTGTCTTTTACCTTTTTCTTCTTCCTCTTCTAAAAGGGTACCTTTCAGCATTTCATATAATACTGGTTTGGAATTGATGAACTCCTTTAGCTTTTTCTTCTCTGTGAAGGTCTTTATCTGCCCTTCAATTCTGAATGATAGCTTTGCTGGATATATTATTCTTGGTTGTAGGTTCTTGTTGTTCATCACGTTGAATATTTCTTGCCACTCCCGTCTGGCCTGCATCGTTTCTGTTGAGAAATCAGCTGACAGTCGTATGGGTGCTCCCTTGTAGGTAATAAACTGTTTTTCTCTTGCTGCTTTTAATATTCTCTCTTTCTCTTTTGCTCTTGGCATTTTAATTATGATGTGTCTTGGTGTAGTCCTCTTTGGGTTCCTTTTCTTTGGGGTTCTGTGTGCTTCCTCGACTTGTAAGTCTATTACTTTTACCAGATTTGGGAAGTTTTCAGTCATTATTTCTTTAAACAGGTTTTCAGTATCTTGCTCTCTCTCTTCTTCTGGCACCTCCACAATTCTGATGTTGGTACGCTTGAAGCTGTCCCAGAGGCTCCTTACATTATCTTCACATTTTTGGATTCTTTTCTCTTCTTGCTTTTCCAGTTGAATGTTTTCTGCTTCTTTATATTTCAAATTTTTGACTTGATCCTTGCCTTTCTCTAGTCTGCTGTTAGTACTCTGCGTAATAGTATTCATTTCAGTCAGTGTATTTATTATCTTCTCTTGGGTCTCACTAAATTTATCCATCTTTTCTAGCATATTCTTGCAAAACCTTATAAGCGTGGTTTTGAACTCTATATCCAGTCGTTTTTTTTCCTCCATTTCTTTTGCTTGTAATCCCTTCCCTTGTCTCGGCATTTTCACTGTGCCGGGGAAACTTCTGTGCTGGATTCAGCCGCAGAAGCCTCTGCTGAGCTTGGGATGGGTGGAGTCTCAGGGCTTAAGGGACCGCCTTGCCTTCCAGTCGGCCCCGCCCTCCACGGCCCCTGAGTCTCACGTGACTGGGTAATGGCTGGAGCGGTCCTTGTGCGCGCACCCGCCGCGCCTCCAACCGCTGCCTTTCCGGCTCCCCTGAGAACCAGGACCACACGAGTCTAGGTCCCCAGGGTTTCGCCCAAAACAGGGGCCCAGTGGACTCAGAAGCAGCGCAGTTGGGAGGGTCTGTCTCCCGCCCACTCGCGAAAGCCAGCGGCACAATCAGCAATCCGTCCTCCGCGTGGTGCCGTGCGCGACCAGACCTCCGATCCTTTGCAACTCCCCCAAATTTCCGTGCACTTCTCCCTTTTCACAGTCCAAACTCCCCCCGTATGAGTTTCGGCTGGATCTGAGGTTTAGTGTCGTAAGAGAAGGGGTTCAATGCCGTTGGGAATCTCCGTTTCCCTCCCGCCAGAGAAAGCCAGCCAGGTTCTCCGGCACCCGCTCTCTCAGCGCGCGTCTCCGTACCTCAGCTTTTTGCAGCTCCTCTGGGTCTCCGTGAGCCCCTCTCTTTCCCTCTAGTTGTAGAACTTCCACTCAGCCAGCTTTCCTGTGGTTCTGGATGATGTCCGCTCTGTCTTTTAGTTGTAGTTTTGAAATTGTTGTGCGAGGCAGCAGTATAGGTGTTTACCTATGCCGCCATCTTGGATTCTCCCTATAGTTAAGTCTTGATTGTTGTTGGTATTACTGGGAGGAATTGGCCTCTAGGCCAGTTGGCTGTGAGGATCAGCTGTGTCTATGCTGGGAGAACTTCTGTGCTGAAGACACCCTTTGGGACAAGACTTTGCAAAATTGCAAAAGCCTCTGTGCTCAGCTTGAATGGGGCAGAGTCTCAGGGCGGGGCAGACAGCCTTGGCTTCCTGTCAGCCCTGCCCTATGAGGCTCCTGGATCTCAGTGTCCCTTGGTAATCGCTGCAAGCATCTCTGAGAGAGAGCCACCCTCGTGTTTCACCCACTTCCAAACAGTCCAGTTTCTCCCCGAATGAGTTTGGGTTCCCAAAAACTCGCCTGGAACTGGAGTTCAGCGTAGTCAGGAGCTTCCGTCTCCCTCCCTCCTGCTTTAGAATGCCAGCCATGCACTCAGCCACCTGTTCATTCAGCAGTCAGTTCTCTCCTCACGTGTGCCTCTGGACCTCTGCCTCCTCAGCTCCCCAGAGTCTCAGTGTGCTTTTTCTTTTCCTGACAGTCCAGTTTCTCTCCGAATGAGTTTGGGTTCCCAGAAACTCGCTCGGAACTGGAGTTCAGCACAGTTGGGAGCTTCTATCTTCCTCCCTCCCACTTTAGAAAGCCAGCCATGCACTCAGCAGTCAGTCCTCTCTGCGCATGCATACCTTTGGACTTCTGCCTCCACAACTCCCCGGAGTCTCAGTGTGCTTTCTCTTTTCCTGACAGTCCAGTTTCTCCTCAAATGAATCTGGTTTCCCAGAAACTCGCCTGGAACTGGAGTTCAGCGCAGTCAGGAGCTTCTGTCTCTCTCCCTCCCACTTTAGAACACCAGCCGCGCACTCAACCGCCTGTCCTCTCCACGCACTCGCGTGTCTCCTTACCTCAGCCTTTTATAGCTCCTCTGATTCTCAATGTACTTTCCTCTTTCCTTCTAATTGTAGAATTTCCACTGAGCCAGCTTTCCTGTGGTTCTGGTTTTGTCTTTTAGTTGTAGTTTTGATATTGTTGTATGAGGCAGTAATTTAAGTGTTTACCTATGCCGCATCTTGGTTTCTCTCTGTCAAAAGGTCTATTTCATCTGAGCTACTGTAGTCTCACATTTTAGTTCTTGAATCTACTTTTAGGCATGTGTGGTTATTGTGATTTTACATTGATTTTTATAAAAACCACTGTATCCGAATCTTCATGAAATATCAGGGCCTTATTACTCTTCTTTAGAATTTTAGAAAGTTCTTTTTTTTTTTAAATTGAGGTATAATTGACATACAAAATTATGTTAGTTTCAGGTGTGTAACATCATGATTTAATATTGTGTATTATTGCAAATTGCTCACCACAGTAAGTCAACGATTGTCACCATACATAAAGTTATATTTTTCTTGTGATGAGTGGCAACTTTTAAGATTTACTCTCTTAGCAACTTTCAAATATGCAATAAAGTATTAATGACCATTAAGTATGATGTTAGGTTTGGCTTTGTCATATGTTGCCTTTATTATGTTGAGGTACATTCCTTCTATACCCACTTTCTTGATTTTTTAAATAAATGGACATTGAATTTTGTCAAATGCTCTTTCTGCATCTATTGAGGTAATTATATGATTTTTAACTTTGTATTGTTAATGTGGTGTATCACATTGATTGAATTATGAGTGTAGGATCATCCATGTATTCCTGTTCTAAGTCCCTCTTGATCATGGTGTATGACCTTTTTAGTGCTTGGATTTAGAAGCACCTTAGAAAGTTAAAGAACTAGTATCTCTACCAACAAAATGTGTGATGTTAATTCTATGTTGAATAGATAGAATAATCTTAGCGTAAGAGCAGAACTAATAGCAACCCTGCTAATAAGCAAGGTACAGCCTCTTTTAAGACTGTCACCCCCAAGTGGCTAAGCGGGACTTTATATTTACCACTTTTAATCACTTTGTAAGCCCAGAGCTTCCAGACATCAACCATCTGTGTTGCCCAGAGATTCCAGACATCATTTCCCATGATATTTCAAGTCAAGTTTGAGAAATCCTATTGGAAATAATAATCATAGGTGATTTAATGAGGATAAAGATCCCTCTAAGGCAGTGGTTCTCAACCTTCCTAAGGCCACGACCCTTGCATACAGTTCCTCATGTGGTGGTGATCCCCAACCATGAAATTTTGCTACTGTTATGCATTGTGATGTAAATATCTGCATTTTACGATGGTCTTAAGTGAGCCCTGTGAAAGGGTCATTCGACCCCCAAAGGGGTCGCGACCCACAGATTGGGAACCACTGCTCTAAGGCTATTATATCTGTACTAGTCTGGCTTGAAATATCTATTTCCTAAACCTTGAAAAATTAAGGCCAGAGTTGTCCTAACATTAATTCACTCCTCTAGTCCTGTTTTCAAAATTTATAGTAATTTAGTGTATTGCTGTTTATCAACACTTAAAAAGCTGTTTCTCTGAGACCACCTGGTGTCCCACGTCAGTGATTCTCAAATAGTGTAATTTAAAATGACAGGATGGATTGTTTTTAAAAATACAAATGTCTAAGCCCTACCATTCCTAAAAGAAACTATATTTCTTATTTTACACTTGAGAAACACTGCTTTAGAAGAGACAGACTAAGTTGGGGGAAAGTTGATTTTTAAATATGGTGGGGGATTTTATTTTCTGGGAGATATTTAATGTTCTTTTTCTGTCTTGTCATTAGGTGTGAAGATATGTGATGTGTATAATGCTGTCATTGACATGGTTAAAAAGCAGAAGCCAGAACTGTTGAACAAAATTACTAAAAACCTAGGGTAAGATGCTATGAATGTAAGTTATCACTCTGAATAAATTTTTATGACTGACTGTTCAGGAAAACTATTTTGTGATTGACTCAACCAACATTTATGGACTATTATACTTAACTGTGTGCCAGACGCATCATGTTATCAGAGACTCTGAGAAATTTAAATTCTGCTCTGAGAAATGGGGTGGAGATTTTTCTAGACTGAAAACAATAAGGATTCCAGGCTTAATCTACAAATGTTAGGAAACATACTGTATTTTCTTAGAGCACCTCAGCTCACATTTGAAAATTAAATGCTGTGAGCCTTGTGATCCAGCAATTCCATTTCTGGGTATATATCTGAAGAAATCCAAAACACTAATTCGAAAGAATATTTGCTCCCCAATGTTCATTGTAGCATTATTTACAATAGCCAAGCTATAAAGTAATTGTGGTACATATATAAATGGAAATCTTACCATTTGTGATTGCATGGTTGGACGTAGAAGATACTATGCTAACTGAAATACGGTAGTCAAAGAACAACAAATACGTGATATTACTGACATGTGGACTAAAAAACAATATAAATGAGGAAACAAAACAAAAACAGCCGAAACCGGTTTGGCTCAATGGATAGAGCATCGGCCTGTGGACTGAAAGGTCCCAGGTTTGATTCCGGTCAAGGGCATGTACCTTGGTTGCGGGCACATCTCCAGTGTAGGGCATGCAAGAGGTGGCTGATCGATGTCTCTCTCTCATCGATGTTTCTAGCTTCTCTGTCCCTCTCCCTTTCTCTCTGTAAAAAATCAATAAAATATATTTAAAAAAAAAAAAAACAGACACATACATATAGAAAACAGAATAATGGTTGCTAGAGAGGAAAGGGCTGAAGGCATTGAGAAGTACAGACTGTTAGTTATACAATTGTAAAGTACTGCATAGGAAATACAGTTATTAATACTATATAATAGAAACCTAATATGCAAATGGTCATCACACCATCACGCCGTAATGACACACACACTCAACACTGGGGAGAGAGGAATGGGAACCAGCCAGGCTGAAGCCTGGGAGAGAAACAAGTCCCAGACGCCAACAGCTGGGGCTGCAGCCTAGGAGAGCGACAAGCCGCCCACCCTATAATCCCAGGTCCCAGTGGCTGTGCCTATGACCCAGAAGAGGGACAAGCCGCCTGCGGCTGCGGCCCAGGCAAAGCCATCTACCCATGGTCCCCTGTGGCTGCATCCAGCCAGGGCTAAGCCAGCCCGGGTCCTAGGTGCCTATGACTGGCCGGAGGAGGGAATCTTGGGTCCTGGTTGCAGGGCAAAGGAGAGGTGGTTAGGACCAATCAGGCAGGCAAAGAGGTTAGAGGTGATCAGGCAGTCAGGCAGAGGTGTTAGATGCAATAAGATGGCAGGCAGGTGAGCAATTAGGAGCCAGCAGTCCCGGATTGTGAGAGGCAGTCAGAAATCCCTCAAGGAGTCCTGGATTAGAGAGGATGTAAGCCAGGCTGAGGGGACACCACTTCCCCCATACCCATGCACAAATTTCCTGCACCGGGCCTCTAGTATTGTAATAACTGTGTAGGTGCCAATTAGATACTGGACATATTAGAGGAAACACTTTGTAAAACGTATGATTGTCTAACCAGTATACTATATACCTGAAACTACTACGAAACAATATTGAATGTAAACTGTAATTTAAAAAATAATAATAATTTTGGTTTTAAAAATCATGAAAATTAAATACTCTGAGAAGTCCTATTGTTTTAGGAAAAAGTATTTGCATTTTTATTTAATCCAGTGTTTCACAAATATATTTGACTATTGAATACCTACAAATAACTGTTAACATCTTATAGAATCCAAGACATTTTGGAAAACAAAAGCTATAAGCAATCTCCTTAGATGGCAAGTAGTCTAGAGTATATAGTTACTTTTTGAGCTTTTTCAATGGATAAGAGGAAATATATTGATCTAAATAGCAAGTCTTGGTCCAGGTGACTTGATCAGTCTACTTATCAACATTGCGCTAAAAATTGCCTTTCTTGCCGAAACTGGTTTTGCTCAGTGGATAGAGCGTCAGCCTGCGGACTGAAGGGTCTCAGGTTAGATTCCGGTCAAGGGCATGTATCTTGCTTGCAGGCACATCCCCAGTAGGGGGAATGCAGGAGGCGGCTGATCAGTGTCTCTCATCGATGTTTCTAACTCTATTCTTCTCCCTTCCTCTCTGTAAAAAATCAATGAAATATATTTTAAAAATAAATAAATAAATAAAAATTGCCTCTCTTAATTCAGTTATTACTATCTTAATTGCCTCTTAATAGTCTCCGCTAAGCTTATAGGAAAACTCCTAATTTGATTTCATGGTAGAGGTTAAAATTTAAATGTGGGTGAATAAGCTAAAATAAAGAACACTTGATATAATAAATGTTACTTGGGGTACTTTATTAGGATATTATTTTTAGCTTATTAAAAGTGCAAAGACTATTCTCTCTAATTCTCTTTCTTAAATGACTGATCAACAGCAGCAAGTTACTCAACATGTTTGCCTGCCTTATCTTGAAAATTAAAATAGAATAAATTTATGGGAGCATTTGAGATCTTACTCTCTGTCATATGGCGCCAGTTTGGCTCAACTACACTATAATTGGGGACGGGAGGAAAGCTGCTCTGCCTGGGGAGTAGCCTTATCTCTATTCTACTTATTCACAAATAAACTCTTTCATTTTAAACTCTAAAAGAAAAAATAGAATATATTACACTCAACCCGTGTATAAGATCTATTAGCCTATTGCTAAAGTTTCTTGTTTCTTTTTTTAGGTTTGGAATGGGAATTGAATTCCGTGAAGGTTCTTTAGTAATTAATAGTAAAAATCAGTATAAACTGAAGAAAGGTGAGTTTTACATGCATATAGGAGGAAAATACTGATTTGAATAATTTCCTTTTAATCTTCCTCTTTTCTATGTAAAATCTATATTTCTCCATCCTTTCACAGTCATAGTCTGATTCTTGTTTTGCTATTTTAGGGATGGTTTTCAGCATCAATTTGGGCTTCTCAGACCTAACTAACAAGGAAGGGAAGAAACCAGAAGAGAAAACCTATGCCCTATTCATTGGTGACACAGTTCTTGTAGATGAGGTCTGTATTGCTTAAATTTTTGAGTGTTCATGAATTGACTTTGAGGGGCATTTTGTACTTCTTAAAAGTCTTTGTTAAATGCTAGCCAAGGGGAGAAATTCATGTGACAGTCTGACCTAATATAGCTAGGAATTGAGATTGTAGTCCATGTACAGGGAATAACGTAAACCACACTGTTAGCACATTATGGCTGCTACCATGATAATATCAGGAGCTGATTCTAATGAAACTGCTTTATAATTCAACCACTTAAAGTGTACAGTTTGGTGACTTCTCCGTATTCAGTTGTTTAACCATCACCATAATGTAATTTTAGAACATTTTCATCACCTCAGAAAGAAACCCTGTACCCATGAGCAGTCATTCCCATTTTCTCCCAAACTCTCTTAGGTCTAGACAATGAGTGAACTACTTTCTGTCTCTAAGGATTTGCCTGTTCTATACATTTGGGGTCTTCTGTGACTGTTTTGTTTTTTGTTTTTCCACTTAGCAGCAACTGATTCTTGATTATGATGATGATGATGATATGATGATAGCATATATGTCAGTGTTATTATAAGCTAAGCACTTTCATGCATTAATTTATTGAATCCTTAAAATAATTCTATTAAGTAAATACTCTTATCCTCATATACAGAAAAAGAAACTGAGGCACAGAGAAGTGTTAAGTAACTTGCCAAATGTTACACAACTAGACAGGAATTGAGCTAGATTTCAAATCAAGTCTGTGTGCATTGGTTTAGATTTATGGCAGGCCCATCCCCCTGGGTCTCTCATATTGTCTCATGCCAGAGCATGCTGTGACCTTGAAACATAGCTTGGCCTCTGTCCGTAGGCTACAGGCACTGGAGCAGGTTAAACAGTGAAGGGGAGAGAGGACATTTTTTTAAAATATATTTTTATTGATTTCAAAGAGGAAGAGAGAGGGAGAGAGATAGAAACATTAATTTAATGGGGAAAAAAAAAGAGCCAAAACCGGTTTGGCTCAGTGAGTAGAGCGTTGGCCTGCAGACTGAAAGGTCCCAGGTTCGATTACAGTCAAGGACATGTACCTTGGTTGCGGGCACATCCCCAGTAGGAAGTGTGCAGGAGGCAGCTGATCTCTCTCATTGAAGTTTCTAACTCTTTATCCTTCTCCCTTCCTCTCTGTAAAAAATCAATAAAATATGTTAAAGAAAAGAAAAAGAAAGAAACATCAGTATGAGCGAGAATCGCTGATGATGAGCCCTACACTGGGGATCAAGCCTACAACCCAGGCATGTGCACTGACCGAGAATCGAACCATGACCTCCTGGTTCATAGGTTGATACTGAGCCACACTGGCCAGGCTCAAGCCTATAATTTTAACTGTTATCCTAATGTTGTCTTCAAATCCTAGTTCCTACTGAGAGATTGGGACCTAAGAACTGTATTTATTCATTATCAAAGAGTCTAGTATCCAGAGGTTCAAAGCATTTCCCAGGTACATACTAGGTTAAAAAGTGAAAGTATTTCCTTTAAGTGTTCTTAAAGATATCTGACTTCTCCGATTTATTCTAGGATGGTCCAGCCACTGTTCTCACTTCCGTGAAGAAGAAAGTAAAGAATGTAGGGATTTTTCTAAAGGTAGGAAAAGGATAAATGTGTGGTATAGGAATTTTGGGAACAGTGAAGAAATAAAATATTGACTAAAAAGTAAAAACCCAAAATTTCTGATTATAACTTTTTCCCCATAGAATGAGGATGAAGAAGAGGAGGAAGAGGAGAAAGATGAGGCTGAAGACCTGTTGGGAAGAGGTTCACGGGCAGCATTACTTACAGAAAGAACACGAGTGAGTTTACTGTTTTTAACTACATTGATTTCATATTGGTCATGGTTCGCATGTTTTGATAGCTTGGGTTTTTTCTTCTCTAGAATGAGATGACTGCAGAAGAGAAGCGAAGAGCACATCAAAAAGAACTGGCAGCTCAACTCAATGAGGAAGCAAAGAGGCGACTGACTGAGCAGAAAGGAGAACAGCAGATTCAGAAGTAACTGAGTTTGCATTGAGCATTGTCTCAGTTATATGTATTTTGCAGAAATTTCTCATAAAATTTTTTATCCCCACTCCAGAGCTCGGAAATCTAATGTGTCCTATAAAAACCCATCTTTGATGCCTAAGGAACCACATATTCGGGAAATGAAGATCTATATTGATAAGAAATATGAGACGGTAATAATGCCTGTGTTTGGCATAGCAACGCCTTTTCACATTGCCACGATCAAGGTACTGACATTAAATTAGGTTCCCTTCAAACTTTTTCTTAAAATAGATTATTGTTTTGTCTAAATCATCTCTCTGACACTTCTTCAGACTCTACCTTTCTTACTTAACCTTCTGCTATCATTTTCCTTCCTTTCAGTTTTCACTTTCTAAAGGGTTTATTGGTCTAGTCTAGAAGCATAATTGTCCTCTTTTCTTGAATCTTTTTTTTTAGCATTTTTTAACCTGTGGTTGTACACGTAGCATAAGTAGTTTGAGAGTTCATGTTTCTTTTGGAAATACCTTTGGTCATATAAAAAAATATGCTAAATATGTAGGTTTAGCAAACAGCCTTGTAACTCCTAACTTAATTTTAGCTTTTCTATTATAACTCCTAATTTTTATCAAGGAAAGAATCCTGTTTATTTTAATGCTGTTTCTTTTTTAACAGAATATAAGTATGTCGGTGGAAGGAGATTATACTTACTTGAGAATTAACTTCTATTGCCCAGGCAGTGCTCTGGGAAGAAATGAGGGCAACATTTTTCCTAACCCAGAAGCCACTTTTGTCAAGGAAATGTGAGTTCCCAAGAAAATAACCATCCCCAATTCCTTGCTGGCTGGAGTATCACTAAGAATCATTTCATTCGCTGTGTTGTCCTCCCCATCTAGTTAGTGAATGGCAAAGCCTTCCTCAGTGACACTTGTTTAGAATCACCTTTCAGGCTTTGTATTACTTTGAGGATGAAACATAATTTAGAATCCTCATGAAAATATTTTATACTTACTACGCATATTTTGCAGTAGAATCTCAAGAAAGATGTTCCTCATTGGAGTCTATTCTTTCATGGTTTGGAATGGGATCATTTGGAAGGTTATAGCAGATTTGAAAAATAAGTATGATTGTCCCACCCAATGGATTAGCCAACATTCTCTGTTCAAGAGAGAAGAAGTGGTTTATTTGTTTGTTTGTTTAGCTTTCCAAACATCATTTCTCCATTCAGTGGTGCTGTTTTCTTCTAAAAATATTAAGCCAGTTATAAAATATAGTGAAAAATGCAGGTAACCTAGCCTGATGACAAAACTCATAAATGCTTCCCCCTTTCTACAGAACATACCGAGCTTCAAATATGAAGGCACCTGGAGAACAGACAGTACCAGCCTTGAACCTTCAGAATGCTTTCCGAATTATAAAAGAGGTACAGAAGCGTTATAAGACTCGGGAAGCAGAAGAGAAAGAGAAGGAGGTAAGCCTGAATACCACAGACAAAGCAACATTCTGCAGAAGAACATGTGAGTTTGGGAGACATTTAAAGATACATGAAGATTCACATTAATTTTCATTCTGCTTTAGGGCATTGTGAAACAAGACTCCCTGGTGATCAATCTAAACCGGAGTAACCCCAAACTAAAAGATCTGTACATTCGGCCAAACATTGCCCAAAAGAGGATGCAAGGTTCACTGGAGGCCCATGTCAATGGTATGGACCATCTTATGTGCCGGGGCTTGATCGTTAGGGACACATTTGTAAGAATGACATATCAGATAATATAGTACAACAAGGAAATGTTGGAAGGAATCTACTTAACGTTGCTGTATGGATAGAATGAAAAGAAACCTCTATACATTGTCGGCATTTCCTCTGGCCCTGTTCAAATCAATAAAGAAAGATGCAGTGCCTTTTGGCCAAGCTCAGGGTGCTGCTTGGTAACTAGCTGCTTTCTCCATTCTTCCCCCAGGTTTCCGCTTCACATCTGTTCGAGGAGACAAAGTAGATATTTTGTACAATAACATCAAGCATGCATTGTTCCAGCCCTGTGACGGAGAAATGATTATTGTCTTGCACTTTCACCTCAAGGTATACCTTTCTACTCCCTAGCTATGTGATCTTGGGCAAGATCTCTCTGTCAGCCTCTGTTCTTTAAGATATTGATGAAAATGTTACTGATCATATATGGTCTTTAAGAAGATTGAATAAAATAAATGTTTATAAAGCCCTAGCCAGCATGTTCAGTGGTTAGAACATCAGCCCACACACTGAAGGCCCGTGGGTTTGATTCCCGGTCAAGGGCATATACCTAGGTTCCTGGTTCAATTCCTGGCCCTGGTCAGGGCGCATATGAGAGGCAACCAATTGATGTATCTCTCACACATGGTTGTTTCTCTCTTTTCTATCTTCCCCTCTCCATTCTCCTTCCCTTCTACTCTCTCTAAAAATCAATGCAAAAAAAATCCTCTGGTGGGGATTGAAAATAAATAGTTATGATAATAATGGTTATAAATCCGCAGTGCCTAACATCTAGAAGGTGCTAAATGTCTTTGTTCCTTTGGAGATGATACATAATGATCACCAAAGTATATAACGTCTCAATTCCTCTTTCTGAAATAAAAAATTTTTGCTTTAGACACAATTTATTACCAACATAATCTCCAAAGCCCATTGTAATAAGTAGAAGTACTTTTTAAAGTTTATACTCTTTCACATTCCCAAATGTCATTAGTTCATGGTGACTTCAGGAATACTTTAGCCTATCTAATAAAAGGGTAATATGCAAATAGATTGAATGGCGGGACGACCAGTCGCTATGATGCGCACTGACCACCAGGGGGCAGATGCTCAACACAGAAGCTGCCCCCTGGTGATCAGTGCACTCCCATAGGGGGATCACCACTCAACCAGACGCCACAGTAGCCTCTCCCATGTCCGCGGCAGCACTAAGGATGTCAGGCCCATACCCCACAGGACATCCCCCTTAGGTGTCCCAGATCGTGAGAGGGTGTAGGCCACGCTGAGACAACCTTCCTCCCCTTCCCACCACACCCCCATCCACAATTTTGTGCACCAGCCCTCTAGTCCTATCTAATAAAGAGGGAATATGCTAATTGACTGCCACACCTTCACAAAGATGGAGTCGCCCACAGCCACAAGATGGTGGCGCCCAGTCCCCTCAGCCCTCCCAGGGTGGCAGGCATGTGGCATGGCCAGGCCTGTCCCCAGGCGGGTTCGGCCACGCCATGCGCCTGCCTCCAGAGTCCCCCAGGTCCCTCAATCCCAAAGCCACCCAGGGCCAGCCCGAGGCACAGGCAAGCCTCGGATGGCGGCTGCCCAGCCACCCACGGCCACCCGAGGCTCAGGTGACCAGGGCTGGTTGAGCCTTGTGCTGCCAGCAGTGGCAGCTACAGTGGTGTGATGACGGCGTTGCCTTCCCCTGATTGCCAGGTCACCTCCCATCCCTGAGGGCTTGTGGACTGAGGGGGCAGACCAGGCTGAGGACCCCTCCCCCCCTCCAGGGTATGAATTTTCATGCACCATGCCTCTAGTTTTTACATAAGTGCTGTCATTTCTAATAATGATATTTTTATATTTTCATTTTTTATTGTTATATTGCTTATCTGTTGTATAGAATAAGTGTTCTGACTTCTTCCTGCTTATTGCCCTCAGAATGCCATCATGTTTGGAAAAAAGCGGCACACAGATGTACAGTTTTACACAGAAGTGGGAGAAATCACCACGGATTTGGGGAAACATCAGCATATGCATGACCGAGATGACCTCTATGCTGAGCAGGTTTGTAAAATTTAGTATTTTATTTGCAGGGTAGTGAAGTAGGATGTAATCCAAATCTGAGTTCAGTAATTGTTATATTTTATAAAGAACCCCTGAATCTATCTTGAGAATAACTTAGATATCTGCTGAGTTTATGTGCTACAGTGGCTTATGGATTAGACTTAGATTGCAGATTCAGCTCTGCAGTTAATAGTATGATGGCTTTTAATTCGGTATGCCTATTAGTATCATAATTATGACTGCAAACGCACTTCAGACTTTTTGAAGGGATACATTGTTAGTGATAGCTATAGTTAATTAGTATTTTTTTTCTTCTTCTACAGATGGAACGAGAAATGAGGCACAAACTGAAAACTGCCTTTAAAAATTTCATTGAGAAAGTAGAGGCTCTAACTAAGGAGGAACTGGAATTTGAAGTGCCTTTTAGGGACTTGGGGTAACATATCTTATTTTTTTTAAATATATTTTTATTGAATTCAGAGAGGAAGGGAGAGGGAAAAAGAGATAGAAACATCAATGATGAGAGAGAATCGTTGATTGGCTGCCTCCTGCACATACCACACCGGACCGAGCCCACCACCTGGCATCTGCCCTGACTGGGAATGGAACTGTGACCTCCTGGTTCCTAGGTCAACACTCAACCAATGAGCCACCCCAGCCAGGCATATCTCTTTTTTTCTGGCTATTTACAAAAATTGGTTATTCTTCCTTTAATAATAATTTAATATACCTTCTCCTTTTTCATATAACTGATATCCTTTGAGATATCCATTTCCTCTTGAAACTTTTAAGGACTGGGATGAGTGGCTAAGTTTGAGAGGTTTCCTTTGTATTGAGTATGCTGGAGTTGTTGGGAATGGGAAATAAAAGTTTATTGTGGCAGTAACAGTTTCTCTTGCAACAAGTTTGGTCTTAATGTGGTTTCTTTTCTTATTCTCTTTCAGATTTAATGGAGCACCCTACAGAAGTACCTGCCTCCTTCAGCCTACTAGTAGTGCACTGGTAAATGCTACAGAATGGGTGAGTATTTCTAACCCCCTTTTAGTAAGAAAATTGTTAGAGAAAATGAAGGATAGGTGTTTTGAAGAGTAGATTCATGTTATTTCTTTTGATATTCACTTACCTTAGACATAAGGCATACTGAACAAATGTTTCTTTATAAGCCTCTTTAGTGTTTTGATAGTTCATGTGGTTTCCTTAAATTTATTCTTTCGAAGATTTTAATCTTGCAGATTTTTTACTGCAGCTCCATAATATGTTGTACTGCTATTAGTCTTTCCAAAAAAAAAAAAACCCCAAAAAATTGTTTAGTTATCCTTTATGTAATGGTTTAGATTCTGAAAGTATTTGGAATTGCTAATATATAATACTTGGCAAAATATTTATATGATAATGATCCATTTCCTCCTTGACAGCCACCTTTTGTGGTGACATTGGATGAAGTTGAGCTGATTCACTTTGAGCGGGTTCAGTTTCACCTGAAGAACTTCGATATGGTAATTGTCTACAAGGACTACAGCAAGAAAGTAACAATGATAAATGCCATTCCTGTAGCCTCTCTTGACCCCATCAAAGAATGGTTAAAGTAAGTAAATCTGCCAGCAATCTCCCATTTATCCTATTAATCCTATATTTGCATATAAAAGCCTAAGCAACTGGTCACTATGATGCGCAGTAATAAGGCAGATGCTCAATTCCAGAGCAGGCCCCATTCCCCCCCCCCCGCCCCCGCCCCCACCTCCCGGTAGTCAGTGCACTCGCACAGTGGGAGCACCGCTCAGCTGATTGATGGGCTGGTGCCAGACTCTGGGCTCACCACTGGCAAGCGCACCTACAGCCGGTGCACAAATCCATGCACTGGGCCTCTAGTAAAATATAAGTATCATATGTTGTACATAAAAATATGATATACTTTAAGGTGAGACTGTCATTGGTTTGAGTTATAGACTGGGACTTGAAAATTCAGATCCATTAGAGCTATTCACTTTTTTCTAAATACCCAACAGTAATTTATGGATACTTACACAAGGAAAATCAAAGTCAGATCTTTTCTAACTCTGTTTGATATATGTATATAAAGATCTATATACATTTATAATAATATTTATAAACAGTGGGAAGTGTTTCTTGTTTTCTCATTCCTGGGATGAAATAGATAAAGTTTTATTTTATTTTTTAGTCCTCATCCAAGGATAATTTTTTCATTGATTTTCAGGGAGTGGAAGGGAGAGGGAGAGAGATAGAAACATCGATGTGAAAGAGACACATCAATTAGTTGCCTCCTGCATGTGCCCCAGCCAGGGCTAGGGATCAAACAAGAGACCCTTTGGTGCATGAGCTGATGTTCTAACCACTGAGGAATGCTGGCCAGGTTTTTTTATTTTAGCCATTAACACCATATGCTCACATTTGAGCTAAAAGTATTTCTCATGGAAGTACCAGAACCCCAATAAACAGGGAAATGTTTGTTACTCCCTAGGTAATGTGTGAGGCTTGGGTAGCCTTGAGTATAATTTGTTCTGCCCCTTTCCTTCCCCCTTCATTATTTGGAAAATGAAGGTGCTATAAACGTAGTCTCTTCTGTCCTTTCTGCTATTTTCATATATTGTACTTCTAATATTTTATGAATTCCACAATTTATTGTCATTATTTTAGCTTTAAAATAGTTGCCTATCAGTTTACAAAATGATAACTCATATCTACCATTCCTACTACTCTTCATGCCATTGTGTGGTTCCAGCCTTCTATCTGTAGCCTTCTGCTATAATTTTTCTTTGCCTTATAAACTTTTAGTATTTGAGATGCAGGTTTTCTGTGTAAATTGCCTCAGCTTATTGAAAGCATTTCACTTTCATTCAGGTGTTTTTGCTGCATATAGAATTCTAAGTTGACAGTCTTTTCTTCCATTATTTAAAATGTTATTTTTTGTCTTTTAGTTTTCGAGGGTGTCTGATATCTATCATTCTTCTTTCCTCTGTCTTTTGTTCTCAAGCTTCTGTAAGATTTTTTTTTTTTCTCATTGGTTTCTAGCGTTTTGATAACTACATGTTTTGGTATGATTTTCTTTATTATAATTATCCAAATGTTTGGTGTGCATTGAGCGTCTTTTTTTATTTTTTTTTATTTTTTTACAGAGAGAAAGAGAGAGGGATAGAGAGCTAGAAACATCAATGAGAGAGAGACATCGATCAGCCACCTCCTGCATGCCCCCCACTGGGGATGTGCCCGCAACCAAGATACATGCCCTTGACCAGAATTGAACCCGGGACCCTTCTGTCCGCAGGCTGATACTCTATCCACTGAGCCACACCGGTTTCGGCCATTGAGCTTCTAAAATCTGTGGATTTTGTCGTTTTCATATTTGGATATGTTCTGACCAATAATCTTCAAATATTTTTGTTCTTTCCTTAGTACCTCTTTTTTTTTCTGAGAGTAATTATACAAATTTCATTTTTTCATCTCATTGTCTTTAAGTTTTCCTCTTCTTGAACATATGGAACATCTGAACATATGGAACATTTATAATTGCTTTTTTAATATTTTTATTTGCTACTTCATCACCTTTCTATTTTCTAGGTCTGTTTTCATTGGTTGATTTTTTTTCTCCTTTGCATGCCTGGTAATTTGTGATTGGTTGCCCTACATTGTGGCTCTACATTTTTAGGTGCTAAGTTTTGTTATTTCAAATTTTTTAGATTCTATTCTAAGCTACAGTTATTTGGATTCCATTTGATCTTTTAAGACTTGCTGTTCTAAAGTGCCATAAATGCTGGATCAGAACAGCCTTGGGTTTGGGGTTAATTGGTCCCATTGCTGAGGTAGCACTCCTCTACCAGATTCCGAGTATTTTGAGGTCTTTGCACTAAAGCTGATGGGAATGAGAATTATTTTCACCTCTGTGCAATCTGGGAATTCTGTGATTCTTTACCCAGTTCTAATTAGTTTCCTCTCATGTTTGTGCAGATCAGTCCTCGGCCAACAATTTGAGGGGATCCATTCTCTGCAAATCTTCAGAGCTTTCCTATTACTCTATCCTCTAGGATTCTGTCCCACACACTCTAGCTGTCTGCTTCCCCAAATCCTCCTCTCTCTATCTCTTTCTCACTCTCAAATACAACAGCCTGCCAAGTTCTACATGGGTTCTTCCCTCCTAAACAAAATAGAAAAGAAGAAGAAAGTGAACTTAGATTAATTTAGTTGAGGGACAGAGATTGCTATAGTTGGAATGCTGCTTTGATGTGAGGTCTAGTGCTTTGGGAAACCAAATAACAGTCATCTGGGCATGTTCTGGTGGCAAAGTGCAAAGAATATCTGTTCCCATTTATTTAAGAAAAGGTTAACTGCTCTTCAGATTCTAATCACCAATTTGACAACTCGATATTCTCAGAAAATAAAGAGGATTGATTTTGACTTTGTAATATTTCTCTCAGTTCCTGTGACCTAAAGTATACAGAAGGAGTGCAGTCCCTCAACTGGACTAAAATCATGAAGACTATTGTTGATGACCCTGAGGGCTTCTTCGAACAAGGTGGCTGGTCTTTCCTGGAGCCTGAGGGTGAGGTGCGTGAGTGTGGGGTTTCTTTTCTGCTGTATAATAGTTGCCTATTGAGCACTTAGGAAAAGTAGTACATAAAAGACCAGACCAAGTGGGAAAGTCTCTGAACACATCTGATATTATTTCTCCAAATTAGTTTTATAGATAAACAATAAATTAACTAGGTATTTGTAGCCACTGACAAGATTTCAAAAGTTGTTTTCTAAAAAATGGTTCTCTCAACGCAGCATAATGTTTTATTACCAAAAATATTTTTGCAGTTAATATTCCTGGGCAAGGAAGGATGAAGTGAAACTTCTAAAAATATGAATTATATATTTAGGGTATCCATTAAAACAGTAAATAGTGTTTTTGTTTTTTTCTCTAATTCATCAGGGTAGTGATGCTGAGGAAGGGGATTCAGAGTCTGAAATTGAAGATGAGACTTTTAATCCTTCAGAGGATGACTATGAAGAAGAAGAAGAAGACAGTGATGAAGATTATTCATCAGAAGCTGAAGAATCAGGTCAGTCTTTATAAGGAAAAGTTTTTGTGGCTTTCTAATCTAATGCCATTTCTGGAAACTACTTTGCAAAAGAGAAGAGTTCTGTCATTCCATTCCAGTGTAGTGATTAATGCTTACTAATCAGTTTTTTTTCTTCAGACTATTCCAAGGAATCATTGGGCAGTGAAGAAGAGAGTGGAAAAGATTGGGATGAACTAGAGGAAGAAGCCCGAAAAGGTAAATTTTTTTGTTTTACTTTTTTCAGGCACAAATTTGTAACAGATTTCAATCCTTAAATAGTGAAAAAAACAAGGTCTGTAATTTGTATTCTCCAAGGGACATGACTGCCTAATTGAATACTTTTTTCATCTTTCAAGTCCTCAATGGACCCATAGTCATGATAGCTACATCCTATCTAATAAAAGAGTAATATGCAAATTGACTGTACCTACAACCCAGCCATGCCCACCAGCCAATCAGCGTGAGTATGCAAATTAACCCAACCAAGATGTCTATGGCCACAGAGAAGCTGGAGGGAGGCTTGGGTTGCCCCTGGAGGTGGAGAAAGCTAAGCTTTCCACACACCCTGGCCGTCCAGGCCTCCACTTAAGGCAACAAAGTATCAATGGTTGTCAACACGGAGCAAGGCTTGAGTTGCCCCTGGCGATGGAGGAAGCCAAGCTTTCCACAAACCTGGCCTGCCGAGGCCTCCACTTAAGACTACAAAGTTTCAATGGCTGCTGCCACAGAGTGAGCATAAGGCTTTGCTCCGCTCCAGGCTACAAAGTTTCAGTTGTAGAAGATAAATAAATCCCAGATACCAGGGCCTCTGCTTGGGTCGCTGGGGGCATGCTGGCCTGCAAACCACCACAGGCCCCTTGCCCAGGCCACCCCATGGCCCAAGGGAACACCCACCCTGATCCAGGATACCCTTCAGGGCAAACCAGCTGGCCCCCACCCATGCACCAGGCCTCTATCCTATCTAATAAAAGTGTAATATGCAGATTGACCATCATTCCAACACACAAGATGACTGCCCCCATGTGGACACAAGATGGTCAGCAGCGGAGGACATTTGGCAAGGACCAGGCCTGCAAGGGAGGGCATTTGTGGGAGATCAGGCCAGCAGTGAAGGGCAGTTGGAAAGGACCAGGCCTGCAAGGGAGGGCAGTTGCGGGTGATCAAGCCTGCAGGGGAAGGCAGTTAGGGGTGATCAGGTCGACAGAGGAGGGAAGTTGGGGGTAATCAGGCCTGCAGAGAAGGGCAGTTGGGGGGGGGACCTGGACCTGCAGGGGAGGGAAGTTAAGGGTGACTATGCCCGCAGGGGAGGGCAAGCAGGCTGGCAGGCGAGCAGTTAAGCTTCAATCAGGCTGGCAGGCAGAAGCGGTTAGGAGCTTTCAGGAAGGCAGGCAGGTGAGCAATTGGGAGTCAGTAGTCCTGGATTGTGAGATGGCAGGCAGACATCCCTCAAGAGGTCCCAGATTGGAGAGGGAGCAGGCTAGGCTGAAGGACACCACCACCCACCCACCCACCCACCCTCTGTGCACAAATTTTGTGCACTGGGCCTCTAGTAGTCTTATAAGGCTCCAGAATTAGGTCATTCAGTTTCCAAATCTAAGTTCTATTATAGTCTAAATTTTTAGGCCTCTCCCAGGTTAGGAATATATTTGTAGTGCCAGCTTAATTATTCTGAAGCCAAATATAAGTTAAAGATAAAAGGAAATGCTCTGGCTGGGTAGCTCAGATAGGTTAGTGCAGTGATCGGCAAACTCACTAGTCAACAGAGGGGCAAACCGAAGCTCACAAGTCGCATGTGGCTCATGAGCCACAGTTTACCAATCACTGGGTTAGAGCATCCTGATACACCAAGGTTGTGGGTTCAATCCCTAGCCAGGCACATACAAGAAGCAACCAATGACTGCATCAGTATAACAAATCAATCTCTCTCTCTCTCTATAAAATAAAAAAATAATAATAAGTGAAAGGAAATATCCACTGTATCTTAGGCATTATGATAGAACTTTGCATAAATTACCATATTTAATCCTTCTTTGTTTATAGTTTTCCATTTTATAAATAAACCAAAATTCAAAAATATTAAATACTTGGTCAAGATCACACAACTGGTAAGTGACTGAGTCCAGATTAAAAGGTTTAACTCCAAACTATATTATCAGTACTATTCCATGCTATCCTGTAGTGTCAGGTACCTAACTCTAAACTATATCCAACTAGTAATACCTCTTCTGTTTAGCGGATCGTGAAAGTCGTTATGAGGAAGAAGAAGAACAGAGTCGAAGTATGAGCCGGAAGAGGAAGGCATCTGTGCACAGTTCAGGCCGCGGCTCTAACCGTGGTTCCAGACACAGCTCTGCACCCCCCAAGAAAAAGAGGAAGTAACTTCTGAACTTTGGCCCTCAGCTCCATTCTTCCTCCAGCCAACCCCTGAAAATTTTACATGACAGAAACTGTATTTTTCCTTTTTTCTTTTGAAGTTTTGCCATTTGTGTTTATGGGTTTAGGGGGCCATTTGTGTGGACCAATCTACTCGGGGAATTCCAGGCCCACCAGGACACGTGCCAATGGCCCCATCCAGATGGCAAGGCAGGAGGTGTTCTTGAAGAAGGGCAGAGGCTTCCGCTGTTAATACCATTTCATTCCTCTCTTCCTGTCACCTTCTGCCAGGACGTCAGTGGCTTCTGACATCTTATTCTTTTGATGTCTCAAAATATATTTCCAAGATGTTAGTACAAGGGGAATAACTACTTGCACCATGGTTCTTGACCAGCAGATTCGATCCACCATTCTACCCTACAGCCATGATCTTCCTCACATCTCTTTAAGTTGCATCTTTGCAGTACTCAAGAACAGACAGGTTCTTGGAATTTGCTAATGTTTGATAAACCATACAACTTGAGCTAGTAAGGCAGATCAGGCTGGTACCTCCGCCTGAGTTTTCTGCTTTCTTGCCTCATGCAAGATCTGGGGTACCTGCTGCCTTGGAAGACATAAGAAGCAGCGACGCTGCAAGGCTTGGTTTCGTCCTTTCAAATTCACACATGGATATTGGTAGAAACAAAATTACCATTTATTTTCTGATATACCTGAGTAAGAACAGTCATGCCTCATATACTGCTTCTAGTAAAATCTAGGAGGAGGCTCGTTATTAAGGAATCGACGTTTAGATCTGGAAGGGGCAATAGTCATGCCTTGGGCCTAGAATACCCTGATGAGAAGAGAGAAGAAGAATGGAGGCCACTTCTACAACATGGCCTCTCGTCACTGCTGCTCCTTATTTTTACTTGTCTTGCATTGTCCTGTATTTATCACAGTTTCTGTTGACTAGCTTTTTAAGTATTTGGGGAGTTTATCTTGCCATATTCCCCCTCCTGGTTCTTGACATCCACCTATTCCACTGCAGTTAATTCTGTGTTTTGTGACTTTAAGAGAGGTGGGGGGAGGGGTCTCAGATTTTGTGTTTTTTGTTTTGTTTTGTTTTGTTTTCTCTTTAGCAGTAGGACTTGATATTTTCAATTTTGGAAGAACTAAAAGATAAATAAACTGTGGGGTTTTTTTGTTGTTTTGTTTTTGTAAATTCAACTTATGTGATAGTTTTTTTTGCAGTTCTAAAAGCAAGCCTGCTCATCTGGTAAAGTGCTGAGGCATTAGAAAATAATGACTTTGTCCAGCTAGTATCACGAAAACAAACTTGCATATTCTAAGCTTTTATGATCAGATTGAGAGATACTAGCTAGATATCACAGTAAACCAGATTTATGGATTAGCAAGTTACTTTATAAGAGACTTTTTTACTATGGTTCCCTCACAGAGATTAGGATGGAATAGCACTTGTTCTATCACAAAAACAAATCTTCAATCATTTCCTTGTAAATAGCATGGAAGGCAGCAGCAGCTTGAAGGGACACCTTCAGACTTCCTATTGGGATAGCCTGGTCTGTAGGGCTAACAACTGTTGGGAAAGGAAAAAGAAACAATCAGGCAACAGCAGCATTCCATTAAAAAACATTGGGTGCTAGGGATACTGAGTTACTTCACTTCTTAGGGGGACTGAGTCAAATGGAAGACAGGAAAACAGTTATAGTATGGTAAATGCTGTGATGGAAACAAGGTGCTTTGGGAACACAGAAGCATCACCTAATCAGGATGGAGAAATTGGAAAAGGCATTCTGGAGACTCCCTAATCTGAGTCTTTAAAAAGTAAAAGATACCTAAGCTAATGCCAAAACATGACAAGTTGAGAAAATTGCAAGGAGGTGGCAGAAATGAAAGCTATGCAGATAAGCGGGGGCCAGATCATAAAAGGTCTTAACTTGTCTTTGAAGAAATTTGGTTTTCACTGAAGTTATTAGTGATGGTTTTTATTTGAGTTCTAGAAAAATGAATCCATTATTGAGTAATATATTCAAAGGGGATAAAAATACATCAGGAAGGGTAGTTGGGCTGTTGCACTAATTCAGGGGAGAAATGAATGAAGTACAACAATGAGGATATGAAGGTGGAAACATTCAGAATAATTAGAAAGGTAAAATAAAATTTTATGATTGAATGTTGGGAGTGAGAAGAAGTTTGGAATCAAAGATGACCATTCTTATTTGGGTAAGAGGGAACATAAGGTATGAGTTTGTAGTGGGGGTGGGGATTACTAAGAGCATACAAGTAATTAGTTTGCTATAAGCTAAATTGTTTCAAAAATTTGGTCTAGAAACCTAGACCTGAGATCATTTCTAGTTTATAATTAAAATCCTGAGAGTGGATGCAAACACATAGGAAAAGGGTATATGAAGAATAAAAGGCCAAGAATTGAACCAGGGAAACCCACCATTCAAACTCAGGATTAAGAACCTGCAAAATAAACAAGGATTCCCTAGGGAGTGACGGACAACCCAAACTGGCCTGAAAACCAAGGGAGAAAGAGTTTTAAAAAAAGAATAAGAAAGACCTAGTAGGATGACTAAGAAAACCAATTGGACTTGGCAATAAGAAAAATTGGTAAGAGCAAAGTGGATAGAAACTTCATCTTAACTGAAGAGGATAGGTGCCAAAATAAAAAGTATTGTGGACTGACCAACCATTTAGCAAATATTTCAAGGAGCTGAGTTTTGAAGTGAAAATATATAGCTGCAGAATTTTGAAGCCTGAATGGGAGGGAGGCCATAATAAGGAAATTATAAATTTATTGTTTAAAAAATTGAGGAACAGTCATTGGCTTTAGGGATTTTGAAGTCAGTAGGAAAGTATAAGAGGATTTCCCTTATGTACAAAGGGCAAGGAGATCAGGAAGAGTATGGCACGCTTAGGAAATGGGACAGGAATAGAAATGGGGAGTGACAGTTGGAAAACAGCTAAACGGCACTTGCCACGTCCTAAACACTTGACTTAATCCTTAAGAACTCCTTTAATCCTCATGACAACGTTATGAACTAGGAACTTATCATAGTTGAAACAGGCACAGAGTGGTTAAATAATTTGCCCAATATTAGTTAACTAATGGAATATAGTGAAAAGTCTTTTGTCTACCAGTGAAAGTTTGAACTTTGTAACCCTTGATCTGAAGAGTTTCACTCAAAATCTATAATAATAAAAGCATACTATGCTAATTAGACCAGGTGTCCTGGACAAAGCTGGGGCTGCAAGGGAAGTCCTGGGTGCCTGCCAACAGCTGGAGGGAAGCCTGGGTCTCAGGTACCAGAGGGAAGCTGGTGCCGGCAGCCAGGGGAAGGAAGGCCTACTCTTAATGAATTTTGTGCATCAGGCCTCTAGTTTCTTATAATGAGTAAAAAATTTATATCATGACTCAAATGTATAATAAGGCTAGTTTCACAAGATAATTGCAATGTACTCTGATACCTTCTTTTCTGCAGTTCTCTGGTGTGTGTTTTTTCTTCAAAATGTGACTTACTAACTTAATCTCACCATCCACTAATGGGTTATGACAGGAAGTTCAAAAACCGTTAGTCTGGTGAATAGTAAATGCCCACTAAAGCCTGGCAGTTAAGGTAAATGTGTGAAGTCCCAGGTGTATAGGGTAACAGGGAAGAGAGAGAACTGGACAGAGCAGGCCCACCTAAAGGCATTCAAATACAAATAGTGTTAAAATATGGTGGCCTTATAGCAAAGGTCTTAAAAACAGATTTAAGAAGAATGTGGTTAGCAAATGTATAGAGACACTGTAGTAGATGGTTATGGGTTGAAGAAACCAGTGCCAAGGAGACCAGTTCAGAAAACTAGTATAGCGGTTAGAATGTAGTCAAAACACTTCTCAAGTAGAATGGATAAGACTTGGTCGTCAATATTGTGAGAGGTGAAGGAGTAGAAAGTTGGTGTCTAAGAAACGGGGTGCATGATAAGGCATTAAAAGAAAAGGGGTATGAGCTGCCCTTACAAACTATGCTTAAGAGGGATCAGAAATTCTGGCATTTAAATTTGATTGAAATTAAAAGAACTTGTCTTTTCAGACTTTTCCTATCTCTAACATTGGAGAGTCATAGTAGATTCTAGTAATCAAGAGGTATATGAACTAAAATTGACAACTAGAAAGGTATAAAAATTTTTAAAAATAAAATCGACAACTAGATTACCCTCAGGTTTGATCTAGAAGTAAGTAGAGTTATAGGGATTTCAATCCAATTTGTCTCAAACTTGGTAGCAGTAATTATTGAAGGTAAAACAGGAAAAGTATTATTACAATGACTTGCTTAGAAATAAATGGAACTGAGAAGCACAAAACATGTATTACTCACTGTCTAGCTTTTGCTCTACAATGTCTCTTCCTGATTCCATGATCTGCCACAGTTTCAGATATGCATATCCTACTTCTTGACATTCATTCTTTTCTTCATCCATAGGATCACTTACCACTGTGAACTTTAAACTAAGGGAGGGAAATTGCATTTAATTCAGCACTGCTGATACCCTAAGCCTTAAAAAAAAAAGGCAAAAAGTAATCATAAATTATACAATGTCTAGTTACAACAGCAAAAGAGTGAGGAACAGGTATAATTTAAAGTAACATCCGGGTCGTGGTCAGCTTGCTCAGTTGATTGGAGCATCACCCTGTACACCAAAAGGTTGCAGTTCAATTCCTGGCCTGGGTTGCAGCTTCAATCCCCCATTCAGTTGGCAACTGAGCAAAGTTTCTGGTGTTATGTGTGTGTGTTTTTCTCTCTCCTTTCCTCTCCCTCTAAAAAATATTATTGCCGAGACCGGTTTGGCTCAGTGGATAGAGCATCGGCCTGTGGGCTGAAAGGTTCCAGGTTCGATTCCTGTCGGGGGCATGTACCTTGCTTGTGGGCACATCCCCAGTAGGGGGCGTGCAGGAGGCGACTGATCGATGTCTCTCTCGTCGATGTTTCTGACTTTCCCTTCCTCTCTGTAAAAAATCAATGAAAATATATTTTAAAAATATATAAAAACATATCTGCAGGTGACGATGTTAAGAAGTATATTAAAAAATTTAGTAACCAGCCTTGAAAGAGGGAACTATAAGACTCAAGATAATGTAATTGATTAAGTTGTCTCACAACCGTTGAGATATAATTCCTTGCAAGATGGTTTATAAAGAAAGATTTTATATGGGCTGTGGTTGAGTTGCACAAAAACCAATAAACAGAAGAAGTTAGAAGAAAAAGGTTTTGAATTTCTAAATAAAAGTTGGGTACCAAGCCTGAGCATAGTAAAGGAAATTGAAGAAATGTAGAATTGCAGAACAAGTATAAAATGTGTATTCCTTAGAGCTGTAAATCTTGAAAGATTATACTATAAAGCACACAGCACTGTGTTTCACAAATAGTGATTATTTCTTAATCCTCACCCAAGGATATGTTTATAGACATTAGAGGGGTGGGGAGAGAAACATCAATTGGTTGCCTCTTATACACCCTGACCAGGGACTAAACCTGCATCCTAGGTATGTACCTTGACCAGGAATAGAACCTGTGACCTTACGGTGTGTAAAACAATCATGCTCCAATCAACTGGGTCACCCAGCCAGGACAAACAGTCAACAATGATCACTACACTGACTTGGCCTAGCAAAAAATGACATTGAATTCCAGAGACTGGTACCTACTAAATTTTTTGAGAATTACCATAAATTCATTATTTTAATCATTTTTAAAGTGTGCAATACAGTATTTCTTAGTATCATCACAATCTTGTGCAACCATCACCACTGTATAATTTCAGGTCATGTTCATCGCCTCCTCCAAAACTCCTGTACCCATTAAGCAGTCATTCTTTATTGCCCTCTCCCTCAGCTCATTGCAACTCTAATCTACTTTCTGTCTCTCAATTTGCCTATTCTGGACACTTCATAATCCTATACTTTTAAATGTTTTTATTGATTGTAGAGAGACAGGAAGGGAGAAGGAGAGAGAGAAAGAGAAACATTGATGTGTGAGAGAATCCCCACCAGGAATCAAACCCAAAACCTGAGTATGTTCCCTGGTCCAAATTGAACCAATGACCTTTCCGTGCATAGAACAACACTCAACCCAACTGAGTAACACCGGCCAGGGCATAATTCTATATTTTTTTAAAAGCAAACATTGGGGGAGAATCCAAGATGGTGACATAAGTAAACACCTACACTGCTGCCACGCACGACACTTTCAAAACTACAACTAAAAGACAGAACGGACATCATCCAGAACCACAGGAAAGCTGGCTGAGTGGAAATTCTACAACTAGAGGGAAAGAGAGGGGCTCTCAGAGACCCAGAGGAGCTGCAAAAACCTGAGGTACGGAGACGCACGCATGGAGAGAGCGGGTGCAGGAGTATCAGGCTGGCTTTCTCTGGTGGGAGGGAAACGGAGACTCTCAAAGGCATTGAACCCCTTATCCTACGACACTAAACCCCAGATCCAGTCGAAACTCATACAGGGGAAGTTTGGACTGTGAAAAGGGAGAGATGCATGGAAATTTAGGGGAGTCGCAAAAGATCAGAGGTCTGGTGATGCGCACGGCACTGGGCGCAGAGGACAGACTGCTGATTGTGCCGCTGGCTTCCGAGAGTGGGCGGGAGACAGACCCTCCCAACTGTGCCACTTGAGACTCCACTAAGCCCCTGTTTCGGGTGAAACCCTGGGGACCTAGACTCGTGTGGTCCTGGAGCACAGGGGAGCCTGAAAGGCAGCAGTCTAGAGGCACTGTACGCTCGCACAAGGACTGCTCCAGCGATTACCCAGTCAGGTGAGACTCAGAGGGCCAACTGGAAGGCAAGGTGGTCCCTTAAGCCCTGAGACTCCACCCATCCCAAACTCAACAGAGAGGCTTCTGCGGCTTTGCACGTCTGGTATCATAAGGCTGAATCCAACACAGAAGTTCTCCTGACATAGTGAAAATGCCGAGACAAGGGAAGGGATCACAAACAAAAGAAATGAAGGAAAACAAACGACTGGATATAGAGTTCAAAACCACACTTATAAGGTTTTTTAAGAATATCCTAGAAAAGTTGGATAAAGTTAGCGAGAGCCAAGAGGAGATGAAAAAGGACCAACTAGAGATGCAAAAGATCCAACTAGAGATGGAAAAGGTCCAACTAGAGATGAAAAAGGACCAACTAGAAATTAAACATACACTGACTGAAATAAAAAATATTATACAGAGTCCTAACAGCAGACTAGAGAAAGGCAAGAATCAAGTCAACAATTTGAAATATAAACAAGCAGAAAACACTCAACTGGAAAAGCAAGAAGAAAAAAGAATCCAAAAATGTGAAGATAATGTAAGGAGCCTCTGGGACAGCTTCAAGTGTATCAACATCAGAATTGTGGGGGTGCCAGAAGAAGAGAGAGAGCAAGATACTGAAAATCTACTTAAAGAAATAATGACTGAAAACTTCCCACATCTGGTAAAAGAAATAGACTTACAAGTCCAGGAAGCACACAGAACCCCATATAAAAGGAATCCAAAGAGGACTACACCAAGACACATCATAATTAAAATACCAAGAGCAAAAGACAAAGAGAATATTAAAAGCAGCAAGAGAAAAACAGTTCATTACCTACAAGGGAGTACCCATACGACTGTCAGCTGATTTCTCAACAGAAACGATGCAGGCCAGACGGGAGTGGCAAGAAATATTCAACGTGATGAATAGCAAGAACCTACAACCAAGAACACTTTATCCAGCAAAGCTATCATTCAGAATTGAAGGGCAGATAAAGAGCTTCACAGATAAGAAAAAACTAAAGGAGTTCATCAACTCCAAACCAATATTATATGAAATGCTGAAAGGTACTCTTTTAGAAGAGGAAGAAGAAAAAGGTAAAAGCCAGAAAATTATGAACAACAAATACATATCTATCAACAAGTGAATCTAAAAATTAAGTGAATTAAAAATTTGATCAACAGAATAAACTGGTGAATATAATAGAATCAGAAGCACAGAAAGGGAGTGGACTGATCATTCTCAGGGGGAAAGGGGTAAGGGGTGTACAGGGAGAGATTGGACAAAAATCATACACCTATGGATGAGGTCAATGGGAGGGAGGTAAGGGCAGAGGGAAGGGTGGGAGTTGGGTGGAGGGGAGCTATGGAGGGGAAAAAAGAGAAACAAATGTAATAATCTGAATAATAAAGATTTAATTTTAAAAAAAAAAGACCAAGAAAATAAAAAACAGCAAACATTGGCCCAGCCAGCATGGTTCAGTGGTTGACCCAGGAGATCATGGTTCAATTCCCAGTCAGGGCACATGCCCTGGTTGCCAACTCAGTTCCCAGTGTGGGGCAGGCAGGAGGCAGCTGATCATTGGTTCTTTCTCATCATTGTTTCTATCTATCTCTCCCTCTCTCTTCCTCTCTGAAATCAATAAAAATATGTATTTTTTAAAAGCCAACATTGGTGGCTAATAATATTTAGGGAACAAGAATCGGACTAAAAATTTAAGCTCTTAAAATTGCAGCTATCCCTCTCCCTTCCTCTGTAAAAAATAAATAAAATATATTTTTTAAAAATTGCAGGTAAAGATAACTAAGTTGAAAGAAGAATTCTGAAAATGATAATTTTTAGCTCAGTAAGCAATATTCACTTGTGGTTATGTTTCTGTATGGTTAGTGAGAACGTTAAAACTGAAAAGGGATAATACCAACTCCCCCATCCCAATTTTTCCAGGAAAGGGTTGGTAATTATCATTACTGATGCTGGACACAATACCAAGTGCTTTAGGCAAACGATGATATTTCAGTTTTATGTTCATAGTAGCCTTCAAGTTAAGTAATAACTTAGAGATCATTATAAATGGAAGAGTCAGGATTCAAAACCAAGTCTGTCTGATTACAAAGACAATTTTCTGTTTATTGTACCATATTGACAAAAGAAAGTAAAAAATAAAATAAACTGAACTCTAAAATTGAGTAGAAGGTTGCAAAAAGGAAAGAAAAAGGTGTTAGCAGTATCTTCTTACCTAATAATAGACAAACATGTAATTTGACCATACCTCCACTATGCCCACCAGCCAATCATGAGTGATATGCAAAATAACCCAACAAAGATAGTGGTTAATTTGCATAGACAGGCGCCTGAGCAAGGGGGGGGAGGGAGGCACTTGCATCGTCACCATGGCGATAATGTGGGTTTTCTGCCCCAACCCCAGTCTCTCAGGGCCTCTGGGCAGCATGGGAAGGCGGCTCTGTGGCCTTGTGGCTCTGAGTGGAAAGGTGGTGCCAGGGAAAAGAAGGCCCATTCTAGCACAAATCTTCGTGCATTGGGCTTCTAATAAGGAAATAACGGAAAAGAGAGCTCTAGGAATGCTGAAAGAAGAAAATAAAAGGCTAAATTTAATATGAATACAAAAACAACCAAATTACTTTTCATTCCCAAAAGTTACCAGTAAGCTTTTATCTATTTTTAAAAGTCCATTGTGATTCTGATGTCAGTTTCACTCTTTATTTCAGCTGTCTCCTTTCTCAGGTCTCTCATGACTAAATGGAGACAAGTAAATGCAAATTAAATAAATGTGTTGGGCTTTTAGGTAAGTAATAAATTAAACATTGGCCCCATCTTATTTCTTACCCACATACACATTAAGGAATAAGGGTTGGAAGATTTTGCACAAGAAAAGAAAGAAGACCCAAACATATGCTTGCTTAAATTTGAATTTCAAATTTCCACTAAACAATGAATAATTTTTTAAGTATAGGTATATCCCATATGTTTCATCTGGAATCTCTAAAAGGAGGCCTCCTCAGATGACAGGAATGACAATTGGCTTTCCTAAACCTTATAGTAGATCTAGAATTTACTTCAGTTATATCAAAGTATTTCCTGCAAAGAAATAATATTTAAAATCCAACAAAATTAATATTATAAAGCCATAATATTTGGCAAGCTAGTGATGGTACTGTACTGTGTTTATGAGAAATGAATCAAATTATCTCAAAATATTGCAGCATTTGTCCATTCCATATAGGGTACTGTCAGTATTAAGTAAATTGCTGCCTCAAAAAAAAACAAAAAAAACCCCACACACACATACACAAAAACCCATGTAGGAGCTGGTATGGAATGAGAAATGAACTAAATCTATGAGGTTATATATTTTATCAGATAGTTAGCCATGAACATAAATTAAGGGTAAATCAATATAAAAGAAGTAGTTAAACCGAAACCGGTTTGGCTCAGTGGATAGAGCGTCGGCCTGCAGACAGAAGGGTCCCGGGTTTGATTCCCGTCGGGGGCATGTACCTTGGTTGCGGGCACATTTCTAGTTGGGAGTGTGCAGGAGGCAGCTGATCGATGTCTCTCTCTCATCGATGTTTCTAATTCTCTATCCATCTTCCCTTCCCTTCTGTGAAAAATCAATAAAATATATTTTTTAAAAATCTTTATTAAAAAAAAAAAGTAGTTAACATATTCAATATCAGCACAAAACCAAACTAAAACTCTTCGATTCTTGGGTAACTACCTCCTTTCTGTCAAAGTGGAGAGTAAATGCTTACCATCCTTGCTCAGGACCTTGTCCATTCAGCAAGTCAAACAGAAATTGCCTTCGGCCTTTTTGCTTCAGGCGGTCCAGGTCTATCACTATATTAGGATAAGAGGGAAAAGAACAAAGAATCATACACTTTTGCTCTTTGGGCACTAAGATTTTCATAAGCAGTACATATAAAACAGAGGTTGGAAAAGTAGGTCCCATGGGCTGGCCACCCGGTTTTATAAAGTTTTATTGAACCCAGCCATGCCTATTTATTTATTTATTTTAAATTTTTGTTGTTGTTTATTTTTAGAGAGAAATGAAGAAAGAGGGATAGAAACATTGTTGAGAGAAAAACATCATCAATCTGCTGCCTCCTGCATGCCCCCTCCTGGGAATTGAGCCTGCAACTTGACCTGGAATCAACTAGCAAGTCTTGGTTCATGGTTCTCCACTCAACTGCTGAGCTATACTGACTGGGCCACACCTATTATTTACATACTAGTGACCTGGTATGCACAAATTCATGCACATTGAAAGGAAATTAATTAGAAGGTGGCCAGTAGACCGGGAATGGGTGAAATGGACATGCCTGGAGCCAACCTCTCACGGCCCTCCCCTACCAGCCACACCTGAGGTGACACTGTGGCTCAAAGGGCATCTGTAGAGTGCGCAGGGTCCCTCCTGCATGTGGATCCCTTGGCCTGGCCTGCAGGGATCGGGCCTAAACCAGCAGTCGGACATCCCTCTCACAATCTGGGACCACTGGCTCCTAACTGCCTGCCTGCCTGATTGCCCCTAACTGCCTCTGCCTCGGCCCTTACCACCAGAAGGACGTCCAGAAGATGTCCAGAAAATGTCTGGTCTAATTAGCATATTACCCTTTTATTAGTATAGATGTTACAGTCTCCAATAAACTGGTCTATGTTTTCCAACCTCTACTTTAGCTAGGTTTGGCCACATGATTAAGTGCTAGCCATTACGTCTATGAAACCTGTGTAATAGGCTCAGAAGGAGGCATTTTTCTTTCCCCTGCAGCCATTAAGGGCCCTGCTGTAACTGAGCAACTAAAAGGATGCAAGACAGGGGAAGGCAAGATAGAAGTTTAGACCTTATGGATGGTGGGAAGGCAAGATAGAAGTTTGGATCTTATGATCCACCTAAGCAGGGAAGTGAACATGGGTATCATGTGAAAGAAATTTTATGCTCTAAGATAGAAGCTCAGCAGATAATCTCTAAAGATGGTGAATCAGGAAATTGCAATAGAACATTACTCAGAAATACGGAGTCAAATAACAGAAGAAATAATAGAAAAAGGGGAAAAGTGTACAGCGGATGACAGAGGGGTATGGGAGTGATTTTTGGAGAAGAGGTGGGGCAAAGGGCTGTTTACTTTTACTTCAAAACCTTTTTAAGGCTATCTGATAGTTTCAAACACATGCACATACTATGTTGATAAATAAAAGAAAGAGAGTTGGATCCACCCCATCAGAAGTCCAGGGTAGTTCTGCCCCCTCAGTCTAAATGTCTGTCGGCCCGCTCTCCCCACTGACAGCAGGGGCTGCCTCACCCTTGCTAAAGTGGAAGTGGATCTCTTCTCCTGCCCTCGGTTTCCTCAGGGACATTGGCGTTTCGGTCTCTGACAAGGGTAGATCATAGAAGTTGTACTCCACATACACCTGTTTTATGTTCTCATCAGACATCACTTCAGCTTCTGAGTGGAAGGCCAGGCTGACAATTTCAATGCACATCTTCTCTGAATCCTGGTAAGAAAAAGACATTTATTTTCTATAGGTTAGTGATGCTCCGAGTATATACTCCACTTAATTATCACATTACTGTCAATCACAGGCATACTCCTTGAGAATCAATTTGTAGGTAATATTGTCACTGAGACAACGTGACTGAATTGTCCCAGCTAATGTGGGGGAAATTGGTAGCAAGACTCCACCCATTTTGTCTCCTGGTCCAGTGAATCCTGTCCTCAAACCAGCCTTCCTCAACCATCTCCACATATAGAAAGATCCAAGAAACTTTCTGAGCATGCTGAGACCAGTGTGGCTCAGTGGATAGAGCTTTGGCCTGCAGACTGAGGGGTCCTGGGTTCAATTCCATTCGGGGCATGTACCTTGGTTGCGGGCACATCCTCAGTAGGGGGTGTGCAGGAGGCAACTGATCAATGTCTCTCTCTCATCGATGTTTCTAGCTCTCTATCCCTCTCCCTTCCTCTCTGTAGAAAATCAATAAAATATATTTAAAAAAAAAAAAAAGAAACTTTCTGAGCAGATAGCTTTTCTTCAACTTTCTGGATGAAAACCAGAGATTTTCCTGAGATTAGCTCCTAGGAGACCTATTGGCTGATTTGAGCTGTTTCAGCCACTATAGCAAGGAGCTCCCTACTGGGCTTTTTTTTAATTTTATTTTTTATTTTTATTGATTCTTTACAGAGAGGAAGGGAGAGGGATAGTTAGAAACATCAATGAGAGAGAGACATCGATCAGCTGCCTCCTGCAACACCCCCTACTGGGGATGTGCCTGCAACCAGGATAACATGCCCTTGACCGGAATCAAACCTGGGACCTTTCAGTCCACAGGCTGATGCTGTATCCACTGAGCCAAACCGGTTTCGGTCCTACTGGGCTTTTTGTTGTTGTTGTAGTGCTGGCTGGGACTGCCCCTCCCCCCTTATGATTACATTCCTGGGTAATGGATGCCAGCTCACAGTTGAAAAGCATTGCATTAGAGTTACGGCCTAGAACACCATAGCCATTCGCCACCTGTGACACAATCTGTGACATAATCTGAATTGGGATTTTCTATCAGTATAAAGCGCACACGGGACTTTGAAGACTGCATTAAAAAAATGGTTTTCCTATGGCTTTGTGTTGAAATAATGATACTTTGGATATTTACTAGTAGATGAAATAAAATGCATTTTTAAATTTATCTTTTCAAAAATTTTACTTTTTTCTTTTTACACTTTTGATGTGGCCACTAAAAAATTTCAATTACATTTGTATCTCACATTATAATTCTGTTGGAGAGCACTTCATAAACTGTAAGCTCCACGAGTTCTAGGACCATAAGTCTGTTTCACCAACCTCTTTAGTCCCAGTATTTAGCATGCCCCTAATTTGTTTCCTCTCCAAGCAACTAGACGTAAGTAATTTTCAAAATTAGTTTTTACTCCTTCCCTTACAAACACTCCTATTTCATTAAAGTTAGAAACTAAGAATGGTGGGGGAATATTGTTGGTAACACTGTGAGAAAGAGGCCACCATAGTGTGAGAGTACAGATTGGTATAATTGGGGGGATGATAATTTTGTGGCATTCGTGAAATTTTCAAGTGCACAATTTCTTTTAAAACCAGCAGTTCCACTCATAGGAATCTGTCTCACTAAAACATTTGGCAAATACACAGAGATACATATGAGTAAGGCTGTTATTGAGGCATTATTCGGCCTTACCTAACCCTTCCTCTTTTACTGTAGGTAACTAGTGGCACAGAAATGAAAGTGACAAGGACCTGGGACAGTTGCTCTGTTTACAGATCAGAAGGCAAATTCTTTAAAAACCAGTTATGGTCATTTGTTCATCTCAAGACTCATGTATTTACAAAGCCTGGCTTCAGTTCAAATGTCTTCTCCTCAAAACATTCTTTCCTCACTGTGGCCTTACCCAATTCAACCCCTCTCATTGCTATCTATTATTATCACCTTATTTTTTTTCTTAAAAAAAAAAAAAAAGTTGCCAAGACCGGTTGGCTCAGTGGATAGAGCGTCGGCCTGTGGACTGAAAGGTCCCAGGTTTGATTCTGGTCGGGGGCATGTACCTTGCTTGTGGGCACAACTCCAGTAGGGGGTGTGCAGGAGGCGGCTGATCGATGTCTCTCTCTCATCAATGTTTCTGACTTTCTATCCCTCTCCTTTCCTCTCTGTAAAAAATCAATAAAATATATTTTTTAAAAAGTACATATTTGAAAATACATTTTTATTGATTTTAGAGATGAAGGCAGAGGGAGAGATAGAAACATCAGTGATGAGAGAGAATCACTGATCAGCTGCCTCCTGCACACCCCACACTGGAGTTGAGCCCGAAACCCAAGCATGTACCCTGACCGGGAACTGAACCTTGATCTCCGGGTTCATAGGTCAACACTCAACCACTGAGCCATACCAGCGGGGCCTATTTATTTTCTTCATAGTATTTAGAATCAGCAACTATGTGGTTTATTTGTTTGCTGATTTATAGTTGTTTTCTCTCAGCAGAAGGTAAGATTCAAGAGGGAAGGGACCAGTCCTAACCGGTTTGCCTCAGTGGGTAGAGCATTGGCTTGTGGACTGAAGGGTCCCAGGTTGGATTGCGGTCAGGGCCATGTACCTTGGTTTCCTGCACATCCCCAGTGGGAGGTGTGCAGGAGGCAGCTGATGGATGTTTCTCTCTCATTGATGTTTCTAACTCTATCCCTCTCCCTTCTTCTCTGTAAAAAGTCAATAAAATACTTTTTTTTTTTCAAAAAAGAGGGAAGGGACCCATATTTATGCAAACTACTCAAATCTATTCTGATAACAAAGGTGAATTAGGAGGATGAATAAGATTAACATTTGAGCCAGTTACACATGAAGGCTTTATTTATTCTATTAGGTAATACCATATGAAACACAATATTTTTATCTATAAAAATGAAAATTTCATATGGTTTGTTATGAACTGAATGTTTGTACTGCCTCAAAAAGTCATATATTAAGCCCAGCCTGTGTGGCTCAGTGATTGAGCATTGACCTATGAGCCAGGAGGACATGGTTTGATTCCTGGTCAGGGCACATACCCAGTTGTGGGCTCGATCCCCAGTGTGGGGCATGCAGGCGGCAGACAATCAATGGTTCTCTCTCATCATTGATGCTTCTGTCTCTCTCTACCTCTCCCTTCCTCTCTGAAATCAATCTATATAACTATACCATATGATATATATTTAAAAGTCATATATTGCCGAGACCCGTGTGGCTCTGTGGATAGAGCGTCGGCCTGCGGACTGAAAGGTCCCGGGTTCGATTCCGGTCGGGGGCATGTACCTTGCTTGCGGGCACATCTCCAGTGTGGGGTGTGCAGGAGGCGGCTGATCGATGTCTCTCTCTCATCGATGTTTCTGACTTTCTATCTCTCTCCCTTCCTCTCTGTAAAAAATCAATAAAATATATTTAAAAAAAAAAGTCACACCTCCTTTAAAATAAATAAATAAATAAATAAATAAATAAATAAATAAATAAATAAATAAAAC
>JAAGEH010000208.1:632651-667327 GCA_011751065.1 Lasiurus cinereus | reverse complement strand
TAAATAAATAAATAAATAAATAAAATAAAAGTCATATATTAAAACCCTAATTCTGCCCTGGCTGGCATAGTGCTTAGAATGTTGGCCCATACATGGAAGGGTCTCGAATTTGATTTCCGGTCAAGGGAAAGTACCTGAATTTCAAGTTCTAGTCCCTGGCCTGGGTCGGAGTTCATGCAGGAGGCAACCAGTCATTGTGTCTCTGGAATACTGGTGTTTCTTGCTCTCTCCTTTCCTTACCTCTTTCTATCTCTCTCTCTCCTTTCCCTCTCCTCCCTTCCACTCTCTCAAAAAAAAATCAATGGAAAAAATACCCTTAGATAAGGATTAAAAAAAAAAAAAAAGCCCTGATCCTAATGTGATGGTATTTGGAGAAAGAGTCTTTGGGAGATAATTAGATCTCAAGGGTGGAACCCTCATGAATGGGATTAGTGCCCTTATTCCAAGAGGTCAGAGCTAGCTTATTCTCCTTTTGCCTCATGAAAATACAGTAAGAAGTTGACAGTCTGCATCATGGAAGAGGATCCTCGCCATAATCTGACCAGGCTGGCACCCTGATCTTGGACTTGTAGTACTGAGAACTCTGTGAAATAAACTGCTGTTGTTTCTAAGCTGTCCAGTCTCTGCTATTTCATTACAGCAGCCCAAATTGACTAAGACATGGTTCATATTTTAATTTGACTCAGAATCCTTTACATGAGCTAGTTGCATTATATAATTTTATTGAGACTGGACAGAAGAAAAAATATATAATTAGTAATATTAAATCACACTAATCACTGTGTATACTAACTCATTTGAACTTGCTGCAGAAACCCTAAGAGCAGTTAGTTATGCGGGCAGCATTAATAACAGATAGGCAATTTCCCTCAGTTTATTAGTTCAGGTGTGATAGCTAATTTGGCTGGGGGGCAGTTACTACAATTAACTAGCTAGCATATATAAGGGGTCAGGACATCCTCCACACCTGAAGTTAAGAGTATAAGGAAAGAGAATAAACTTTGAGGGTTTTGATACACAGCTAAAAAACAGTAATCCGAGGCCATGGAGTAAATATAAGTGATTGCTTCCTTCTCATTAGCAGCTGTTAGGACGGGGCGGGAAATGTTTTCTCTGGTCCACTCAGAGTGGGAGACTGCTTCCTGGGACCAGGAATGGGACTCCATCTGGAGGAAACCATGTTTGCTATTGAGATAATGTCTTGGGGATTCTTAAGGAAGAAGATAAGTACAGAGGGCCTTTAGGAATGGGGCAAAGATAGAATACTGGGGACTAGCTATGGTTATGGGAAATATTAATCATGCTCTGTTAACCATGATTGCCTTGTGTTGGTTAAAGAAAGGACATTCTGACCTGGCTAGGAGTTTTGTGCCCCGGGGACCTGGGAGTCAACCTTGGACCAGGGAGTCAGTATTTAAATGTGGTCCATTCTCATTCAAGAACTGCGTGTTGCCGAGACCGATTTGGCTCAGTGGATAGAGCGTCGGCATGCGGACTGAAGGGTCCCAGGTTCGATTCCGGTCGGGGGCATGTACCTTGCTTGCAGGCACATCTCCACTGTGGGGCGTGCAGGAGGCGGCTGATCGATGTCTCTCTCTCATTGATGTTTCTGACTTTCTATCCCTCTCCCTTTCTCTAGGTAAAAAAATCAATAAAATATATATTTAAAAAAAAAAGAACTGCGTGTTATCATGGAAAGATTAACAACCTAGTTGCCCAAACAATGGAGTCCCACCCCAACCTGCATAGACAACGTGCCCATAATCCCTACTTCCCCATGTAATCTTTGTCCTATTCTATATAAACAGCTGACTTATAAGGGGATTGCAGAGCAGACTTTTGTGGATGACTTGCTGCTGTACCAAACTGCCAGCAGTATTGGAATAAATGCTCATATATGATTCAACCCTGTTTCTACTTAATTGGCTCAAGTAGTGACAGGCAGCATTAGCCCACTGATTGTCCAGTTATACTGGTACCATACCAATCTTGTGAACACAGGAACTGTCCTAATTCTGGACTCTAAGAAAGGCTGTTAAAGATTCATATGTACTGTCATTGTTTCACTCTTTTAGAAGCATAAGGGGCCCAGCCAACATAGCTCAGTGGTTCAGCATTGACCTACGAACCAGGAGTCATGATTCAATTCCTGGTCAAGGCACATGCCCGAGTAGTGAGCTTCGTTCCCAGTGTGGGATGTGCAGGAGGCAGCTGATCAATGATTCTCACCATTGATATCTCTCTCTCTCTCTCTCTCTCTCTCTCTCTCTCTCTCTCTCTCCTTTCCTCTCTAAAATCAATAAAAATATATTGGGTGGGTGGGGGGATGGGAAGAAGTATAAGGAAAAGGCATTTTGGAAGGGTCTTTTTTAGGTTGTATTGTTCTACTTACTGAATTGACCTGGCAAGCAGAAGAGAAATGACACTCCTGTTTTAATTCTTTCCCCTTAGGGCCTAGTCCTTCTTGTAGGGAACACCTCAGATTATAAAAGCTTGACCTTGAGAACTAGAGTATTTCAGAGAGAATAGACTATTGACATCACCAGCATCATCATCTCTATCTCTTGGTGCTTAATTTGTCTCAGCCATTGTCTGAACTCTTACTACACTCACCTTCTTTAAATCTTATCTCATCACTATAAAGTAGGCAAACTTAATATTAATGCTCTACAGATGAGGAAACAAAGCCTAATCCAGGTTAAAAAACTCCCCAACACTGCATAGATTTTAGCAGCAGAGCAGGCTCTAAACCACTTCTGCAGGAACCAAATCTCCATGCTCTTAAACTACACTCCTTTCCTTCTCTATTACCTGGGCTGACTCCAGGCAGAAGGGTGACAGAGTTCAAGTATTAAATCTGGGCTTTCAGCCGAAACCAGTTTGGCTCAGTGGAGAGAGCATCAGCCTGTGGACTGAAAGGTCCCAGGTTTGATTCCGGTCAAGGGCATGTATCCTGGTTGAGGGCACATCCCCTGTAGGGAGCGTGCAGGAGGCAGCTGATCAATGTCTCTCATCAATGTTTCTAACTCTCTATCCCTCTCCCTTCCTCTCTGTAAAAAATCAATAAAATATATATTTTTTTAAATATGGGCCTTCAACTCTTTCAATCTTTTATGTCTAGCTATTTTGGAAATATAACCATGATTGAATACATATAGGTCTATGTTGTAAATTTAATTTGATAATAATAACACTAACTTATTTTACTAGGTAGGCTCAGTTTTCATGTTTAGTTTCTCAACATTTCTGGGTACACAAAGATTTTCTAAAAGGAGATTATTTTAGTATCCTTTAACTTAGAGTAATATTTTAATGTAATCTGTCTACCTTGTAGTTCAAAAATGTGCTGACGAGCTGGCTGTTTTTTGTGTTGAGCTGAGGTGGCCTGGTTTAGAAACCTTGACTGGAGTTCTGGCTCCTTCACTAACGAGCTCTATCATCCCACAGAGCTGATTAATCCTGTTTACCTTTATTATCTCTGAGATATTGTCCAGCTCTAACATTTAGTGGCTCTGATCTGTCTTATAAACATTTCTCAAGATATTTATTACATAACGTCTAAAAGAGATATGACAGATAAAAGCTCAATAAACACATAAACTTAACTATTTGCCATATTCACTGTTTAAGTCTACAGACTTGGAGTTGTTTCTCCCCATCTCAATATCCTTCCTTCATTTTCCTGCAAATCCTCAGTACAGGTTCTGACTTTTAAGTAAGTTTTCTGACCTCTACAAAATTTCCTTTTTCTGGATTCTTGCAAACCTTAGAGTTTATATCACATAATCTACTCTCTTGATTTTACTGTTTCTAATGAAGTTCCTAATCCTCAATGAGATTTTCATCTTTCATTCAGTCACTCATTCAACAACTGTTCACTGAGCACCTACACACCTGCCAGGGAGCATCCTAGTGGCTCAAGAGAGTGATTGTTTTCTGCTTCGTGTATAAACCACAAGATTCTAACGCAATGATTGTTGCGTGTGTGTATTCTCACTTAGTTCCTGAAGAGATTTGAGACTGAATGTTGAATAACTACTTGTAATGACAGGTTTTAAAGATTGGGTTGGAAACTTCAGAAACTGAATGATCCCTCAGAGGCCTCCCAGGATGAATCTCTTCCTCTCTTCCAGCCTCCACCTCTCCAAGCAAACCCGGTCTCCTTCGGTGGAGTTAAAGGAAGGGGCTTCATGCAGGCTGGGGGCGAATCACACTACACAAGGAAGAAGGCAGGCAAGGGATCCAAACAGGAGAGAGACGTGTGGAAGAAAGTCCTCACTCACATCACATGGAGAAAAACGATCCTTTCATCTGACTGCATCAACAGAGTCCTCTTCACTCTCAATGCACAGTATACTTAACTCAAGAACTTAAATTCCCCACCCGGCTCATTAAAACTAGACTTGAACTTCACATGCCTGGTCATTAGGCACACCAGCTGTCATTATTTACCGACCGTCTTGTTACCCACTCAATGACCACCCAGATACTTACTGCCTTAGGACATTTCTGATATACGGGTGTCACTATGTCATCACTGTCTGTAGTCTGTGCTTCGCTGACCTCAGAAGCTTGTTCACAGGATTCCTTATCTGCTAAGGAAGAGAATTGCCAGGTTGTCAACTATATGCGTAACTTTTTTTTCTTCTCCTGTTTTCTAGGTAATGTAGGCCACAAATAGCAGTGAACTAACTATATGCTTAGTGACACAGCCCACTGTAGAGTGTAGTCTTCTTTATTCTCCCAAATAGTCCCAGTTGGTAAAGTTATTTAAAAAAAACCTTCCGTGGTCAACACTCAACCACTGAGCCGGGCCTTAATATCTTTATTAGTTCTGGGAAGCTCTCAGTTATTATCGCTTTAAATACTGCATTTGTCCCCTCCTTTCTCTTCTCCTTGTACATCCTCATTTTATCTTTGTTTTGTTTTTTTTCCCCTCACTTTATCTTTTATGGCTATTTTCTTCTCTTGTATTTTCCATCTTGTTGTCTCTCCTTTCTTTACTCTGGACATTTTCACCAGCTCTCACTTCTGTTGTGTCTAATTTGCTTCTTCTTTTTTTAAATATATTTTTTTATTTTTCACAGAGAGGAAGGAAGAAGGATAGTTAGAAACATCGATGAGACATCGATCAGCTGCCTCCTGCACGCCCCCTACTGGGGATGTGCCTGCAATCAAGGTACATGCCCTTGACCAGAATCGAACCTGGGACCTTTCAGTCCCCAGGCCGACGATCTATCCACTGAGCAAAACTGATTTCGGCTACTTTGCTTCTTTTTTTTTTAATCCTCACTAGAGGAATGAGGATATTTTTTCCATTGTTATTTAGAGAGTGGAAGGGAGGAGAGAGGGGAGCAGAGAGAAAGAGAAAGGAGAGAAAAATCAATGTGAGAGAAACACATCAACTGGTTGCCTCCCACATGGCTCCAACAGGGGTGGGGGTGAGGGTTGGGGTGCAGAGAACAAACCTGCAACCCAGGTGTGTGCCCTTGACCAGGAATCAAACCCTCTAACCACTTAGAAACACCAAACTGGGCTGTTTTTTATTTTTCAATCCTCACCCAAGGAAATGTTTATTGATTATAGAGAAAGGGAGACGGGGAGATAGGGGGAGAGAGAGAGAACGTAAGAGGGTAAGAGGGTGAGAGGAAGAGAGGGAGAGGGGGAGAGAGAAACATCCGCATGAGAGAGAAGCACTGATCAGTTGCCTCCCATATGAACCCGGACCTGGTATCAAACCCAAAATCGGTGTATGTACTCTAACAGGGAATCGAACCAGCACCTTTTGGTGTATGGTACAATGCTCCAACCAACTGAGCAACACCGGCTAGGGCATATATTTCTGTATTTAGCAGCTCTATAATTTCTATTGGTTAACATTGATATTTGCAATGTATTTTGCAATTGATTTAGGAAAACAACAATCTTTAAATGGATGCCAAAAGTATTAGCTGACATTTGATGAGGACGGGATATTGATATAGTCTCAAAATATCTTCTCATAAGTTACTTAATAATTACAAAGGGAAATTATAACTTTATAATGGAAAATTCTGGCAGATGCTTTCTTAACCAAGCGATCAAAGTTAACATCACTGGTAATGGGACAAACTGACATCAAGTACCTCCTAATGTGACACAGTGAGACCACAATATTACGTCTATGGTAATCCTGTAAAAAAATCCATGACCTGAGTCTAATTATAAAGAAACATCAGACAACCAAGTTGAGAAGGAACACTTACAGAACAGCTCACTTATATTTTCAAAAATGTCAATATCATGAGAGAAAGAAAAAAATAGAAACTGGTTTAGATGAAAGTAAATGAAACAAATATGACTAAATGCAATGTATGATTCTAGATTACATAGGAAGGGAACCTATTACAATGGACATTATTGGGACATTTGTCAAATTACGAAAATGGACTGGTTGCTAACAAATAAAGTATCCGTGTTAAATTTGCAAACTTGATACTTTTACTGTGGTTGTATAATTGTTTTCTTATTGAAATATACAGAATTAAGGGGGCATGATGTTTGCAACGTGTTCTCAAAAGCTTCAGGAAAAATGGTAAGTTATATGGATGCATACAAGTCCAAAAAGTTGTATAAAGTATCAAATTGATGAATTTGTGTGAAGGGTTTCTCTGATCTTTTTGGTCTTGTTCATGAAGTTCTGATGTAAATTTGAAATTATTTTCAAAAGCATGGTTCTATCTTGCCCCACTTCCTCTAGACTAGCAATATCCCAGGGCTGAAGCAGTTCTAGCTCACCCTCTCTGAGTTCTAATCATTCCCTGATCTAGGTTTGGTCATTCTAATTCTCCCCCCGCCTTCAAACTCTCTCCTTCTCCCTCTCCCTCTCCCTCTCTCTTAAAAATATTGGTATTGATTTTAGAAAAAAAGGGAGAGGGAGGGAGAAAGAGAGAAACATAATGATGAGAGAGAATCATGGATCACCTGCTCCTGCATGCCCCAAACTGGGGATCGAGCCCACAACCCAGGCATGTATCCTGCCCAGGAATCAAGTTGTGGTCTCCTAGTTCATAGGTCAACGCTCAACCACTGAGCCATGCCAGCTGGGCTTCCCTCTCTTATTGGTTCTTTAATGCTTTTAAAAAACATTAATATAGAGGAAACCAAGATGGCAGCATCCAAAAAAAATGAAACTAGACCACCAACTTACACCATACACAAAAATAAACTCCAAATGGATACAGGATTTAAACATAAGACGGGAAATCATAAAAATACTAAAGGAATCCACAGACAGCACAATCTCAGACATATGCCGAAAGAACTTCAGTGATACTCTCCAAGGGCAATGGAACTAGAGAAAATAAACAAATAGGACTTCATCAAAATAAAAAGCTTTTGCACAGCAAAAGAAACCATCAACAAAACAACAAGAAAGCTCACTGTATGGGAGAACATATTTGCAAATGTTATCACTGAAAAGGTTTAGTCTCCAACATCTACAGCCAAGTTATACAACTTAATAAAAGAAAGATAAATGATCCAATAAAAAAATGGGCAACGGACCTAAATAGAATCTTTTAGAAAGAAGACAGAAGGAAGGCCAAGAGACACATGAAAACATGCTCAAAGTCACTAATTATCCGAGAGATGCAAATAAAAATGACCATGTAATACCATCTCACACCTATCAGAATGGCAATCATCAACAAATCAACAAACGACAAGTGTTTGAGGATGTGGAGAAAAAGGAACCCTCATGCACTGCTGGTGGGAATGCAGACTGGTGCAGCCACTGTGGAGAACAATATGGAGTTTCCTCAACAAACAAAAAACGGAACTCCCATTTGACCCAGTAATCCCACTCTTGGGAATATATCCTAAGAAACTAGAAACACCAATCAGAAAGGATTTATGCACCCCTATGTTCATAGCAGCACAATTTACAATAGCTAAGATTTGGAAACAGCCTAGGTGCCCATCAGCAGATGAGTGGATCAGAAAACTATGGTACATCTACACAATGGAATACTATGCTACCATAAAAAAGAAGGAATTCTTATCATTTGCAGCAACCTGGATGGAACTAGAGAGCATTATGCTAAGTGAAATAAGCCAGTCAATGAAAGAAAAATACCACATGATCTCACTCATTTATGAATAATAAAGAACATTACAAACTGATGAACAAAAAGATAGATACAGAGGCAGTAAAGCATCAAACAGACTGTCAAATTATAGCAGGAAGGTTAGGGAGAGGTGGGGTAAATAAGAGATCAACCAAAGGATTTGTATGCATCCACATAAGCATAACCAATGGACATAAGACACTGGGGGGTTAGGGTATGCATGGGAGTGTTGGGGGGCAATGGGAAGATATGTATACATGTAATACATTAATAAAAAAATTTTAAAAAAATGGCAGCATAGGTGAACACCTAAACTGCTGCCTCACACAACAATTTCAAAACTATAACTAAAAGACAAAATGGTAATCATCCAGAAACACAGGAAAGCTGGCTGAGTGGAAATTCTACAACTAGAAGAAAAGAGAGGGGCTCACGGAGACTCATAGAAGCTGCAAAAAGCTGAGGTACAGAGACACGTGCATGAAGAGGGCAGAGTGCCTGGCTTGCTTCTTCTAGTGGGAGGGAGACAGAAACTCCTGACTGCATTGACCCCCAGTTCTTACTGCACTGAACCCCAGTTCTAGGTGAGTCTCATACGGGGGAGTCTGGACTGTCGGGAAAAGGGAGGAGTGCACAGAAACTTAGGGGAGCAGTGAAAGGCAGAAGTCTGGAAGGGCGGATGCACATGAGTGAATACAAAGAGGACTTACTACTGATTGTGCCGGTGGCTTTCTCTAGCAGGAGGAAGATGGAACCTCCTGACTGCACTGAACCACACTTCTGACTGCACTGAACCCCAGTTTCAGGCTAGACCCTGAGGACCCAGACTCATATAGGTCCCAGGAGTGCATGGAAACTCAGGGGAGCCATGAAAGGCAGAGGTCTGGAGGCATGTGCATGTGCACACAGAGAAGGCTGCAGCAATTACCAAGGGGCACTGAGACCCAGGAACTTCATAGGGCAGGGCTGATGGGAAGCCAAGGCTGTCTGCTCAGTCATGAGATTGCCCCATCCAAGCTGAGCACAGAGGCTTTTGGAATTTTATAAGTCTTATATCATAAGGCTGACTCCAGCACAGAAGTTCTCAAGGCGTAGACACAGCTGATCCTCACAACCAATTGGCTTGGAGGTTAATTTCCCCCAGGGGAATCAAGACATAAGTACAACAACAATCAAGACATAAGTACAGCCAAAACCGGTTTGACTCAGTGGATAGAGCGTTGGCCTTCGACTGAAAGGTCCCAGGTTCAATTCTGGTCAAGGGCATGTATCTTGGTTGTGGGCACATCCCCAGTAGGAGGCGTGCAGGAGGTGACTGATCAATGTCTCTCTCTCATCTATTTTTTTTTCTTTAGCAAAGGCGCGCACTCACTCACTCACTCACTCACTCACTCACTCACTCACGTCATCGATGTTTCTAATTCTCTATCCCTCTCCCTTCCTCTCTCTAATAAAATATATTAAAAAAAAAACACTTAAGTACAAAAAAACTACAACTAAAAGACAGAATGGACATCATTGAGAACCACAGGAAAGTTGGCTGAGTGGAAATTCTATAACTAGAAGGAAAGAGAGGGGCTCACGGAGACTCAGAGGAGCTGCAAAAAGCTGACGTATGGCCGAGACTGGTTTAGCTCAATGAATAGAGCATCGGCCTGCGGACTGAAGGGTCCCAGGTTTGATTCCGGTTGGGGGCATGTATCTTGGTTGCAAGCACATCCCCAGTGGGGGGTGTGCAGGAGGCGGTTGATTAATGTCTCTCTCTCATTGATGTTTCTGACTATCCCTCTCCTTTCCTCTCAGTAAAAAATCAATAAAATATATTAAAAAAAAAAAAGCTGAGGTATGGAGATGCATGCATGGAGAGAGTGGCGCTGGAGTGCCTGGCTGGCTTCCTCTGGCAGGAGGGAGATGCAGACTCCCAACTGCACTGAACACTTTATGCTATGGCACTGAACCCCAGTTCTGGGCGAGACTCATATGGGGAGTCTGGACTGTGAAAGGAAATTTAGGGGAGCCGCGAAAGGGCAGAGGTGTGGGGGCACACACACCACTGGGCGCAGAAGTCAGACTGCTCATTGTGCCACTGGCTTTCTATGGTGGGCGGGAGAAAGAATATCCCAACGGTGCCACTTCTAATGGCACTGAGCCCCAGTTTGGGGCGAGACCCTGGGGACCCAGACTCATATGGGTCCCAGAGTGCAGGGGAGCTAGAAAGGCAGTGGTCTAGAGGCATGCGCGCATGGACATAGATGGCTCCAGTGATTACCAAGAGACACTTGAGACCCAGGGGCCACATAGAACGGGGATGACTGGAAGCCAAGGCACTCTGAGACTGCACCCCATCCAAGCTCAACAAAGAGGCTTTTGCAGTTTTGCAAGTCTTGTATTATAAGGCTGATTCCAACACAGAAGTTCTCCTGGCATCATGAAAATGTGGAGACAAAGGAACAGATCACAAACAAAAGAAATGGAGGAAAACAAACAACTGAATATAGAGTTCAAAGCCAGGGTTATATGTTTCTTTAAGAATTTCCTAGAAAAGATGGATAAATTTAGTAAAACCCAGGAGGAGATAAAAAAAAAAAAGGAGCAATTAGAGATGAAAAAGGACCAACTAGAAATGAAACATACACTGACTGAAATAAAAAATATTATACAGAGAACTAATAGCAGACTAGAGGAAGGCAAGAATAAAGTCAAAAATTTGAAATATAAAGAAGCAGAAAACACTCAACTGGAAAAGCAAGAAGAAAAAAGAATCCAAAAATTTGAAGATAGTGTAAGGAACCTCTGGGACAACTTCAAGTGTACCAACATCAGAATTGTCGGGGTGCCTGAAGAAGAGAGAGAGCAAGATACTGAAAACCTCTTTAAAGAAATAATGACTGAAAACTTCCCACATCTGGTGAAAGAAATAGACTGACAAGTCCAGGAAGCACACAGAACCCCAAATAAAAGGAATCCAAAGAGGACTACACCAAGACACATCATAATTAAAATACCAAGAGCAAAAGACGAAGAGAGAATATTAAAAGCAGCAAGAAAAAAGAGTTAATTACCTACAAGGGAGCACCCATACGATTGTCAGCTGATTTCTCAACAGAAACAATGCAGGCCAGACAGGAGTGGCAAGAAATATTCAAAGTGATGAATAGTGGGAACCTACAACCAAGAATACTTTACCCAGCAAAGCTATCATTCAGAATTGAAGGGCAGATAAAGAGCTTCACAGATCAGAAAAAGCTAAAGGAATTCATCAACACCAAATGCTGAAAGGTATTCTTTAAGAAGAGAAAGAAGAAAAAGGTAAAGATAAAAATTATGAACAACAAATACGTATCTATGAAAAAGTGAATCTAAAAATCAAGTGAATTAGCCGAGACCAGTTTGGCTCAGTGGATAGTGTGTTGGCCTGCGGAATGAAAGGCCCCAGGTTCGATTCTGGTCAAGGGCATGCACCTTGGTTGTGGGCACATCCCCAGTGGGGGAGGTGCAGGAGGCAGCTGATCGGTGTCTCTCTCCCATTGATGTTTCTAACTCTCTATCCCTCTCCCTTCCTCTCTGTAAACAATCAATAAAATATATTTTAAAAAATTAATAAATAAAAACAAGTGAATTAAAAATCTGATGAACAGAATAAACTGGTGAATATAATAGAATCAGGGTTATAGAAAGGAAGTGGACCGACAATTTTCAGAGGGAAAAGGGTGAGTGGGGTGCGGGGAGAGACTGGACAAAAATCATACACCTCGCCCTGACTGGTTTGGCTCAGTGGATATGCATCAGATTTCGGACTGAAGGGTCCCAGGTTCGATTTCAGTAAAGGGCATGTACCTTGGTTGCGGGTACATCCCCAGTGGGGGGTGAGTAGGAAGCTGCTGATCAATGTTGCTCTCTCATCAATGTTTCTAGCTCTCTATCCCTCTCCATTCCTCTCTGTAAAAAAAATCAATAAAACATATTTTTTTAAAAATTGTACACCTATGGATGAGGACAATGGCGGGAGGTAAGGGCAGAGGGTCAGGTCAGGGTCGGGTGGAGGGGAACTATTGGGAGAAAAAAGATTTATTAAATTAAATAATAATAATAATTTTAAAAAGAAATATTAATATTTTAAATATATATAACTTTAGGTTTTTATTTTTATGATTATTATTTTTAACTTTAATTTTTAATTCTAATCAATGGGAGAGTTGGTTTGAATGAGCTAGTTTGGCACAAATGTAATCTGAAATCATGTCTACTTCTCACTGTAACACACTTCTCACCTTAATTTAAAAGAAATTTGGAAAAAGAACCAAGATGGCAGTAAACAAGTAAACACCTGTACCCACTGCCTCCACAACCACATAAAAAGTATAATAAAAATACAGAATAACCATCATTCAGAACTACCTGAAAGCTGGCTGAATGGAAGTCCTACAACTACAGAAGTAAAGAAGAAATTACATTGACGAGGGGCAGAGGCACAGAACAGCCTAGATTGTTTTTTAAATCAGAGGGGAAATCATCTCTGCAGAGGTCCCTGTGAGGAGCAAGGGGTCCCGGCCCCACACCAGACCCCAAAACCAGGGTTCCAGAGCTGGAAAGAGAGGTCCTTATAACTATGGGTTGTAAAAACCAATGGTGATTGGGGTTCAATGACATGGAGGCTGCTGGAGACCCAGATATTTCTTTTAAAGGGCTGGCACATGAACTGAACTACAAAGTCCAACTTCCTCTGAGCAAGATCAATAACAAATATATAATATCAAAAAGTAAATCTAAAAATCCCAGGGTGAGGCTCGGGGGCAGGGGGGCTCAGATACATATGGCGAGGAATTGGATTATCTAGCATTGGGACAGGAACTGGAGGATGGCTTTCTCCCAGACGGAGATCACAGCACATTGTTCCTATGCTGGAACCTCCCCAGTCCAAAGCTGATTGGCAGCCATATATGTTTTCTCCACCCAAGTTATTCCCTGAGACCCCACCTCATCCAATTTGCAGTCCCACCCAACCTATTTGCAGCATCTTTTGCACATGAATGGCCTGTCCTTTCTCTGGCTTCATACTTTGCTAAAATCTCTCAAACAAGCTGCAGATGGGTCAGTGTGCCCCACACCTATCAATAAAACGCCAAAGACCCTGTACTAGCACAAGTTGCCTTGCTTCATAGCTGGGCCTTTACTGGGCACCCCCAAGCCCAATACAAATACTTCCTACAGGCAGTAGCTGACTTTACACTTCCATGGAGGCCCTAAAGCCAGTGCACCCAGTAAACAGCTTCAGACCATAACAGTTACACTCTAGAGATTGATAAGTGACACACTTAAGGGGCAGATTCAGTGAGCATCAAAGCCCCACTGACTCAAATCTTGTTCCAGAGCGTGTTTCCTGCACAGCAGCTCTCCCACTGTAATGAAGCTGATCCTCACAGTCAATTGTCCTGGAGGTTAACTCATCCCAGTGACATTAACAACAATGAAGGCTCAACTACAATACTGTGTACACAGTCCACACAAGGACGCACCTAGCGTGCCCAGCTTAAGTTATAGGGGATGCTGAGACACTGGGCCCTACAGGGCACCTACTTCACAAGTCATTCTACCAATTCTAGGAGACATAGCAGCTCTCTCTAATACATAGAAACAAACACAAGGAAGCACCCAAATGGGGAGACAAAGAAACATATCACAAATAAAATAAATGGAAGCAAGCAAATTACTGGATACAGAGTTAAAAACCATGGTTATAAGGTTACTCAAGGATTTTCAGAAAACTTTCAAGGATCTAGTGAGAAAGTCAAAGACATGACAAAAAATTAAGCATACACTAAGAGAAATAAATTATAATTTATAGGGATTCAACAGGAGAGTAGAGGAGTTCAAGAATCAAATCAATGATATGGAATATGAGGAAGCAAAAGACATCCAATTAGAAGAGCAAAAGGAATTAAAAAATATGAAGATAGTGAAAGAAGCCTCTGGGACAACTTCAAGCATACCAACATTCGCACTATGGAAATGCCAGAAGGAGATGAAAGATAGCAAGATATTGAACAACTATTTGAAGAAATAATGACAGATAACTTTCCCTGCCTTTTTAATGAAATAGACTTTCATGTCCAGGAAGCATAGAGAATACAAAGCAAGATGAACCCATAGGCCCACACCAAGACACATTATAATTAAAACTAGAGGCCCAGTGCACAAAATTTATGCACAGGGGGTGGGGATGTTCCTCAGTCCACCCTGCACCCTCTCCAATCTGGGACATCCCTCTCACAATTCAGGACTGCTGGCTCCCAACCGCTCACCTGCCTGCCAGCCTGATCACCCTCTAACCACTCCGCTGCCAGCTCGATTACCCCTAACTGCCTAGCTGCTCCCCTGCCAGCCTGATTGCCCCTAACTGTCCTCCCCTGCAGGCCTGGTCACCCCATTCTGCCTTCTCCTGCTGGCCTGGTAACCCCTAACTGCCTTCCCTTGCCAACCTGGATGCCCTTAACTGCCATCCCCTGCAGGCCTGGTCCCCCACAACTGTCCTCTTCTGCAGGCCTAGGTTCCCCTGCAACTGTCCTCCCCTTGCAAGCCTGGTTGCCTCCATTTTCCCTCTCCTGCTGGTCCGGTTACACCTAACTGCCTTTTCTTGCCAGCCTGGTGGCCCCTAACTGCCCTCCCTTGCAGGCCTGGTCCCCCCTCCACAAACTACCCTCCCCTGCAGGCCTGGTCCCCCTCAACTGTCCTTCCCTGCAGGTCTAGGTTCTCCCCAACTGTCCTCCCCTGCAGGCCTGGTCACCCCCAGCTGCCCTCCTCTGTCAGCCCAGTCACCCCTAACTGCCCTCCCCTGCAGGCCTGGTTGCCCACAACTTCCCTCCCCTGCTGGCCATCTTGTGGTGGCCATTTTGTGTCCACATGGGGGTGGCCATCCTGTGTGTTGGAGTGACAATCAATTTGCATATTACTATTTTATTAGATAAGATGACAAAGGTTAAAGGCAAAGAGAGAATCTTAAAGGCTGCAACAGAAAAGCAGTTAGTTACCTACAAAGAAGTACCCATATGCCTATCATCTGATTTCTCAACAGAAACTATGCAGGCCAGATGGGAGTGGCAAGAATTATTCAAAGTGATGAAGAGCAAGGACTTAACAACCAAGATTACCCAACAAAGCTATCACTTAGAATTGAAGGTCAGATAGAGAGCTTAACAGATAAGAAATAGCGAAAGGAGTTCATCACCACCAAACCAATATTACATGAAAAGTTGAAGAGATTCTTTTTTTAAAAAAATATATTTTATTGATTTTTTACAGAGAGGAAGGGAGAGGGATAGAAATTCAGAAACATTGATGAGAGAGAGACATCGATCAGCCGCCTCCTGCACACCCCCTACTGGAGTTGTGCCCACAAGCAAGGTACATGCCCCCGACCGGAATCGAACCTGGGACCTTTCAGTCCACAGGCTGACGCTCTATCCACTGAGCCAAACCGGTGTCGGCAAGATATTCTTTAAGAGAGAAAAAAATCCAAGATGGCGGCATAGGTAAACACCTACACTGCTGCCTTGCACAACAATTTCAAAACTACAACTAAAAGACAGAACAGACATCATCCAGAACCACAGGAAAGCTGGCTGAGTGGAAGTTCTACAACTAGAGGGAAAGAGAGGGGCTCACAGAGGCCCAGAGGAGCTGCAAAAAGCCGAGGTACGGAGACGCGCGCTGAGAGAGCGGGTGCCGGAGAACTGGCTGGCTTTCTCTGGCGGGAGGGAAAGGGAGACTCCCAACGGCATTGAACCCCTTATCTTACGACACTAAACCCCAGATCCAGCCAAAACTCATACAGGGGGAGTTTGGACTGTGAAAAGGGAGAAGTGCACGGAAATTTAGGGGAGTTGCAAAGGATCGGAGGTCCGGTCACGCACGGCACCACGCGGAGGACGGATTGCCGATTGTGCCGCTGGCTTTCGTGAGTGGGCGGGAGACAGACGCTCCCAACTGCGCCGCTTCTGAGTCCACTGGGCCCCTGTTTTGGGCGAAACCCTGGGGACCTAGACTCCTGTGGTCCTTGTTCGCAGGGGAGCCGGAAGGGCAGCGGTTGGAGGCGCTGCGGGTGCGCGGCGCACAAGGACCGCTCCAGCCATTACCCAGTCACGTGAGACTCAGGGGCCGTGGAGGGCGGGGCCGACTGGAAGGCAAGGCGGTCCCTTAAGCCCTGAGACTCCGCCCCTCCCAAGCTCAGCAGAGGCTTCTGCGGCTGAATCCAGCACAGAAGTTTCCCCGGCACAGTGAAAATGCCGAGACAAGGGAAGGGATTACAAGCAAAAGAAATGGAGGAAAAAAAACGACTGGATATAGAGTTCAAAACCACGCTTATAAGGTTTTGCAAGAATATGCTAGAAAAGATGGATAAATTTAGTGATACACTGACTGAAATAAAAACTATTATGCAGAGTACTAACAGCAGACTAGAGAAAGGCAAGGATCAAGTCAAAAATTTGAAATATAAAGAAGCAGAAAACATTCAACTGGAAAAGCAAGAAGAGAAAAGAATCCAAAAATGTGAAGATAATGTAAGGAGCCTCTGGGACAGCTTCAAGCGTACCAACATCAGAATTGTGGGGGTGCCAGAAGAAGAGAGAGAGCAAGATACTGAAAACCTGTTTAAAGAAATAATGACTGAAAACTTCCCACATCTGGTAAAAGAAATAGACTTACAAGTCGAGGAAGCACACAGAACCCCAAAGAAAAGGAACCCAAAGAGGACTACACCAAGACACATCATAATTAAAATGCCAAGAGCAAAAGAGAAAGAGAGAATATTAAAAGCAGCAAGAGAAAAACAGTTTATTACCTACAAGGGAGCACCCATACGACTGTCAGCTGATTTCTCAACAGAAACGATGCAGGCCAGACGGGGGTGGCAAGAAATATTCAACGTGATGAACAACAAGAACCTACAACCAAGAATAATCTATCCAGCAAAGCTATCATTCAGAATTGAAGGGCAGATAAAGACCTTCACAGAGAAGAAAAAGCTAAAGGAGTTCATCAACTCCAAACCAGTATTATATGAAATGCTGAAAGGTACCCTTTTAGAAGAGGAAGAAGAAAAAGGTAAAAGACAAAAAATTATGAACAACAAATACACATCTGTCAACAAGTGAATCTAAAAATTAAGTGAATTAAAAATCTGATCAACAGAATAAACTGGTGAATATAATAGAAACAGGAGCACAGAAAGGGAGTAGACTGATTGATAATTCTCAGGAGGACAAAAATCAAAAAGCATCAAACAGACTGTGAAATTATAGCAGAAAGATTAAAGTTAGGTGAGGTAAATAAGTGATCAATCAAAGGACTTGTATGCATGCTTATAAACATAACCAATGATCACAGACACTGGGGGGTCAGGGTACGCCTGGGAGGGAGGGGGGGCAATGGGGAGATATGTATAAAAAATTAATAAAAATTAATAATAAAAAAAAAGATATTCTTTAAGAAGAACAAAACAGCCAAAACTGGTTAGGCTGAGTGGATAGAGCGTCAGCCTGCATACTGAAAGGTCCCGAGTTCGATTCCAGTCAAGGGCATGTACATTGGTTGCGGGCACATCCCCAGTAGGGGGCGTGCAGGAGGCAGCTGATCGATGTCTCTCTCTCATCGATGTTTCTAACTTTCTATCCCTCTCCCTTCCTCTCTGTGAAAAATCAATAAAATATATTTTTTTAAAAAAAGAAGAACAAAACAAAAAAGAAGAAGAAGAAGAAAGAGAAGGGGAAGGAGAAGAGGAAGGGAAAGGAGAAGGAGAAGGAAAAGAAGAAGAAGAAGAGAAAAAACTATGAACAACAAATGCATATCTGTTAGCAATTGAGTCTAAAAATAAAAATAAACAGGAAATCTAAAAACAAAATAAACTATAGTGAATAAAATAGGAAAAAAAAGAAATTTGGAGCACTAATTGGTTTGGCTCAGTGGCTAGAGTGTCAGCCTGTGGTCGAGGCATGTGCAGAAGGCAGCAACCAATTGATTTCTCTCTCTCACATTGATGTTTCTCTCTCTCTGTCTCCCTCCCTCCCACTATTCCTTCCTCCTTCCATTCCTTTTACTCTCTCTAAGAAAAGCAATAGAAAAAATATCTTTGGGTGAGGATTAACAACAAAAAATTTGGATTAATATCACAAATGAACCCATTATGCTCCTCCTTCTATTTCTTTGTAATCATAATTCGTAAGACCCTGGAGTGATTAACATCTTATAATTGCTATATAACTAAACTGGCTATAGCTAGCTTTAAATACATAGAAAGCTACTTTCTTTGAGAATTCCAATCTTAATTGGCCTAACCAGCCCACTGTAACATATAACTAAGCCTAGGGCCTTCAGTACTAAATTCCCACAAAAACTTCAGCAATGAAGATGAAGAAGTAACTGTCTTGATAAAATAATTCAATGATTAAATAGGAAAATCAGATTTAAAAAAGATAATACCAATTACAGGATGGAGAGCTTCATTTTCTATTAGTGCTGAAGGAAGTGATGTCATTTCCTCTTCCTTTTGCTGATTCTTTACATAATCATCTAAGGAGATGTTACAGCCTGAGAATTTCCATTCAGTGTAGTTCACCTGCTATAGAATAAATACAACAAATAAAATCACATATAATTATATTATATAATTATTATTATTTAATAAAATTAAAAATCACATTAATATATAATTAATGCAATACAAATCATCCTATATAAAGACTGAACCAAGATGGCAGCATAGGTGAACACCTAAGCTACTGTCTCGCACAACAATTTCAAAAATACAACTAAAAGCAGAACGGATACCATCCAGAACCACAGGAAAGCTGGCTGAGTGAAAATTCTACAACTAGAAGGAAAGAGAGGGGCTCACAGAGACCCAGAGGAGCTGTAAAAAGCTGAGATATGGAGACATGCTCGTGGAGAGGATGGGCAGAGGAGGGTCTGGCTGGCTTCCTCTAGTGCAGTGGTTCTCAACCTCTGGGTCATGACCCATTTGGGGGTCGAATGACCCTTTAACAGGGGTTGCCTAAGACCATCAGAAAACACAGATATTTACATTACGATTCATTAACAGTAGCAAAATTACAGTTATGAAGTAGCAACGAAAATAATTTTATGGGTGGGGGTCACCACAACATGAGGGACGGTATGGAAGGGCCACGGCATTAGGAAGGTTGAGAACCACTGCTCTAATGGCAGGGAGACGGAAAATCCCAATTGCACTGAACCCCAGCTCCAGGCGAGACTCATAGGAAAATCCTTTTCACAACAGTCCAGACTCCCCCTATGAGTCTCACCTGTGCACGGAAACTTAGGGGAGCTGAGAAAGACAGAAGTCTGGGGGCTCACAAAAGTGCATGCGAAAGTGCGCGTGAAAGTGTGCACACAGAGCGCTGACTGCTGATTGTGCCTGACTGCTGATTGTGCCTGGCTTCCTCAAGCGGGAGGAAAACAGAACCTCACAACAGCACTAAAATCCAGATCCAACTGCACTGAATCCCAGTTCAGGCAAGACCCTAGGGACCCAGACTGATATGGGTCTCTAGAGCAAACGGAAACTCAGGGAAACTGGAAAGGCAGAGTTCTGGAAGCTAATGCAGGCAAATGTTTGGAGGCAAGCCCGCATGTGCAGACACAGCTGATCCTCACAACCAATTGGTGTGGAGGTCAATCCTCCCCAGTGATACAACAATAATCAAGAATTAACTGCAAGCCAGGACCGGTTTGGCGCAGTGGATGGAGCGTCGGCCTGCGGAATGAAAGGTCCCAGGTTCGGTTCCGGTTGGGGGCATGCACCTTGCTTGCGGGCACAACTCCAGTGGGGGGCGTGCAGGAGGCGGCTGGTCGATGTCTCTCTCTCATTGATGTTTCTGACTTTCTATCTCCCTTCCTCTCTGTAGAAAAATCAATAAAATATATATATATAAAAAGAATTAACTGCAAGACTGTACACACAGTTCACGAAGGGATGCACCAAGAGTGTCCCCTCAGGTAACTGGGGAGGCAGAGCTACTGGGCCACATAGGACATCTAGCACACAAAGCTACTCTACCAACTCAGGGAAGCAGTGAAATAATGCTGAAGAACAGATCAAAACTAAAGAGATGGAGGAAAACAAATGACTAGATATAGAGTTCAAAACCATGATTATAAGATTTTTGAGAATTTCCTAGAAAAAATGGATAAATTTAGTGAGACCCAAGAGGAGATGAAAAGGGACCAATAGAAATTAAACATATACTGACTGAAATAGAAAACATTATACAGAAATCTAATAGCAGACTAGAGGATCGAAAGAATTAAGTCAAAGATTTGAAATACAAAGAAGCAAAAAACACTCCACTGGAAAAGCAAAAAGAAAAAAGAATTTAAAAAAATGTGAAGATAGTGTAAGCAGCCTCTGGGACAAATTCAAGCATACCAACATCCAAATTATGGGGGTGCCAGAAGAAGAGAGAGAGCAAGATACTGAAAACCTATTTGAAGAAATAATGATGGAAAACTTCCCACATTTGGTGAAAGAAATAGACTTACAAGTCTAGGAAGCGCACAGAACCCCAAACAAAAGGAATCCAAAAAGGACCACACCAAGACACATCATAATTAAAACACCAAGAGCAAAAGACAAAGAGAGAATAGTAAAAGCAGCAAGAGAAAAACAGTTAATTACCTACAGGGGAGCACTCATATGACTGTCACCTGATTTCTCAACAGAAACTATGCAGGCCAGATAGGAGTGCCAAGAAATATTCAAAGTGATGAATAGTAAGAACCTACAACCAAGATTACTCTATCCAGCAAAGCTATCATTCAGAATTGATGAGCAGATAAAGAGCTTCAAAGATAAGAAAAAACTAAATGAGTTCATCAACACCAAACCAGTATTTTATGAAATGCTGAAAGGTATTTTTTAAGAAGAGGAAGAAAAAAATGGTAAAAGTAAAAATTATGAACAACAAATACATATCTATCAACCAGTGAACCTAAAAATCAAGTGAATTGAAAATGTGATGAACAGAATAAACTGGTGAATAGAATTAGGGGCATAGAAAGGGAGTGGACTGATAATTCTCAGGGGGAAAGAGGTGAGGGGATGTGCAGGGAGAGACTGGACAAAAATCATACATCTGTGGATGAGGACAATGTGTGTGGGGGAGGTAAGGGCAGAAGGTGGGGTGGGAACCGAGTGGAGGGGAGATATGGGAGGAAAAACGAGGAACAATTGTAATAATATGAACAATAAAGTTTTATTAAAATTAAAAATATATATCCTATATAATAAAAGTCTAATATGCTAAGTGTCTGACTGTTCGACTCTTCAACTGTTTGACCAGTCGCTATGATGCATACTGACCACTAGGGGACCGACGCTCCGACTACTAGGTTAGCTTGCTGCTAGGGTCCTGCCATTGGGACTGGGCAAGACAGGCTGGACATACCCTGGAGCCCTCCTGCGGTCCCCCTCTGGCCCCAATTGAGCACCAGTGGAGTCCCTCAGCCTAACCAGCACTCTCTCACAACCCTGGGACCCTTCTGAGGATGTTAGCCAGTTTCAACCCCATCCCCACAGGCCAGGCTGAGGGACCCCACTGGTGCATGGATCCATGCACTGGGTCTCTAGTTATAACATAATAATGTAATATAAAATCATGTAACACATATTTATATAATCTTATATGTACATATTTTTAGGTGCTATATAGTAACTTTAATCCACTTTCCTATGAAGAAAAGGCAGTATCAAGCACACTGTAGGTGTTCAATAAATACTTGTTCTTTTTTTTTTCCAATTGGTTTTTAGAGAGAGAGAGGGAGAGGGAGTGTTGTAGTAAAATATAGAAATGTTTAAAAATGTTTTAAAATGCCAAAAAAAGTGTTGAAAAGGTTTTAAAAGATTTAAGTTAACTGTTCTGAAACTTAAAGTGAGATATTAGGAACACATCCCCCACTCCCCCGAAGTGTGTGTATTCCATTGCTAAAGATTTGAACTCATACTGCTGACTTAGAGCGACTTGCCCTGATAAGCATACGTCTGATGACATATATTCCTCCCCCCTCCCCAGAATGTGACTGAGTGCTTACAATTTTGTTTACTAATATATCCATTGAAACTAACGTTACATTGAGATCTTGTTATGCATTTTGTTACCAGAATCCCCTACTCCCTCCTGGACTGCTGTGAGTACTACAGGCTATTTAAAGGGTCCCAACACCATTCGAGTTGATCATTGCTTGATTGCTTTGATCCCTGTGCTGCGCTGGTGGCTCTGATCGCTGGAAGTTTGGGCGCAGTCCACTTCCCCGCTTTGCTCAGCTCCACTCCGTGCCAATACACAGATGAACAAACCGGAGGGGAGGCTCAGATGGATCCGTGCTATGCGCAGGGATCTCTGAAGGCAGAAACTTCCTTCCTGACCTGACCAGCCAGCCAGAGAAGGCGCCGCTGCTGCCACCAGAGGAGACCGCATTTTGGGAGCTCCCTTTAAGCCTGTACCCATGGCACCAGGAATTTTGTGAATACCAGTAGCCTATGTGTTATATTTATCAACATATTGATAAATATATTGCATATCTCATGGAGAGGATGATGGCAGGGAGACGGAAAATCCCAATACAATTAGTCATGTGCACTAATTGCACTTTAAGAAGAACCAACTTCACACTTCCGTCTCCCTGCCATTAGCATTGTATGCAATAAGCATACAAGTGGTACTTATTTCTAAAATAACAAAAGCTAAGGAAACTTAAGCAAAAAAAAAATAAGCTTTGTACCCACTGCTATGATAAAAGAAAAATAAATTGCTGTGTTAATTGCAACTGTATTTGTGTGGCATAATTCCTCTGGCACTCATAGTTATATGAAAATGCCAGGAGAATCCAAGATGGTGGCATAGGTAAACACCTACACTGCTGCCTCGCACAACAATTTAAAAACTACAACTAAAAGACAGAATGGACATCATCCAGAACCACAGGAAAGCTGGCTGAGTGGAAGTTCTACAACTAGAGGGAAAGAGAGGGGCTCACAGAGACCCAGAGGAGCTGCAAAAAGTTGAGGTACGGAGACACCTGCGTGGAGAGAGTGGGTGCCGGAGTACCTGGCTGGCTTTCTCTGGCAGAAGGGAGACGGAGACTCTCAAAGACATTGAACCCCTTATCCTATGACACGAAACCCCAGATCCAGCCGAAACTCATACGGGGGGAGTTTGGACAATGAAAAGGGAGAAGTGCACGGAAATTTAGGGGAGTCACAAAAGATCAGAAGTCTGGTGGTGTGCACGGCACTGCGCACAAAGGACAGACTGCTGATTGTGCCGCTGGCTTTCACGAGTGGGCGGGAGACAGACCCTCCCAACTGTGCCACTTCTGACTCCACTAAGCCCCTGTTTCGGGCGAAACCCTGGGGACCTAGACTCGTGTGGTCCCGGGGCACAGGAGAGCCGGAGGGGCAGCAGTCTAGAGGCACTGCTAGAGAGAGCGTGCACACAGGGACCGCTCCAGCGATTACCCAGTCAGATGAGACTCAGGGGCTGTGGTGGGCGGAGCCGACTGGAAGGCAAGGCGGTCCCTTAAGCCCTGAGACTCCACCCATCCCAAGCTCAACAGAGAGGCTTTTGCAGTTTTGCAAGTCTGGTATCATAAGGCTGAATCCAACACAGAAGTTCTCCTGGCATAGTGAAAATGCCGAGACAAGGGAAGGGGTCACAAACAAAAGAAATGGAGGAAAACAAACGACTGGATATAGAGTTCAAAACCACGCTTATAAGGTTTTTCAAGAATATCCTAGAAAAGTTGGATAAAGTTAGCGAGACCCAAGAGGAGATGAAAAAGAACCAACTAGAGATGGAAACCGTCCAACTAGAAATTAAACATACACTGACTGAAATAAAAAATATTATACAGTCCTAACAGCAGACTAGAGAAAGGCAAAAATCAAGTCAAAAATTTGAAATATAAAGAAGCAGAAAACATTCAACTGGAAAAGCAAGAAGAAAAAAGAATCCAAAAATGTGAAGATAACATAAGGAGCCTCTAGGACAATTTCAAGCGTACCAACATCAGAATTGTGGGGGTGCCAGAAGAAGAGAGAGAGCAAGATACTGAAAATCTACTTAAAGAAATAATGACTGAAAACTTCCCACATCTGGTAAAAGAAATAGACTTACAAGTCCAGGAAGCACACACAACCCCAAAGAAAAGGAATCCAAAGAGGACTACACCAAGACACATCATAATTAAAATGCCAAGAGCAAAAGAGAAAGAGAGAATATTAAAAGCAGCAAGAGAAAAACAGTTTATTACCTACAAGGGAGCACCCATACGACTGTCAGCTGATTTCTCAACAGAAACGATGCAGGCCAGACGGGAGTGGCAAGAAATATTCAACGTGATGAATAGCAAGAACCTACAACCAAGAATAATCTATCCAGCAAAGCTAACATTCAGAATTGAAGGGCAGATAAAGAGCTTCACAGAGAAGAAAAAGCTAAAGGAGTTCATCAACTCCAAACCAGTATTATATGAAATGCTGAAAGGTACTCGTTTAGAAGAGGAAGAAGAAAAAGGTAAAAGCCAAAAAATTATGAACAACAAATACATATCTATCAACAAGTGAATCTAAAAATTAAGTGAATTAAAAATTTGATCAACAGAATAAACTGGTGAATATAATAGAATCAGGAGCACGGAAAGGGAGTGGACTGATAATTCTCAGGGAGAACGGGGTGAGGGTGTACAGAGAGAGACTGGACGAAAATTATACACCTATGGATGAGATCAATGGGAGGGAGGTAAGGGCAGAGGGAAGGGTGGGAGCTGGGTGGAGGGGAGCTACGGAGGGGGAAAAAGAGAAACAAATGTAATAATCTGAATAATAAAGATTTAATTAAAAAAGAAAATGCCTGCCGCTGGCCTGCCTGCGTAAAATAAGACTTTTTGCTGGCAACTTACTCTAAATGTCCAAACACCTGCATGCCTCAGATCAACGCCCCTCCTTTCTCGAACAGGGAGATAGATAGAGAAGCATAGAGAGTGACACCGATCCATGCCCCCTCCCCTATCAGAGATCGAGCCCGAAACCCGGGCCTGTGCCCTGACCCGGAGTGAAACTGGTAACCTTTAATCGTACAGGATGACGTCCAACCACGTGAACCACACCAGCCAGGGCAGTACTTATCTTTTAATTTGTTTTAATGACAGTTGAAGTGGACTGGTTAAAACTATGGCACTAAAGTTCTAAGCATCAATTGCGGATTATATAATCTGTCACATTGAATTGAACAGTCCAGAGGTTTATTAAACTACAGTGCTACCTCGAGATACGAGTTTAATTCGTTCCGTAACCTTGAGGCGTGGGAAACTATGAGATGCTCAAGTCGCGGTAAACTGGTGGGTCGTGTGCAGCCAGCTGATCCGCGCTATTACTCCTATCTCAAATGTTGCTCATATTTCAAAGCAAAAATCGCTCGTATCTCAAAAATCTCGTGTGTTAGGGCACTTGTATCTTGAGGTACCACTGTACTTGTTTGTAGAAACACGTAGTAGCCACAGAAAGCTATGATTATTGCTTATCTTGTGTGTTTGCTTCTGCTTTTTCCTCTGAGAATGATATATTAGGGGATACTACAACCCACATTTTAGTTCTCCAGATTTCTATGGCCTTACCTGTAGTGTATTTCCACTTAAGAAGTTACGACTAAGATATTCCATTCTGTTCTTTCCTTGGATGCCTGTTCTTTTGCCATGTTTTCTTCTTGAGTAGTTTGCAACCTGTCGTTCCCTTTCCTTTCTTTCTCCCACCTGAGGAGGTTTTTTCTTAGTTGGATACTGGTCAGCTTCGATGGGAATCTCAGCAGATACCACCTAGTCCAGAATAAAAGGAGCAGAAACAGCCTTATAAGATGATAGTTAACAGCCTTGATTCTCAAGAAAGGAATTTGAAGGCTAGTATTAAATTTCCTGTCTCTCCTGTCACAGAGCTGAGAGATGCCATCTCTTTCTTCTCCCTACCATAAAACCCACTGTTTGGCTCCATTAAACGCCTCACAGCATTATGAAGGGTGCTGATTAAGTCCGCAGGATGCATGACATTCACAGAAGGAACTTTTTTCCCCCTTCAATTTTAATACTATTTTTTTTTCAAATATGCTCCATAGGATTGGTGAGAGGTGTGCTACCTGGGGAGGAAAGGAAACCTTTTCCTCATCAGTTGAGATCTCTAGGTTGTGGTTGGCACCGTTCTCCTCAGTCTGAGCTTCTGATTTCAGGAAGCTCTCGGGAGGTAGATAGCAAGACTTCCAATCCAGCTGTACCTGAACAGATCCATTGGCTTGTTTCGCAGGATCAGTGAGGTTAAAATCACCTGAGAGACACACAGACATTAATAAGACCGGATCAATGAAATAGGTAAGTGAGTATTTATCACACCTTGTCTATTTCCTCCATTTTTAAATTTCACCATGTTGTTTACAATTAACATTCATCAAATAATCATGATGCAATACACTCAGAAGTAACATAGAATGGTCTTGATTATTTATGTTTCCATAGAATATATTTACTTCTAATATTCCCGTAAAATATTTGGAGGGGAAGCTGGGTATCCCCGGGTTTCAAGAAGAGATAGTCAAAGGATGTATGGATAGGTAGAGCTTGCTTGTCATCAGTCACTCAGACAATAAAAAGGATCACGTTATCATTGCTGTTATCAAATGCTTGCTATGCCTTAGGCATACAAGTAGTACTTATTTCTAAAATAACAAAAGCCAAGGAAACTTAAGCAAAATAGCTCTTCCCAAAGGCCAGATTTCGGATTGGTAATGCTGATTTATTTAACAGATGACTCACATTTTATGTCCTCTTTGGCAAAGGATGACTTGTGAGCAGAAGTGTCAGCCTTTTTGTTTGTTTGTTTAAAGCACTTGTGATATCGGGAGGACAGAATCCTCACACACTTTCTGGCACATCCAGATGCTTGTGAACCATGGTTGGTATACTGGCTGCATCCATCACACTTCCAAATGAGAGCGTGGATATCCCAGCCTCACCCTTCCAGAGAGTTGACCCTTCCTAGGTGCACCCCACAACTCTGGGTATAAAGGTAAAGTAAGGTAGTATGAAGTTAAGCTCCATTTGGGGGAGCAAGAGGGAGGGGTATTTTTAAGAAATTTCCCTTAGTTGTGGTATAGATAAAACTCTTGCTAACTTGTGTCTAATATGTAAAGGAAGGAAGAGAATTATGAGAGAGTGTTGAGGACAGTTTATAATCTGATATCTAGTCATGTGCACTAAGAAACAATAGTTCTTAAGTAAAGACAAATACTGGGAAGCATTACAGAATTGGAAAATGTTTGTTCAGAAATAAAGGCATAACTTTAGGTTGGTGGGTCTACCCACTTGGAAATCTTGCTTTAATTGTTGAAGCAGATGAAGCCAATGTTTCCACTGACTAGTGAAACTCTTAAGTCTGCCCTGTTGTTTTTGACAATATTCTAAAATCTTTTCAGCCGGTTTTAAGAGAGACTGCTCCAAGCAAGTAATCAAAGAAAACTAGAATTAGGACAGGAATATAACACTGGGAAAAGACCATAACAATGCAGTAACCTTGAACTCCCACCTTTAATGGATTTGTTTTGTGCAAGAGGCAGCAAGGGCACTTGGACTTTGCCAAGGTAGGAGCCAGATTCTGAGTCTTCATCATCAAAAACGTATACAGACAGGGCCTCCCGTCTCAGATATTGATCCAGATCAGAAGTCACAAGCACTGGGAATTGAGCCTGGTCTCTAAAGTAGGGATTGTTACTGGCTGGAATGATGGCCGTGTCGTAGTCAGGAAAGGTGAAAAAACGGTACATGGCATATGGACTGGGTTGAGTTCCCGGCCATCGACTCCGGAGGCCACAGCATCTGGTGATTTCCACCTGCAGCTCATTCTGATGCTTCCAAGTCTCTGATCTGGACTGGAGAGATGTTGGTCTTGGATGGAGGAAAAGGGCAACCTAAGAGAGTTGTTGTAGGTGAAGCCCAGCACCCTTAATGAGCAAGAGCTCTGACCTACAGAACTGGGTCACAGAGAAACCTAATCACTTTCATCTGCCTGCAGACTGGCTCTGGCAGATGGCTATCTGAGGGAGATGCTGGCACTCAGGCCTTGTTTTCGAGAATGGAACAGAAAAGCTATTTTGTTCACAGCCGGGAGCTAACCAGCTCCAAGGACATGGTTTCATTTCAAACTCAGGCTTGACCAAGGAAAGAATCTGAACTGCTTGTGGTATGACAGTTTTTCTCTTCCATTCACATTCAATGGGAGGATGAACTGACATTGTGAGCTGCTGGGATGAGGCTCCTTGGAGATGCATGGGCACATCCTTTTTCTCACCTCATCCTCCTGGGCCCTCCAGGCTCCAAGCACATTGGCTGACAGGTAGGCCTGAGCTTTTTTTCGCTTATTGCATGCCTGTAGGTTGGATCTTATGGGGAAGTGCAGCCTCATCCAGTATTCTAGCACCCCAAAGTCTTCTCCACCAGCTCCTGGGTAGCAGAAAGTATGAAAGGTATGGAAGATACAGATGGTGTGGCGAGGATCAAGAATAAAGGCAAATTTGGGAAATTCTGTCTTAGACCCAGGAGCTGTGGGAAGCTGACAGCACTTACCAGTAAGTATGGCAGAGCCATGGACTCTCTCCACGGTCTCCAGCACCCTGTCAAAGCAAATCCATCCAGCTGCAAGGGTGTGGTGCTCACTGGCTAGAGCCTGGTGAAGCTCAAGCTGGGCTGAAGCCCCTTGAAGGTAGTGCAAGAAAAGGGAATCTGTCTCTACCACATACTGGGAGGTGAAGTCAAAAAGCGGCTGTGGCCCCAGAGCTAGTGGGGTACAGTGGGTTTCAAAATCATAGAAGGAATAGGTGCAGAAAGTGGTAGGTTGAGTATCTTCAGCCTGAGCCAGAGCAGCAGATGTCAGGAAGGCCTGGTGAATGTGCAGTTCAAACAGATTCTCACTTTGATGCAACAAAGAAATGTTCACTTTATCCTCATCTCTATGGGCTGGCAGTGTTTCCAGATATAAAGACATTTGTCGGGTACCATAAGCCACATCTCTGAGCTGTTCTAGAAGGGAAAGAAAACTGCCTATCCATTAAAGGGCAGGGCGCTCTTTCTTAGAATAAAGGAAGGTGGACAAAAGGAGACTAGAAACCATAATGGAAGTCCAAGTTGTGATTATTTCAAGAAACCATGTAATTCAAAGGGAAAATCAGCAGAATGACAACCGGGAGCTTTGAATTCTGATGGCTCAACAATCTAATATCTCCTTTAAAGTAAGGTTCAAAATGAGTAATGGAAAAGTAAACACTAAGCTCAGGAAAACACTGGAGGCACAATTTATTCTACAAATGGCATTCTGGCTGACAGCAACATCCTGTGAATTAATTGGTAATTCCATCAGAGAAGCGCTAGAAACAGAAAATGTGAATATTTTCAAAATGTTGGGATATTACTCATGGAAAGAACAGGAAGTTGCAGTCATGGTATCTATTATGTTCCATTGGGCCCTACTAATAAAGGATTCCCCTTCTCCAGCCAGATCAGTCCCAAGAATCTTCATTCTGTTAAGAATTTTATTTCATCATAAGAAGGCAAAGCAAACCCACTTTCATTAAAGAGTAATGATGTAAAAAGTGAAGGACAGTTATTGAAAAGAGGTTGAAAATATTGACAATGGAATGCAAAGATATGTAAGACAGTCTAACAAATCTGTGTATTACCTCCCATGTTCAACCAACCAGAACTTGATATCGGGGAGTATTTGAGTCTTCAGTGTGTTGATGGTGAAGGTCCTATTTAAAGAGTTAAAGTCGTAGAATAAAAATGTTTTGTACACATTAGGATTTCTTCCCGCCCAAAATAAATGGAATACAGAGATTGACATGAGTTTCTTAATTGATAAGATTAATATAACTCAAGAAAGGTAAACCTAAAATTTTGCATTACATGACACAGAGTTAACAATCAGCATATGAAGAAATTCTACAAATCAATAAAATACTGTCAAAAAATGGATAAAAGAACAGAAACAGGCAATTCTCAAAAGAAATAATACAAATAAGTGGTAAACATAGGAAAAACTCTGTAACCTCACCAGTAATGACAGACCTATCAAGTTTAAAATAAATGAACCCTTAGAAGTAGATAAGGGCATTTATCCTGCACTGTCCCGGGAGAAAGACCGTGAAACTGAAAGACATGAGAATGTCAATCCAAGGAGGGATTTCCTTTGTTATATGTCAATGACCTTTTAACAGATTCTCCCTGGCATGGATAACCCACACCCCAGAATGGCTTATCTCCCTTTACACTAAGTAACCTGCTTACTGATTCTGCTTTCCAGAGAGAGAGCTGTCCTGAACAGTGGTTTCAAATATTCTTGTGGCAGCCACTATCACAGATACAACAAATGAACATGCTGGCTTAAATATCAGTCTTTGATGAAGTTTGCTTAGTGTCAGTCAGGGTCTCTCACTACTGGGTGATAACAAAGCAAAGCCAATTTTCTTGACAAGCAAGGCTAAGACCAGGTCCTGGTCAGCAGTGATTGTATTAAATATAGGAAGTACCACATTATGGAATTTGCAGAAGTGTCCCGCCACATGTCCGGTTACGCCAACATCCTCAAACTACAACAAAGAATTTAGAGACATTTAGAGAGAAATCACATAAAAGGATGCTGAGAAATGAGTGATGAAATTCTATTATCTCACAGAAACTGCTATGTAGGCCTGGATTGAAGCAACAATCTTAAGAGAGGGAATGTTTACATCACCCTGAGGGCCAACGGTGATCTACTCTCATTCCCAAAATAGATTCAACAATTGCTGGGCCCTGTGGAAACTCTCCGGAGCAATCAGAGAAAGATGCTGATGTGATGGAGCAAAAGAAGCTGCTAGCCATGTATAAAACAGCAAAGATGGTAGGATAAAGAACAGGAGGGATAAGTCATACGCCAAGGGCACAGACAGTAGCTGTGTGATGGGTCCCAAAGAGAGGAGAACAAAATACTAAGACTTGCCAGATAGTGGGAGGCCATGGCTTCTTAAAATACCTTCCAACTGCTTGATACGATTATTCTTGAGGTCCAGGAGTCTGTTCAGCCTCTCCATTTTTTCATTGTGATCTTGATTCTCATTGTCGGCTTTTGTCATCATTGCATCCAGTTCCTCCTGCAACAAAATAATGTCTGAATTTTTCTGTCTCAGTGGCCCTGAACTAAAGAGCCCAGATAAAAGCTGGTACTTGCTGGGTAAAAGAGACTCCACTATCTCCTTAGCAGGGTCAGTTCAACCACTAGGATAAAACTTGGATTCCTCATAGACCCCCTCCAGGACCAGTAGTGCTATTAGTGCTCTGGGGTAATATTTTCCTGGGACTGGTAAAATTTAAACCCAGCAGGCTCACACCTGCCATTTCCATTGGCCGTTGGCCCCTTCCCTGGCTTCTGTCGCCAGTGGGCATGTGTGAGTTCTCAAGATTTTCAAAGGACAGTACTTTCTGTGTTTGCACAGGACTTCATGTCACCTTGCATCAGCCCTGGAAACTAGGGTCTTGCTTCATTCCCAGTCTTGTAAGTGGTTCCCATGTGCCTATTTCTCTCTCCCCTTCCTGTACCCTCTTTTCTTGCACCTGATAACACACGTTGATTTTGCGCTGCAGAATAAGCATGTCTCTGGTCTTTTCTAGTTCCAATGTGGTCTCTGCATATGATATTTGCAACTCACTTAACAACTGGGACAGTTTCTTTTCTTCTTGTTTTTTTGGTTCACAGAGCTGTAGAAGGAAAAGCATAGATAGAAGGGAGTATAACAGGTCCAGTAAAAACTATTCTCCATAAAGTAGTTGTTGGTAACAGTAAAATGCCAGCAGCAGAATCTACTCCAAAATGTAAGCCGACTGGTGCAAGTGCACAAGTGCTCTCTCCCAGCTCCACATGCTCAGTAGCACTGAGGAAATTATGCAGCCTCTACTGGCTATTTGCTCTTCAGTGGATCATTTCAAGCCCTCATCTGAAAAAGATGTTAAGTTTTTTTGTGTGTGTGTGTTTTTTTTTTAACTGTAAAGGGTAGAAAGAAAAAAGTATATATTAGTGTTTAGCGTTGTAATCCTTTCATCTTTTCTATAGAGGGAGCTTGCTTGATTAAAGATGCACATACCTCTATCTGAGTGGCCTCAAGAAATAGAGCTGGGGGAGTGGCTGGCTCAGCTTGCTTATCAGTAGCTTGGGAAATTGCGTCTTTATTTTGGAGGTTCTCTACTTCCTGCTTATGTTTCTGAAGCAGGTTGGTGACTTCAAGCTTCAGATCCTTGTTTTGAGCTGGGGTAAAAGTAAGCCAGAAAGTTGAAACTCTGTAGTTATCAGTAGCCATGGTTAAAGCTGGACCAAGTATATGTCAAATTTCCCACTAATGTTTAATTCATTTTATAAATTTGCCCTGAGAAAAGCAATTCTCTTTTATTTCTCCAAAGGAGTGCCAGCTTATTGACCCAGTAAAATGAGTTGATCTTTGGACTCCAAAAACAAAACAAAAACCACCAGCAGAACTGTAGAGTAAAAGGTAGAACAAAAACAAACAAAAAGAGAGCCACTTGACTAGACTGGCTCAGTTCAAAACTTTTTTGATAGCACCATCCAAACCAGTATGCCAACTCCTCTCCAACTCCATTTAGACTTCCATCTATTGACTCTGTGGCACCCACTCCACACCCACCGTAAATCTGGAGGGAGCGTGAGCATTTGTGGGTTTGTGAGTTTAGGGAAGGAAGGTGATCAGCATTTAATGTGATCATTCTATTATCATGCATTAAACAGGGGGTTGGATTAGATTACGCTAAGGCCTTTACAAGACTTCACTTGTGCTTCATACCAACTACAAGGTCCTCAACATGTGCTCCTACCTTTGTCCTTTTATGGTTCCTGCTTCTAATTGAAAAGGATAATTTTTCTTTTTAAAACTATTTTTATTTTTAATTACAATTTATATTCAATATTATTTTGTATTAATTTCAGGTGTTTAGCATACTGGTTAGATATTCGTATAATTTACAAAGTGTTCCCCCTGATATTTCTTAATCCTCATCCAAGGATGTTTTTCCATTGATTTTTAGAGAGAGTGGAAAGGAGGGGGAGACAGAGAGAAACATCCATGAGAGAGAGACACATCAATTGGTTGCCTCCTGCATGCGCCCCGAACAGAACTGGGAATCAAGCTGCAGTGAATCAGAACCTGGAATTGAACCTGGGACTAGAATCGAACCTGGGACCCTTCAGTTCACAAGCTGATGCTCTATCCACTGAACCAAACCAGCTAGGGCTCCCTCTGATATTTCTAGCACTCAAATGGCACCATGCATATTACAATATTTGATTACATATGTTGTACTTTATATAACCACAATCACCTCAATTTTTCTTTTAGTGTGTGTGGCTCTTTTTTGGTATCATATTTCTTCTCTTTTACTCTCTTATGTGCATATACTAGAGTATGATGAAAACAAAGTTTAATAGGACTAAATATTAAGGTTTAGGCTAGCAAAAAAAAAGTGAGGCAAAGGTTTTTTTATAGTATTTTATAATCTTTGAGTCTTTTTTTTCAGTCTTTATATTTATTTCACTTTAAGCTACAGTCTGATGATTACTCAATATACACTAATATAAGTATGCTACAGTAACAAATATGTATTTTATCTCCGTGGCTTAACACAACAAGGTTAAATAAAGTCCAGTATAGACTCAAGAAGTCCAGTATAGATCAAGAGACATTTTTTCATGTGAGTCTTGGGGATTAACCAGCTTTAATTTTTTGGCTCCAATATTTTGCATGTGGCCTCTGATGCAGTTTATATAACCTATGCAACTCAAATAACTCAGCCAAAGGACAGGCTGCTGGGCTACTACTCTGCCTGCCAATTGCCTCCTCAGCCAGGAAACACAGAACTTGTTGTTCTCAATGTGGTGAGCCCTAAACATCTTTGGAGTAACTATCTATTGTGACCCAAGAGTTAGGAGAAAACGGTAGTGGTAACTAAGAGAAATAATTTGCTTCACAATTTCAGGTATCAAATGCTAAAAATAAAAATAATAATAAGGCCCTCAATCACTTCTAAAATGATTAATAAGAATAAAAGGCAGAGAAATTTATTTTTAATACTTTCAATAAATAAAATGTCCTTAGCCAGTTTGGCTCCGTGGATAGAGTGTTGGTCTGTGGACTGAAAAGTCCCGGATTTGATTCTGGTCAAGGACACATGTCCAGATTGTGGGCTCGATCTCCAGTAGGGGGCATGTAAGAAGCAGGTGATCAATGATCCACTCTCATTATTGATGTTTCTATTTCTATTTTCCTTTCTCCTCCTCTTTGAAGTCAATAAAAGTATATTTAATAAGTAAATAAAGTGAATGTTTAAAAACATAATAGCCTAGCCGATGTTGCTCAGTGGTTGAGCACCAACCTATGAACCAGAAGGTCACAGTTCAATTCCCAGTCATGACACATGCCAGGG
>JAAGEH010000208.1:565904-632251 GCA_011751065.1 Lasiurus cinereus | reverse complement strand
TTCTAGTTATCTATGACCAACTGAGAGATTAGAGAAATGCTGACCCAAGTTCCTTTCTCCCCAACCAGATGCAAAGATGCCTCATTTGAGACAGCTCTGCAAGACCCAACCTACCTGTCACTCTGGACAGCTGAAGTAAGACTTCTCTCTTCTCCTCCAGCTCAGCATCCAGCTGATGCTGCAACTGAGAGACTTTCTGCTGTAGCTGTTCTCCTACAAGCTCTTTGCTCCATTGAGGAGGATTACTGCTGTCCAGCATGCTGAAACGAAGAAGTAAAGAAGGAGGGGGGATTTGTCAGATGGATACTCAAAGGTGTTTGATAAAATGTCTTTATTACACAATTTCAGCATCTCCTGGGCCTAGTTCACCATTCACTGCCCTACATGTTTTAGTTTTTTTTTTCTGCCCCAGCTTTATCTGTAACTGTCAGTTACCAACTGCCATGGAACTTTGGATCCTATTGAGTTCTTTAACATCACTTCTGTTTAGGCCTCAAATATCCCCTGGGCAAACAACCCAAATTACATCTATTTCCCAAGGAACTCCTCTAGCTTGATGGCTTTCTTTAGTCAGGAAATCATGTACCAGGACATTCTCAGGCCTGCTAGGTTAAAATGAGGAACAAAAGATTCCTCTTTTCATCACTCTATTCCTTTATCTACAATCATCAATGGCTAGTTTAGAGAATACTTGCCTTTGAACTAGAATATAAATAACTACACTGAGCCTAGCTGGCATGGCTCAGTGGTTGAATATCAACCTATAAATCAGGAGGTTACGGTTCAATTCCTGGTCAGGGCCTCATCTCTTGTGGGGGGTGTGCAGGAGGCAGCCAATCAATGTCTCTCTCATCATTAACATTTCTATCTCTCTTTCTCTCTCCCTCTCTGAAATCAATTAAAAATACTTTAAAAATTACTACACTGAAAGATAGGAACGAATAGTTTCAACTTTTTGCACCCTGCAAATACCATTATATCTAGCTCTCAGGGCAGAACAATTTTGGGTTTGTTTGTTTTGTTACACCTCATCCGATGATATATTTTTTAAAAATATATGTTATTGATTTTTACAGAAAGGAAGTGAGAGGGATAGAGAGTTAGAAACATCGATGAGAGAGAGATACCGATCAGCTGCCTCCTGCACACCCCACACTGAAGATGCACCCACAACCAAGGTACGTGACCCTGTCCAGAAATGAACCTGGGACCTGTCAGTCCACAGGCTGGCACTCTATCCACTGAGCCAAACCGGTTTCGGCCCGATGACATTTTTACCATTGATTTTTAGTGAGAATGGAAGGGAAGGGGGAGGGGGAAAGAGAGGTAAGAGAGAAAAACATCAGTGTGAGAGAGACACCTCGATTGGCTGCCTCACACAAGCACCACAACAGGGGCCAAGGAACAAACCTGCAACCCTGCTAGGTGCCCCCGACCAGGAAGCGAACCCAAGACCCTTAGGTTCTTGGGCTGATACTTTACCTGAACCACTCTGGCCAGAGCAGGGCAGACCCATTTTGAATGTAAAGCACACATGGCCAGTCCTTGGCTGTTTACACAAGTGGAATGATATTGATAAACTGTTATTTCTGCTTATGTCTTTTTTCCCTATTTATCACTTTAATAAATGTGGTCTAAAAACAACTGGCTTAGGCTAATATTAAGAGTTCTTGGCACTTCCTGACCATACATACATTCGATGACAGTCCAAGAAGATAATGTTCTGAATGATGAAGGGAAGAGGCCAATAGTAGTGTTTGTGACAGGGAAGCTTCAACGTGGATAATCCCCACACTACCTCATTTCACTGAATTGAAAAGCATCAGTTGTTCCTAGGATGCCCCCATACAACTTCCCCAATATATCCTCTTCTGCCTTTAACTGAATCAAAAGGCACATTTAATTTTTATTAATTCTAGGTATTTTTAATTCCAAATAGGAAATGCATGAATGTATGTGTGCTGTGAAAAAGTAAAATGATGTGGAAGTGCATAGAATAAAAATGAAGGTGCCTCTTTGCCCTACTCTAATTCTTTTGGGTCAGAGTTAATATATTCTTTTGCAACTAGATTTTTCTTTTAATATTAGGCATATAAGTCTACAGCATTTTTGTTTGTTTGTTTGTTTTGTTAATCCTCATCCAAGGGTATTTTTCCATTGATTTTTAGAGAGAGTGGAAGGAAGGGAGGGGGGGAGACAGAGAGAGAAACATCTATGTGAGAGAGACACATTGATTGGTTGCCTCCCACATGAGTCCTGACCAGGGCTGGGGATAGAGCTTGCAACCGAGATTTGTGCCCTTTGACTGGAATCAAATCCGGGATTTTTCAGTCTGAAGGCCGACACTCTATCTACTGAGCCAAACTAGCTATGGCTACATCATTTTTAATAGCTTCATCAGATTTTTTAAATTTTATTTTTATTGTTGAAACTATTACAGATGTCTCCCTTTCTCCCCGGCATTGACTCCATCCACCCTGCTCCCACTTCCCCACCCCCAGGCCTTCACCACATTATTGTCTGTGTCCATGGGTTATGCATATACGCATATAAGTTTTTTGGTTAATCTCTGCTTGTCCCCTTCATTCCCAGTTTCACCATATTTTATTGTGGAAATACAAAGTGATTTTTTTTTCAAAATGATTTATTTAGTCAATACCTATCAAAGAAAATTTGGGGCATTCAATTACTTTTTACTATTATTAACAATGCAGCCTGGCTGGTGTTGCTCAGTGGTTGTTAGATTCTGGTATATTTTTTTAAATATATGTTATTGATTTTTACAGAAAGGAAGTGAGAGGGATAGAGAGTTAGAAACATCGATGAGAGAGAGATATTGCTCAGAATCTAACTAGGAGGTCAAGATTAGATTCCCAATCAGGGCACATACCCTGGTTGCAGGCTTGATCCCCAGTCGGAGGCATGCAGGAGGCAGCCTATCAATGATTCTCTCCCTCTCCCTTCCTTTCTGAAATCAATAAAACTAAAAAAATACAGCAATCAACATTCTTATTATACAATATCTTTGCATATACATATAATAAGATTTCATTTGTTTTGATTAAAAAAATGGAATTGCTGGCACAAAAGATATAGAGGTTTAACATTTTGGTAGATAGTATCAAGTTCTCTTGCAAAAACACTGTGCTGACCTATATTCTCACTAACGGCATTGAGTACCAGTTTCTTCATATCCTTGTCAACTATGTATTATTTTTACAATTGGGAAGGCACTTTTCTATAATCATCTTTTATAACAAACGATGCACTGGAACCCAAACATGGTACTCACTTTTCTTTTTTTTTTTTCTTTTTTTTAAATGTATTTTATTGATTTTTCACAGAGAGGAAGGGAGAGGGATAGAAAGTCAGAAACATCGATGAGAGAGAGACATCGATCAGCCGCCTCCTGCACGCCCCCTACTGGAGATGTGCCCGAAAACAAGGTACATGCCCCCAACCAGAATCGAACCCGGGACCTTTCAGTCCGCAGGCCAGTGCTCTATCCACTGAGCCAAACCGTTCTCGGCAGTACTCACTTTTCTAAGAGTTTGTTATAGTTGTCATTCAGCAATTTTCGTTCTTTTTCCAAATCATCAACTCTTTCCTGAAACTAAGAATGATAGTAGAGTAACTGAGATAAATTTTAAAAGATATTGTCTTACACAAAATTTCCCTTTTCTGTTTCAGGGTTGGGGTTGGGTGGGAGGTTTTCTACATTACCTCCAATGTCTAGGAGTAGACACTCAACTAGAAAAACTTGACCCAATTAAAGATAGGAGAAAAACTTTTCTTGGAATTAATGAAGATTATCTGAGGTAAATTATCATGATGTCTGAGTTTCTACTGTTAAGGAAACAGCAAAGACTTTGAAGAACAGATGTAAGTATATATCCCAGTATCCCTCTAATATTATAATCTTGAGAAAATTATTTAACCACTTAGAACCTCATGTTTCTCATTTGTAAAAATAAAATATCCATAGTGCTGTTAAGACACACTTTTTAACATCTTTAAAATTAGAACATAACTTACAATTAATGGTATCTTTTGATCATTATTATTTACCTCCTTCAATGTTATCTGCAGAATGGACACATCTTCCAGTTGACTCTTTAGACTCACAGCCTTCTTGCTCTCCTCCTTCAGCTCTGCCCTCAGCTCATCCACTTGGCTGAGGAGGGCATCATGGGTTGTACTCAGGATCCCCTGGTTCTGGGGCAAAAGGGAAGGTGCTCTGGGAATGGTCATATTACTTACCAGGAGTGGACTCAAGATACCAGCCTTCCTGTTACTCCCTAATGGATGTCACAAGGAATGGCTTTGATTAACAGCAATTTATATTTGCAGTGTAAAGTGGCCTTGTTTTTCACCCTAGCATTTCTCAGGAAATGTTGTTTCCCTGTTAGTGAGGATTTCCCACTCTGGTAAACTGTAATTCATAATTGGAGCCTTAATTTTCCCAACATTCAAATTAAACCCTGGCTCTAACTGAAGCACCACCTTTGACAGCTGCCTTTGCTTTCTAAGCTATTTGAATGCTTTTTATGATGATACTAGAGGCCTGTTGCAGGAAGATTCCTGAAAAAACAGGGCTTCCTCAGGCCTATTCCTGCAAGAATAGGGCTTCCTGTGGCCTGAGCAAAGCAGAGAAGGAAGCGAAGCCCATCCCCCACCCGAACTTTCCCTCCCACTTCTACAGCTGCCCTTGCACACACCACCCCCCCCTGCTTTCTGCTTTCCCTCCCTCTTCCTTGTATACTGTCTTCAGTCTTGGCTCCTTGCCTGCTTATGCAAATTGATCACCATCTTTGTTGGGTTAATTTGCATACTCACTCTAATTGGCTGGTGGGTGTAGCGGAGTGATGGTTAATTTGCATGTTTCTCTTTTATTAGTGTAGATACTTCTCCCGTTGCACCCAGCAAAATGACATGTTAATTCTAAAAGTTAAGTGTGCATTTTTTGGTGGACACTGTGTTGAGGAACTCTTAAGCACTAACACTCCCCCAGCCTCATCTGTACCCCACTCTCAGGAATGAAGAGGGCCAAATATTTAACAGCACCAGAGAAGATTTGCAATGTTGTTATTATATCTTACCATCTCACACATGCTAAAAGACTACTCTTAGGAATTTATGAGTCAATGCTATAATTCTCTCTAGCAATAGGTTGAAAAATACTCTTCTAAATATTTCTCAACTCAGCTCTCATATTTCAATTTTTTTTGAAACAGTGCAACAGATAGCTTCTGATAATAGTAGTAGTATCGTTTTTCTTAACAGAAATTTGTGCAGTATATGACACAATCACTTTGATTTAGTTGGCTAAATTCTGATGTCACGTTGCTTGAAGATGAATCCAGAATTCTTTGGGTTTCATTACTCTGATTGATCAGAAACAAAGATTCAAGGAATCCTTATTAAATACCTTCTGGAGCAGAGTTTCATATGCCTGAAAAAACAACAACAACAAGTATTATTCTATTGATATATCAACTTGATTTTTATTTTGATGTTTATAACCCAACTGTTTAAATACTTATTTTTTAAATCATTATTAAAAATCCCCATACATCAACTCATTTGAGTAGCTGGTTACTAATTGCTAATAGTATTCCCCTGTGCTAGCTTGCCATATTGTCTATGAATCTAATAGACCACAACATTAAAAAAAAAAAAATGCCCTGGCTGGTATATCTCAGTGATTAGAGTGTCAGCCCGTGCACCTAAGGGTCACAGGGTCGACTCTGGGTCAAGGGCATGTACCTGGGTTGCAGGTTTAATTCCTCCTTCTCCCTCCCCGCTACCCCTCATAGGTCAGGAGGCAACCAATAAGTGTGTTTCTCTCACATGAATGGCTCTCTCTCCCTCCCTTCCACTCTAAAAATCAATGGAAAATTATCCTCCAGTGAGGATTAACAAAATATAATTTTTAAATGAAGAGTCATTTTTTCACATTTGCTGTGCACTTGGTGGATTATCCTAGAAAAATCTTTAGAAACTAGATATGCTTCAGAAGGTCTCTTTTCAGTTTTAGAAAAACAACAGCAATACAATAAAAACCAAACTAATAACAAGTGTTACTGGATGAGCAGTTACTATGTGTTAATATGTTTCTATGTGCTTCATTATATATTACATTATGATCATTATAATTGTTCCACATATATTATCTTATTTAATCCTTACAGCAAATCTGAGAGGTAGATAGGATTGCCTAAACTTTAAAAGCTCAGAGAGCTAACTCACTTGTTCAGACCCCAAAATCCGTGCTACTGACTATCTTATTTTACTGCTAAGGGATTAAGAGAGTGCAAACTTATTTTAGTATATGTATATGAAAGCATGACTAAAAGGTAAATTGCTAAAGAAAAACAAATTGTGCCCGGCCAGGTGTGGCTCAGTTGTTGAGCTTTGACCTATGAAGCAAGAGGTTCATAGGTGGGTTCCCGTCAGGGCATAAGCCTGGATTGCAGGCTTGATTCCTAGTGTATAGCATGATGAGTCTCTCATCTTTGATGTTTCTATCTCTCTTGCCTTCTCCCTCTCTGAAATCAATTAAAATATATTTTTTAAAAATATGGTCTTAAAAAAAAAAGAGCCCGGCAGGCGTGGCTCAGTGGTTAAGCATTGATCCATGAATAAGAAAGTCACGTTTGATTCCTGTCAGGGCACATGCCCAGGTTTAGAGCTTGGTTTCCAGTATAGGTGTGCAGGAGGCAGCGGGTCCAAGATTCTCTCTCATCATTAATGCTTCTATCTCTCTCTCCCTATCTAAAATCAATAAAATATATGTTTTAAAAAAGAAAACCAAATTGTAAATCTACATTTTAAAAACTTGTGGATGGGAGGGAGGAAAGGGGGAAAAAATTGAAAATATCTGTAATACTATCAACAATAACAAATATATTTTTTAAAAATTGTGGATGATTGTACACCATTTTAGCTCATCTCCACCACTGCCACTGACATAGGTAAGGACATTCAATTTAGAATGGCTTTCTTTCTCTTTTCCTGTAATGCAATGAAGGAATAGATCAATTTTTAAAAAGTCTAATCCCTGCCCTGACCAGTTGGGCTCAGTGGATAGAGCGCTGGCCTTCGAACTGAAAGGTCCCAGGTTCAATTCCGGTCAAGGACATGTAGTTGGGTTGTGGGCATCCCAGTAGGAGGTATGCAGGAGGCAGCTGATTGATGTTTCTCTCTCATCGATGTTTCTAACTCTCTCTCCCTCTTCCTTCCTCTCTGTAAAAAATCAATAAAATATATTTTTAAAAAGTCTATCAATGGACACAAGACACTGTGATGGGGGGAGGGGAGGGATGAGGGCATGCGACATAGGGTAGGGTAGGTTTGGGGAAGGTCAATGGGGGAAAAAAAGGAGATATATGTACTACTATACGAAATACTTTAAACCAGTGGTCGGCAAACTCATTAGTCAACAGAGCGGCAAACCAAGGCTCACGAGCCGCATGTGGCTTGCCAGCCGAGATTTGCCGGCCATTGCTTTAAACAATAAAAAACAAACAAATAAATAATCACACAGAACAGATATCTCCTGCTTTTTGAAAGTTCACATTGTGCCACTAGCTTTTGTGAAAGAGCTGCATCAAGACCTGTTCTCATTAACCAATAGAAATGCAAAGCAGATTTGCATTTCAAAGCGGATTTGCACCCAAAGATGAAATGCAAAAATAACATCAGTATTTGTTTTCAATGAGCCTTTATTCAGAGCACAGCAGCAGGAGTGGCACGGCCAGGCTCCTTCCCTGCAACTGCACTCAGCATCAAGCTGCTACAGCTTGACTGTGTCTGTGAGCATCTATACTTTATCCCGATTTATTTTGTGCGTCTGCTAGCAAGATAACAGAAAAGCCTAAGAGGGGTTTGTAAGGTTGTTACACAGCATAACACTGGATGCACTTTAAATGTTTCAATGGTGAAGAATAAAATAAAGATATTGTGCTTGCATTGAACGTGCCTGCATCCACCATGCATACTATTTACAGGCAGAGAAGAAGAATCTTGGAAGCTGCAGAAGTTCCTCTTGCTTCTGCTAGTAGCAAAATGGTCTCTGTTACTCAACACCCAGTAACAGATAAAATGGAAAGTCTGCTGCTTGAGTGGTTTGATGGATGTGCAAAGCATAGTGTGTATTTATGATATCGTTCTTTCATTTTATTGATTTCAGAGAGAAAGGGAGAGGGATAGAGAGATCGAAACATCAATGATGAAAATCAATGATCGGATGCCTCCTGCACACACCCTATTGGGACCGATCCCAAAACCCAGACATGTTCCGTTGGCTGGAATCAAACCTGGAACCCTTCAGTCCTCAAGCCGATGCTCTGGATACACTGAGCCAAACCAGCCAGAGTTTGTTCTCTTTTGTAAATATATTTTTATTGATTTCAGAGAGGAAGAGAGAGAGGGAGAAAGAGAGAAGGAGAGAGAGATCAATGACAAGAGAGGATCATTGATCAGCTGCCTCCCACACACACCCTCATTGGGGATTGAGCTCACAACCTGGGCATACACCCTGACCAAGAATCAAACCATGACTTAGTGGTTCATAGGTCAATGTTTTCAATAATATATTCTCTGAAACCCACTAAGCCACCGCAGCTGGGCTATCATATCATTTTTACATTTAGTATATGTTAATGTAATTTTTTCAAATTAATTAATTTTATTTTACTTTATTTTTTGTTTTTTAATATATTTTATTAATTTTTTACAGAGAGGAAGGGAAAAAAAAGGATAGAGTCAGAAACATCAACGGGAGAGAAACATCAATCAGCTGCCTCCTGCAAACTTCCTATTGGGGATGTGCCTGCAACCAAGGTACATGCCCTTGACTGGAATTGAACCTGGGACTTTTCAGTCCGCAGGCCAATGCTCTATCCGGTAGGGCTATTTTACTTTTTTTTTTGTACAAGTTGCCAATATTTGTTTGAAAGTTATAAATCCCAGAAAATAATGAGTAGTGTATAGATTCAACATATAGGTACTTCATACTAGCACAATTCATCTTAGATTTCAGGGAATATACTAATGTAAGCTGGTATATTAATAATATTTGTTTTGGTTTGTGTGTTATTTTGGGGGTCTTGAAATTCCCGAAAATTTTCCTATATAAATGAATGGTAACTGCTTCTTTGCTTTAGGCCATTTCAGCTTATAAAAGCCTTCATAAGAACACTAAATATTCAGTTAGTGAGGGATCCTGTACAGCTATTTATTTTTCCTTTCCATATTTCCACATCCTTGAAGTGCTACCAAAATTAACCAAATCAGCCCTTGCTGGTGTAACTCAGTTGGTTGGGCATCGTTCAGTACACCAAACGTGTGGTTTAATTCCTGGTAGGGTACTTCCCGGGTTGCAGGCTCAATCTCTGGTAGGGAGCATGCAGGAGGCAGCCAATCCATGTTTCCCTCTCACATGGATGTTCCTTCCTTCCTTTCTCTCTCTCTCTCTCTCTCTCTCTCTCTCTCTCTCTCTCTCTTCCCCCCACCCACTCCCTTTTCCCCCTCTTTCTAAAAATACATTTTAAAAATCTTCTTTAAAAAAAAACTTTTAAAAATATATCTTATTGAGGACAAACCAAGATGGTGGCATAGGTAAACACCTGAAATTGCTGCCTGGTACAACCACTTCAAAACTACAACTAAAAGACAAAACAGACATTATTCAGAACCACAGGAAGGCTGGCTGAGTGGAAATTCTACAATTAGAAGGAAAGAGGAAAGCACATTGAAAATCAGAGGAGCTGCAAAAGACTGAGGTATGGAGATTCGCGAGCGCATTGAGAGGATAGGCAGCTGTGTGCACAGCTGGCTTTCTAAAGCAGAAGGGAGGTGGAAGCTTCCAACTGTGCTGAACTCCAGTTCTGGGTGAGTTTCTGGGAACCCAGATTCATTCAGGAAAAACTGGACTATCAGGAAAAGAGAAAGCACACTGAGACTCAGGGGAGCTGTAAAAGGCTGAGGTACAAAAGCACATGTGCACAGAGAAGACTGACTGCTGAATGCACAGGCGGCTGAGTGTACAACTGGCTTTCTAAAGTGGGAGGGAGGAGATGGAAGCTCCCAACTGCTCTGAACTTCAGGGCGAGACCCTGGGGACCCAGACTCATAAAGGGAGAAACTGGAATGTCTGGCTTAGGGCGGAACTTGAGGGCAGCTTTCTCTCAAAGGTGCTTGCAGCGATTACCACGGGACACTGAAACCACGGGTCTCATAGGGCAGGGCTGAGGATCAGCCATTGCTGTTTGCTCTGCCCTGTTAATTCGCCCCACCCAAGCTATAAGCAGAGGCTTTTGCATATGAATGGCCTGGCCCTTTGCAGTCTAAAATTACCTAACGAACTGCAGATGAGTCAGAGACCCAAAAGAATGGCCAAGGCTCCACAGCAGCTTGCATTGCTTCACAGCCTCATGTGGGCATCTCCAAACCCCAAACAAAGAAGAGGAATCTGCAGATCTCTCTGTAGTTCCTGCTGGGTGGCCTCAGACAAAGGCTAACTTAGTACCTCCTTAGGGATCCAAGAGCCAGTGTATCCAGTGGTCAGTGTAGGACCATCCAGATTATAACTCATATCCATAAGGGACACACTCAAGGGGCAGACTCAGTGAGCACCAAAGCCCCACTGAAGCAAGTCTTGCCCCATAAGAGTGTCTCCAACACAGAAGTTCTCTCATGGTAGACAGAGCTGATTCTCACAGCCAATTGGCCTGGAGGCCAATTCCTCCCAGTGATACCAACAACAATCAAGACACCTAGAACACTAAGCCACTCTATTAACACAGGGAAGCAGCTAAATTCAGAGGCAAAGAAATCATTCACAAATAATAGAAATAAAAGAAAGCAAAGGACTGGATATAGAGTTCAAAACTACAGTTTTAGGGTTTTTCAATAATTGTCTAGAAACCACTGATAATTTTTTTTAAAAATATATTGTATTGACTTTTTACAGAGAGGAAGGGAGAGAGATAGAAAGTCAGAAACACTGGTGAGAGAGAGACATCAATCAGCCGCCTCCTGCATGCCCCACAGTGGAGATGTGCCCGCAAGCAAGGTACATGCCCCCAACCGGAATCGAACCTGGGACCTTTCAGTCCGCAAGCCGACACTCTATCCACTGAGCCAAACTGGTCTCAGCACCACTGATAAATTTAGTGAGACCCTCGAGGATATGAAAAAGGACCAACTAGAAATTAAACATACACTGACTGAAATAAATAATAATATACAGAGCTCCAACAGCAGACTAGAGGATCACAAGAATCAAGCCAAAGATTTGAAATACGAAGAAGCAAAAAACAACCCAATCAGAAAAGCAAAAAGAAAAAAGAATCCAAAACAAAAAGATAATGTAAGGAGCCTCTGAGACAACTTCTGAATTATGGGGGTGCCAGAAGAAGAGAGAGAACAAGATATTGAAAAAAAAACATTTGAAGAAATAATGACAGAAAACTTCCCCTATCTGGTGAAAGAAATAGACTTACAAGTCCAAGAAGCACAGAGAATCCCAAACAAAAGGAATCCAAAGAGGACTGTAGAGAGTGCCTGGGAAGGCACATGGTCATTTCTTTAAATTGTCAGCTAAACCCAGGGTGACAGGCAAAGCCATGCCCTTGGAAAAAATTAATCAGATCAAAAGAATGTAAGCATATGCATAGTTCTCTACTAAACATGGGTTTGGAGGTTGGTCTTGAAAAGATACTTTTTGTCCATCAGAATAGACGTATCAAGGGCAATCCTAATTGTAGCCACTCTAAGTGAATGACACCACCATCATCTCACCCAAGCTATAGACTCAGGTATCAACTTTCACTTTTCCCTCACTCTCCTTTGGTGATAAAATCCATTCTCCCATTTCCTGGACCTCTCCCAATACAATTCTTTCTCTGTAAGCCTCTCTTACTGCCTTGGTTGGGATCCTTATCCTTTCTTCCTTGGATCATTGCACTCAGGTTTTACCTGATTTCTTTACCTCCAATCTTCATACCAGCCAACCTATCATTCATGCTGCTGCCAGATGATCTTTCATTGTGGTTTTGTAATTTTTGAGAAGTTGAAAATCTCAGAAGCATATAAAGACTGTAATAACAATAACCTATAATCCTATTACTCAGAATTAACAATTATTAGTAGTTTATAAGTTTTTCAAATGTATTATTTCTTTATTAAAATATATTTCAAAAATATTTTAGACATTATAAAAAGATAAAGTGGTTTATTTGTGGGAGGAAGGGTTGATTATGTTATCAACCTTTAGTATCCCACATTTGACTCATGAATATACTCCTTTATGAGTCCTTTTCAGATCCTGCACTCTGAAAGTTCCTTGAAGGCAAGAGGTATCTTACTTATCTTTTAATTTCCATATCCCAATGCTTAGCACAGTTCCTGATATATGTACTCAATAAATATTTATTCAATAAAAGAATGGTGCCACCCTACCTGGTTTGGCTCTGTGAACAGAGTCTGAAGAGGTCCAGGTTTGATTCTGGTCAAGGGCATGTACCTCAATTGCAGGATACTGGCCCTGGCCGAGGGCATGCCAGAGGCAACCAATCAATGTGTCTCTGGCACATCGGTGTTTCTGTCTCTCTCTCACTCTTCTATTCTCTCTAAAAAATCAATGGAAAAGCCTTAGATGGTTTTGCTCAATGGATATAGTCTTGGCCTGCAGAGTGAAGGGTCCCAGGTTTGATTCTGGCCAAGGGCACATACCTGGGTTTTGGGCTTGATTCCCAGTGTGGGACCTGCAGGAGGCAATCAATCAATGATTCTCTCTCATCATTGATGTTTCTATCTCTTGCTCTCTCCTTTCCACTCTGAAATCAATATATATTATATCAATGGAAAAAAATATCTCAGATGAGGATTAAAAAATAAAGAAGAAGAACGGTGCCAATTTATCACTTAAACCCTCAATTCAGATATAAGTTTCTATTGTGTGATAATGAGGAAAGAGCATAAGTCTTTGTGGCAGATAAACCAGACTCAAAGTCTGCTCTGCCCTTTACTATTTGCATGACTTGGGCAAGTTACTTAACTTCTTTGAGGCTCAGTTCCTTCACCCATTAAATGTACTTACCTTGAGGGTTGTTGTCAGGCTTAAATGAGATCATGTCTATAGGCACCTAGTATATAGAGAGTACTTAGTAAAAGCTGTTCTTCTCTTCTGATCTTGACTTCCTAACTTACATTCTGCGTATAATTCATGGTGGTACCTTAACCCTGACACAAGTTAACCCCATTTAATTCCACCTTATCGGGCAGGGCTTGAGCCTTCTTTCTAATGGAAAAAGAATGGATTCTGAGTTGCAATGCTTGGATTTAAAAACTACCTATAAGCTGTGTGACCTTAGGCAAATAACTTAATTTCTCTCAATTATGATCTCTGAAGTATAACAAGGAGACAATAATACTCAACTAATTGTTTCCCCCCAAAAGCACAACTGATGATGGCAACTTACCTTTTGAACTTCTGTTAGTTGTGCTTTTGTCGCTACCAGTATGGTATTCCTTTCATGTAAGAGCTTCTTAAGTCGAATCAGCTCTATATTCTCCTTAATAGAAGCTCTATAGGAAGAAGATAGTGCTAAAATATTCTGTCTGAAAATGGACAAGTTAAGCATCCCTTACCCCTAATTCTGCAGCAGTAAGAATCTCTTCCTCTTGCTTCTTATCTGCTTATCTTCCCAACAACACACCAGAAATAAGAAATGTTCCCATATCCTATCCAATAAGAGTAATATGCAAATTGACCACACCTCCACCATACCCACATGCCACGCCCACAAGCCAATCAGGAGTGAGTATGCAAATTAACCCAACCAAGATGGTTATGGGCACAGAGAGAGCAGGAGGGAGGCTTGGGTTGCCCCAGCAATGGAGGAAGACAAGCTTTCCACACACCTTGGCTGGCCCAGGTCTCCGCTTAAGGCTATAAAGTTTCAATTATAGAAGATAAATAAATTCCAACAGAAATGGCTGTTGCCATGGAGCAAGCAGAAGGCTTAGCTCCGCTCCAGGCTACAAAGTTTCAACTGTAGAAGAAAAATAAATTCCAGATTCCAGGGCCTCTGTTTGGGTCACCAGGGAGTGTGGCTGGCCTGGAAACCACTACCGGCCCCTCATCCAGGCCACCTCATGCCCCAAGGGAACCACCACCCTGATCTGGGACACCCTTCAGGGCAAACCAGTTGGCTCCCACCCATGCACCAGGCCTCTATCCTATCTGATAAAAGAGTAATATGCAGATTGACCATCATTCCAACACACAAGATGACTGCCCCCATGTGGACACAAGATGGCCACCACAAAATGGCCAGAAGGGGAAGGCAGTTGAGAGGGACCAGGCCTGCAAGGGAAGGCAGTTGTGGGTGATCAGGCCAGCAGGGGAGGGCAGATAAGAGCAAACAGGCTGACAGGGGCACAGTTAGGCATCAGTCAGGCTGGCAGGAGAATGGTTAGGGGGTGATGAGGCTGGCAGGCAGAATCAGTTAGGGGAAATCAGGAAGGCAGATAAGCGAGCAGTTGGGAGTCAGCAGTCTGGATTGTGAGAGGGATGTTCGACTGCCGTTTAGGCCCGATCCCCAGGACAGTCAGACATCCCTCGAGGGGTCCCAGATTGGAGAGGGTGCAGGCTGGGCTGAAGGACACCTCCCCCCAACCCCGTGCATGAATTTCATACACTGGGCCTCTAATTCCTATAATAATATCCTTTCTCCTATTTCCCCTCATATCACTTGAGACTTGAGAGACTACCAACTTTAAATGCAGTGCTCTGAGAAAACATAACAGCTATTTTTTTTCTCAAAATTTTTGTAATTGATTTTTAGAGAGAGAGGAAGGGAGAGAAACATCAATGTGAGAGGGATACATGGATTGGCTGCCTCCTGCACACCCCCCACCAGGGACTGAGCCCACAACCCAGGCATGTCCCTTGACTGGGAATCAAAGTGGCAACCTTTAGGTGCATGGGATGATGCCTAACAAACCAACCAACAGTTATGTTTACAGCAGTTTCATTCATACTTGCCAAAAGTTGTAAGCAACCAAATTGTCCTTCAGAAAGTGAATGGAAATTGTGGTACATTCAGACAATGGAACATTATTTAGTGCTAAAAAGAAATGAATTATCAACCAATGTCACTCAAATAAATTTAGTGAAAATAATAATAAAGAAATGAGCTATCAAGCCAGGAAAACACATGGAGGAAATTTAAATAGAAGCCAATCTGAAAGGCTACATACTGTATGTTTCCAACTATACAACATTCTGAACAATGACAAAATCACAGGGACAGTAAAAAGATCTGTGACATCAGGAGTAAGAAGGCAGGAAAGACTGAATAGGTAGAGTACAGGATTTTTAGAGCAATGAAACTATTCTGTATGATACTATAATGACGAGTACATGTAATTATACATTTTTTTGTTATTTTTATTGATTTCAGAGAGGATGGGAGGAGAGATAGAAACATCAATGATGAGAGACAACCATTAATGAGATGCCTCCTGAACGACCCCCCACTGGAGATTGAGTGCACTACCCAGGCAAGTGCCCTTGACCAGGATCCTTCAGTCCACAGGCCCGCACTCTGTCCACGGAGCCAAAGTGCTAGGACTTGCTATACATTTGTACCATAGTATGTACAACACACTGCCCAGCTGGTATGGCTCAGAGGTTAGGCATCAACCTATGAACCAGGAGGTCAGGGCATATGCCTGGGTTGTGGGCTTGATCCCCATTAGGAGGCATGTGGGCAACCAATCAATGATTCTCTCTCATCATTGATGTTTCTTTCTCTCTCTCCCTCACCCTTCTTTCTCAAATCAACCAATGTCACTCAAATAAATTTTGAATAATGTATAACACAAAGAATGAACCCTAAACTAAACTATAAACTTTTGGTGATAGTGATATGTCAGCATAAATTCATCCATTCTAACAAATGTACCACTCTGGTGTGGATGTTGCCAGTATGGGAACTGTGTGGAGGTAACACAGGGATTTATGGGAAATATATGTACTTTCTGCTCAATTACTCAAAAAAATTACTCAAAAATTACTCAAAAAAATAAAGACTAGCCCTAGCCAGTTTGGCTCAGTGGATAGAGTGCTGGTCTTTGGACTGAAGGGTCCCGTTCGATTCCTGTCAAGGACACATGCCTAGGTTGTGTGCTCCATCCCCAGCATGGGACGTGCAGGAGACAGCTGATCAATGATTCTCATTATTGATGTGTATATCTCTCTTTTCCTCTCTGAAATCAATAAAAATATTTTTTAAAAAGGCTATTTAAAGACAGTTCTCTAGGATAAGGGCTGAGGATCCACCTCTATCTTGTGATGAGGATGAAATAGTTTTTCTTCAATAAAGTGAAGCAGCAAATCTATCTATACATATAAAAAGCCAGCATCCATAATGATCAGAACGACTGATGACCAGTTGCTATGATACCCGCTGTGGCCAGTGAATTGACCTGATCAGAGGGAGGAGCTGACCAGCCAACCTCCTACAGCCCCTCCCCCCAGTCGGCCCTGCCCCCAATGAGTCCCCACCATCCTGATCAGCCTGCAACCCCTCCTCCACCCAGCCCCATCCCAGATCAGCCTCCCTACCTCGATCAGGATCAGGGCCAGCTGGCCAACAACCCATGGCCCCTCCCCGAGGTCACTGGCCCCAGTCAGTACACTCCACCCCATCGGGGGCAAGCCAGCTAATCAGCCTTGCCCGAAATTGGCCCCCTAACCTCAATCAGGGTCAGGGGCCCTGGGACAGTTGCCCATGGCCCCTTCCCCCAGCTGGCCCAGCCCAGATCAGGCCCCAATCTGAGCAGGCCAGCGGGCCAACCTCCTGCCATCTCCTCCTCCCGACAGGCCCAGCCCTGATCTGCCCCGATTGGGGCTGGGCTGGCCCAACACCATCTGTGCATGAATTCATGCACTGGGCCTCTAGTTATACATAAGCATCGCCTTTAGGTTAATCCATTTCTTAACCCAGCTCTACTTTTATATATTTTTTATTTTTAAAAAATATATTTTATTGATTTTTTACAGAAAAGAAGGAAGAGGAAGAGAGAGTTAGAAACATCAATCAGCTGCCTCCTGTAAACCCCAATGGGAATGTGCCCATAACCAAGGTACATGTCCTTGACTGGAATCAAACCAGGGTCCAAAGGCTGACGCTCTACCCACTGAGCCAAACCGGTTAGGGCCCAGCCCTACTTTTAATATTAAAGTTAGCCCTAATCGGTTTGGCACAGTGGATAGAGCATTGGCCTGCAGCCTCAAGGGTCCCAGGTTCGATTCCAGTCAAGGGCATGTACCTTGTTTGCAGGCACATCCCCAGTGGGGAGTGTGCAGGAGGCAGCTGATCAATGTTTCTCTCTCATTGATGTTTCTAACTCTCTGTCCCTCTCCCTTCCTCTCTGTAAAAATTCAATAAAAAATATACTTTTAAAAAAGATTAAAGTTAATTTCAAGCATTCTTTTTTCATCTGAGATTGATGAAAGGTACAAACAAGAATCTTTTGCTTTTTCAGTTCATTACGGCTCGAGACATAGAATCTACACTCTTACCGAAGCTCTGTGGCCTTCTGAGCACATTCCAAAGAATTTCTCTGTTCAAAATCTTCATCTTTGGACCACATTTTCTCAGGAGACTTGGGTGATTCTCCCACTTGCATAGTATTGCTAGTCATAATGTGGGCACTGTTAGATATGCATAAACTAATGAGTTTATTTATAATTATGACTTTGCTGAAAGAAATTATACTTTTAGAATTAGGAGCATTAAACACAAAAAGAAGAAATAGACACTGCACCACAGAAGTTGAAGGTGAGAACTGGGCTCTCATATATATAAAAAGAATTCAGAGAAATTAGTGATCCTGGTATGTGTGGAAGATAATCTGACAAAAGATAACTTTTAAGTTCAAACAGAAATATAAGTAAATTATGACCTAAGGAATAAAAATATAAAGAGAAAAAGAGGGAAAACCTTCAATTAAGGAAAGACCTTTGTTTTCCTCTCCTTTGAAGAAGGGAGGTGCTTATTTTCCATTTTTAAGCAAGAAGTTAGAATTTGACCTAGCGTTAACTTTCATCTTCTTTTGTTATGCTGGACAATCTCAAAAATAACAACATCCACTTGTTCCTAAACGGTGTATTTTTCAAGTAAAGCTGAAAGAGTTACCATGTAGGACAAATGAAAAGAACTCACAGTTCGCTGTGTTCACTGGATATTTCATCTCTGTTTTTCTCACTTGTCACATGTTCCTTGAATGTGGGAGGGGCTGTGTAGCTCAGCCTGTCTCTTGGCTCTGAAAGTTGAGAGAGATGATGCAGACTAGCAACAGATTTCTCTAGAACACCAAGTGCTAGAACTGGAACACTAAGTGTTGGAAGTAGGGAGCCTCAAGATTGGGGGAAATCTTTATATGACCACTGATCCTAGAGGAGTTCTCAGCCTTTACTCTAGCATAGGTATGCAACTACAGAATTTTAAGTCAACAGGACTACAGACTCTCAAGTGAGTATAAATGCAGAGAAGGTACAAGTTTATCCAGGGCAGGAACTGTACGTCCAACTCTAATATATCTTTAGTTCTAGTGCCTGGTATATAATTGGTACTCAGTAAGGCTGAAGTCAAACTGAAGTGAAATTTAGACTTTAGTTTTTCTACTTTTACCCAGTTTTTGCAAAGATTTGGTTGGCTTGCCCTAGCTGGTTTGGTTCAGTGGATGGAGCATTGGCCTGCGGACTAAAGGGTCCCAAGTTCGATTCCGGTCAAGGGCACATGCCTGGGTTGTGAGCTCCATCCCCAGTGTGGGGCATGTAGGAGACAGCTGATCAATTATCCTTTCTCATCATTGTTTTTCTATCTCTCTCTCCCTCTTCGTTTTTCTCTGAAATCAATAAAAATATATATTTAAAAAAAGAGAAATTTGGTTGCCTCAAATAGGGAGCTTGGAACTAGAGGAGCATACTAGACAAAACTTAATATTGTATCCCCCAGGGTAAAGACACTCCATTCCCATGGATCTAAATCAGGGCTGAGTGGCTAAGTGAAGGAAATTTACACACTAAATTTTACTTAATTCAATGTTGGGTTTCCTAGCCAGAGACTCTGCCACTTGGAATACTGGAAGAAGATAAATTGCAGCTCTTCACTCACAGCTGAGTTCTAGGCCTGGACTTCAGGAATGGGCTTTAGGAATCTCTGAACTCATGCAACTGTATGCCAAGTTTTGTCTATGTGCTGTGCATTTTTCTTGGGAGGAAGCCTCGCTTTGATTATGGTTTCAAAGAAATCCACTTCCCCCACAAAAGTCTAAGAACCCCCAGGTTTAGGCTGAGAGTCCCAGAGTGACCTATCTTAAGCTCATTGCAGCTTACAACTGAGCAGCACATCAATGTTATCTCTGTATCTGTTTTCTAGGCCCGCTGCAGAACGGGACCAACATATTTCCGCTTCTGTTGTCTGATTCTGCTCTCAGCACTATTTCCATATGAACTGAAAATTTTGAACCCGACACCCAATTCAGGGGAAAGAAAATTTAAAAAAAAAAAAAAAGAAAGAAAGAACAAGAAAAACCTTTGAGGGAGGTGGAAAGGAATGAGAACTAAAGAACAAAATGTGGTGGTGTGCGGGATAAAGCAATGGGGAGGAAGATGTGGCTGGCAACTCGGCCTTCCCCCTGTGTTCTAGGCCTGTGGGGCGGCCCTGAGCCTCACCCCGCCTGGTCTTCTCTGGGGCTTGAGCGCCGGCGCTGTGGAGCTGTCTTTGTCCCCCAAGGACCGGAGGCTGCGTGCGGCGGGATGCAGGGGCGCCGCGGCGCTGGAACTGCTGTTGCGGCCCCAGCATCAGGGGGCGCTGGTGCTTAGGGGGATGCTGCCGCCGCCCGGCGTCCCGCCTCTGTCTTGCGGGTTCTGAGTGCTGCTCCCCCGTGGCCAGCTCTGCCCTCCGATCCCTGCCTGCCACTGTCAACCGCAGCAAGGCTGTCCTCATCCTATGGGCAAAAAATAGAGTGGGTGGCATGTGACTTCTCTATGACAGCTATTTCTACAGATTATTTGGTAGCAAATAATCTGAATTAACCTGTGATATTAATTTTTTTTTTTGTTAATCCTCACTCGAGGATATTTTTCCATTGATTTTTAGAGAGAGTGGAAGAGAGAGGGAAAGACAGAGAGAAACATCAATGTGAGAGAAATACATCCATTGGTTGCCTCCTACACAAGTCCTGACCAGGGCTTGGGCCAGGGAGGAACCTGCAACCAAGGTATATGCCCTTGGCGGGAATGGAACCCAGAACCCTTTGGTCCGCAGGCTGTGACGCTCTATCCACTGAGTAAAACACGCTAGGGCAATCTGTGTTATAAATTTATCTACTGTAGTCCATTATTTATACTTAAAATTTTTATTTTCTAAAAAATATATATATATTTTCGCAGGGCCATGGTGGCTTAGTGATTGAGCTTCGCCCTACGAACCAGGAGGTCATGGTTTGATTCCTGGTCAAGGGACATGCCCAGGTTGTGGGCTTGATCCCCAGTGTGGAACATGCAGGAGGCAGCCAATTGATGATTCTCTGTCATCATTGATATTTCTATCGCTCTCTTGCCCTTCCTCTCTAAAGTCAATAAAAATATATTAAAAAATATTTTCAGTCCCCAAAACACTGTAACCCTTTGAGGGCAGGGACATCGTGGTTCCATCTTTGTTCATTCTGTTGCAGTGATCACACACTCATCTTAAAAAAATGAATTCCTCAATATACTTGTGTGTATATTTATTTTTATTTATTTTTATTTTTTTCCAAACCATATTTAAATTTTTAAAATATTTTTTAATGTATTTTATTGATTTTTTACAGAGAGGAAGGGAGAGGGATAGAAAGTTAGAAACATCAATGAGAGAGAGACATTGATCAGCTGCCTCCTGCACGCCCCCTACTGGGGATGTGCCCACAACCAAGGTACATGCCCTTGACCAGAATCGAACCTGGGACCTTTCAGTCCGCAGGCCGACGCTCTATCCACTGAGCCAAACCAGTGCAGACTAGCAGACTATATTTATTTTTAAACTTGAAATTTAAATTTGTGCACTGGTGGGGGGTGGGGGGGGCGGTGGACCTCTCATTTCTGCCTGCACCCTTTCTCAGTCTGGGAGCCCTCAGGGGATGTTCGACTGACACAGAGGCAAGAGAGGCTCCCGCCACTAGTGCTACGCTCGCCAGCCGTGAGCTGGGCTTCTGGCTGAGCAGCACTCCCCCTGTGGGAGTGCACTAACCACCAGGGGGCAGCTCCTGTGTTGAGCGTCTGCTCCCTGGTGGTCAGTACGTGTCATAGTGACCAGTCATTCCATTGTTCGATCTATTTGCATATTAGCCTTTTATTATATAGAATTATGTACATTTACTTCTGTACCAATACAGTCTGGTCATTATAAAACATAAACAAAAATACTAATTTTTAAAGAGGAGATAATTAAACATAAGTAAAAATTTAATATTTACTTCCCTCATTCCAATTGTCTATACACCCCTGTAATTCTAGTATGTGTCCAACTTTAAGGATTAGCCTTCTACAGCTCCTAGTAAACACTTTGCCTTATATATGGATAGTCAATCACTGTTTATTGACCAGACCTAAAATCATGCTTTTTACTGTTACCATCAGATCCCCTGGTCCCACTACATGCCAGTTCTGATATTTACTATGTGGCCTTGGGCATCTCATTAACCTTTTATGCTCAGTTTCTTCATCTATGAAGAGAGACAAAACAGTATCTGCCACATTAGTTTGTTATGAGGATTAAATAAGCTAATATATGTAAAGTGCTTAGGACAGCGATGGTGTATTGTAAGCACTGTATGAATTAGCTATTATTACTTATGTTTATATCCAGATAAAGAAACAAGGCTTAATACCTTGGTAAGTTACTCAAAGCCAGAGAGAGGGATAGAGTTCAATTTAGCCACATAATATCTGTAATTCCAAGTACTTTTTGGTTACCAAATAAGAAGCAAGATTTTTTGACCAATGCAATTTTCTGATGTCAGATTCTTGATTCTCCATAATACAAAAGACTCTCCAGCTCTAAAGAGCATTAGCTTATGGAGGAAACTTGCAATTCTCTAGATCAGTGGTTCTCAACCTTCTTAATGCCGCGACCCTTTAAGACAGTTCCTCATGTGGTGGTGACCCCAAACCATAAAATTATTTCCGTTGCTACTTCATAACTATAATTTTGCTACTGTCATGAACTGTAATTTAAATATCTGATACGCAGGATGTATTTTCATTGTTACAAATTGAACATAATTAAAGCATAGTGATAAATCACAAAAACAATATGTAATTATATATTGTGAAATATTTATTTCTAATTACAAATAAATGAAATTTTGTCTTGAATCGTGGTGTAGCATGGGTAACAGTCTTAATATAACAACAGTAAACTACATTGCTACACTTTGCTACACCGAGGAGCAGTCTGTTGATTCCTAAGACCATGGGAAATAGGTGTTTTCCAATAGTCTTAGGCGACCCCTGTGAAAGGGTCATTCAACCCCCAAAGGGGTCGAGACCCACAGGTTGAGAACCGCTGCTCTAGATTCTACTAGTAAATGAAGCTCTGAACTACTCTTGAGCATTATCAATGAGTAAGCAAAAAATTGCTCCTGACATTGGGAAATTGGTTTGACATAGCTAGTTCTCAGTGTTGTTTGAAGCTGGCCTGGTGCTCACAGCTAGGCCATATTATTGTCCTGTTGAGCATAATCTCACAGAATACAAACATCAGACCAGGCCATTTGAGACCACTGCATAATCTTGTCTAACTAAGCACAGACAAAAAGCAAGGTCACTGTGCCACCACAAAATACCAAACATCCTGTCTCCTGGCTAATCTGAGTGACTGCTACTTCTCTATCTATTACAGATGTAACCTCACTCTAGTCTACCCTCCTTAGAGATAAGATTTTTTGAGCTATCCAAACATAGAGTTATCCTTGCTTTCGGACAACACCAAATCTGGAGCAAACTATTATCTTAGACCCTCCCTCAATTCACCTCACTGAAGATGAAATCCTTAAATAGGTTCCTTCTAACACATTCCTACTGAGATGCCCTTAGTTCCCCATGGCATGCGTTTTCTGTAGCTGTAATGACTACATATGTGTTTGCTCATATATATGTGTTCAATTACAGTGGTACCTCGAGATACGAGTTTAATTCACTCCGTAACCTTGAGGCGTGGGAAACTATGAGACGCTCGAGTCTCGGTAAACTGGTGGGTCGTGTGCAGCCGGCCAATCCGTGAGATTACTCCTATCTCAAATGTTGCTCGGATTTCAAAGCAAAAATAGCTCGTATTTAAAAAATCTCGTGTTAGGGCACTCGTATCTCGAGGTACCACTGTATATATGTGTTCCTGTTGGTCTTTGACTCCAATATCTTCAAACTATGTCCTAGAGATAATTCCAGAACTTTGAGAACACCCATTCTTCCCATCTGTTTATCTACCCATACCCTATCTCAGATTCCTCTCCAGGTCCTCACCCAAGAGATGCACTTTTGAAAGCAAGCCAATACTCTAAGGTCACAGTATTTAGATTTTTGAGTTAAAACCTTTCAGCTCTGCCACTCATTAGCTGTGGCTTTGGGCAATTAATATATAAAGTGATTGCAACATATCTTCATACAGTAAATGATCCATATGATTTTTTGTTTCATTTTCTAAATTAAAAAACAAATAAACACACCCTTTCTTACTTGCCCTTACTTGCCCTTTGTTCCCCTAAGATTTTGGGCATTCGCCCTGTTCCTATCCCTCCTTTGGTGCCAGGGCAGCAATCTGTCCAGGCTCTTGTTCTGGGAGCTGAAATAGCTCTTCATGATATCTTGTGGCCTATGGCTGCAGTCTATTGACGTGTTTCACAAGAAAACCAAATAAAGTAATATTGCTTCCAATATTGTTTTTGGAGTTAACCATTTTTGACATTTGAATTATTTTCTGTTATAGACAACTCAGGAAAATGTATTCTTTTTGGTTTAGTGTCATGCAGGCCTGGTGTAACTACAGCTTTTAAAGACTTAAGGAGAACTCTAGGTACCTTTTGATCTCATCCTGTTGCTTCCAAGAAAGCTTCTTTAACAACATGTGTTCTTCACGAAGATGAAATAAAGTGTCCTCTATTTCTTCCTGGTTCATTTTGCTCAAAGTTGGTTGAATTTTAATATTCTTACCTAAAGTCCCAGGAGAGGGTAAATGGAGATTATTTTTACATGTCATTTAAAAACGCATCAAGCCCTAGCTGGTTTGGTTCAATGCATAGAGCGTTGACCTGGGGACTCACGGGCCCTGCGTTTGATTCCAGTCAAGGGCACATGCACGAGTTGTGGGTTCGATCCCTAGTAGGGGGTGTGAAGGAGGCAGCTGATCAATAATTCTCTCTCATCATTGATGTTTCTATCTCTCCCTCACCGTCTCCCTTTCCCTTCCTCTCTGAAATCAATAAAAATATATTTTAAAATAAAATAAAACAAAATAAAAAACCCATCAGATCTTTCATCACATTTTGTCTAGAGGGCTTAAATCTATCTTAGGTCAAGTATTTAAGAGGAAATAAAGAAGTTTATGAAATGTATACTAATGGGTCTCTTTATTATTACATATTACTACTGGATAAGGAATATCATTCCATATCATTCAAGCATGAGGTATGACTCAACTTTCTGTCTAGAAAAGTACGTTCTCTTTAGAAATATCAAATAAGGCTGTTAGACTACTTAATTTTTCATTTATTACTCTATTTTTTTCTACTTATTAGATAATTTGGATCTAGACAAGGATTGTGCCCACAACCATCTTTACATTTCCCATAAGGAAAAGGATAGAAACCTTTCTTAATTACCAAGCGTCATCTCATTTGTTTTTGTGGTCTGGAGAAACTGCCCAAAACTACCTTCTGAACAGAGCCTCTGCTTGGTCTAATCAGAGGAAACTAGAGCATGCTTTTCAGTGTGTGAGTGTTCATTGGCCCAGGGTTGGCTCTGGTCTTATGGGAATTATTCTAAAACCACAGAGCTCAAAATATAGCTCCTTCTCTGGAAGAAAGAGCTCAGACCTTTAGTCTCAGAACCACCTAAACCACCACTATCATCACCTCTCTGATCTATCCTTTGGAAATGATGACAAGTACAGCGGGAGAGAAAGATAGAAACATCAATAATGAGAGAAAATCATCAATCGGCTGCCTCCTGCACACCCACAACTGGGGATCCAGCCCAAAACCCAGGCATGTGCCATGACTGGGAATCGAACTGTGATCTCTTGGTTCATGGATTGATGCTCAACTATTAGCCACACCAGCTAGGTGACAATGCTTCTCTCTCATCCCTCTCTCTCATTCTCTCTCTCCCCTCCACTCCTGCCTCTTTATCTAAAATCAATACAAAATATATCCTCAGGTAAGAATTAAAATAAGTAAATAATAAATAAAAAGCATCCATCCTCAGGCATTTGTATTTACCTTTTGATGCTGGTATCATTGGAGATATCAAATCTCTGTCCCTAACAAGTTCTTTAATGTATTTTCCACCAGCAGGTGTGATGTCATATCAGTTCTCAAGCTGTAAGTGATTCCAGAAGACACTGAAATTAAAAAACAAAAGTCCAGCAAATTACATACTTCTGTAGCCTACACTTAAGTCTTAAGTAGTAGCAGGAATTTCTCAATACTTCCATGATAGTATTTTACACATCATAGCCTTTTGAAATATATATATATATATATATATATATATATATATATATATATATATATTTCCCTCTCTAACCAGTTTGGCTTAGTGGATAGAACGTAAGCCTGTGGGTTCTAAGGGTCCCAGATTCGATTCTGGTCAAGGGCATGTACCTTAGTTGCGGGCACATCCCCAGTGGGTGGTGTGCAAGAGGCAGCTGATTGATGTTTCTCTCTCATCGATGTTTCTAACTCTTTATCCCTCTTCCTTCATCTCTAAAAAAAAAAAAATCATATTTTTTAAAAAATGATGAGAGAGAATTATTGATCAGCTGCCTCCTGCGTGTCCCACACTAGGAACCAAGCCCAAAGCCTGGGCATGTGCCCTGACTGGAATTGAACAGTGATAGGTCGACGCTCAACCACTGAGCCATGCTGGCTGGACAAGTCTATAAACTCTTTTGAGAATATCTTTGTATGTATATTGCCCAACACAGTACCTGCTGTCTGCAGACATATAATAATTTTTCAGCAGATGTAGCATTACAACATTGGATTGTGAGAGTCATTGTTTTTCTTTTTACAATTGGTTTTAATGATTTTTATAACATTTTATATTAACCCCCTCACACCTTCAGAATACAGTGAAATGAGAGTTATAATGGTATCACAGATCTGAGTAGGAGAGAGACAGAGGGAAAAAATTTCAAAAATCAGGTGACAAATCTGCTTAAAGAAATATCAGTAGCATTTAAAAAAATTTTTTTTATTGATTTCAGAGAGGAAGGGAGAAGGAGAGAGAGATAGAAACATCAATGATGAGAGAGAATCATTGATCAGCTGCCTCCTGCACGCCCCCCTACTGGGGACCGAGCTTGAATGAGAATCAAAGTCGGAAGTAGGCTGATGCTCTATCCACTGAGCCAAACCTGGTAGGGCAGTAACATTTTAATAGGGTACAGGAAATAATGCTGCAAAAATATTTCTATCCTTTAAAAATTCAAGGGATAAGTAGGCCTGTGTGGCAATATAAGGAGAAGGGTTTTAACATTTCAATTTAATGTTGGATTAGAGATTTAAGATTGGATTAGAGATTTAAGATTTCCTATGTAAGGAATTAACTTTAACAGTTCCAATAAATATTCAAGTCTATGAAAGGAGGACTGCAGCTGAGTTGAAGGTTTGAAGGGAGAAGGTGACAAATTAAGAAGAGATCCTTGAAAAGAATAGTTTTCCAGTGAGTTTGAGAACCCAAAAGGAGCTGATCTTATGTAAGAAGATAGAGGCAAAAGAGATGTAAGCATTGAGAAAAATACTTGGAACAGAACCGAAGAAAGATTGTGGAGAAAAGTGTAGGCTCCATAATTGGATTGTATGAATGCTCTTAAAGGATGGTAGGAGCTCCTGGAATTTGGATTGAACTTAATTTGACAAATATTATTGTGTGTCCATTTTGTTCAATTGTTACTAAAAGATAAATTAGAGCCCTTGTTCTCAGGAAGTGAATAATTAAGAGGAAAAATGAGCCCTGGCCTGTTTGTCTTGGTGGTTAGAGCATTGACCTGCATACTGAAGGGTCGAGGGTTTGATTCCTAGTCAAGGGCATGTACCTTGGTTGCAGGTTCCCCAGCCTCAGTAGGGGTGTGTGTGAGAGACATCCAATGATGTGGGTCTCTCTCTTCCTCCTCTCTCACTTCCACTGTTTCTAGAAATCATTGGGAAAAAATATCCTCAGGTCAGGATTTAAAAAAGGGGAGGAGGGGAGAGATGAAAAAAGCACATGTTTAACTGGGAGGTAAGATATATAAAAGTCAATCAGAGAAAAACAAAACAAAGTGAGAGAGGAAAGGAAGACTGAGACTCATATTCACTTGAAGGATCAGATAAAGCATTCTGGAGGGAAGGTTGTTGGAGTCTAGGAGGGATTTTGGTAGGTTCCATACAGAGGACAGTTTGAATAGAGTCAGAGATGGGCAAAGAGCAGAGTGGGTCTTGCACAATAGCAGGTAGCCATGTCGAGTTTAAGAAAGAGTTGTGAAAATTTAAGTGCATATTTTGGAGGACCTTGCATTTAAAATAGAGGTGTTCTATTTATTCTGTCAATATGGCCAGCAATTTATATATTTTGAGCAAAAGAGCATTAAAGTTAGAGCAGTAAAAGAGCTTTAGGAAGTTTCATCTGCTGTTAGTTAAAAAGACTGGCAGAGAGGAGGAGTGTTAAGAGGATAGGCATTGCCGTGGTTCTGGCAAGAAGCTTTGAAATAGCAGGGGTAGTGGGGTAGGGGTGAGGGGATGAATCACAAAGACCCCAAGGAAGAAGAATCAAAAGACTTGACAATTAGTTGGATGTAGAATGGAATAAAGAGGGTGAAAGGATTAAAGGTGACCTAATGATGTTGTGCCTAATGCCTGGAAGACTGGTGGTACAATAAAAAATGAATAAACTTATTTCACTGTTCTCAAAAACACCCCATGGAAAGAAATAGGAGACCATAAATATGTATTAGTTATAAACTTACAGTTTTTGCTTTCTCCAGAAAGTCTGCTCTAATTCTTTTCTCTGACTTTTATGGTGTCCTCTAGAATCCTCTTGTCTGCCTGGCTTATTAAAGAGGCGTTAATACATTTCTGTTTAGCTCTTAAGATGTTAACTCCTTGTAGAGCAGAGCTTGAAGGCTATGCTTTTTCTCTATGCATATTGCAGTTGGAGAAAGAGCACCTAAAAGAATTCTTAATACACCAATTTCTCAACTAAAACTAAAGCTGAAAACATCTGTTTCACTTGAGATTAATAGAAATTTGTGGGTGTTAGTAGAATGACCTTTAAATATCTCCCTTAAGGGTAACAACAGGGGGAGATTTTCTGGAGCCCTGAGACCTCTTTGAAGAGAACAAACCACGCTCCACTGGCGGGAACAATGTGCCAGAACCCTTTCAAGGAAAAGAATGTATGGTCTATCTTCCATTTAACTGTGACCATAGTTTCCAAACCAAACATTGGGATGTAATTATGCAACAACAGGAACTGATATTTGAAAATAAGAAGTTCTTTAAAATACTGCATGGCTAGTCACTGCATTCATATTATACACTAAGTGGAATATGGTCTCAATTGTTACATGAAATTCTCTCTTTTATGCACCCATTGTGTGCATTGGGAAAGCTCCCATTCTGGTTACTGACATGAAATGTAGGGATTCTCAGGAGAGTAAGAAAAGATTTAATGGGCCCTGTGTGATTTCCCTATATCCTATCAAATAATAAAATAAAATAAATTGGAGATTATTAGGAAGTATAAAAATCATCCAGAACATAAATTTCCCAGTGAAAAGAGGAAAATTCAACATAATATTTTTCCAAGTCTAAGTGCCATAATTATAACAACTGGCCTTTTCCACACCCAAGATTGCTTCTTGCCCAAGCTATTTCACTTTTTTTTTTTAATACAAAAGCTGTTATAATTTGATTTTTTCTTCTCTAAAGTTTAATATATTTTTATTGTTTTATTCTTTCCCAACCTTCCCTGATTCCTTCTTTTTTTTTCTTTATTGACTAAAATATTACATATGTGTCTTAATCCCCTCATTGCCCCCACCCCCACTCATGCCTTCACCTCCTGTTGTCTGTGTCCATTGGTTAGGTTTATATGCATGCATACAAGTCCTTGGGTTGATCTCTCTCCCTTGCCCCACCTTCCCCTGTCTTCCCTCTGCTGTTTGACGGTCTGAGCGATGCTTCTCTGTCTCTGAGTCTGTTTTTGTTCACCAGTTTATGTTGTTCATTATATTCTACAAATGAGTGAGATAATGTGATATTTATCTTTCTCCAACTGACTTATTTCACTTAGTATAATGCTCTTCAGCTCCATCCATGCTGTTGCAAATGGTAGGAGTTTCTTTTTATAGCAGCATAGTGTACCACTGTTTTTTTTTATATATATATATTTTATTGATTTTTTTACAGAGAGGAAGGGAGAGAGAAAGTCAGAAACATCGATGAGAGAGAGAGACATCGACCAGCCGCCTCCTGCACGCCCCACAGTGATGTGCCTGCAAGCAAGGTACATGCCCCCGACTGGAATCAAACCCAGGACCTTTCAGTCCTCAGGCTGACGCTCTATCTACTGAGCCAAACCGGTCTTGGCTACCACTGTTTTTTAATCCACTCATCTGCTGATGGGCACTTAGGCTGTTTCCAAATCTTAGCTATTGTAAATTGTGCTATGAACATTGGTGTTTCTAATTTCTTGGGGTACATTCCTAGAAGTGGGATTACTGGGTCAAATGGGAGTTCCATTTTTAACTTTTTGAGAAGACTCCATACTGTTCTCCACAGTGGCTGCACCAGTCTGCATTCCTACCAGTACACAAGGGTTCCTTTTTCTCCACATCCTTGCCAGCACTTGTCATTTGTTGATGATGGCTATTCTGATGGGTGTGAGATGGTACCTCATTGTCATTTTGATTTACATCTTTGGGATGATTAGTGACTTGGAGCATGTTTTCATATGCTAAAGGAGTTCATCACCGCCAAACAAGTATTAGATGAAATGCTGAAAGGTATTCTCTAAGAAGAGGAAGAAGAAAAAGGTAAAGATAAAAATTAACAACAAATACATATCTATCAACAAGTGAATCTAAAAATCAAGTGAATAAAAAAATCTGATGAACAGAATAGATTGGTGAATATAATAGAATCAGAGGCATAGAAAGGAAGTGGACTGACAATTCTTGGGGGGAAAGAGGTGTGGGGGATGCGGGAAGAGACTGGACAAAAATCGTATACCTATGAATGAGGACAGTGGGGGAGGGGAAGGGGTAAAAACAGAGGGTGGGGTTGGAACCGGGTGGAGGGGAGCTATGGGGGAAAAAAGAGGAACAATTGTAATAATCTGAACAATAAATATGAAATAAATAAATAAAATGGTTGGTTGTTTTTTTTTTTTTTAATTTCAGGAAGAGAGCAAGAGAGAGAGGGAGAGAGAGAGAAACAACAATGTGAAAGAAAAAAATTGATTGGCTACCTCCCAAATGCACCATGACTGGAGATCAAGCCCAAACCTGGGTATGTGTCCTGACTGGGAATTAAACCAGCAATCTTTTGGTACACAGGACCATGCTCAACCAACTGAGCCACATGGGGCAAGACAGAATTGTTTTATTTTTAAGAAATAATAGATAAAGAAGATGCGATACAACATCAAAATTACAACTAAAATACAGAGCAACCATTGTGGGAACCTCTTTCCACGTCCCGCCTGGTTCAGGGTTCCCGGTTCAGGGTTCGGGTTCTGAAGGAGGCCGCACGCAAATGAAATGAGAGACCAGAAAACATTAATTTGGCGATACTGGGGGGCCAGGCTGGAGCCTTCCTCTAGTGCAGCAGTTCTCAACCTGTGGGAGTCGAACGACCCTTTCACAGGGGTCGCCTAAGACTATTGGAAAACACCTATTTCCCATGGTCTTAGGAACCAACACACCGCTCCTCGGTGTAGCAAAATGTAGCAATGTTGTTTACTGTTGTTATATGAAGACTGTTGCCCATGCTACACCACGATTCAAGACAAAATTTCATTTATTTGTAATCAGAAATAAATATTTCACAATATATAATTACATATTGTTTTTGTGATTAATCCCTATGCTTTAATTATGTTCAATTTGTAACAATGAAAATACATCCTGCGTATCAGATATTTACATTACAGTTCATGACAGTAGCAAAATTACAGTTATGAAGTAGCAACGGAAATAATTTTATGGTTTGGGGTCACCACCACATGAGGAACTGTCCTAAAGGGTCGAGGCATTAGGAAGGTTGAGAAGCACTGCTCTAGTGAAAAGGACTGCCACCTTCCTTTGGCTTTGCCATCCCTTTTATTTAGATTTGGGATACACCCTTTGCCTTAAAGCAGGAAGTTCCAGTAACAAGTAGATTATCTTTATCAGTCAGGATTTAAATGATTATTTCATGGGGAAGTTCATTGTCTCAATTAGATAGGGAGTGGCTGTTTTTGACCTTTCAGAGCTTCAAGGTTGACCAGCCTTCTGGCCTCCTGTTTACATCCATTTAGTGAGAACAATGTTTGGTTTCCGACAAACTATCATTCATAGCTTCCTGAAATCTGGCTTAACGGAAGTCCTATAATTAGAGAATTAAAGAAGATAGCACGTTGAGGCGGGTAGGTGAGGTGGAGGTGGGAAATAAGTTAATATGGTACACTTGTGTGGCATTTCCTTAATTGGGAGAGATATCTCCATTGCAAAGGTCTCCTGTGAGGAGCAAGGGGTCCCAACTCCACACCAGATGCCTCAGCCCGTGGTTTTGGTGCCAGAAGTCTCTATAACTTTGGGCTGTAAAAACCAGCAGGGGTTATGGCTGAGTGACACAGAGGCTGCTGGAGACCCAAGCAATTCCTCTTCAAGGGACAGTGTATGTACTTACACATATTTGCTCCTTCTGAACTCCAGCATGGGGCAGTGGTTTGGACGGATCCAGGCACATATGGGGTGGAACTGGATAATCTGGCATAGGGACAAGAATTTGAGAGTGGCTTTCTCCGAGACAGGGATACTCACAGCATTCATTGTTCCTATGCTGAGACCTTCCCCATCACAAGGCTTACTCTCAGGTGCCAATCTGAATCTCCATCAACCTGGTTCACACTTTTTGTTCTGCCCTGGTGATTCTCTGAGACACTACCCTATCCAATTTGTAGCCCCACCCAAGCTATTTGCAGTGGCCTTTTCATATGAATGGCATATTCTGGATCAGGCTTCAGAATTTCCTAAAAATCTCTTAAACAAACAGAGGCTTGTTTCAGTGTGTACCATACCCCTCAATAAGAGACCCAAGGCCAGCACTAACAGCAGCCTACCTTGTTTCACAACTTGTCCTCTCCTTGACATTTTCAAGCCCAATACAAGTAGCAGCCATCTGTGGATTTGTTTTTAGCTCATGCTGGGTGGCCCCAGGTAGTGTCTGACTTTGCACCTTCTGGAAAGCCCAGAGCCAGTGCATCAAGTAGACAGCTTCAGACCACCCAGCTTACACCCCTACATATCCATGAGCAACACATTCAAGGGGCAGACACCAAGCAAGTCTTGCACCATTAGGGAAGTCTCCCCCACAGTATCTCTTCTGTGATAGTCATATCTGGTCCTCATGGCCAATTGACCTGGAGGTCAATTTCTCCCAGTGACAGCAATAGCAATCAAGGCTCAACTACAACAAAACAGTGCACAAAGCCTACACAGGAGCACACCTAGAGTGCCCAGCTCAGGTGACTAGGGAGGCAGAGCCACTGGACCCTATAGGACACTTACTATACAAGGCCATTCTACCAGTTCCAGGAGACATAGAAGCTCTACCTAATACAGTGAAACAAACAAAGGGAAGCAGCAAAAATGCAGAGAAAAAGAAACATGTCACAAATGAAAGAAATTTCCAGAAAAACAACTAAATGAAATGGAAGCAAACATATTACTATATACAGAGTTCAAAATAATGATTATAAGTAGGCTCAATGATCTTAATAAAAACCTCAAGAGGCTTTGTGAGAATTTTAAGAATCTTAGTGAGGCCCTGACTGGTTTGGCTCAGTGGATAGAGCCTTGGCCTGGGGACTGAATGGTCCCGGGTTCGATTCCGGTCAAGGGCATGTACCTTGGTTGCTGCCACATCCCCAGTGTGGGGGCATGCAGGAGGCAGCTGATTGATGTTTCTCTCTCATTGATGTTTGTAACTCTCTATCCCACTCCCTTCCTCTCTGTAAAAAATCAATAAAAAATATTTTTTAAAAAAAGAAAAAAAAGAATCTTAGTGAGAATAATAAAGACATGAAAAAGGACCAGTCAGAAATTAAGGATACAGTACTGAAATAAATAATAATTTACAGGGATTCAACAGTAGAGTAGAAGATACTGAAAATTAAATCAGTGATTTGGAATATCAGGAAGAAAAAAACACCCAATCAGAAGATCAAAAAGAAAAAAGAATGCAAAAATATGAAGACAATAAAAGGAGTCTCTGCGACAACTTTAAGTGTACCAAAATTTGCATTATGGAGATGCCAGAAGGAGAAGAGAGAGATCAAGATATTGAAAACCTATTTGAAGAAATAATGACAGAAAACTTCCCTTACCTGGTGAAAGAAATATACTTATAAGTCCAGGAAGCACAGTGAGTCCAAACAAGAGGAACCCAAAGATGCCCACACTAAGACACATCACAATTAAAATGCCAAAGGTTAAAGACAAAGAGAGGACTAGGTTAAAAACAGCAGCAGAGTAAGTGGATGTTTTATGGACATTCTCCCAGGTCTAAATTGGAATTACAACTAAAATACAGAAAAACTTACTAAATAATCATCGGAAGACTCACTAGAGAGAATGATAACCAAGGAGCAAAAGTGGAGACTGCATAGAGGCTGGTAGGAGGAGCAGAAGGTGTGAAAGGGCTGGCCAGGCTCCCACAGACAGCAGCTAAGTTCCAGAGAGATATCTCAGCTGTAGGGGGGTGCCACTGAGAACACTGGGGTCTAATTCCCAAGCTGGGCCCCCCAGCAGAGAGCAACAGAACTGAAAAGGGTACCCACATAATATCTGGCTGTGAAAAGGTGCAGGGTAGCTCTCTACCATGGAGAAACAACTGGAAATTCAGGAACCCTCTTATAAAGGGCCAATGCATAAAATTCCCTGTGGAGCCACTCATCTTGTGTTCCGACAGAGGAATAGCAGAGTGGACTGGAGCTGGGTGATCTGAAGCCAGGATCCTGGGCTCTGGGGTTAAAGATCAGAAGGCAGACACCTTAGCTTCTTGTCCTAAGCCATTCCTTAATGCTGCAGAGGTAATTTTTCTCATGCATATAATTACTATACAGATGGCATTGCCTGTGGGGAAGACAGTTAACTGACCCTATTGGAAAATATATTGCATCTTATGAGACTGAGAATAACAATTAGCCTTCAATCAGAAACAATTACCTCATCCTGTTGGGAAAAAAATCTCTTGCAACACCTGTGGATGATTGCCTGCAGGCAGATCAAGAGGAATCCTATGAGTTTGCAGCCAGAGAGAGTTGTGGAGGCTTTGAGTCTTTGCCTGACATAATCAGTGAGAAACTGTAGAGAGCACTTGGGAAGGCACATGGGCATTTCTTTATTATTTTTTTTATTTTTTATTTTAAAATGTATTTCATTGATTTTTTACAGAGAGGAAGTGAGAGAGTTAGAAACATCGATGAGAGAGAGACATTGATCAGCTACCTCCTGCACACCCCCCACTGGGGATGTGCCTGCAACCAAGGTACATGCCTTTGACTGGAATCGAACTTGGGACCCTTGAGGCTGCAGGCTGACGCTCTATCCACTGAGCCAAACTGGTTTCAGCATGGGCATTTCTTTAAATTGTCAGTTGAATCCAGAGCAGTAGGCAAAGCCACACACCGGAAACACATTCTGCTAAAAGGAAAAAGTGCTTGCAGCTTGACATTCATTTCTGCCCAGGTGCCAGGGAGCGGGTTTTATTATGTAAATCCAGTCAAGCACTAGAAATGAATAGGACTCCAGCCCATTCAAGAATGCAAATAAGCTGAAACCGGTTTGGCTCAGTGGATAAGAGCATTGGCCTGTGGACTGAAAAGTCCCAGGTTCGATTCCGGTCAAGGGCACTTACCTTGGTTGCAGCACATCCCCAGTAGGGGGTGTGCAGGAGGCAGCTGATCGATGTTTCTCTCTCATCCATGTTTCTAGCTCTCTAGCTCTCTCCCTTCCTCTCTGTAAAAAAAAATCAATAAAAAATATATTTTTAAAAAAGAATTCAAATAATTGGGTAAACCAAGATGGCAACATAGATGAACACCTAAACTGCTGCCTTACATAACAATTTCAAAACTACAGCTAAAACACAGAACGGACATCATCTAGAACCACAGGAAAGCTGGCTGAGTGGAAATTCTACAACTAGAAGGAAAGAGAGGGGCTCACAAAGATTCAGAGGAGCTGTAAAAAGCTGAGGTACAGAGATATGCGCTTGGAGAGGATGGATGGCAAAGTGCCTGGCTGGCTTCCTCTAGCAGAGGGAGACAGAAACTCCCAACCGCACTGAATCCCAGTTATGACTGCACTGAACCCCAGTTCTGGGCGAAAATCATATGGGGGGGAGTCTGGAGTGTCGGGAAAAGGGAAGAGTGCATGGAAACAGGGGAGCAGTGAAAGGCAGAAGTCTGGAGGAATGCGTGCATGCAAGTGCACACAAAGAGGACTGACTGCTGATTGTGCCCCTGGCTTTCTCTAGTGGGAAAAGATGGAACCTCTTGACTGTGCTGAACTCCAGTTCTGACTGCACTGAACCTCAGTATTGGGCGAGACCCTGGGGACCCAGACTCATATAGGTCCTCAGAGTGCACAGAAACTCAGGGGAGCCGCAGAAGGCAGAGGGCTGGAGGTGCATGCATGAGTGCATGCAGAAAGGGCTGCAATGATTACTGAGGGACACTGAGACCCAGGAGCCTCATAGGGCAAGGGTGATGGAAAGCTAAGGCTGTGTGCTCCACGCTGAGACTTGACCCCATCCAAACCAGGCACAGAGGCTTTTGAGTTTTGCAAGTCTTGTATCAGAAGGCTGACTCCAGCAAATAAGTTCTCCAGGAATAGACACAGCTGATCCTCACAGCCAATTAGCCTGGAGGTCAATTCCCTGCAATTATACCAACAACAATCAAAACTTAACTACAGGAATCCAAGATGGTGGCATAGGTAAACACCTACACTGCTGCCTCGAACAACAATTTCAAAACTACAACTAAAAGACAGAACGGACATCATCCAGAACCACAGGAAAGCTGGCTGAGTGGAAGTTCTACAGCTAGAGGGAAAGAGAGGGGCTCACAGAGACCCAGAAGAGCTGCAAAAATCTGAGGTACGGAGACACATGCATGGAGAGAGCGGGTGCCGGAGTACCTGGCTGGTTTTCTCTGGCAGGAGGAAAACGGAGACTCTCAAAGGCATTGAACCCCTTATCTTACAACACTAAACCCCAGATCCAGCCGAAACTCATATGGGGGGAGTTTGGACTGTGAAAAGGGAGAAGTGCACGGAAATTTAGGGGAGTCGCAAAAGATCAAAGGCCTGGAGGCGCACACGGCACTGCGCACAGGACAGATTGCTGATTGTGCCCCTGGCTTCTGCCAGTGGGTGGGAGACAGACCCTCGCAACTGTGCCACTTCTAACTTCACTAAGCCCCTGTTTTGGGCGAAACCCTGGGGACCTAGTCTCGTGTGGTCCTGGAGCGCAAGGGAGCTGGAGGGGCAGTGGTCTAGAGGCACTGTGGGTGCTCGGGCACAAGGACTGCTCCAGCGATTACCCAGTCACGTGAGACTCAGGGGCCGTGGAGGGCGGGGCCGACTGGAAAGCAAGGCGATCCCTTAAGCCCTGAGACTCCACCCCTCCCAAGCTCAACAGAGGCTTCTTCAGTTTTGCAAGTCTGGTATCATAAAGCTGAATTCAACACAGAAGTTTCCCCCGCATAGTGAAAATGCCGAGACAAGGGAAGGGATTACAAACAAAAGAAATGGAGGGAAAAAAACGAATGGATATAGAGTTCAAAACCATGCTTATAAGGTTTTTCAAGAATATGCTAGAAAAGTTGGATAAATTTAGTGAGACACAAGAGGAGATGAAAAAGGACATACTAGAGACACTGACTGAAATAAAAAATATTATACAGAGACCTAACAGCAGATTAGAGGAACACAAGAATCAAGTCAAAGATTTGAAATACAAAGAAGCAGAAAACACTCAACTGGAGAAAAAAAAAGAATCCAAAAATTTGAAAATAGTGTGAGGAGCCTCTGGAACAGCTTCAAGCGTACCAACATCAGAATTGTGGGGGTGCCAGGAGAAGAGAGAGAGCAAGATACTGAAAACCTATTTGAAGAAATAAAGACTAAAAACCTCCTACATCTGGTGAAAGAAATAGACTTACAAATCCAAGAAGTGCATAGAACCCCAAACAGAAGTAATCCAAAGAGGACCACACCAAGACACATCATTTAAATGCCAAGAGTAAAAGACAAAGAGAGAATATTAAAAGCAGCAAGAGGAAAACAGTTAATTACCTACAAGAGAGCACCCATATGATTTTCAGCTGATTTCTCAACAGAAACTATGCAGGCCAAACGGGAGTGGCAAGAAATATTCAAAGTGATGAATAGCAAGAACCTACAACCGAGATTATTCTACCCAGCAAAACTATCATTCAGAATTGAAGTTCAGATAAAGAGCTTCACCTTAAGAAAAAGCTACAGGAGTTTATCAACACCAAACCAATATTTTATGAAATGCTGAAAGGTACTCTTTAAGAAAAGGAAGAAGAAGAAAAAGGTAAAGATAAAAATTATGAACAACAAATTCATATCTATTAACAAGTGAATCTAAAAATCAAGTGAATTAGAAGTCTGATGGACAGAATAAACTGGTGAATATAATAGAATTAGGGGCATAGAAAGGGATTGGACAGATAATTATCAAGGGGAAAGGGGTAAGGGGCGTGTGGGAAGGGACTGGACAAAAATCATACACCTATTGATGAGGACAATGGGGTGGGAGGTAAGGACAGAGGTGGGGTGGGAACATAATGGAGGGGAGTTATGGAGGGGAAAAAGAGGAACAATTCTAATAATCTGAACAATAAAGATTTATTAAATTTAAAAAAAGAATGCAAATAATCTTTATTTTGACTTAAACTTCCTGGTATTTGGGGGTATAAAATAAACATGCTGCATGGGCTCTAGGTCACTCTCTGAATCAAAAGAGAGCAGTGGTCCCACCGGGTCCCAGCTTTTTACTTCCATCTCTGTATCTATCTTTTTCTTTCATTTTCTTAATCCCCAGCCGCCCCTACTCAGGAACTGGACTGCTCTCTAGCCATGCTGGATACAGGAAAGAGAGAAATATTTACAAGAAACAGTGTTTGGCACTCTCCTGTACAGAGATTGAGAGGTGTAGCAGATTTACCTAATACATAGTCACAAATCCAAACAGGCAGCCAAAATAAGGAAACAAAGAAAGAACCTCCAAATGAAAGAATAAGACAATTCTTCAGAAGAGATAAATGAAACAGCGAAAGAAATTTATCTGAAACAGACTTCAGAATAATGATGGTAAAGATGCTCAACACCATGAGAAAAGATATAGTATCTATGAAAAAAGAACAAAAATAAAGACTGACAGAGCACAAATAAAGAATACTCCTCAGCCATATGAAAAGATGAAATAATGCCTTTTGAGACAACATGGATAGACCTTGAGAATACTATACTAAGTGAAATAAGCCAGTCGGAAAAAGTTAAGAACCATATGATTTCACTCATAAGACAGGACAGCTAGGACAAGCATATAATAGGGAACTGCGATAGACAGTTAAACAGCAGTTTTATCTTCCTTAAACGAACAATACTGAAGAGTGAATTGTTTCCACTTCTCCTCCCCAACCATCGGTAATAGTTTAAATCGCCTACTCAGAGAAACAGCAGAAATTCAATTAGTGTCATTTGCTAACCACACCCGAGGACTAATAAAGTTAAGAGAATAAATCTCATTTTGGTATATCAGCATTAAACTGATGAATATTATATTGGAATTCTCCACTAAGACCTTCCCTAAATATCCAGTCTTTAAAACTCCTCAAAACCAAGGTCCCAAGCCAATCTCCCTCCCACACACACACTCACTCCTTTCCCCTCTTCCACCCCATCTCATTTCCCCAAAGGCATGCATTTCCTAAACTCTGAGGGACCCCACAAGGCTTGCAACCAGGGCAGCAATGAACAGCTGAATTTGTCCCAGGCAAACCGCCTGAACCTGTCCCCAAAACCCGCTTTGACTTCTTTGTGAGCCAACAAAGACCAGCCTAGGCTCATTTCCCCTAGTTCCTTTTCAATTATCTTAGGCCAGTGGTGGGCAAACCCCGGCTCGAGAGCCACATGCGGCTTGGGACCCGCGGTTTGCCAACCACTGTGACCTAGGCCCTTTGTTTCCCTGTCCCCAGCTTTAATAAACATGCTCTAAAATTCACCTGAAATCCTGCTGTGAACATTTTTCTACTGGAAGTTAAGAACCCACACACTATCAACTGGTCCTAAGCAGACCCCCTGAGGGCCAGGTCCCTCTTCCTGTAACAATATGTGGGAAATATAACTAAAGCTTTGCACACAAACAGCAGAGTGGTGGTTGCAGAGGGAAGTTGGTGGGTAGAGTGAAGGGGGCCTGATATATGGTGACGGAAGATTTACTTTGGGTGGTGGACGGGCAGTGCAATATACAGATCTTGTATCATAGAAATCTACACCTGAAACCTATATGCTCCTATTAACCAATGCCACCCTATACATTTAATTTAGAAAAGAAACACAAGACTCAGGAAGAATCAATGCCCTTCCTCCCAAAGATCGAAAAAGCATTTAAGATGGAAGGCCTGTCCCAGAAGAACTATCACCATAGATGACCACAGTACAAGATGAACCAGTATGGTAGATAGGGAGGAACCTAGCAGGCCCCTTTGGGTCAAAGTCCTCTCTCTGACCCATTGTCTCTAGATGGCTCAGTAAACATTGTTTACTAAACATTAACTCTTTTGAACTCACTGTGAATTGTCTTGCTTCACTTTCAAGTCCCAGATTTTTATTTCCTTCTCCTTAATCCAGAATGACATACACACTTTATTCTGTCTTACTGTTTTAGAATTTTCATGCTTATGTGAATTTCCTGTGTGTATATATTAAAACAAGGTTTTCTCCTGTCATTTTAATTATTCAACTAACCATAAGAACCAAAATGGGAAGGGGGAGAATGTTCCCTTTTTTTACAACTTCTAAATGTGGAATGTAGACTTGTTCCATGTTATAGGAATTTCAGTCATCAATAAGGAGTTGGAGATAGAACTTTTTTTTGTGTGTGTGATTAAAAAGTATTGGAAGCTCTTGACAGTTTGGTCAGTGGATAGAGCATCAGCCTGCGGCCTGAAAGGCCCAGGTTTGATTCCAGTCAAGGGTACATGCCAAGGTTTCAGGCTGGATCTCTACCACTGATGTTTCTATCTCTATCTTTCTCTTCCTTCCTCTCTGTAATCAATAAAAGTATATTTTTTGCCCTGACCGGTTTGGCTCAGTAGATAGAGTGTTAGCCTATAGACTAAAAGATCCCAGGTTCAATTCTGGTCAAGGGCATGTACCTTGGTTGTGGGCACATCCCCAGTAGGAGATGTGCAGAAAGCCACTGATCCATGTTTCTAACTCTCTTTCCCTTTCCCTTCCTCTCTGTAAAAAAAAAAAAAAAAAAAAAAAAATCAATAAAGAAGTATATTGTTTTAAAAAGTAATGGAAGGGGCCTAGCCAGCATAGCTCAGTGGTTTAGTGTTGACTTATGAACCAGGTCACTGTTCAATTCCAGGTCAGGGCATATGCCCTGGTTGTGGGCTCTATCACCAGTGTGGGGGCGTGAAGAGGGCAGTCGATCAATGATTCTCTTTCATCATTGATGTTTCTACCTCTCTCTTCCTCTCCCTCCCTCTCTGAAGTAAATAAATATATATTAAAAATATTAATAACATAAAAAATAAGGAGAGAAGAAGGGAGAGGGAAAGAAACATTGATGTTACCAGGGTACATTGAGTAGCTTTTTCCTGCACATGCCCCCTACTGGGGATCAAGCAGGAAACCTGGGAATGTGCCCTGAACTGGAATTGAACTGGTGACTCTTTAGTGCATGGGAGGAAACCCAACCAACTGAACTCCACCGGCCAGACTAGTTTTAGGACATTTTTGTCCCCAATTTTATTTGGTTTAAATTTAAACAGGGTACCAAAACCTGTTTTGCTCAGTGGATAGAGCGTTGGCCTGCAGACTGAAGGGTCCCAGGTTCGATTCCGGTCAAGGAAATGTACCTTGGTTACAGGCACATCCCCAGTAGGGGGTGTGCAGGAGGCAGCTGATCAATGTTTCTCTCTCATTGATGTTTCTAACTATCTTTCTCCCTTCCTCTCTGTAAAAAAGCAATAATATATATACTAATATATATATGCACACACACACACACACACACACACACACACACTAGAAGAGGGCAAAGACAGGATAAATGGTGAAGGAAGGAGACTTGATGTTGGGTGGTGAACATACAATACAATATACAGATGATCTATCATAGGATTGTACTCTTGAATCCTATATACATTTATTAACCAATGTCATTTTGATAAATTCAATAAAAAATTTTAAAACCTTTCTATTATTGCATTATAAAAAATTTAAAATTGAAAATTGATACTTGATTCGGTTGTTGGAAACCTTTACTCGCAATAGCTTAATAAGGCTTTCTCTTGCATTTTAGGACTCAATGGAATGAAAGGGACATTAATGGTATCTTCTCAATGCTTGAATCTGCCTAATGAAATGCATGCTAGCATGTAGTTTACTTTATTGTCCCTAATTTTACATTTCTAAAATTTACCATGCTTTGACCCTCTGCTATGCCAGAAGGGAATGGTAGTCAGGGTTCTTAGGACATGAGGTAGTGAGAAAGAGTGAGTTCTGCGGTTTTAGGTAACTGAATCTGCAAAAAGTCAGTAGTCAGGGGTAGAGTTGTGGAATACATAGTAACAAAAGATAAGAGTTACAATATTGGAAATATTTTTCAGATATTAAGACAGGTCTTCAAAATTGTATATAAAAATGTCCTTGAATAAATTGTATAGTGATCAGTCATGCATAAGGTAATTATTAAATGAAATGTAATTTCATATTTGAAAGGATCTGGGCCAGTTTACATAGTATTTTTATAACATTTAGATATTTGCTTAAAAAGTCAATTTCTTCCATAATAGTAAAATAAGTACTAATTATGAAATTTAAGACTTGTTCACTGAAAAGCACTTTGTAAACTGTACAAAGATTAGTATAATAAAAACTACTACAGGATAAAATCTTGTGCTTCAGAGCCAGAAGAAGAACAGATGGCAAGTGTGTGAAAGAAGGCTTAACCTATAGGAAGCCAGATTTAGGTCATTGCTAGGATGAAAATTAAAAGAGAAGCAAAAAGATAAAGAAAAAGATGGAGAAAAATCTGTAAGAATTTTTATGTGTTTATTTGCTCCAAATGGACAACAAATGCTTGGAAGCAAAATCTCAACAGATTTTTCCAGAAAATGGCAGTTTTACTATTTATTTTATACATCACAATCAAAGAGGAAGATGTATGGGGGGTCTCTGAGAATGGATAAAAAGGGAAATGAATAGATACGTATTTCTTTTACATTGGTGGATACAAGATACTTAACAATTTACATTTACGGCACAAAAAGATGGTATGAGGGAAAATAAGATAATAGTGAAGGTTTCTGTGGTCTCGTGTTCTGACAGGAGCTTGTGCCCTGAGAGGTTTGGAAAGGAGATTACTCTGACATTTCAAAGGAATGTTATCATAGATGCAAAAAAGACAATGGGCAGCTTAGTTAAAGACTGGCCTTTGTCAAGGAAGATATCCGCCCAGAACATGACTACCTGCCATGACTGCTTTTAGTTAGGAATTTTTATGTTCAGACCATCATAGGCCTCTGCATGGCAGGCCTCCTCTAAGCTCGTCAGATTTAGTATGTGGCCCCTTTTTCGTCCATAGTAAGAAGGGGGAACGGAAATTGAGGAATTAGAAAGATAGGAAGATTAAGTAACTTTATTTTTACAATATCTCTTAGAAGTGGCTGGAGCCTATCTATACTAATAAATATGCTAAATAGACCAGGAGACCTTCTGGAAGACCTTCTGGACATCTTTCTGGACAAAGCCATGGTGGCGGGGTTGAGGCAGAGGCAGTTAGGGGTGATCAGGCCAGGAGGAAAGGGCAGTGAGGATGATCAGGCTGGCAAGGGGGGGCAGTTGGAGGTGAGTAGGGAAGTCGGCTAGAGTGAGAGTTAAACAGCATGTTCTGAAACAGCATATGTCTAGGTGGTTAGGGGCAAACAGTCAGAGAGGCAAGTGAGCAATTAGGAGCCAGAAGTCCCAGGATGTGAGAGGAGTCCCAGATTGGAGAGGGTACAGGCCAGCCTGAGGGATACCTCCTGTGCACAAATTTCATGCACGGAGCCACTAATATTATATAAGTCTCAAAGCACTGTGTGGGAGGAACAAAATTTCCTCTACCTTCAAAGTTCTTTGTGCTGGTCTAATAATTAAATAGATAGGAGAAAGATTAGCAATAAATGACAACAAAATTCATTCTATACATATGTGGGGAGAATGGCACCAGGTGTTAGTCTAGTAGGGATAGATCGGACCTTGGTTCAGCAACCTTGGTACTTGAGTTCTGGTTAGGAAAGAATTAAGAGGTAAGACTCAAACTATAAGAGAAAATTTAGCCCAACCTGTGTGGCTCAGCATTTGAGTGTCAACCCATGAACCAAGAGATCTCTCTCTCTCCTCCTCCTCTTCTTTCCTCTCTCTAGAATCAATGAGAAACATGTCCTTGGGTGAGGCTTAAAAATATATATATATGACGTAACCTTAAAACCACTAAATGGATATCATGATTCTGATTTTTAAAAATATATATATTGCTATTGATTTCAGAGAGGAAGGGAAAGAAAGAGAGAGACAGAAACATCAATGATGATAGAGAATCACTGATCAGCTGTCTCCTGCACACCCCAAAATGGGGATCAAACCCACAACCCAGGCATGCGCCCTGACTAGGAGTTGAACCAGCAACCTCCTGACTCATAGGTCAATGCTCAATCACTGAACCATGCTGGCTGGGTGATTCTGATTTTTTTAAAATCATTCTAATATTTTTCAAGCTTTATGGATAAAGATTTTTTTGCTTGTTTATATTTTCACTTTTAAGTTAAGTTTTGGTCATTAAGAAGAGCCCTAGCTGGTGTGGCTTGGTGTCTAGAGCATCAGCCCAAGCACTGAAAGATCATGGGTTCGACTCCTGGTGAAGGGCATGTAGCTCTGTTGCAAGTTCAATACCTGGACCCAGTCAGGGCATGTGTGGGAGGCAACCAATCTTGGGTTTTAAGAGATTGTTGGAGCCCATATGTCAAGGTGTGGACTCGATTCCTGGTCAAGGCACGAACAACAAGCAACCAATCAATGTATAAATGAGTGGAACAACAAATCCATGTTTCTCTCTCTCCTCCTCCCTCTTTCTAAAAAAAAAAATCTCTCTATAAAACCCTAATAAGCAAATAGACTGAAAGGCAGAACAACCAAACAACTGAACAAATGATCGCTACAATGTGTGCTGACCGTCAGGGGGCATGCACAGAACATGGCCAGTGTTGGCAGCAGGAGGCAGAGTGTGGAACATGGTGGGCATTGGCCATGGTGGGATGGTGGAGCAGGTGAGCAGGGGCGCCAGGCCAAGGTGGGCTGCCATTCGCTGTCATCCAGGCAAGCCTCTGATGGTTACTGAAAATTCTTCACTCCTATGCCCTGAGGTCCTGTCAAGTGTTTGCACCTGTCGCTGGAGTCAGCCCCGCTCACACCCATTGCTGGTGCCCAGTGCTGGCTCCGATCACCTCTGAGGGCTTCTCCACCTCCCTCTGCTTCTGAGGGGCCAACAGGGCAGTAGCCGCCACTCACAGCCACTGATAGTGCAGCCTCACTCACACCCACTGATAGTGCTGGGGTGATGCAGGGCGATTGGGGCTGGCATCATCATTGCATGGGAGCAGGTGGTAAAGGGAGTGGGGCTGCCAGCAGACAGGAGACTGGTGTTTGTGGTGGGAGAGGCCAGGCGGGGGTGTCGAGGATGGGCCAAGACCCACCCCTGTGCCCACCACAGCCTCGTGTTCCACAGTTCCTTTCAAGGTGCACAAATTTGTGCACTGGGCCCTAGTCAATAAATAAATAAAAAAAGAAAGAAAAATGGTTGGACTATGGGCAAAGAGAACATCAACATGGCTGGCTTGTTGGAGTGAGGACTGCAGGGCTGCCTACGCAGAGGGTCTTGTGCAGGGGGTAACATAGAGAGGTAATGGGAGCCAGTCAGGGAAGAGCTGTGAGTGAACCAATGAAAAAAGAAGATTGAATGAAACAGGGAGCTATTTTAGGATTTAGTGTGGTAATCACACAATAAAGTGAACACTCTCACTCTAGACGGTTTGGCTCCGTGGACAGAGTGTCAGCCCCTGGGCTGAAGGGTCTCTGGTTTTGATTCCTGCGAAGGGCACGTACCTTGGTTGCAGGCTTCATCCCCGGCTTTGGTTGGGTTGCGTATGGGAGAGACAACAAATTGATGTTTCTCTCCCCCCCTCTCTCTCTTCCTTCCACTCTCTGAAATATCAATGGAAAAATGTCCTCTGGTGAGGATTAACAAAAAGAGAATACTTTCAGATGATTAGCAGGATACCAGTTTGCAGGATAAGTTTGGGGAATAAACTCAATGTGAGAGACTATAATAGGCTGCAGTAAATGAGTAAGAGTTTTCAAACCATTATGTAATATCTTTTTTTGGTGGTCAAATAAATCTCTAATTGAAACATTTTCTTTTGTAGTTCTTAACTAGCCGGACATTCCACTGCACCACTGTTGATACCATCTATGATGTCATTAAGGTGGCAGCCATCAACATTGCAGCCCTCAGACTAGGCGGTTCCCAGGATCTCCTTAATGGTTCCAGAGAGTTCTCAAGCTAAAGATCAGTGCCGCATCTATTCGGAAATGCTGACAATCTCATCAAAAGTGTTATTTCCACTTGCGCTTAATTTTTTTTGCTTCTGTAATATCTTTATGATGTTATTTTCCAGGTAGAATATGGTTGCCTATAGAAGATACATTGCAAACACTCAGAAATGTCTGCAAATTAGTGTAAAGAAGTATAAAGTAGTGTTGAGTAAGTTAGAGAACTGTATAAAATTTTAATTAAGTGCTTTGTCTGGATTTATTAGCGATCACCTCCAAGCACTCCAGTGGAAGATGCTTATGACATCCTGAGATGCTGGAGGAGGCAGAGGGGGAGAGGCAATGATGATTGTACCAGTAAAGTTCTATTTGACTTATTGAATGGAAAAAGGTAGATGACTAGCTAGGTTGAGGGAATGTAGGATGATAGATAGAGGACAATATTCAGCTAATAATTTAGGTTAAAAGTATATGTGGCATTCACAACTGTTACTACTTTTCCTTTCTTTCATTTTGAGTATATTATAGGGTTCTTCCTTTAGTTGTTATTTGGAGATGTCAGAGATTTCTAGACAGATTGACTCTTTGTAATTTGCTTTTTTTACTCAATATTCATTTCAAGATTTATCTATGTTGATATTAGTGCTTATATTTGCTTATTTTAATCTCTGTATTATTCCATAAGGAGTCCTTTTAAACAAATAAAATTATTCCTTCTCATCCATTCTTGGTGTCAATGAGATAAAAGTTTCACTCACCCAAATGTATGTTGAAATAAATTTCTAAGTACAAGATGGAGTTGTTCCTAGCCTGGCTGGTATGGTTCAGTTGATTGAGCGTTGTTAGATGCATGGAAAAGTATCCTGTTTGATTCCCTTTCAGGGTACATACATACCCAGGTTGTGGTTTCAATCCCGGTGAGGGTGCATGTGGGAGGCAGCCAATTGATGTTTCTCTCTCACATCAATGTTTCTCTCTCACTTTCTTCCTTTCGCTTCCTCTCTCTCTAAAAAAAAAAAAAAAAAAATTAAAAAAGATGGAGTTGCTCCTGCCAGAGTGTCACCTCAGCAAACTGAAGTTTTCTGTTCCTGTAAAAGCTCTGCTTCACAGAAATCCAGTCACCTAATTACAAAGGCCACACAACTCTAGGCTCTTCTTTATTCATTCATCTTTATAAAGTCAGATAATCAATCCCAGACAACCAAGCCATGTTTCTGCTTTGCCATTTCTAATGCTATACAAAAGTTGCTCGTGCCTGAAATCCTTCAAGAGTGCTTCACTGCCTGTGAAGTCCTGTATGCATTGTTTTCCCTTGAATAAAGGACATCAAACTCATTACTAAAGTGTTTTAGTTTTGTTATTTGACAGGTAACTTATAGATACTTGATTAATCTCTCTGGAATTCAGAACTAATTCAAAATAATGCATCAGGAAAAAATATACAAAAAAACAAAATAATGCACCAAATTGCATTCACATGTACAAATGTTTTTCATACATAGTCACATTATCTGGTGTTCTGCATCTTGCTTTTCCTAACAGCCCAGAGAAATCTCCCTCGTTCTTAGTAGAGCTGGTCCACCGCCTGCACAACTGATATGATATAAACAGAGGGTATTGCTTCTCCACCTTTTGGCTAAGATCAAGTGGAATAGGTTGGAGACAGGCCATTTTAGGATCAGGGTAATCTAGGGCCCAGATTAGGATGGGCAAAGGGGAAATAAATGGGGCAGGCCAATTTGGTTGGCATGGGTAGGGTATTAGTGAGACGACGGGGTCAGACAATGAGTTATGTCAGGCCTGCATTTTAGACTTCCTTTACTTTAGTAATCGAGAGTAATAAGTCGGACTGGGTGAGCTAAGGGTTGTCTGAAGATGGACTTGACAGGCTCAGTGAAACTGTCCAGGAGGGAACTGAGAAGGAATCTGAGGTTGGAAAAAACGGAAAGATTGAGTCTTCATTGCTCCCTCCTCACTCCCAAATAACTCATTTCTTTAGCCACACAGAACGCTGGAATATTCACTAGGCGCTTCTCCTTATTCCTAGGCCCGAGGCTAGGGCAGATGCTTCCCGAGGCCGCTACCAGCGGAAATCCCTCCCTCCCTCCCCGCCCTAGCGCAGCGGGAATTCCAAGATATGGGCGGTCCTCCTATTAGGCGCTCGAAGGAGCCAAGATAGGATAGAGCGGCCGCCAATCAGACCTCCCGGATACCCGGATGTGAAGCAGTACGCGATACAAAGGCGAGTTTCCACCCAGCTCTTCCTCAGGTACAGTGGCCAATAAGCATGTCTCAGGAGATGAATGACAGAAAGAGAAACCAGTTACAAACTGGCTCCTTTCACGCATGTGGAAATTCTTTTGCTTAGTCTAACCCACTGCTTATGGTGATTGGACAGAATTGTGAAGAGCAGTAGAATTGTCTAATTAGAAGCGGGAGCGAGAAAAATCGCAGCCAATAGGAAGATTCTCAGTAGTTGGGCGGGGACTAGGCCTTCGCCTCGGCGGCAGAGGAGACTCGGGGGCCATTTTGTGAAGAGACGAAGGCTGAGCGGTTGCAGCCGCATTGCTGACCTCGAGCAGTAGTCGGCTTCTCCACGTAGAACCCGGGAGTAGGAGATTCAGAATCGAATCTCTTCTCCTTTTCCCCTCCAGGTAAGTAGAGGAGATAGAAGCAGGGGGAGGCGCTGGGTTCCTCGGTGAGCGCGAGGGGATGCGGGAGAGATGACGAGGGAACCCTTTTCTCGATAACTAGGCCCCCATTTATTCTCTTTAGCAGTGGGGGGATTAGGTCCCGTGTGGGAGAGACTTTTGCAGGCCTCAGCCCTTGTGTAGATTTAACGTGGTGTCCTCTAGGCCACGATCAGCAGGGCGAAGTGTCCTTTTTTCGTTCTCTTTCTGTGTTAACGGCCGCTTTCCTTTCATTTTTTACGACCATGAGGTCTCCCAGGAGGAAACATGAAAGGGCAGATCGAGATGCTCGTTAATAGAGGTGAAGTTAGAGTGCTGGTGCCTCCTGTTAAATTTAAAAATTGGGCGGGGTTTGGGGAAGGGTTACCCAGTAGACATTTTACCGCGTGTCTCAATTCCGGAGCGTACCGCAGGGCATAAGAATACGTATTGCAACAATAGACTTAGTGTTTTATAGATTAGTTTTATTTTCCTCCTCCGAGAAAACGATGGACCGCCAAGTATTTATTTTCACTTGTGTGTTTTTTTTTAAGATTGTAATAATATATTAACTACTAATTAAAGCTGACTTTTTATCTGCAGGTTATAAATCACTTGAAATATATATATATATATATAAGTTAGTGGAATTTTCCTTGAGGTAGGTATTACTATCTTTCTTGGAAAGAGAGGCGTAAAGAATGTTGGTTGCCAGGGTTTATATTGAATCAGGAGCGGAACTAGTAAGGAATTTATCCACCTAGGTTGGTCTAGTGATTTTATCTTAACTACAGGAATAACAGGCACTGAGGACCGAATTTGAATCTTTACAAAAACCTAATTACAGCAACCACTAGCAGTAACTGGAACTTCCCAAACTGCACTTGGGGAAAATGTTTCGGAGGATGGCATTTGTTACGAATAACAATGTTTTAAGATGATAAAACCTAATTTTTCCGGATTAAATATTCTGGCATTAGTTTTCCAGACCATCTAAATTGGCAAAGATTCATAACTACTTACTTTTTAAGCAAGTACCAATGTGCCTACTATTTGCTAGGTCCTGAATTTTATTGAAACTATCTTCTAAGTTTATAAAAAAGGTTTCTTAATATCAAATTGCCTTACCTAAGAAATCGCTCTTTAGGGGGTGAGGCGGGCTAGAAGGGGAAAAGGAACATCATTAATACTTTAAACACTAAAGATTTCAAAAAACCAAATTGCTATTTATTGTGTGCATAAACCAGTACTGCAAGGTAAATTTATTCCTTAAGAAACCTACTTGATAAGGAAGTAAAAGTACTCTTATTCTAGATATCCATGCGTTTGTTGATTCCTCACCATTGTAGATATGTAATAGTAATCAAAAGCATTCCTTTTTTTAAAAAAAAAAGCCTAATTATTTAATACATGGGCTTAAAACTAAAGTTTATTATTGCATAATTGTTAGAAATGAGTTAAGGGCGGTAATTGCTTAAATTAGGAAATCATTTACCTAATAAAAATATTGTTGGCAAATAAATGTCAGGAATTAATATTTAAGAACAGTTATTGATGAATTGAAATTAATTGAAGGGCACTAGATGTGTTAGATCAAAATGTACCAAGGTAACAATTCTTTGAATTAATGTTCATCTGGAATGATTTGGCCAAGGGAAATATCTGAATGATTCTAGATTGTTTTCAAATACGTAGGTATTAGAACATCTATATATTTGCTAGAGAGGAAGGGTTTAAGAAGGGTGACTAATTTGCAGGTCTGACCTTTTTGTTTCCTATGTTGATGACACAGGAATGCTTGGTGGTTGGTTGCTATTCCTTCGGTAGAGATTTGAAACATAGCTTATACAGTATTTGTAATTAGGTCTCCAGAGAGTTTCACATAGCAGGCGACCAACCTTGTTTTGGATGGAGTTCCTGTTAGAAACAAGCAAAAAATAAGCTCCAAAATAGCTAGTTATTCAAATCTTAAAGATTATTTTAACTGGTGAAATTGTGAGATATTAAATGGAGAGTTTAACAGTTGAAGAAATCTTAGCCTAGGAGAGCTGGATTTTACATTTTCCACCCGAATGCTGTTATTACCTGTGTCAGGCAAATGAGTTAAACGATTTAGGTATTAGTTAAATATGTAATAAATGAGTTATAGAAATAAAATTGAAATCTAATCATTTGTTTCTAGAAGTTTTGAAAAGATACAGAAATAATTTTACGATTAGAAGCAGTTTTTGTCTATCATTAATGTTAACTGCCTTTAATGAAAGTATTTCAGTCTTCTAAGAAATTTTTCTTCTAATTTTATTGATTTCATAGAGGAAGGGTGAGGGATAGAGGGATAGAAACATCAATGGCAAGAGAATCATTGATTGGCTGCCTTCTGCATGCCCCATACTGGGGATGGAGCCCACAACCTGGGCTTGTTCCCTGACCAGGAATTGACCACAACCTCCTGGTTCATAGTTCAATGCTCAACCACTGAGCCATGCCTGCCAGGCAAATAATTTTTTTTTTACATTTTTATTGATTTGTTACAGAGAGGAAGGAAGAGGGGGATAGAGTTAGAAACATCAGCGAGAGAGAGACATTGATCAGCTGCCTCCTGCACGCCCCCTATTGGGGATGTCCCCGCAACCAAGGTGCTACATGCCCTTGACCGGAATCCAATCCCGGACCTTTCAGTCCGCAGGCTGACGCTCTATCCACTGAGCCAAACCGGTCTTGGTCAAATAATTTTTTTAGTTGTCGTCTTTTGGGACAACTTTGTATTAGCTCATACTTAATATGTATACTCATTCATTCTCATTAGGATCAGGGAAGATTATGGTTTTGTACATAATTAGATTTACTAGAGCATTGACTTGTGAGAACCAGAAAGAATAGATGTAGCAGAACTGCTTTTGTGTTATCTAAGATACTGGAAATGTGGGGGCTATAAAAGGAATAAGGATTATTGGGCTGTTTTTTTAAATTCCTCGGTGTATTTACTATAAGTTATAATTTTCTTGGAAATGTTTTATATAATATCAGGAACACATTCAAAGCCTTGCTTCTTAAACCTGTTGTCAGTACACGGGAAGGATGAGGCACTTTGTTTATAAAAAATTTAACTAGGGAAATAGAGGTTCCTCATTAAACTCAAAGTCCCTAAACTTGACCATCAGTCAGAATCAGCAAGAGGACTACTTAAAACATTGCTAGGCTCTCTAGCCCCAGAGTTTATAATTAAGTCAGTCTGGAGTGGGCCCCATCATTTGCATTCCTAATAAGTGCCATGTGATATTAGTTGTCAGACCTCCCTTCAAGAATTACCCCTTTAAAAGGGATCCAAACCACGCAGTATTGTCAAAGCATAGTATAATTTAGCTATACTATTAATTACAAAGCTAAAATACTGTTTTTGTGTGTTTTTTTTTTGAGTGATAGCTACTCAATTTATAACATCTTGGGAAACATCTTTGAAAGATGTCAATAGCTTCTTTTTAAGTTTTTGTCTTTAAAAAATATTTTTATGGATTTCAGAGTAAGGGAGAGGGGAGAGAGAAAAGAGAAACAGTGATGAGAAACATCAGTGATGATCAGCTGCCTTCTGTAGGACCCCCAACTGGGGATTGAGCCTGCAATCTAGGCATGTTCCCCAACCTGGAATTGAACAGTGACCTGGTTCATAGGTCAATACTTAACCATTGAACCACACTGTCTGGTCAAGGTTATGTCTTTTGACACATGTGCAAAGGACTTTTTTATAGATGAGCCACAAAGTTATTTAACATATCCTGAAAATTTTAAGTACCAGATTTCAGGCTATGACTCCAAGAAAAAAAAAATTGTACTTTCCAAACATTGAATCCAAGGAGGTAACATTAAAAGGATGTACATTTTTCTACAGCTTTTTCTGTAGTTTGTGCGTTTGTACAAGTTAACACATCAAAACAAGTATACCAGTAACTTACATGTCATGCTTCAACTGGTCTGCTTTAAAAAAATTGAGTTTAAATTTTAGATTTACAGTATCCCGTTGCTATAGTCATTCGTATATAGTTGACTTATGGAACACTTACAAAGTCAGTTTAAAATTTTTCAGTTTACTGACATTTAGAGATGAGAATAAAACCTCCTGGCTGAGTATTGAAATGTGAATGCATTTAGTCTATTATTTACTCAAAGACCAACAGTCGAATTGCAGATTTTGTTTTTGCTGCCATGTTATTTATTATGTATATATAAGATTCTTTGAATTAGCTATGTATACTTACTTAAAATTAGTGACCACTAATTATTTATAGATCACTGAAACAAACTTAAGGACCATAATTTTTCACCTGTTTTTATGATTAAATATTCAGTAGCCATAATCTTTTTCTTCATCTTTGGTTTTTTGTTCTGTCAGTGAATAAATAATGTGTTCCTTGTTTAAAGCATCTTTTCTTACTGTAGAACTTACCAGGTCTTGTGATTTGTTCACTTAATTGGTTTTGAGAATCAATGTTCCTCTCTTATGTATCTTCATGGTAGACCATTCTCCTTCAGCCTATATTACAGAAAAAACTACATGGACTTAAAATGTAAAAACCCATGAATTTGCTTACTTTCATTAATCTTCCTTCATCCTTGAGATTTGCTCACTTCTTTACCTTGGTTGACTTAGTTTTCCTATATATAATATATATTCTTTGCCCAGACTGGTTATCAAGGTGAAAGTTTGAACTTCCACCTTTTTTGAGACCCTTAAGGGAATACATGCACTTATTTTGGTAATTCTAGTTATCTACTAATGAAGAATTGTGAAGAGAATCACTGGTAGAAGTGATTCCATAGAGGCTCTCCCCATCCCAGTGGAGAATGTATGCTTTACCAAAATGTGTTAGAAGCAATGGACAGATGTTTCTGTCTTGGGGGTTTAGGGCACAACATTTCTGAGGAACTCTGACTCAATCTGTCCCTTCTCCTTTCACAGGGCAGCAAGGCGAACCCCATCCCTACTCACTGGAGCTCAGCTTTGATTTTTAACCTCCCTTCCCCATCCTTCCAGAACACACACATTCCCATTCCAAAACTGATTTTATAAAGAGCATTTTAAAAATAATGATGCAACTTGATGTGCACTACAGCAAATTTACAGGTGTTTTTTTTTTTTAAAAAAAATTGTTTCCAAAACGGGACTTGGATTTAAGATGTAATTTTTAAAATTTCTATTTCTATTTTTTCTGCAGCAGTTGGGTTAGAGGAGGAGGAGCCTTTTAGCCTCTCATAAACTGACCTCTCTATTTCCTCGTGTATTTTTAAGATTGATTGATGATGTGGAAAGGGCTTTGCTTGTCTGCTATTGAGAACTTTACCCTTGCGGTTTTTGTGGAAACTGCTTTTGGAAAGAGAAAAGAAATGAACTTTACTGACTTGACATTTTTGCACCTCCCGTTTTTCTAATCTGGGCTATTTTTATTTTTGTTTTTTTACAGTGAGATTTTTTTGATCTTCAGCTACAGTAAGTTATTCCATTTTTTTTTACATTTTTCCTGACTTTCCGCTGATTTCCTTTTTATTGTTGTTACTAGTTACTATTATTTAATATTATTATACTTAATGATGGTGATGATAATGATGATAATGACTGATGATTTTTAACCGGATTAAAATGGAGTTTTTCTGAATGTTCATAAGATTTCCCCTGCCTCCTAATTGACTTTGGAGTTTTCCATCTTGGGAGAGAAAGTGAAGGCATTAGCATTTTTAAGTGGATTGATCACGTAAACCTTTTCTCTCCCAACCCCACCCTTGCCCTCATCCCTTCCCTCACGCTCGAAAGAACTGGCTGTTAAGTCTGTGACCTTATTTTTCCTGATCTTTAACTTAACTGTTTTAGAGCATCTCTGGACGTCTGTATTTTTAATTTTTTTATTTTTATTTTTTTTATTTTTAATCTTTCATTTGTTAAATTTTTAAACTGTGCTGCAATAAAATGTGTGTGGTACTATTTAACACCTATGATGATGATGGCATTTTCCCAGAAAGCCATCTTCCTCCTGTTCCCCTTGAAATCCCATCCTGCTTTTCCTGTACACTACCCCTCACAAACCACAAGCTGCAGCAACATGGATGCCCAGCCTGGAGCAACGGCAGCCAGGATGACCTGGAGCCAGGGGGGCCTTCGGAACAGATGCACACCCTTCCTGGGTGATGGTAAGAGGTGTAAGGTCCACTGGTTTCATTGTGAAGACTAGGAAATACACCAGTCTAAGTTTAGTTGATGGAGGTATAGGTGATAGCTTCTGGAAATGTTAGGTTAATCCTTTTGTTTGTTTCAAGAGATGTTTCCAAGGGAGGCCACTTAAATTTTTTGTAAACTAATAGAATTAGAAGTATCTAGTTAATTTAGGCTGACTGGGAATTTTTGATAATTGAAAAAAACAGTTGAAGTTGAAATAAACTTTAGAATGAAATGGCTTTTTAAAAAATGTATTTGTTTTGGTTTTAGAGAGGAAGGGAGAAGGAGAGATGGAAGGAAACATCAATAAGAGAGAATCATTGATTGGCTGCCTCCTGCACCTCCCTTACCTGGGGATTGAGCCTGCATCTCGGGCATATGCCCTTGACCAGAATTGAACTCTAGGTATCCTTCAGTCCACAGGACAACCCTTTATCCACTGTGCCAAAGCAGCTAGGTTGGCTTTTTTTATTAAACTTTTTTTTTTTTTTTGAGAGGAGAGAGAAATACCAATTTGATGGATTTGTTCCACTCATTTATGCATTCATTGGTTGCTTATAGGTGCCCTGACTGGGGGATGGAAGTTCCCATATCCTTGTTAGATTGGGCAATGCTCTAACCAACTGAGCTAAGGCTAAAATGGCTATTTTAATGATTAGCAACAGAGCAGTTAGTTTTCTTATTGTTTCAAATTAGTGAAAATTTTCTGTCATTTGGAGTAGTCTTCCTTGGGTTTGTGACAGCAATTTTGTGTTTATTCTATTGACTTAAGATTTAACATGAATCAAACCACAAGCTTGCTGTAATATTAAAATGCTATCTCACTGGAAGGTTTTTTAAAAACAAAGGAATATTTTTAACCTTTAAACAGGGAAATAAATCTGTTTAATCTTTGTATCCAAATTAGAGAAAATCTAGGGTTGACCTCTTTTCAATGGTGACTTGTAGCCCAGTTAGATGTTAGGACAAAGTGTATTCCCAAGGGTGGTAAGGAAGGAATGAAACTGTTCTATTCACAGGAATAATGCAGAGATTAATAAGGATATAAATAGCCAAAGAATTAAAAAAAATTTGCAACCTGTAATATTTTACCGATGGTGCAATATTATGATAACTGATTTTAATAGTTTAGAGCTGGGGCAAAAAGGATACTTTTTAAAGGCATATTCATTGCTGTGTTACTAGAATAAATCGCATGCTAGACCCCTTCCCTTACTTGTACTGAAATGGTAAAATCTAGTTAAAGTGAACACTGAAGGTAGCCTTAAAGGAAAACAGAATGGAAAAAAGTTAAATAATGTCATAAGGTTATCTGGAAAATAAATGGAAGATTTTTTTCCTCAGATCAAGTTTTAATGCTCTCTATTCTATGAAATCTATTTCTATTATGATGTTCTCTATCATTGTCATTGTATGGCTGCTGTTCACTATAGGTTCAGTTATTCCTTACCAATTTTACAAATCCATTATTTTATGGATCATGTTCTGGTTTTGAGGAAATAAAGTATACTTCAGGGATTTAGCCTAGGGTGGGAATCAGATGAATGAGAATATGTCATGTGATTAGAGGTAAGTACAGAACCTAAAGAAGCATGCAAAAATGGGTACCTAATTAAATGGTCAGGAAACACTTCTAAGAGAAAGGGAGTTGAAATGAATTTTATAGGAGGCCAGATGATAAACATTTTAATACTGTGCCAAGGAATTTGTATTTTATCCAGAAACTAGTGGTGAGGTACTGAAATGTTCTAAACTGGGCGGTGACATTAGATTTACCATAGAAATGTCATTCTGTTAGTGTGGAAATAAATGGCTTAGAGAATAAGGAAGATCTTAAACTAAAAGGAATAAGAATGGCCTGACTTGGTCAAAATACAATACCATTGTATTGGGATTATTGAGGAGAGGTAAATTTAGTAGCATCTGGTGGTGGTAGTTGTGATAGGAAGAGAGGGGGGGATTTGAGGTGATCCCTAGGATTCTAACTTATGGGATGAGGATAGTTAAACATTAAAAGGATTAGGGTTTGAGAGTAGGAGAAAGAGCCTTTAAACATGGATCATTGAGAAACTGTGGAACATTCAAGTAGGGGTTTTATTCATTAAAAATTTGAGTGATTCTGAAAATCATCCTTAGGCATATAGAGATGAACAGAACAACTGTTTGGGGTATTATAGACTACTAGAAACCAGATTCGGACCTCAGGTCTAATTAGCATATTACACTTTTATTTATAGCATATTATGTTTTTATTGCTGTAGATTGAGAGAAATAAAATGGACATATAGCAGTTTTGCAATCCAGATCCAAGAAATGAAAAAACAGATAATAAGGGGACCAAATTTACAATGTGGAAGTATGAGCCTGATGCTAGTGAAATTGAGATCTGTACATGGATTATCTTATCTCAAAGAAGATAATTGGGAGTGATTGGAAACTAGCAAGAAATATTATTGGAGAATAGTTACTTAAGAATGCATAGGATGCTGAAACCGGTTTGGCTTAGTGGATAGAGCATCGGCCTGCAGACAGTGGGGTCCCAGGTTCGATTCTGGTCAGGGGCATGTGCCTTGATTATGGGCACATCCCCAGTGGGGGGTGCATGCAGGAGGCAGCTCATTGATGTTTCTAACTCTATCCCTCTCCCTTCCTCTCTGAAAAATCAATAAAATATATTATTGAAAAAAAAGAATTCACAAGATAAGCCTTAGCTGATTTGACTCAGTGGATAAGAGTCTCAGCCTGCAGACTGAAAGACCCGGGTTCCATTCTGGTCAAGGGCACATGCCCGGGTTGTGGGTTCAATCCCCAGTAGAGGGCATACAGGAGTTAGCCCATCAATGAATCATCATTGATGTTTCTATCTCCCTCTCCCTTTCCCTCTGAAATCAATAAAAATACATTATGAAAAAAGAATGCAAAGGATAGATGAAATTTGGAAAGTAGACAAGTACCAACTGTAGTATACAGATCCTTTTAAGTCATGTTTAAGATTAAAATATCAGTTGAAACTCTAAAGAGAATAGGTGTGATTCTCTTGAATTTATTTCTGGCTGTTTTGTGGGGAATGTTTGTAATGGGGACTAAGTGCAGGTTAGAAGACTTATAGCTAATCTCTTTGGAAGAAAGTGATCCTATGCCTGAGGCTACTTGCCCTGGTTTTTCAAATGAGTTTTCCTTGTGTATATTAATGAGCAAATATACTTAGTTTGAAGAGAATAGGTTAGGCAGGCTGAAAGATGTTACTGGTTTCCTATTTGAAAGGAAAAATGAAGTAGAACCTGAATTTCTTTTTTTGGATGTAGTAATCTGGACATTTTACCATGTGTTCACCACTGTTAACTTTCTTGTGTTATTTACTCTTCATCATAACCTTATGTAAATAGTCATTTTTAAAAAATATATATTTTTATTGATTTCAGAGAGGAAAAGAGAGGCAGAGAGAGAGAAACATCAATATTGATAGAATATTGGCTAGGGCACAATATTCATATTTTAGAGATGTGAATATTAACACATAATTTAAATAATTGCCTAGTAAATAGTGAAGCATGGATTCAACCCAGACAGCCCTGCATATTTCTATTTTTTTTAAATTATATATGTGTATATGTATATATCCTATTTAATAAAGAGGGAATGTGCTAATGGGACATCACTTCATCACAAAGGTGGCTGCACCTACAGCTGAAGCCAAGTTTCCATAGGAGCCTTAATGAGCAATCAGCAGGGACCTGAGGCTATGCTCTTCTCCCTCCCCCCCACACTCCCCGTAAGGTTTGACAGGGGATCTTGGGACTCACCCCCCCACCATGGTGTCAGGCTGGGACCACCTCAGGCTGCACCCTCCCCGCCCCCACCCCAGGGCAGGCTAGGGGACCTCAGGCTGTACCCCTCACCCAGCGGGGCTGACCTCAAGGTGGACCCCCCCCCCAGCCCCCCAGTGCCGGGTTAGGGGAACTCAGGTCATGTCCCCCACCCTGGCGTCATGCTGGGGACCTCAGGCTGCACCCTTGACCCCAGCACCAGGCCAGTGGACCTGATGCTGCACTCTCCTGCCTGGCAGGGTTTTAATAGGGGACCTCAAGATGCACAGCCAGTGCTGGGTCTGGGGAACTCAGGCTGTGCAACCCTGCCCAGTGTGGCTTGACATGGGACCTGCAGCTGCACCCCCTTGCCCGTGGAGCTTGATCGGGGGAACCTCAGGTCATGCCCCCCACCCAGCGGGGTTTGATGGGGGACGTCAAGGCATGCCTCCTATCCTGGTTCCAGGCCAGGGGGCCTGAGACTACACTCCCTGCCTGGCAGGGGTTGGATCTAGCCCAATTGGGGCTGGGGAGCTGCCAGGTCTGGGTCTCACGTGATTTTGAGGCACATGTGGGTGGGTGAGGACTTGACTATTGGTCCCCTCCCCTTGATGTGCATGAATTTTGTGCACTAGGGTACTAGTCCTATGTAGTAAGAGTAATATGCAAATTGACCATCACTCTAACACAAGTTGGCTGCCCCCATGTGGACAAACCAGGCCTGCAAGGGAAGGCAGTTGGGGGCAATCAAGTCTACAGTGGAGGGCAGTTAAGGGTGATCAGGCCTGCAGAGGAGGGAAGTTGGGGGCAATCACGCCTGCAGGGGAGCCAGTTAGGCATCAATCAGGCTGGCAGGCAGAAATGGTTAGGGGCAATCAGGAAGGCAGGCAGGTGAGCAGTTGGGAGCCAGCAATCCTAGATTGTGAGAGCGATGTCTGACTGCCTGTTTAGGCCCGGTAGGATGGGGCCTAAACAGGCAGTCGGACGTCCTCAAGCGGTCGCGGATTGGAGAGAGTGCAGGCTGGGCTGAGGGATACCTCCCTCCACACCCCTTGTGCATGAATTTCGTGCACTGGGCCTTTGTAGGTGCGTGCATGTGTATGTATATGTATATAGTTGATTTTAGAGGGGAAATGAAGGGAGAGGGAGAGAACCTGAAGCCTAAGTATTTGCCCTGATAGAAGCAAATCCACCACCTGTGTAGGAGAGGATGCTCCAACCAACTGAGCCACACTGTCCAGGGCGATTTCAATTCTTAATCATACTAGATTGACTACTTGATATATGTGAAGTATACAGTCAAAAAAAAGAAAACTGCCTTAAAATATTTTTGCATACTTTTATTCATAACATTTTTAATGGCATGAAGAAATGATAAAAGGTTATTTGGGTAGATGAGGCTTTTTTCTTTTTTTTTATGGTAAACACCACTTTATTGGTTGCAGTTAGTACAAGTCAATTAATATTGATTCCCAAAGAAGAACTCCATTACTGTCAGCTTACTGGTCCATAGCTGAATGAAATTGAACCAGCTGATTGCTGGGAGGATAACTGACATCATCTTGGGAAATGAAGCCATATCCAGCTGATATATGGCATAAATTGTTCCACCAACTATAAGAATCATGGTAGCTCTATATAGGATGGCATCAGCTACTCCACCTTTTAGATGTACTGGAATTCCATTGTCTTCCTGAAATAGCTTTTGTTCCTCTCGAACTTTATTTTCAAACTGCCTGCATGAAGCAGTACTTATGGTCCTCCGGGAAATCTGACGAACAGCCAGCAGATTCCGTAGTATGTTGGCTTGGTAGATGATACTTTGTAGTATAACTATAGAATCTTTAGATGTGACAGCATTCTTTCAGAGACATAAACACTTTATTTATTTATAAGTAAATATCCTCGGGTGAGGATTTTCTTTTTCTTTTTTTTTTTTAACATATTTTATTGATTTTTCCGCACAGAGAAAGGGAAAGGGATAGAGAGATAGAAACATCGATCAGCTGCCTCCTGCACGCCCCCTGCTGGGGATGTGCCCTCAACCAAGGTATATGTCCTTGACTGAAATCAAACCTGGGACCTTACAGACCGCAGGCTAATGCTCTATCCATTGAGCCAAACGAGTTTCGGCTAGAGACATAAACACATTTTAAACATTTTCCCCCCCCAGTTTAAAAAACAAAACTTATTTATGTTAGAAACAACCCCAGAGGGATGTTGGCTAAATCAGCAGTCAACTTTTGTGCAAAGGGAGAGTGATAGGCACCTAGTAAATCTTCAAAGGGTTCAGATTGTACCCTATAACAGGGTAGGATTCAGTAAGATAATGGCTTAACCTCTAGAGAATGACCCTAGGAGGACTCCATGGAGGCAACTATGTATTTATGGGTGGTTTGGTTATTTTTTAGAAGTGTTACTGAAGACAACTTGAGTTTGACTCCTAGATTTGTATGAAAATTAGTAAAAGTCAACTTCCCAAACCCTGGGAGAATTGCAGAATGGAAAAGGTTTGGACTTTGGAATGATAGCTGGATTCATATCTGTATTCTAGCACTAGCATTATGACCCTAATCAAACCACTCTGATCATGAACAGTTCTCATCTGTAGTTTTAACCATATTTGCACACTTCTTTTACACTGTTATTCATTGGCATGACAGTGAGTGTGGTTTCCTGTCCAGGAAAGGTCTGTTGAGGGAGGCAGTTGGGAAGTAGTTCCTTGATTCTGGGTAAGCTCCTCAAGGAAGCCTATATCTGGGCCCTGAGGCTGTAAACTTTGAAATGGGAAGGGAGATGCTCGATCTGGGGGTTCTCTTGGTGATTGGGTTTCTCCCATAGATCACTATGGTGGGGAAGCTAAAGCATGGATGCACAATGCATTCCCTGGCTTGCCTACTTGCCCAGTAACATGTCAGTCTGTACTGCGTAATGCATTTCAGCTTGTGTGTGCCACCTGATGTGTTGGTCATTGTGGCCTCCCACTTTATCTGAGTTCTATCTGACTAGGGCTGGACTTTTCCTTTGAATGACAAACCCATCTGTATAGTTACTTATCCAGTTAAACTCTTCAATGTTAAGTATATTAAAAGTCCAAAACTGGGACATGTACTATTCTTCCTTCAGACCAATATGTTTTGCAGTGTTTTCATGTCATTTAGGCCAGAGTTGGTTAACCTTGACTTTTCTCTGATTCCCCAACTTTGGCCCTGTGGAAAATCTTGTCAGCTTTTCCTTTAAAATAAAACAAGAATTCACCATCCAGAACTGCTATCGCTTGTTCCAGTTTCAAGCCACCATCGTCTCTTGTGCATTTCGAAATAGATTTGTTTCTTTATCTTCTCCCTACCAGTGTGTGTTAGATTAATCCTGTCAAAATGTAATGCTTGAAGTTATGTAAATAACCACTGTGCTATACAACTGAAACTAATAATATTGAATGCCAACTGTACTTGAAAAAATAGGAAAAAATGTAATATTTGAAAAATGTATTGCTTAAACCCTAATAGCTGTCTATTTTAGCCTTAAAGCCAAATTTTTTTTTAATATATTTTATTGATTTTTTACAGAGAAGAAGGGAGAGGGATAGAAAGTCAGAAACATCGATGAGAGAGAGACATCCATCAGCCGCCTCCTGCACGCCCCACACTGGAGATGTGCCTGCAAGCAAGGTACATTGCCCCCGACCGGAATCGAACCTGGGACCTTTCAGTCTGCAGGCCGATGCTCTATCCACTGAGCCAAACCGGTCTCGGCCCAAATTTTTCATTGTGATTTACAAGACACCTCCTCCTCTACTGTTAAAGTATATTCTGCTCCGATCACACTGGCCTCTTTAATGTGTCTTGAACCCATTAGATGTTCTTACCACAAAAACCTTTTTTGGGGATTTCCTTCCCCCAGACATAAGGTTAGGTTCTCCAATTTAGGCTCCTACTCAAAGGTGCCACTCAGTGATACTTTCTCTAATAGCCTTTAATGCCTCTCCTCCCTACCCCCCATACTCCAGCCCTTTCAATAGCTCACCTATTACAGAACTTTATTTTCTACTATGTAAAGGCATAGAGAAGTATCTGGATAGATAAATGTAAGACAATATTGATTACTTTTACACAAGGAAAAGGGACTTAGGAAGGTGGAAGGAAACTTTTGCTATATGTGCTTAAAGACTTATAATGAGCAATACATTTTGCTTCTAATTCAACTCTTCTAGTTAGTACTGCATTTGGGTATAAACAGTATAACTACAGCCTATGTCATATGGGTTTAACAGCAGTTTTGGTAGTTAAACAACAATCTTAAAATAGGTTTGGCTGTGATTAAATGAGTCAGGTTAACATTTGAGGGCAGAGGCTGCTATGTTGCTGTGTTAGGGCTGTAATAAAAATTTGAAGGAACTTAGCCTGTGTGCTCAGTAGTTGAGCCTTGCCCCATGCATGAAGCAGTCACCAGTTCATCCCTAGCTGGTTTGGCTCAGTGGATAGGACATGGGCCTATGTCATGAAGGGTCCCAGGTTCCATTCCGGTCAAGAGTATGTGCCCTGGTTTCAGGCTTGGTTCCCAGTAGGGGTAGGAGGTATGCAGGAAGCTGCTGATTGATGTTTCATCTGTGTTTTTATCTCCTCCCTTCTCTCTAAAAACCTATAAAAACCTTTAAAAATTATATTCTCTAGTGAGAACTGTATAGCTATTTTTTTTTTAAGAGTTAGCCATAACAGGTTAGATTTAATCTGTTTCGGACAGATTAAATGTTAGATTTATTCTGTTAAGGACTTCAGACTTTTTTCTGATGTAACTGTGAGTTAATTGAACCAGTCTTTGTTCTGGCTAGTCCAGAATAACGGGTAGTTCCATAGAGTAAAGAATTTTCTGTATTCTGCTAATGACTTAACCATTCACCATTCATGGTGCATAATAATTCCTTATACAGTACTAATCCTTTAAATGTAGTCATCTTCACCTATTTTTTATTTTGGTGTTTAGAGTTATGGTTTTGTTGAAATGAAAAAGAATGATTAATCAAACGACTGATTGTCTGCCTCTTGCATGTCCCCTACTTGGGGATCTAGCCCATAACCTGGGCTTGTGCCTTGACTAGAATTGAACCTGACACTCTATCCACTGAGCCAAACCAGCTAGGGTGATGATGGTTTTGCTTTTATCTCTTGTTTAGACCTTGCTGGAACTTGGGAAGTTTTGTTTACTAGAGATAAACAAAAATTTTTTAAAAATTGAGAATCTCAGCATAGTTAGCTTTATATTGGCTGATAAAATCAAGTTCAGGATAACAAAAGATGGGAATCCACTATATTTTACTGTAAAATTCTCAAGTTTAGAGCATAATCATGTTTTAGCTGTTCAGGTCTGAGTGATGGAAAATGTAGTAGCTTTAAGTTACATTTTCCTTATAAAAGTTTTTGCTGTACTGATCCAAACTATTTCTTTTCACAATTCAGAAATTTAAAAACCTGTGGCAAGAAAGTTTCTCATTAGTTTGACAGACTCATTTGGTGACAGAACCTGACCTCAATTGACATGAGATTGTTTATAGTCTGTGTTACATTTAGTGACTGCATATGTATTATTGTGGAAATATTATTGCATTTCCTTCCACAGATCCTACTGGGGTGTTATATACAAGAAAGCATAGTGACATTACCTTTGTAAAATCTGAAAAATCCTGATTTTCCAAATATGTCTCCAAGAGACCATGGCAGACTTGAAAAGTATAGTTTGTTGGAACTGAATGTTGAGATTAAAGGAATTAATGATACAGTTAAAACTTTCTACAAGATAATAAGGCAATGAAGTATTAAGTATTGTTGACTTTTGGTGTTCAGAACATTGGTTTGTAGTCCAGCATCATCATCATCTGAAAGCTTCATAGAAATGCAGAATTTTTTAAAAATATATATTTTATTGATTTTCTACAGAGAGGAAGGAAGAGGGATAGAGAGCTAGAAACATCGATGAGAGAGAAACATCGATCAGCTGCCTCCTGCACACCCCCCACTAGGGATGTGCTGGCAACCAAGGTACATGCCCCTGACCGGAATCGAACCTGGGACTTTTCAGTCCGCAGGCCGATGCTCTATCCACTGAGCCAAACCGGTTTCGGTGAAATGCAGAATTTTTTTCACTGTGTTCTTAAACTATTATGGGCACATTTGAAGAGGTTAAAGTAATTTTGCCCTGGCTGGTGTCTTCAGTGGTTAGAACGACAGCTACCCAGTGAAGGTTAAGAATTTCATTCTCAGTTAAGTGCACGTACCTCAGTTTCAGGTTCGCTCTTTGCCCTGGGTTGGGGCAAGTGGGGCAGGCAAACAGTCTATGTGAAATGTGTCTCTCTCACATTGATGTTTGTTTCTCCTTCCCTCGCTTCTACTCTTCAAAAAGCATTGGAGAGAGTATCCTCAGGAGAGGATTAACAACAAAAATAATTTCAAACAGGCAGGCTGGATAAAGAGTAATGCCTCTAAAGCTAGTAATCAGGAAAACATGTGATCCTGAAATGTGTGTATTTTGAATGTCCTGTACTCTTCAGCAGATCATATGCCTAGTATAAAGTGACCAATCTATAATAATTTCTTGGTGATAAATGACAGCTGAACAGATTAACTTTTTTTTAAGCATTTGCAATTCAAGGTATATCTGTGACTGTAATAGTTATGTTATTGTAGAGGAGTGGCCTTGTCTCCCTTGATTGCTGCTGGGAGTGGAGTTCTTGGGGTACTACTGGAATAAACATTCCCGAGGCCCCCCATGGGAGGATGAGATAGGGTAGAAAGCGTTATTTCCATGGAATTAACACTCCTGGGTTTTTAAAGTCCCATTCCCATTAATTCAATCAGAAGAAGCGTAGCTGGGTTTGCAGTAGAGCTAAAATCAGAGCCAGGGCCTAGAATTTTCATTTCATACTGCATAGAACAGTACTGCATCAGGCTAGCTGCAGTCCAATAGCCCATTTTTTGTGTATGGTGTCACATGGTTGTGGGCCGTAGGGTTGTGTACAAGAGAACTAAGAAAGGGAGTCCAGAACAAGAGTCCCAAGAAACCCAGAGTAAATCTTATGGTTAGAGGATTGTGTAATCACAAATATTGCCAAGCTTGCATCAACCACACTCATTCTGGCCAACCATCTCTCTGAATGTGTGATTCACAGGCAAGTATATCATCCCAATTTTACTGGGCATGTGTCTTTATTTTTCCTTTGTTGTGGGGG